>OX352765.1:74653975-75853975 GCA_947095585.1 Nephrocerus scutellatus | reverse complement strand
ACGCCCCCTTTTTCAATTAATAATAATAATAATATTCGGCGTGACAGACCATTGCGGTACAAGACCTAGCTTTTCGCAACCATTTGTGTTGAGCATGTATATTTTTGCACTCAAGTGGAGGGGACCTACAATTTAATGCCGGATCCGAACGGCGAATTGAGAACCTCGGACTTGGACGTTTGTCAGACTTTCGCGGAAGATGGGACACCGTGAAAAATACTTTTGGTGTTACTGGGATTTGAACCACGAATCTCCTTCCCAGAAGCCATGCTCTTATCCACTGAGCCACGGCCCCCACTCCTTTTTCAATTTGGTACTTTCTATTCCGATATCTTATTACAAAAGGTTTATTTATTATAAAGGAAGTGGAAATATGGAAACAGAAAAGCGAAGAGAAAAGAGGCAAGCGCTGAATTCAAGAACATACTACGCACCGGCTATGTATATGCGTCTTTTATGTCTGCAGATCATACAGGTGTGGAAATACAGGATCCGACAAATCATTTTACATAATTATTGTGTGGCAAACAAGGAATCTCTGTAATGGTGGGTATGTCCGAATCCGAAGATGTGCTAAATGGTGGTTTGAGTTAAGGGACGAGTATTGAGTATCGAAAATAAAGCGAATCGAAAATTTTTATTTGCAATACTTTTGATGTGGTTAAGCAATTACTGAGGGGACCAGGATGGACCCGGTTGTAGATGCAAATATGGTAATTTATAAATATTTAATTACAGATTATGGAAAATGTCGACTGAATAAAGCTATATGTGTATTAGGAGAGCTGCCCCAATAAATGGAATCAGTCGGCGGGCGATTATTAAGTAATGTCCTAATTGAACAGCGTTCGCGAGTTCTGGCGCCAGGACATAACCTGGCGTAGTTTGAATACCAGCACGGCATCGGCATAGACTATGAAGTTTAAGTAACGCAGTCTACCTTTTCTAGAAAAGTTTTGTCTATTTTCGAGAAAAAAAACCTGTAGTATATGTACTTTGCGGATACAAAGAGAGACGTGATTAATGCAGATAAATGAAATTACAATAGATTTCACATGGCTTGACGATGACTTGGCGCATAATCGAGAATATGTTAAAATAGGTTTTGCTTCTTAAGGTAACCTTCAACTTCTAGACAAATTCATCCAAGGCTTGGTCCTTTCTGTTTGCCCTCCAATCTACAGTAAGTCCTTTCTTTCTAATATTTTTCAAAGCCCTCGGTGTTTCATACTGATAAATCAGAAGTGGCTTGCACTTAAATTCAACGCTAGCATTTCCACAAAACAAAAGAGTGAACCTGTCTTTGGCTGCCTTGAACCCCGATGCTCTTTTTTTATCCTTGTAGACATTAGTTTCTCTAGGCATGCACTTTCAATAAAGCCCAGTTTCATCCTGATTGAACATTTGTTGGGCTGTATATTCGCCGTTGTTGACAATTGCATTGAACTCCTCTTTGAATTTGTTGGAAGCTACTACATCTGCACTAGCCGTTTCGCCTGTGAATTTTATGTTATTGAAATTATGGCGTTTACGAAATTTCTCAAACCATCCTTTGCTTGCTACAAAATTTTTTTGTTCTGCTCCAGGTTCAATTCCTCTTTCCCGTTGCAGCTGATCAAAAATGCTTCTAGCTTTATTTGCAATTGTAACGTAGTCGATTCTAACATTTTTATTCCTAAATCCAACAGATTAGTAAAGTTTTTATCCTTTTCAGTATAGGATCCCGGCTATGCTTTTTTCTGATAAGGGTGTAGCATTTTTAATAGATGTCTTGATTAAATCTTGATAAACTCTTATAGTGTGAATTGCGGACTCATTGATGGTAAAAAAGCGCCCAATAGCAGAGGGTCCTTCTCCCTTTCCTGATCTTTTGAAAATTTCTAATTTAGTTCTTGGATTCAACATGACTTTCTTCTTTTCAATTGCTTAGACTGCTCTGATCGTTTTGACGTGGACATCTATTTGTTTGATATTGTGAGTTGTAACTTCTATATCCAAAAGTCAGATGGTCAACGGTGGTTAAATACATACGTACGTAACACAAGGAATCTCACAACACATTCTAAGGAACAATAGCAGAAAAATGAAATTGTACCTTTCTACGTCCTGCAACTGAGAGACGTACTCGTACAATGCTGAGTTTTTGTTTTTTTTTTGTTTTTATGTAAATGCAGACAAATACAGTAGACATGAATAAGAATAAGAATTCGTTTTTATTTTGCGCAGAATTTGGATGAACCGCGTATGTGGAGGGAAGTTCGCGTATAAGAGAAATCGCGTATGCCGAGTTCGCGTATGTGTGGAGGATTCAGTGTATCATTCAAACATTAAATTAGAAACCTGTTACGAGTTTAAAACTGCTAATCCCATTAAATGGAATGTTTTGTTGTGTGTTATAGGTATACGGCACATAACAAATACTGCTTTGTATTCTGTATTAAAATTGCACCTTTGTTATTATGAAAGGTGCTTCGAAATCCGTTCCGCTGAAACGCCAACAGCTTTAAAATTTAATAAAAAAAAAATGCCAAAACGGCAGTTCTTTCATACTTTATTTTCATTATTAGTTGTTGTATGTGCTCCATTATACTCAACTTTAAGCTAACTATTCATACCTCCTCAATCCCTTTCAATTAATAAGGATTCAATCTTATTTCAACGATCGAACTTCTTTTGTCGCGGGAATATCCTTTCGCAAAGTCTTGCTTGTCTTCAACCATAATCTGGCAACAACTACGTAAAAAGTGTGAACCTGTTCCCCCTTCCTGAAGGCTATTTTATTTTACCTACTAACATAATTTTACCAGTGTACATTTTAACTTACATAAAGCTACATATATACAGTGTTATACAAATTTTTTGAGCACAAAACTACAAACTTAAAAATAAATATTTTTTGCATAACATATAGCAAACTACGAAGGCAAGCACATCAAAGAGTGCAGAAACTATATAATACTACAACAACAATAATAACAGCTAATTTTGTACACAAACAACAACTCTTTGTGAAATATTTACCAGTGAAGAATGCGTATATTTGTGATAAGCCAGATGAAGCTGAATCTCAAAAATAGATAAAAAAAACAAGAAGAAGAAAGAATATAAAAACAATTTGTTGTTGTTCATTAAAATTTTTGTAAAAGTCGGTTGCTGTTCCTGTCGATTATAATGAACAATGGATTGGGTTGAATGTATTGTGTCAGTGCGAAACTCATCTCAGCGCAATAAAATCTAGGATAACAATTTGTCAGTTTGAAACAAACAAAAAATTAAAATGTAAAATAGCAACAACAATAACAACATATTAAAAAAAATACGAAAGATAATAATAATACATAACAGGAAATGAAAAATTATTAAAAACCAAAACCGATGACGACTCCACCTGAGGCTCGATGTTTGGGAGTTTACTATTTTTGTTTTGTTTTGTGTTTAGTATGTGTGTAGCGATTTAGTGTAATATTTTAATGTTGTTTTATTTTTGTATTCTTTTACTGGACGACTGATCAATAAATAATGTACACGCTTGTTGGAAACAATATGACTCACCATTGGGCTTCCGACTAAACATACTGCTAATTGATTTGCTTAGGCTCTTTCGCCTGTTATCGTTCCTTTTGAACGGATCGTATGACGACGACGGAGTCACCTGTAATGGTGATGATGATGAAATATTTGCAAAGGTTGTCTGCTGACTGAGACGTTGCTGGGTCGACGCATGATGCGTTTGGTGTTGGTGTACAGCGCTATTGCGTACCGTCGTACTTTCACTAACACCTACTTTCCGTGCATTTATCAAACGAAATTCCCGATCTATTAAATAGGAGCGTGCCACGTCGACAATTTCGAGAGAATCTTCAGTCACTGGAAGTTCAGCGTCGATTTGTTGCTTGAGTATGCGAAGAACCTGATGAAACGATGGAGTGTCGGAGGTCGTCACTATGTCTGATCGCAGAAGAATTGAATGTATCAAGGGAAGGGGGTACCATGCAAGCCGTGTAATCAAACCCGTTAGATGTAGGTTAACGTAAAGACTATTACTTGTAAATGTCTGTAGCTTTCCCCAGATCGCAGTAAGGAAGGGACCTGAAAAGATAAAATTCATTACAACCTATCACTAACTTAAACAGTTGACTCACCTAAACTGACGGTTCCTTGGGCAAAAAGATCTTCGGAGAAGTCCAAATCGGTTATGATCAAATCGCGACGACTTGACACACGCCATGACTTTTGCTTGGTCATCATTTTATTGCCAGCGCTATCAGCATCTCCTGGCTCTGTGATTGAACTGTGAGTTCCAACATTTGTTAAAAGCAATGTTGTGCTATCGACATCGTCATCTGGGCGCCACTTAAAAGATTCGTAACCACTTGACTCACCAATCGATTGCAGGCTGTCAAACTTATTATTCCTATCATAATCGTACAATTGTGCATCACTGTTAGTAGCTGCAAAGGCGGTCGCATTTGAAAACGTTGCCATTGGACTAACACTAAATTCATTAAAGAATTGCTTAACCATATCGATTGTTAGGGGGTACGAGCGCATAGATTGCGTGGGGGGCCACTTTTGGTATTTGTACGTGTTGGCCCACTTGCGGCACGCATTCCGACATTGGGTGATTTTCAAGTGAGCCTCGAAGAGATACGCATGGAAATTTGAATATAAGCTGTCACCGGTATGCAGGCCGTAGTAGTTCCAGTTGGCTCCAATTGTTTTGCTCATGGTGCTTGTGGGCGACGGAATAGTAGGCGTTGCAACTGTTGACGTAGATTGTGAGTTGCCAATTGTTTCTGCTATTTTTTTGTGTTTAGTTAAATCGCGAGCCCTTTTCATCACATCGGGCGTCAATTCCAGAAAGAACTCCGCCGTATTTGTGTACGGATCAATTTTATTAATTTTGTGGCGATATGAAATCGGAACATGCTTTCCTGGAAGCAAGTATTTTAGCAACAACTCGAGCATCAGGTCCTCACAGTGTAAGCTAAGCAGAGTATCGAATAGGGACATGGTAACCATGCACAACTGAAAAGACGCATTATTATTTGGGTATAAACGGAGCTTGAATTTAAACATTCACATTAATTTTACATCACCTATAAGCTCACATACAAATTGTATTTAATAAATGACCCATATGTTCACGTGTAACGTTTCATTGACTTACATTGGCATCTGTTGAACTGATCCGATCGATCAGCGTATCCAGAATTCGTTGTCCATCAAATTTTTCATTGTCAAGTAGGAATTTTACAAATGCACGCAGCAGACCCGGTTCGCTAACTGAACGCAAAATCAAATCCAAATAGGACATTGCTGAAATTTGTGATTCGATGTTCGTCTGGAAATGTTTGCCTTTGAATGTCTGTAAAATTGTAATTTTCGATTTTTCCTGGTGTGGTTAGTTGTAATAAAGTTAGAGAAGGTATTGAAACAATGGTCAAATAATAATCAACAAAAACGGGAATATAATTTAGAACAAAATGTCTGCACAATTAATGGAAGGAAATAGATTAAGAAGTTTTGTACAATCGCGCATAAATCAAACGAACGGACGTAGGGTATTTAAGACATAACACAAAAGCAACTATTCACCCACACCACAGATTAATCGAAGAAAGACGACGGACGAATAACAAAGTGTAAAATAACTGACTTACCTGCAGAACGGCCGGCCCCAAAACGGGCACAATAAATCCTTGATACATAAAATCCAAGAGTTGCGTTTTGATTAAATCATGAGCTACTTGGGCGACAGCGTTGCAAAACTCTAGAGCATTCATGAATAGTGTCAGTTCAGAGATATCTGTAACATCATCAGGCGTAATGCGATGCCAATCGATTGAAGTTATCTCAATAGCGTTTGGCAGACGGGAGTAGAGCCCCCCAAGGCCAGTAACCAGCAGCGGGCACATTGATGAATATTGTGCAATGTAAGTTCCAATGTTGGAGTTCTTCTGTGATAATGCCATGCAAAGCAAGAGAGCGTCTCGAGCTTGATGACCCAAACTGCCCTCACGATGTACATACGGAATAAGCAACGAGAATATAATAAAGCTGTGACCACGAAGATGAAATAAAAACAAACAAATTGATTTTAACCGATTATTGGAGGCACATCCTGATTAATGATTTATACTAACTTTGTACTTGAACCGCTTTGTGCTCCCTGTTTGTGCTGCTCAGACGAAAAGAAAAATAAGTCCAAAAGGTGTACATTTTGCATTAGCACCACACAGAGTTGATTGAGCAGAATTACTAAGCGCTTCTCCAGATCAGGCGGGAAAATTTCTCCTTGACTAGATGCAAGGATTTTTAATAGTGGCCTAAGAAACGGCTCGTGACACAGGAGTTGGTGTCGAGAGTGACTAACTAAGAGCTCATAGAGCTTCAGTTGTTCCAACCGCACAGCATTTGCATATCGACCAGTTGAGATGCCCCATTCGTACAATTTATCAAGAAGATTTTCACTTAGAAGAAATTCCAAGCATGGTGCTGGTGGATTAGCTCCATTTGCTAGTGGAAGCGAAACTTTATTACAATGATGCAGCTCGACTAGCAGAAGTGTGACCATGAAATCTAAGTGGGAGACAACACCAAGGACGTCATCATGCGTTGGTGGTTTTTGGGGCTTCAAAAGAGAAAAACAAAGTGTAAATTTTTACAAAAATTGTCTAAAATATAGTAAGCAATATCATCTACCGTTTAGTTGATGTGAAAAATACATCTTGCAGATACAAAAATACTAATATCAAAAATCAGTCAAGACAATAAAGCAATATTATGTAATAATTTTTTATAGTTTACAATATATATATTATAATAAATGTGAAAAGCGTATTGTGCCTTACCTCAGACCGCTGAATTATATCGAATGCTTGTTGCCAATGTTTGCAGAAACTGTCGTAACAAGCTCGTGGATCACAATCAGTTGCTGTATCAATCTGTCGCTGCAGCATTGCAGAACCTGTTCCAGCGTTAGAAGACGTCACTGCCGAGGAGCTACCATTTCGGGAGGATCGTAGCCAACTCATATTTGATTCTCACCTTAAAAGTTTTCTATTAGCTAATTAGTTGGATTTCCCTATTTTACTGTTTTTCACACCAACTTTATACATTGAGCGGTAGTCGTCACTTTTTGTTTCTGTGTATTTGAAAATTTGTTAAATTACACTTTCTTTGCAAGCGAACTAATTTCCAGCAAACGATCAGACAACGAGTGCCTTACGTGGGCGCTGATTGCAAAATTAAAAGGAAACCCAGCGAATTTGAAATGGAAGTTAACGCTTCGCTGAACTTACGGTAGCAGAGCTCTCTATTTTAATATCATCAACACTATGTACATTGCGATACAGAGCACTGAAACTTTGTGTATCGCAATTCGCAATTAAAAAAAGTATACTTCTTGAGTTGCCTTGAGATTAAAGACTGCAAGTGGAAAGTGGTGTAATCGTACTGTACTGTACTGAAGCAATTAGATTTGAGCGATTGGAAGCAGAAAAGTAAAGGACACAGATTTCCTCAGTTTTTGTCAGATTAAACCTAAACCGATAAATAATTGCACATTGCTTTGTTTTCGTCGTAGTCGTATTCATAACAAACAAGATCAAAGATTAACAGCCACAATTTATTAATTATCTCCCCATTTAGCTTTGATTTCCGTATTTTAACTTACGCCAGGACGACTTTCTTCACTACATTTTTCGGAAATATTTATATTTCTAAATTTGTTTATAAATAAACTGTAATCCACGGATAAATGAAAAATGCAAAAAAACCAAGTTAATTTTTTACGATTTTCTTCCATCTAACGATATCGAAATGATAAAATATTTCCTTCATCTGGTTTTTGCCAATAGACTATATAGTTATTTGAAGTTTAAACTTATGACATTTGCCTATACTTTCACTTTGCTTGATCGATGACATTTAAAGAAAGAGTTGTCAAAACTAAGGTGACGTTAGGTTACACTGTACATTAGAAGTACAATTTTACAAAACTAGAAACTTTTCGCTAAGGAAACAAAAGGGTAGAACATTCTTTGTTACTGATATTTCAAATTGTACACCTTCATTTAATAACCACGACCAAGATTTCTTTGCAGTTATATACTCTGAAAAACTGCCTTCAGCAAACACGGTGCTGTGACATAATGCCAAATTCGCCTTTGGCGCTATCGCAAAGCGACATAAGGCAAAATTTAGTATTTAGCTTATGTCACTAAGCCACTTACCCTATGTCATAGGCCCCAATTATTTTGAGACATAAGACCGAGTATTTCTCAATAGCAAAATCTTTTTTTACCTTTTAAAAGGAACGTATATATAAATCAGGTAAGCATAAATCAGATATGCAGTGTAAAATGACCTAAAGCCAAAACTTTTAGATTTGGCCATATTTCACTTGGACTTATGTCATGGCACCAGCAAACACTCAGCTGAAACGACTGTCTTTAATTTCGTCAGGAACTTTTTTACCAACGCTAGAAACAGCATAATAACAGTTTTTTTGCCTACTAACCTAGCCTCAAGTCCATCTGTCTTTACTAGTCCAGATGAAGTTGAGGAATCTTAACAACAACAAAATCTGCGGTAGATGGTATATCAAACTTTATTTTTCGTAAATGCCCCTATTATTTGGACATTAAACTATCCATAATCTTTAATCACTGTATTAATAATGGTTATTCTCCTTTAGCATCGTAAGAAGCCAAATTGGTCCCTTTGGCAAAGAAGAAGAATTCCAGAGATATAAAGGATTTTGACCCAATAGCACTACTTTCAAATATAGGCAAACTGTTTGAAAAAGTCTTAGAAGTAGGGATAAATAAAGTCTGTTCAGACCAAAATATAATTCAGAATAACAAATTTGGTTTTAACAAATATCATTCCACTAACCATGCGATTATGCTTCTTTCAGATAAAATTACACAAAACATAAGAAATGGGAGTTGCAGAGTATGCTTAGAATTAGATTTTGAGAAACAGTTTGATTCAGTGTGGCACAAAGGTGTACTCTTCAAATTTCACCAAAATTAATTGGAAGTTACTTGTCAAATAGAAACACCAAAGTCTTTATAAAAATTAAAGATTTGGAATAATTCCAATTTTATCTGGCGTACCGCAAGGCTCTTTTTTAGGTATAACTTAATTCAATATATTTCTTAATTACTTTCCATTTACAGATCCCTTCATGCAAGAACCAGGTGATATATTGTATGCGGATGATACAATTGTTTTATCCAGCAGCGACCACAGAAAGCCTTAGATAAGATTAAAGACAAAAGTATCCTTTCAAAACTGGGGATTGAAATTGATCTTAGACAAGTGTGGAGTAATATTTAGTAACTCTAGGGGAAAAGGACACCATGTGGCAGTACGAGAAAGCAAAACTCTCAAGCGGGTCTTTGGTTAGAATGTCATTCCGCTAAAGACCGAGATTAAATATATGTCTGTTAATTTTCACCACAGATTCAACTTTAATAAGCACGCCAGGAAATCTCTCTGTACTCTAAAACCCTTGTTAACCTCAAACTATCTTTTCTCTAAAGTCAAGCTTTTAATGTACAAAACTTAGTGTTTTTTAATTTATAGTTTTCCCACCTGGTTTACAATCTCTCCAACTGTAGCTCAAGAAATTGAGTTATTTGAGCGCAAGATCCTGAGACACTGCACTGGGACTTTTAGAAAAATCAACAAAAAATGAATTTCTAATAACATTTTGTATGATGGGGCAAAATTAGTGCCGCTTATGAGTTACATGGTAAATCTAATGATGAAAGCTAGGTCCAGTATTATATTCCAACTTTTATGTATTCTCAACAATTTTTTAACGGAATGAGAGAATTAACTAATAAGTAGTAAAAATGTACCCCTTTAAAGAACTTACTTCAAAGGGTTTGACTTTCTAGGAAAAATTTGTTTTCCGAAGGTGTTTTGAAAAGTCAAACTGATATCTAATTATAGCTATAGATAATAATACAATCGTGAAGAAAATGCGGAAAACTTGACTGTGAATGAAATACATATAAGGGACGTTTTTTCATCAGCTTTAAATAAAAGGTTATTACCTGTACATACTATTTTTCTTTGTATTAAACCGTAATTAAAATCTTCTTATACCTTTTTTGTGTGTCTGTTCGGGTGGAATTTCGTAATTGATTTTAAACTAACTTTCCGGTGAGCTAGAGACTTGAAATTTTAAACATAGCCCAGAACATAGCAAATGGCTAAAGGACAATGCTCTTTAAATGTAGAAAAAACATGATACCTGCAATTTAAACAACGTGGGAAATGTGACATAAACATAAATAAAGCATTGGATAAATCTTTAATTAAACGAGCATCTTAAGCCAAATACCTTAGTATGATTTTAGATGAAAGACTCTGTTGGGATGAACATATAAATCACATCCCATTAAAAATATGTTCAAAACTAATCAGCCAAATGGCTGGGATGGTGTTTCATTCCTTTATAATGTCACAGCTTAGATACAACCTTCCAATATGGTAACAATACAACTGTAGCACTATCAAGGGATGCTCCGTACTTATGAACAGGGCCTTAAAAATATTATATAAAATGCCATTCACGACTTCTACTGCCCTATTATATAACTTTCGAGAACAAATCGGTGTCCTCAATTCAAGCATAAGGGTCTTCAATTTACTACCAGACTACTAAAAACACATCAAGCTGTTTATCAATATTCCTAAAACTACTCAAACAACATTTATTTAGTATAAGGCAAAAATAAATAATAACCCAATTATTCAAACTGAATTTGAACAAAAAATATAAAAATGATTAATACGTTTAAGCTATAAATCAAGTAACCAATAACCAATAAAAAAAAAGACCACCATTCGCAATTATGTGAAAAATTGCTTTATATCAGCATTAAGGTGAGTAGAATATATAATATAACAAATTATTAATCAGGCAATTTTTTAATCAAATTTGTTCAGATAGATTATTTTATACTTTTTGTTCGTTTTAAATTAAAAGGTTATTTTGATTTAAACAATTATTATAAACTAAGAAATCTTTTGTACCCTTCACAGATAACGGACAAATTAATATAAGGAATGCAAAAATTATTTTTTGTATCTTAATATTAGAAGGGGTGTGCAAGCAAAACGAAAAAATTGGAAAAATTAAATAAAAAACATTTTCCTGTTTTTTATTTTTAAAAGTAAAGTACATAAATGAGAGCATATTTTTTATTTTTTGTATTAAATGGGAGCCATGGCTCTTGTGGTTAGTGCGTTCTACTTCTGTGCAGGAGATTCAAGGTTCTAATTCCAGAAACCCTCTTTTTTATGGTCCAACTTCTCGCGAATATCTGTCTGAGAGTAATAATTGTCACTGAAAGATTCTCAATTCACCTTTCGCATACGGAATTAAGCTGTAGGTCCCTTCCATTTGGTCGCCAGATGCTAGGCATAATTCAGCATCGGTCCTTCACGCCAAATATTATTATTCGCCTTTCGCAAACGGCTTTAAACTGTAGGTACCTTCCATTTTTGTGCAAAAATATAACACGCACAACATGAATTGTCGCGTGATGCTAGGCCTAGGCCTGCGCTAAATATTATTATTTTATATTAATTTCACGTCCGGATGTGTTTGTTTATTTGTTTCTTGCTAAATCCGATTAAGGCTGTTTCCGGAACGAAGAATTATTTGTGTAAGCTTATTTATTTTATATATATATCTGTCTTGCAATAAAAATTAATTTGGATTTTAAAATTATAAAGATGTGTGACAGAGACACAATTTTATTTTGTTGTCAGTAAGTATATGGAATCAATTCCCACGATTTTACTGACTTATTTATGATAGCAGCAAATAAGTCAATATGTCTGAAACAAGTCTTCGTTGCTTTCTTACTTTCTATAAAACGTTGGAAGTTATCGGGTTCCTATTTAAGGTGCTCCCATATAAGTTTCCTTTGCTTCGCATGCAGATGAAAGACGAATCGATTATAAACATAACATTTCATAGTTAATTAGTATGTTTTTGCCTTATTTAACTTGTATATTTATTAACTAAATTGTAGTACTATGTTTTATTTTGCGTTTATTGTGGAAAGGTCGTTTTGTGTAGACGGCAACCTAAAAACAAGTTTTCACAGCACGCTGTCATTTGATTATAGAGAATTAACACGTAAATTTTTTGGGGTATTTTTTTTTATTATTTTAAACTATTTAATATTTTAACCAATATAAGCACCATCCCTGGCATTTGCGTTGTGTGGTTAATTCACAATAAACACAGCGATCTCTTTATCCAATGTGGCTTTTTACTGTCATAGTCATAACTCATAACACATAAGTCGTAATTAGTTTTTAAAGTAAAGTTAATTTTCCTACCTTACTAGATTTATAATTATAAAATTTTTAACAGATAAAAAAACTCTAATGAATAATTCACAACGACCAAATCTTAGTGAATTAGATCAAAATCAGCAGCAGCTGCATTTGGATCAGCAACATCCGCTGGTGAGACACTATAGCTAAGAGATAACCAACAAAATACTAAATGCTAATTGTCCTGCATAGGCGAACTATCAATTCTCTCCGGATGAGCTGCGAGTTCTAAAAGAGTGCAATACCGAGTCTTTCTTCCAAAGATCTCTTCCATTTGGAACCGGTTTTGGTCTAGCCGCTTATTTCGGCGTAAAGCATGGTTACTTTAAAGTATGTCATTAAATGCTTAATTAGACTATTTAATAATAGTTATCCTGCTTATAGCCAAACCTTAAATATGGAGCTGTTCCTAAGGTAATTGCTGGTGTTGTCATTGGTTATTTTCTTGGAAAATTTAGCTACCAGCAAAAGTGTGCTGAAAAACTTATGCGCCTACCAAACTCAAAAATAGCGGAAGCGCTTAGGCAGCGAAAGAAGAGCGGTATTATGGGATCTTTAACACCGGATCAGAACTTTGGAACTGGTCTTTCATTATCGCCATTTACACCGAATACGCCAGATATGTACACCGATGAACATGTGCGCAGTCAGAACTCTACAGTTCTAGACTTAGATACGGACAGTAGGCCAACACTATCTGGCTTAGATGACATTTATCGCCCTTCTCTTGATAGTAAGTGCAAAAATTGAAAAGATTATGTTTCAGGTGTCGAATAAGTTACAATTATTTCTTTCAAGATCCTACACCACAGGTTCAAACAGATCTGCCTTTAGAACCTGCTAAGCCTGGTGTGACATATGATGAACTACGTAAAAAAAATCGGGAGGAATATTTAAAAAGGCAACAAAATCCATACTCGAAACCAACGCCTCCGGATACACCAATTGTTATTCGCCCTTACGAACGGCAGCCACCTCAAACTGACGATTCAGAGTCAAAGCAACGAGGGCAAAAGAACAAGTACGGCGACACCTGGACTAACTAAATGTGATTTGTTACATACGCAGGAAAGTTACGCGCCACACTAATTTGTTTAAATATTACAGTTAAACCTGTTTAAATGCATTTGGTACCCAGCATTGTTTTGAAAAATTGCGAATTAATCATGCAGCTTTGAATCTGTTTTATATTGAAGCATAATTTTTAATTACACGTTTTTTTAGTAACAAATATTTACAGTAAATTATTCTAAATGAATATGGTATACGGCACACTTGGTTTCAGTAACAAAAAACTAATACTGCAGAACGTTTTAAAAATTACTTAATTTGAATTGTAAACCTCGCATTCGTTTGTTTCTGCATAAAATGTACATCACTAGAAAACAGTTTTTGAAACTTTAAATTTAAAAAAAAATCTTACTTAACCCAAATGTGCAGTACGCCATCAATATATTCGTACAATCAGTAAAATATTTTTATAAATAATTTGCGTTGCTGCATTAACGACATAAAAAAATAAAACCCAACTACTAGCTTTGTGATGTTTATATTTTTCTTATTTTATATAGCTTAAGATGCTCGTAGAAAATAAATGTGAAAATGCTTTTAAGGGTCAAGCTCGATTCAAAACCCTTCCTTATTACAATGTGATGTTTTATATTTGATTGGTAAATTATGTCACAATTATTGCAACCTTCCGACTTCGTACAAGTAAGCTCCAAGTAATTTGGTCTGAAATTAAAAGTGAGGCTTTTAATTAATACACATATGTTGTAAACGTGTTTGTTATTGTCCTTACTCCTTCGATATAATTTATGATATCAATCTTCTCGTTTTGTGAGTGAGCACCATCATCACAGGCTCCGACCGGTATCAAAATTACGTTATTACCAGTTGCCTCCTGGAGGGTAATTGTGACTGGTATAGAACCACCTTCGCGAGTCATATCAGGTTCCACTTTAAAGACATGCTTGATGGCCTTCTTTGCAGCCTCATAGTGCGGATGGTTAGGGTCTTCAGTCCATGGCTTACCGGAGCCGACTAATGTGATCTTGTACATAGAGGAAATAAACAAAATGTCTTAATATAAATGAAGGATTATGATTCATTTGAAAAGAAACCCAGAAACTAAATTGTTTTCGTCTTTTATTTAAAACCAAACAAACAAAGTGGTTTTTTACACAAACTAACTTACCGTCATTTTATTTGGTGATCCGAACTCGGCAAATTTAGCATTCAAGTAATCCTCAACATTCTTCGTAATTTTTTCGGGATCTTGATTTGGAACCAAACGAATCGAAAATTTGCCAATAACTTTGGCAGGAATTACAGTTTTCGACCCACTCTCGTAGAAAGCACCTTCGATACCATGAATAGATAAACTGGGATACCGCCACCTATGCATCAACAATTGAGTTTTGTCCTCGTTGTGTGGCAATTTGGAGGCACCGATGTCATTGCTATCAAAAAATTTGTAGATTAAATTGAGCAAATACGTAACAGCTCTCAGCATGCCACCAATGCTTACCGATAATGGTCGACATCGTAATCGATAGCTTCATATATTTCATTCTCGTTTGACAGCAATGGGGCAACCTGTGCGCGAGTATTATAAATTTAAGTGTTACAATCGAAAGATTACGATAACAACTCACATCCTTGTAAATACCCGGAATTAAAATCTTGGCATCTTTATTTACTAAAGTGCTGAGCAAATAGCATATATCGGTCATAGCCTCGTGTACAGTGCCGCCGTAAACACCGCTGTGCAAGTCTTTTTTTGCACACTCAACTTCAACGTTATAGTAGGCCAGGCCCCTAAGGCCATAAGTTAAACATGGACGATTCTTTCCAAGCCAGTAATTATCAGAAATGCAGACGTAATCAGTGTTAGCAAGAAAGTCATCTTTGCGAGCCATCAATAGCTCATCGAGGCCCTCACTGCCACTCTCCTCCATGCCTTCGAGCACAAACTTGACATTCACTGGCAAATCAATGTTAAGCGTTTGATAAGCTTCGATGGCGTGAACCCAACAGAGAACTGGCCCCTTGTCGTCAGTGGAACCACGGGCGTACAATTTGCCATCGACTTCAGTCAGTTCAAATGGTTCAGTATTCCAGCCATCCTCTTTAAAGGCAGGCTGAACGTCTAAATGGCCATAAACGAGAACGGTCTTCTTCTTTGGATCCTGATCAAACAAAAAATTTAAAATTATATTTTGCAACATCTTTTCCGTTTAATTTATGTTCATATTTAACTTATTACCAATTATGTACATAAATAGACTAATTTCGATAGAACAGAGAAAAATGATTTGTAAAGAAGTGGTAACTCACCGATCCCAGTGTACCAAAAATAACTCTTGGTAGATTCAGTTCCTTGCCATTAGGTAAACTTTGCATACCAATATCGACAAATTCGATTTTGGTTCCCAATGCTCTCAATTTGTCAGCAGTCCAATCAACCATCTTTTCAACATCAGGACGAGTTTCAGGCCATGACGATACAGATTTGATAGCGCACGCTGCTTTCAAATTTTCAATATAACGCACCTTGTTCTCATCGATGTGGCTTAAAATCAAAAATCAAATGGTGTAACACTTTATATTAATTGTAATTATAGCTTTTATACAAGGCATGGGCAGGTGATAATGATTCGCATTCAACCAACGTCCTCTTGGCCGATAAAAATTTTAGTCGCGTTGCTAACTACGCTACATACACATACCTAGCAATCCAAATCTCTATCAGCACTGGTATCAGATCAAAACCGATTTTATTTTACATTTTAACTCGAGTATAGAGATAAGCTTAACGCAGGTTTTATTATTAATATTTTTAGAATATTGTTTATAAAACGATAGGAAAAAACCGAATCCACGTGATTGAGATACATTACTGATGACAAAATAAGACACCATTGGCTTCGTGGTACATGAAATTTTTGTGATTCCTCTGAATATTTTGGTACATGTAACCAAACAATTTGTAAATTGATTTTCTTATAAATATGATAACTCCATTTTTTAACATCGTCACAGTTGTTCCCACCTTTTTTTGATCCAGGTATAAAAGTACGTCAAAGTGGGTTGGTCGAGTAACATGAACCGCGCGCAGAGCACAAAAAAAACCAAAGTATGTACAAGCAGAATATAGATACTCACCTAAACAGCTGATTTAATACTTTTGGAAGCTCAGACATTTTCTCTGAGCTAAATAAGAAAAAAGAAAAAATAAATAAAAATATAACGCAAATATGTATGAATATCTACACGCTCAAATAGAAAGCGGACGACTGCCGAACAACACGAACGTTTAGAAGTAACTAAGCGACGATCGTTGACTTGGTATGCGGCACGGCGGTACCTTGTCGGGATTCACTTTACGCCCAAGTTTACTGGATAATAGACATTACTCACACACAATGAGTTGAGATTGTGACCATTAAAAAGTCTCGTTTTCACAAGACTGTCGTACACGTCGTCTAAATGATAACACCAGTATTAGTACTTACAGTGTGTACGTTTTTATCCCATATCTGATAAACCGTACAATGGTTGGGGGGATGAATTTACAAATAAACGTTTGCCAATACGTCAGAGAAAAATGTTGCGCTGCTATTAAAAACATAAGTATGCTGATTGGTAGTGTGGGTCTATTGTCTATAACAGTGGTTCCCAAACTATTTTGGTCGTGGAACCCCCAAATTTGTTGCCAATTATCGCAAAACCCTGGTGCAGGATCAAGTTTGTTACGATATTTGGTTTTTGTCGCAACATATTTTGAAAACCCAGCTTCACACAAATAAGTGATTGCAAACGGCAATAGAACTCGAATAGCCTGTTTCGATAAATTTGAATATTCACCGAATACATCTGACCAGAATATTGTTAATGAAACTGTTCTAAATTTGGCTTCTAATTGTGTATCCCAACTTAATTCAATCAAATTTTCATAATCCATGCAATGAAATCCGTTTGGTTTTTCTTTTATTTTGAAAGGAATTTGTACGCGAGTCCAAATGCTATAATGTATGGATCATAGTCAGGGAAAACTACAAAAAACCTTGACAGTAATTATCTTGATTCTCTAGGTTTGTAAAGTAATCACTGAGTTATTGCTGTAAACAGGACAGATGTGTTTTTATACCATCAAGTATTTCCATATATAAATCCACTTCAGATTATTCGAGAAAATCACTAAGCGTCTGGAAACAAGCATTGGCGCAAATACACCGGTATATTGCACTAAAAAAATTACAATAATTAAATAAATTTTGGTGAAGTTCGTGAAGGTGAAGAACCGATGCTTGTGTTTAAAGTCATTTGGTGGTCGATTGTAAACTTTCCGAGAAAAATATGAATATATTAAACACCATTCTTATTTTTTTATGAAATAAAATTTGACACGCGGAATCCCAGGGTTCCACCGAGTTCATTAGTTACTTGTCAAATGTCAACACCAAATCGGAAAGATAGAAGATACCCGTCTTAATATATGGGTAAATAATGAAGATACGTGAACTAACTCACAACGCAATTGCAGATTTTTGTATGTATTTCCATAATGCATTCCAATTTTTTTATTCTTCATATAATTAAAATTTGCGTGCTTTAAAAAGCAGTGAAGTTATCGCTTAGAGGTCATTCCTCCAGAAAATATTCTCTAACGCGAAACAAAAACTCCGGCTACATGTACGTTGTACGATCCTGTCACGTCAGTAAGAAACAAAGGGCATGCATGCATTTTACAATAATATTATTGTTTTTGTTCTTATCACAAAACACAAATGAGTATAGTAGATTTAAAATGAACTTATAGCTGATACTTCGCTATTGTTCCGCCATAGTTTTTTTTAAATCATTTATTTTATCCAAATCCATATAATGTAGTGTTAGTAATAAAATCAAGAAACTTATAATCTAGGTATATTAGTATTTTTATAAATGTCTCCTGGTGGCGATGCTTATTATGTGGTTATTTTTTTTATCTAGCAATTTTACTTTCTTTTACATAGTAAGAGGAAGTATAGTAATCATGAAAACTTTCGAACTTGGGATTTTTGCAGATTTACCCAATGAGTCAGAAAAAGCGAAAATAAAAAAATCTCTGTCTGTCTGTCTGTATGTGTCCCTCTACAGCCCAGACGGCTGAACTTATCGGAATGAAAATTTAGGAAGCTCTCACAATGAAAAACTTAAGATTTAAGAGCTACAGAAATGTATGGATTTTTTAAATTTCGTTTGCTCTTAACAGATTTCTCCTAAGTGCTTTACTTTTTGAGTTATTTGCAAAAACTCGAATAACTTTCTAAGTAAACTGTCATTTCCGGTTGTCAGATTTCCGTCAAAATTACTGGCCCCTCACAATTTATGTAATAAGATTAAATATGAATTTTCATGCCGATAAGTTCAGCCGTCTGGGCTGTAGAGTGGACACAGACAGACAGACAGACAGACATAGATTTTTTTATTTTTGCTTTTTCTGACTCAGGAGATACGGTAATGGCCTAATGGGTAAATCTGTAAAAATCCCGAGTTCGAAAATTTTCATGATTACTATACTTCCTTTTACTATGTAAAAGAAAGTAAAAATATAACGTTTGCAGCCTCACCTGCACCCAGTACATCTAGTCCGACAAAGCTGTCACCAGCGCAACCCTGGTTGACCCAATGTATAGAACGCACATGACGGTACCTCCCCATCTCTTTAGGGTTTAATGTCGACCACACCCAAACCGGTCTTGCCACCAGTAACTAATTGTTTTGCCCTTATTATGGTCTCGTTCAGGTATGTTACTGCAGTATATCCAGTTAGGATCCCGTTTACCCAAAGTCATTGTTATGTGTCGGATGCGTTTGTCGGTTGCCCTTGTACCAATATGGTAGATCACTGGCACGTTGCACGAGTCCGGCAGATAGCCCAATAAATTCAGATGCAAGAATGCCTCAGGTGGTAAAATGCTACCGAAATTAAGTAATTTGCAATAAAGGCTGACCGAGCGAATGGTTCCTAGTAAGATCAAGAATGACGCGTTCAATCCTTGAAACTTCGGAAACATTCAGGAGTTTCTTATTCGACAAATAATGCCTATAATTGGAATGGTCGCTTCTATACATTCCCCGCTACACGCTCTAAGACATTTCCTTTCGAGTACGCGGAATTTTTTTAATATTTGAAGGACTAATGTTCCACCATATATGACATGCATAACAAACATAGGATCTTCACCTCCCATCTCAGATGGTGTGCCGCCATAGTAACATAAATGCCGTCGTTGATGCGATTACAAATATAATTCTTATTGGTATTCGCGTATTTTATTCTTATTCACATCCTTTAAATGCTCGGCTATATGCTTGGCACAGCGTGGGCGTTAAGGAAAAGGAGGATACAAGAGGAGATGTCTATGAGCTTGTGTTTTAAATCCCTGTGAATAGAGCTTGACAGAGCATTCCACATACGTGTTGTACGGCTGAAGAACGAATCCCTGAACTTACCTGTACGTCCGAAGATGGGCTTGAGGGTAAACTGATGAGCATAAAATAGTGACAAGCAGGAAACGTTTCTGCGGTGTTCAAGCGAATCTATTGATTTGCAATTTTTCATAAGTTTGATCGCACGGTTTTGTATTTTATCTAGTTGATGCAAGGTAGTCTTAGGCGCACCAGACCAGATATGACAATTCTACTCAAGTTTAGGACGAATAAAAGCCTTTAAGATAGTAGCCAGATCCAAGGGAGTGAAATATTTCTTGCACCGAGTTAGAAAACCTAAACATTTCGCAGCATTTTTGGCGACGGTCATTCTGGTCATTCCAACGGAGCTTGTCGTTAACGCACATACCGAGAATTTTGAGTTTTTCAGTGCAACTGCCATTCATGGATGAAGGCATCAGGATTCGCTTAGCCGACAAGGGACAGCATTGGGGTTTGGAAGACTTAAATTCAACTCGATTGTTTTCTCCCCATTTTATTATGCTGTCTAGGTCAGAATATAACGTGCTTAACATACGTAGTTGTTTGAGTTCCACATGAGAAGTGGATGGACGTTCCTCAAACTTATATGAGAAGCTGAAAGTTCTGTCGTCAGCGAAAGAGTGAATTGGATTAGAACTCATAATGAGTAAAATTGGGCTTTTGGAAGTGGATTCAAAATTGATCGCAAGATTCCACTACCGAACGAACGAACGACAGAACCATGCCGACGCGAAGTTAATATAGCGAATTTAAAAATGAGAAAGAGTATCGTGGACAAAACTAGGCCCTGGGGAAAGCCATTTCAGACTTGAAACCGTCCAAGACAACTTGAATTGATCGGTTCAAAAGATAGCTGCTAATCCAATGAAGCAGTTTTTCATCGACTTCATGAGCACGCCTTTTGGACAAAAGTCGCCAAACAACAGCTTTGCTTTTACCAAATTGATGAAAAGACCGCCACTATTCGGTGAAATATATTATCAAATCACCATTAGAACGTTGCACACGAAACCCATACTGTCGGTCACTAAGGATTTCGTTAGTATCAAGATATTTCATGAGCTGATTATATATATGCGTCTCTATGACCTTTGAAAAAATAGATGGAAAAGCTTACGTAATGGTAATGCCAGCTTGGAAGAACAGCACTTCACAACTAATGGGAAAATACCATCTGGCCCAGCGGATTTGTGAGTGTTGAGATAGTTTAAAACTCTAGCAACTGCAAGAGTACGAATGAAGATCTGTCCCATAGAGTGTTCAATACTCGAAGGTACAGGCAGCACAATGCACAATGTGGAAGCGTAGACCCAGCTGCAAAATGCGCAGCAAACAAATTTGCTTTCTCCCTAGAGCTTACCGCTGGAATGTCATTAGAAATGAGCGTT
Source organism: Nephrocerus scutellatus (assembly GCA_947095585.1). Classification (NCBI taxonomy): domain Eukaryota; kingdom Metazoa; phylum Arthropoda; class Insecta; order Diptera; family Pipunculidae; genus Nephrocerus; species Nephrocerus scutellatus. The sequence goes on along the minus strand of OX352765.1, from coordinate 75,832,730 downwards.
GGAATCGACGACGAGGCAGTATTTTTGATTCTTTTCCCGAATGACCAAAAGTTTTTACTACCTTTGGCATATTGTAGTATTTTTTGACTCAATTTTTGGTGGTAGGCTAATTTGATTCGCCGAAGGTGGGCATTGCAATTATTTCTGGCTCGTTTGAAATTTATTCGGTTTTCTTCATTAGGGTTTACTTTGTAAAACCGAAAGCATACCTCTCTAATCCTAGAAGCCTATTTCAGCTCGAATCATAGCATCCATCTTTCTTTGCTTTGACAGACTTATTGCTGAAAGGGATAAAATCTCTCATACCAATAAGAATTATAATCCCAAAGAAATTGTAAATGCCGTCCCAATTGGCTTTCTGGTATTGCTATACTGTTATTTTGGGAGATATTGCTATAACGAGAAATTTGCTGACACAACACAACGATCCGATGATCGAATAATACATTGACAGAGTATTTATTAACATGTGAGGTAAGAAAGGTGTTGGTGGAAAGATTTGCAGTGTCAGGAATTCTTGCAGACTCATTTATAAGCTGAGTAGGATTATGTATCTCAGCAAATATCTCAACACACCTTCCTTCGTGTGTTGTCTGGCCAGAATGACGATGCCACCCAAAATTGTGTACACTGAAATCACCCGCAATAACGATTTCAGTCTGGTGATATTGTGTAACAATTCTTGGAATTGAATCAGACAGAGTGCTTCTAACTCGTTATGAATTGAATTACTGTTTAAGTTCGCATTGCGATTGATCGGGACTGACTGCTCAAAACTTAGTTTGGGCCAGTAGCGCAACAATCAAGTTCGTGATGTAGTGCTTGCTCTACCTCCTCGTGGTGGTCCCTGGGCAACTATGTCCTTATATATGTAGGCTAAAACTGCAAGTGCGAACCGTCTAGGGTTTCTAGTCTAGGAAACGTGGGTTGGCACCCTGCGGTACCGAAAAATACCCGCTACTGAAACCGACACAACGCTGAGCTCATTGCCAGGAACCGCACGCGATGGCGCGTAGGCGTAGTAGAGGCCCTAGGACATAAGAAGAAGAAAATGTTTTGCTTTTGTACCTTCACTTTGAGCCACATGAAATTAAATTCCGTTATTGGAACATTGGCTGAATTGTGGTAAAAGCTGAAAAGCAACATCACTACGGACATAAATGCGAGTCCGTATCGCTGAAAAAACAAATGCACTATGTTATAACCAGTTAGATTTAATTCCGAGTTATCGAAATTCTCATATACCTGTATTTACCTGCGAAAATTTCATTTATTCCAGGAACAAGTCAGACAAAGGTAAAATGGATGGTAAGGAAAACCGAATAAATTTCCAGCGTGCCAGAAATTATTATAATGGCCACCTTCGGTGGATATAATCGTGCTGCACTCGTTATTTCAAAGTTTGTCATCATGCTCTTTAAAAAATACGTGATTATGGAGTCGATGAAAAATTGCTTCACTGCTATCTTTTGGACCGACCGTTCAATCCAAATTGTTTTGGACATTTTCAAGTCTAAATCTTATTGCATAATTGCTGATGTTCCCCAGAGCTCTGTTCTGTCTCCGACACTATTTCCCATTTCCATTATTGATCTTGCCTAATCCTTCTAATTCAATTCATTATATTGCTGACGACAGTATTCTCAGCTTCTCATTTAAGTCCCTTCTTATTGCATTTGGAACTCAAACAACTACGTATATTAAATACGTTAAATTCTAACATGGACAGTATAAAAAAGAGAGAACATTACAGTGTAGAAATTCGCGCTTCTACTAATACCAAATGTTATCTCTTGTCATCTAAGCGAATTACAAACCCACAGGACTTCAATCGACGAAAGGCTCGCAATTATCGTTTTGTGTGTTAAGGACAAGCTTCGTTGGAACGACCACATATTCACCGTCGCCAAAAATGCTGCAAAATGAAGCAAGAAATATTTCACTCCCTTTGGTCTGGCTACTATAATTTATTCGCCCAAATCTTGAATACAATTTTCAAATCTGGTCAGGTGCACCTGCTATCTGCTAGATAGAATACAAATCCGAGCGCTAAAACTTATCGGTGATGAAAACATTGCGAAATCAATAGATTCGCTTGAACACATCAGGAACGTTTCCTGCTTGTCACTGTTCTTCCATCAGCGGTGCTCAAGAGAAATAGCCAGTTGCATGCAGCTTCTCCACGAATTCAACCGCAGTACTCGTGGTGTTCTAAATGCTCATCAGTTTACCCATAAGCCCATCTTTAGACGTTCTGATAAGTTTACATGATCTTTACATGTTTAGCCGTATGTTAAAAGATTTTCCAAGCTCCTCCTTAACCTTAACGAACACGCTGTACCATAGCCTAGCATGCGAAAATTATGTAAAAAAAATTTAACCGATATCTATATATTATGGAGAGCGAAAAATGTAAACTTAGGAACTACTCGTATTTCCAAAGTTTGGGCCAGGCATTTTCAAAAAAAAAATAGCTTTTTTTTTTTTTGAAAATGGAAGGTCAAAAAATAATTACGACTCGGCAGATGGGAACGTGCTGGCTGACTTGTTATGATTTTTAGGAAGCGCATTTGTTTAACAAAAAACCTGCATGCGTGTGGTGTATAAATATAAAAACATTTATGGATGTACCTTGAAGACGTCTTTAATAAAAACATAGCGAAGTTGGTATTATTTTTTAGAAGCATAATGCATCTACAGTAGAGAGTAGATTAATTCTTATTCATTCAACTGGTGTTCCTGCATTTAGCTTAAGTTCTGCCGCATAAACGATATTTTATACTAGTGTGCCCCTGTGCACTCGCATAAAACCGAGACATTCAGAGTTTAGACGTAAAAGATACAATTTATTGCAATACATAAAATATTGAAAGAATAATTTTGCAGTCAATACTACCTCTTTATGTACTCCGAAATGTCGAATTGACTACAATTGCGACGTTAAATTCGACTAAGCTTTCAAACCGCTTCAAAAACTTTACCTAGCTTTAAGAAAGCATGCAGTAACCGACGGGAAAGACAATAAAATGCGTAGAAAAACGTATTACATATAATTAAATACTTTATACAGCTAATCTTTTATTAGCCCATCTTTCCATAATACACCTATAGCATATTCTGTTTATAGCAATTTAAAATAATTATAACTTTTACTATACAAATAGGTTGTCGTTGTTGAAGCAACTCCAGGTTTGGGAGTGGATCCAAGTGATCCAATCTCAAAATGGTTGTTGTGTTGACGATCTTTGGCCCAATGTATTAATAGGTATTGGGGTCCTTTCGGTGCGTATAACCAATCGACGTGGAAGGTTCCTTTCCTTGGATCCACTCCAAAACCTGGAGTTGCTACAACTACAACAATAAAATGCTTGGGAAACGTATTACATATACATAATTAAATACTTTTGTAAAATGTTATACAGCTAATCGATCGTTTTTATTTTTAAGCTAGCTGAAATACCCTGCGTTGCCCAGCTGCCCCCACCATCTCGAGTTATGCGTGAACAGACTTAGAGACAATGTTTCATTTTTATATATTAAGATAAATATTTAAATACAAAAACAACTGAAATTAGTTCTTGAACTATCATATATTATATTATATATAACATAGTTTTACATATATTTTTTATATACTTGATTTTAATATTGAGTTGATAAACGAAATTATATTTCACAGTTGCCTATTTGTGTTAATCGTTAATAATATTAAATATTCTCTTTTAAAAAATTATTAGCAGACACTGATGCAGCGCAGAAAATCTTTCGATGCCTTACAATTTGGGCATACACAAAAATCATGAAGAAAAATCACCTAAAAATTGGAGCATATGAATAACTGTATTAAAATATAAATTTATTATTACATTTTTGTGAACAACGCATTGTTGCACAGTTCTGCCAATTGTTGTGAAGTGACAATTTATACAAATCAGCGGCTTCACTGGCCGATCACAAATGCAACCTGGAACTTGAATGGAATCGACTGCATCCCCCTCATGAGAGCAAGTTTGCACAGGTACCAAACAATCCCTCTTGGACTTGTAATATCTTTTTTTGGAGGATCTACCACCCAGCATTTCGATTGTTTGAGAAATTAAACAATAATTAACGAACTTAACTTTATAAAATGAACAATTGCTGCCATTCAAATGACAAATAACGGTAACAAGTAATTTTGAGAAATGAGAAATTAAGCTTCTATGATCTATGAATATCTCGTTGTTTCCATTTTAAATAGACAAATATGCTTGTGTGCGTGTACACGTATACGGGCTTCAAACAATGCTACATTATTTGTGAGCCGAATTGAAAGGACAATGGGTAGGATAACTCGTTGTTTCCATTTCAAATACCTCTTGATTTACATATTAGCCTTGCGAGAAAGAAGAGAAGAGAGTTTTTTCAATGTTACCACATTGCTATAGATAACATTTTCGATGTTACTAAAAAATAGCTATAACATTCTAATAATGTCGGTTTTCCTCCTGCTAACTACAAACTTCAATTTACCTATAGTCGCCCTGTTGATTTTTTCTCGCACGGCTATAGTCTAAATCCACTATACAATAATGCTACAATAAAATAATTTGCTTGTGTGCGTGTACACGCTTTCGGGCTTAAAATAGCACTACAATAAATGAGAGTGGAATTGAAAGGAAAATGTTGTAGGAATATTGTAGCATTATTTGAAGCCCGTATACGTGTACACGCACACACGTAAATTATTTTATAGTGGCATTATTTTATTTGAAATGTAAGCAACGAGTTATTTTAGCATTGAGCTTGATTTACATTTGTGGTGTGCGAGAAAAAATGAGCAGGACGGCTGTTAAATTGAAATTGTAGTTAGCCAGACGAGATAAGAAGTATATTTTTTAATGTTACCATAATACTATAGATAACATTTCCCTTGCTACTATAAAATAACTATAACATTCGCGTAGTGTCAATCTCTTCTGGCTAACCACAACTTCAATTCAACTATAGTCAGCCCTCTCTTTTTTTCTCGCACGGCTATAGTCTAAATTCTCCATTATTTGAAGCCCGTATACGTGTACGCGCAAACTAGCAAATTATTTTATTGTAGCATTTTTATTTGAAATGGAAACAACGAGTATATTTAGTTTAAGATCATTGGGCGTGCTCTTTTTATGTCGGAGAAAACATAAATTCGAATTTCGAAATATCCGATAATTTTTCTCTGATCAGATCTGTCAGATCAAACAAATTATCTGCCCTGTTTTTTTAATACCAGAGCAAAGTTTTATTTTTCACCTGAATATTCCATAGCTGTTTGTTTAAAGAAAAAAAGAACTACAGCTGTCAAAAAATTATCTGTATATTTTTTCAGAGTAAAAAGATTATATCCGAAAATTATCGCTATAAAAAAAAACGACTCAGAGAAATAAATTTTCTCGGAGTATGGAAAAAAAATGCAGATCTGAATTTTGACAGTTAAATTATATCTCCGATTACTCCAAAATAATAAATTATATTCTTTTTTTCTTTTTCAAGTAAAATTGTGAGACATGGAAGGACATTTTTAAAAAAATTTATTTAACTTGAATTGACCCCTTTTTGTCTGTATTTTCGACTACTTTGAGGTCCTTTTTAGCCACCTTCCACATAAACTAGAGAGCTGAAATTTTGTGAGTCTTTTTTAACCACCTTTCGTACTACCTTTAGGGCTGAAACGGCTTAATGTCAGGCGCCAATTTCGTTATCCCGCGTTTAAAGCGTGTCGCCTGTCATGTGTGGCGCGTGTGAAGCGTGGAAAAAAGAAAATACTTTGAAATAGCCCTACCTCAAAAACAGAGATTTTGGCGATTATTACCAAATAATAAACGACTGTGTAGCGTGTTTTATAAGTTTGTACCCGAAAAACTAATTTTTTTTCACATACTTGTTTTTAGGCGGAAATACGACTGACTTCATAGTGCAAAAAATTACAACTAACTTTATTTGAATATATGAAATAATGAAAATGAACTTAAAAAATTACAGAAATGTTACAGTTTGGTACCATATAATTGAACGACTGATAATAATAAAATTCGGCGCGACAGACCATTGCGGTCCAAGGCCTAACTTCTCGCGACCATTTGTGCTGGAAATGGAAGGGACCTACAATTTAAGGCCGGATCCGAACGGCGAATTGAGAAGCGGAACGTTTGTTACCCAAGCTGTAACGACTGATAGGAAATTGAATTATTTATCATTTATTGTTTTGCATCATAATGTGTGCGTTAATTATTAAAAAAAAACAACCCATAAAAATTAAAATTTTTCATGTTAATTCTCTAATAGGAGATACATATTATGTGTTTAAAATTTGAAGGAAATCGAGCTAATTTTTAAAAAATGTACATGGGCACCACAGTGGTGTCAGGGCCAGAAATTTTTACAAAAAGTGTTGTACATTGGAGATACACATGTGTATAAAATTTAAAGAAAAGCGGGTTAATTATTTTAAACATTTGTATGGTGCCTCATGACCCCGGGGTCCTCAAAATTTTTACGGAAAGTGTTGTACATCGGATATACACATGTGTATAAAATATAAAGAAAATCGGATTAATTTTTAATTTAAATTTGTTTGAGACCTCACGACCCCGGGGCCTGGTGTCTGTATGGGGCCCAATGATCTCGGGGCCCGGGGTGTCCAAAACGTTTACAAAAAGTGTTGTCCATCGGAGATACACATGTGTATAAAATTTTAAGAAAATCGGGTTCATTTTTATTTTAAATTTGTATGCGGCGTCTGTAGAGGGCCCCATTTTTACAAAAAGTGTTGTGCATCGGCACATTATACACATGTGTATAAAATTTTAAGAAAATCGGGTTAATTTTTATTTTAAGTATGAGGCCCCACGACCCCGGCGTCTGTAGAGGGCCCCATGATTCCGGGACCCGGGGTCTCCAAAATTTTTACAAAAAGTGTTGTCCATCGGAGATACACATGTGTATAAAATTTGAAGAAAAACAGGTTAATTTTTAAAAAAATTTGTATAGGGCCCCCGACATGCATGTGTTCAAAATTTCAATGAAATCGGAATTTGGGAAGTGGGTTAAAAATTGATCGCAAGATTCCACGACAAACAAACACACGGGCACGCGAAGTTAATGTAGAGAATTTAAAAATATACACATTAAATATTTGGACTAAAATGGGGAAATTACACATCTCCATTTAAAACAGAAGTGAAGAAAATATGACAATAAATTTATTTATTTTTTTAAAGAAATTTAAGTACAGAAAAGTAATCTTTTCTACAAAACCATTTACATCTGCTTTATTTCTTACATTTACATTACATTTAGTAGATAGAACATATATCCAGTTATAAATTTGATTTAAAAACAAGTTTAATTTAAAACATAATTGAAGATGACGTGATAATGAATTTATTTAATAATAATGAATATTGAATTTTAAGTACAGAATGTACATTTTGTTTCGAAACCATTTGATTCGTTTTATTTATTTCTCTTATATTTACATGTAGATCCAACATATATTACAATCATAATTAATTTGAAGGAAGCAAGAGATTGTCGGAGCTCCACAATAACTCCGCCTTTGAGCTATAAAGGTTTTACGTTTAAAGTAGCAGTTTTGTATTGTTCTATTAATTCTAACTTTTGTTAAATTCGAATTGACATAAAACTAGCGCGGGTTGAGTTTTTACTGTCAAGTTGTTCGTTTTTTCTTAAAAAACCAATCGATGAAACCCAATTTTTGATCTGAGATAGCTTCTTCTGTATATTTTGGAAGATTTTCCTCTTTTTTACAAACACAAACTACTGATGTCATTTTGCTTGGCTCGTGGCTCAATTTGTCATTTGATTTGGGATCACTGCAAGTAATGTGACTTTTTTTAGGAATACATATACAACACACATGCAACAAAACAACGTAAGCAAAAGATTCTCGCTTTTCGTGTTCGTTTTGCTGAAAACAACTGACGGCCCTAATAAAGATTTCTTAAAAAAATGGAGGTGTGGGCACAACACGACTTTCTTTTACGGACGGGACCGGAATCTTCAGTAAATGTATATCTGAATCCGTATTCGAATGTCGAAACCAGCCAAAACCAGCAAAACAGCAGGTTTTCTTATTCCAGGAAGGATATTTATAGTGCAATTGTTGATGTAATTCCTTATTCTTATTATAATAACATATGTAGCAATAGTATATTACATAACGAGCAAGGAAAGTGGAGTTTATCGTGCGAGGTCGAAGCTTGGCAATCTAACGAACACGATGATCACTTTTCTGCAAGACATGTACGCTATTTTTCACGCGTCCAAACAGGTTTTTTTTGCTAAATCGAGAGAGAAGCAGAAATGTGAGAATGTGTGTTCGCTGTGACTGCAGTAAATAACAAAGAAATGAATTTTTCACGCGTCCAAACCGGGTTTTCTGCTAAATCGAGAGAGAAGAAATCACAAACGATAAACAAAAGAGAATTCTTGCTCATGCGCAATGTGTTCGCTGAGATTGTAGTAAATATCAAAAGACGTTTATATCATAACATAACTAGTGTTGTTATGGGCTACTTTCGAGGCTAGTTTATAGCGTACGAAACAGTCACTTTCGTCTATGGGCGTGTGAAAAGCAATTAAACAAACGATTCTCATCTTTGATGTGCGATTTCCGAGAAAAAATCTCAGCTCCGACACAGATTTTAAAAAAAAAACGACATAAATAGCATTGCACAAGATTATTGTGTACATGGTGGGGCAAAGTCACAAAGTAATTGGCTGCCATTTTGTTAGAAATTGAATAACAGTAACAATAATTCCGCGATCTTCAGGTGTGTGTCGCACAATTGCTTCTTGTCAAATGTTAACGAATTCTCTATATGTCTACAACATAAATGTCAAAGCACCATGACATTTGACGCCGTTTGCAAAAAATTATGGCACATTCGCATTATGGCATTACTTTTCCCTCACCTTGTATCAAATACATATCAGAAACTTTGGATTCACACAAAAGAAATATAATAAATGTATTTCTCACAATGAAAATATATAACTTTTTTTTTTGTGGTAGAGGGCGTTTATATTTGAATATAAAAATAAGGACCATTTGCTTACTGAGTGACGACCCGACCAGAATAGAGCCGCGGCCTCTTTGTTAGCCGCTGTGGTACGAACCGTCAAATATTAAAACACATGAAAATCGAATAACGTGAACACAAGCAAAAGTTATTATAGCTCCATTCTGAACAGATATATAACTAGTTTCCATGGTTTGTTAAACCTGGGTTCAACCTAGTTTAGCATTCATAGAAACGGGGTTGAGTTGAGTTTTCGTTAAACTCAGTTTGAACTCAACGAAAATACCTTGGTAGATTGTTATTATTTTGTAAGTAGTCGTCGGATTTTGTATTCTATGGTCTAAATTTCAACTCAGTTTCAAATTGATTACTTGGAAACGTGTGACACCATTTTGCATTTGACGAAAATTTATTTCAACTAAACCCAACTCTTTCCAGGTTAATGGAAACAGGGTTGAATTGAGTTTTCGTTAAATTCAGATTGCACCCAAGAAAATACCTGGGTTAAGTAGAGTTGAAATTCAAAATGGCGATTTTAAATTATTATGGTATGGTAAGTAGTAGTCAAATTTTGTATTATGTGGTCAACATTTCAATTCAGGTTCAACCTGATTGTATGGAAATACATGACGCCATTCTGCTTTTGACGAAAATACATTTCAACCCAACCCAACTTTACCTAGCTTCATGGTACAACATAGTCACTATCACCACGTTTTCATGACAGAGTTGATTCGAGATAACGCACCGTTAAGTTAAGAACATGTCGTTGCTAAGTCGTAGGTTTAATTTGACAGCTGCGCTGTAGCTTCTTACAAATGAAATGTCAGTCATATCTAACTCAGGTTCGAATCGATAGACGTTACTACACCTACAACTAATGCTATAGAAATGGAATAGAGTGGAATGGAACGTTGTAGTCATCAAAATTCGTCACTAAAAGCATTACTTTAGTTAATGGAAACGTGAATTGTGAGCCGCGCCCGATTGGAATGAATTAACTAAACTAGTAGGTGTATCTGCATAGGGAAGTGACTGTTCGATTGACAATTCTTCATTTCAGCGAAATTGTGTAACTAAAGTAAGTGAAGAGTTGTTTTGCTCGTGTAGTTAATTCATATGTGTAACACTGATATTCATCTAAAATCAAGAATACCAATCGAGCAGTCTCTTCACTTCAGTAGGCCAATTTTAGTGTAGAGACGCTAAAATAACAGTAATGTTTTGTTGTACTCGTCTGACCATTCGAACACGGCTGTGGTATATTAGTAATCTTCAATTTACACATTTGGGATTGGTGTGTTTATACCACAAGAAAGGAATTGATTATCTGAAATTAATCTGTTTTGAATTCGTTTTATCTCCTCGTGTATCAGTTGACTCTGGCAGTTTTTATTTCTAAACTGACAAATAGCATAGAATGTTGTCCTTCTTAATGAAAAAGTCTGCGAAGAGTGTGAATTATTCTGCACCCTCAGTTACTTGGAGCCATTAATTGTACATTGTAGGTCCCTTATATCTGTGTGCAAAAATATACATGCACAACACAAATTGTTGCGAGAAGCTAGGCCTTGCCCCTTCCGTCATTTGCGGGTAGCCTTAGTCGTATTCCATGAAAGGATGCCGGCGTTTTCGAAGTCATCTCTTAAAATAATTTCACAAAGAACTTGAAGAATTTCGCCAATTTTAAAGCTACATTTTTTAAATTTGTCATCTCGATCTCTAACTTACCTGTTTACTACTATGATAGCTGGCGATGATCAAAAAAATGATAAATAGGCACAATTCAATTTTCAAAATCCAAAGGATCATTGCAGCTGGTGATACTAAAAGTTGATGGCCGTGTTTAACGTCTACACTATCGTGCACGTTGTAATAAAGTTTTAAAACGCCCATAGACAAAAGTGACTGTTTCATACACTTTAACCTAGCAACGAAAGTAGCCGTTACACACACTAGTGAGTTAAAATATAAAATACTTTTTTAATTTATTGCAGTCACAGCAAAATCACATTCCCTGAGTAATTTTGCATTGTGCATAACCGGCTTAGCAGAAAAACCGGTTTTGGTCGTGTGAAAAAGTGTACATTACTCGCATTACTCATCGTGCTCGTTGGATTCAAGCTTCTTACTCTTTGGATAAACTCCATTTTTTTGCTCGTTATGTAATATACTATTTCACACGCCCATAGACGAAAGTGACTGTTTCCTACGCTATAACCTACCCTCGAAAGTAGACATTATCCAGACTAGTGTGTTAACAAAGAAAATACTGTTGTTATTTACTGCAGTGTCAGCGAACACATTCCCACAGTAGTTTGCATTGCGCAAGAGCAGTTTAGCAGAGAAATTGTTACGTGTACATTACTTGCAGAAAAGTGCTAATCGTGCTCGTTAGATTGCCGCACTCGGCTACCGCCTCGTGTTTCAAGCTTCTAACTCTCTGGATAACGTCCTTACTCCTTATGTAATGTAGTATATCCACTTCGCGTCATTGGAAAAGAAGATAATGTAAGCGTACTTTTATGAATATTTGTGTGGGCGTACAAATAGAAAATGTTTGCAATCAAATAAGCAGTAAAGCATAAAGATCCCAAGCCTTCTTTCAGCACTTATCTCAACAAGTAGTCAATTAGTTAAACAATCTCAACACAAACCTTTTTTCTCGGACAATTGGCCGCGGCAATGACAAAGTTTTTTTTTGCGATAATTTCTACCAATAAAGCATTCAAGGTTAACACACTACATATTTTAAGTTATCTTGCGTGTTTTAAATATTTTATTTTTTTTAGCTTTCCGCAACAATTCATTGGACATTTTTTGCTTGAAACAGGCTGTCTGTCCGCTTGAAGCGGACAAATGAGGAAAATTAAAATTGGGATGTTAATGTTTGTTGTTAGTTATTATTTATATGTCATCATTATTTATTATTTTTATGTCACCAAATCAAAATGATTAAAAAAATAAATAAATAAATACACACAGATTGACAAATAATTGAAGAGTTCAAAGGCAGAGTTTTGTACTAAAAAACAATCAATTCACAGTGATTTACCCAATATTTGAGCTGTCGCTGACAAGTTGCCCGAGAAAAACGCACCTTTTATAAATAACATAAAACAAAAACTGTTGTCTAAACATACATATTTATTTGTTAAGCATAATATACATTTATGCATTATCTATTGTATATATATATATATATATATATATTTAGAATTTTTTTTAATATAAACACATTGTTTATAAACATTCGAAAATACAAAAAAACCTAATTCTAAATTCGAGACAAATAAATAGTTATTTTAATGAATGACAATAATTATTTTAGACGATATTTGTTAGATTTAGATGATTGATATTTTTACTTTATAGTTTCATCATTGTCAAGTTTCAGTTGAAACAAACAAAAACTTTCGTTGACGTAATACCTTCGGTATTTTTCATTTACAGTTATTAGTTTTGCACAATATCACCACAGCTGGACAGAGCTCTTTTCGAATCTTTGCCAAATTTTAGGAATATATCTTCTAAGGTGCTTTCGTTTATAGAATAATCTTGTACAAGACCCTCATTTGCATTCATAAAGTATTCCATCTTTTCAAAAACATTTGACCAAGTGACAACAACCATTGTTTCGTTTTTGATGTAAAATGTCAGCATACCCTATAATAACAAAGAATTGAATGAAATATGCATGAGTAGATATAAAACTTTAAAAATTTAAATTTTAAGAGTAGTAGGGGTCTGTAAATATTAGGAAAGTATATAATTTACGATGTCATAAGTTTACTTACTGCATGATTTTCTCTCAGTTCACAGTCTTCAAAAAGGTTACACAGTTTCTGCGAAATATCGCAAATTTCGACCATATCACAATCCCCTGTCATTTTAATATTTATTGTATACCCGGAACCGTACTTTTGTTTTAAATCTTGCACATATCCGATGCATTGAAATTGACCATTCGCCATTATTGCCAGCCGATTGCAAAGTTGCTCACACTCGTCCATGCTATTAAAGTTATTGGAAAAGAAATAATGAAATTATTCTCCAAAAGATGAAAGTTTAAATCCACCACAAGTAAGCTCTACAGCTGAGGTGAATGCATGACTGTTTTACATGTGTATACGAAATCACACGGGTACTTATAACAATTTAGAAATTAAAACCAATGTGGCTCGTTGGTCTAGGGGTATGATTCTCGCTTCGGGTGCGAGAGGTCCCGGGTTCAATTCCCGGACGAGCCCAAGTTCAAGTCTTTATTTTTTATTTAATTTCGTTATTTTGAATTTAGATTTAGATTTTTTTTCGAAAAAATACCTGTGTGAAGTAAGTACAACCGTTTTGTCCCGTTTCTGGAAATCTTGTATGCATTTCCAAAGAAACCTTCGCGAAACTGGATCCACACCAGTCGTCGGTTCATCCAACAAAATCAATGAGGGGTTTCCAATCTGGAATAAGTGGTAATTTACGTTGCTAACACTGAAATCAAAGTGCATTGACCATACCATAGCAATAGCTGCATTAAGTTTTCTTTTGGTGCCTCCTGAATAGTAGCGAATACATACATTCTGATATCGCAACAGGTCCAATTGTGCTAACCAGGATATGACTTCGGAGTGGATTTCACCATTTGGAACTCCGCGCAGCATAGCAATATATTTTAGAATTTGATACGATGTCATAAAATGATTAAGACAATCGTTTTGTGGACAGTAACCAAATCGGTATTTGTACTGGTAATGAAATGATAAAATATTGAAACAAATTTGTAAAGTTGCTAAAGTTTGTCATAATGACTGCATTTGTGTGCCCCGAATGTACCTTATCCTCGTCGTTAAGTATGTTGAAGCCATCGATTTGAATAAATCCGCTAGATATAGTAGAATTGGCGGATATCATCTGAAAAGTCGAAGTCTTTCCAGCTCCATTCACTCCAAGCAATCCGAAGCACTCCTGTTTTTTTACGGCGAAATTAAGCCCACTGACTGCTGGTTTACGATCGTAGAATTTGCACAAGTTGTGCACTATTAGTGGATACGTTTCTTGTGTATTGGCTTATTAAATAACAGTTTAAAAAAAGTTAACAATACAACTAAATCTGCCAAAATACAAAAAAAATGAGCTTACTTCGTAAAATATCCTCGACAAGACTTTTCTCCTTACGAACCAAAGCTTCTTCTTCAGTTGGCATAGCGCTTGAGTGATCGAGCTTGGCATTAACCTGCCTGCAGGTGAAGCAAGTAAACAGATTTCTAAGGGCCTGCCGTTTGTTTTTGTCCTCCCATCCATAAATTAAGAATAACTTACAACATCGGTTAGACATGAGAACAATTATTGCAGTAAAGAAAGCTTACCTCTCCTATTAAGAATATCAAAACGGCATAGATAAAGAATGAACCCATCCCTGGCGGATCCCTAAATGCATAAGAATGGGGGCGATTTTGCAGAAGAAGATTTCGACGATTTATAAAGAAATTCTCATTGACCACTCTTAATTGATGATTAAGATTGAAGTCTGGTAAAATTGATAAAAGCTTAATTTCCGTATCGTAGTGAACCATCGAGTGTACGTTGCCCGATGTTATGAGTGGAACGATAGCTAGAAAGTTTACAAGTTAATTGGTTTATTTAAAAAAAGTGAGTGTTTCACATACCTGAAATAATCAGCATAAACAACAAATATGTGGACAGCGTCGAAATGGTTCTGAATGCGCTAGTCATGCAATATAAAATTGGCAAATAGGATATCCCATAGAAGAAGAAAGTGAACGCGAGTAGCAATTGCTCGTGATTTGAATAGAGCTCTTCTGGCATAATGATGCGTTGGAAAAAGTAAAGCAGCCCAGTGATAAAGGCGTGTAGCGTTAAATCAAATGTTGTATGCGAGAACCAGTATGTCAAACGTGGAATGGCTTGTAAGATTTTAAATCCGGTCTTGGTCTCTTTATATGGAAGGGACACGTAAAAGAACATATAGAAGAATAATCCTAAAAAAAATTAAAATTGAAATTAATGTGAAATTAATCGAAAAAAATCGGTTATTCGATTTAACAAAAACCGGCATTCTTACCGATTGGCACAATTGCCGCATAATTCTCCAAACGACTTGGATTAATGTCAGTTATCCTAATAATGTGTTAATAGATAAGAATACACAGACGCAATTAGAAACAAAGTTGAAAAATACCTTCGTATAGGAACATAGGACACTTCTATTTGCTGTTCATCGTTGCCAAAATACTTTAGAATCACATTATCCACTAGATTTAACATGATCACTGAACTATGCACAATATTTCCCGAAAAAAATATTTTCAATTTTAGACTTTCCGCATTATCACTAAATTCCACATCAATAGCTCCGATAACATTTTGGAGGAAATATGATAAATTGTTGCTTTGAATTGTTTGTAATTCTGCAAATTTAATGAAACAGTTGTTGTTTGCATGCGTATTGTATTTCATGTGCTTCTTGGGGCTTACCTTCAGTTAGAGATACATTTCTATCAGACAAACTTTGAGTCTCAATGCCGTAGCTATGGATTTCCTTTTCTAAAATGCTCAGGAAATTGTTGCCAAGTTCTTCAGGAGTACGTAAATATATTGTTCCTTCTTTTATTTGTTGCAAATTGAGCTTCAGAGCATCCTCGCTCTCAACTATTGACTTAGAATGCATTAGAAGAATCGCTAAACCAACGCTTAGGAAAGGTAACGAAAACTAAAAACAAAAATATAATTAGGAAGAAAGTGTAGTGCGAAAATATTATTTTTTGCATGTAATTATGTTCCAGAAAAGCAATGAACATGTTAACTAGTTTTGTATATTGCTAATTTAGGACCCAAACTGATCGCATAGGCTGGAATTCGGAACCGGTGGAGATATTTTTTTCGAGATGTCAGTACCGGACCACGGTTGTAGAGCCGTGTATGATGATAAATATAGGAGTATCGTATCTTAGCTTAGCTTGCCTTAACCTACACGGTTAAAGTACGGTCACTGTATTATTTATGGCTACCTTGTGTTTCAGTTAGCGTTTAGGGGAACTTTGTGTAGAAGTCGTAATCGTGACCTTATCTTAAACTGGATTAACGTACCATTAAAAGAGAGTAGAGCCATTCATTCTGTAGATGCACAAATCTTTTGTACAATACGGCACGGAACTGCTGCGACCAACAGATGATATTAACAGTCATTCGCTCATATGGTATCCGAATATTAACATCGTTATTTCTAATTGTAGGAGAATCAACTTGATCAATTTCTGCGGCACAGCTAAAAGTAAAATAAATAATAATTGAGTAGCATCAAGTAATTAGATCTGCTTTTGCTGTACCCACTTCAAAAATACATCTTCTAATGATGTATTCGTGACTGTGATGGCACTTATACCTAAATTTTTTTGTTCTTTCTCTAGAAGCAAAAGTGCTGCGCTGTATTTTTTCTTATATGCGTATGGCATACTAATGAGGACGGTTGGCGGAATGGTATTCTGAAAAAAAGGAAATAAAATGGAAGAAACAATATTCATGTGCTTATTATGATTCAAATTTATTTTCAAACTTACTAATATTTTAGCTGTAGGAATTTCCTTTTGAATCAATTCAAGTGTGCGTTGCTCTTTAAAATTCTCAGTGCGCAACTTTAAAATATATCCACAACCAACTTTACGCTTTAATTCCATGGGCGATCCGGTTCGTTCTAGTCGACCATTGGCTAGTATTGAGATTGTATCGCCAAGCACTTCTGCTTCTTCCATATGATGTGTAGTTACCAGAACAGCTTTTGTTTTGCGTAGCTCCAAAAGTATATCCCACAGTTCACGGCGGGATTCCACATCAAGCCCAGATGATGGTTCGTCAAGTATTACAACTCTAAACGATGAATTTCAATAGAATATAATTATTGCCGTATCGAACTTTTTTTCCTACTTTGTATCTCCGGATATGGCAATTCCTAAAGAAAGTCGCCGCTTCATTCCGCCCGATAAATTTTTGCCAGGCTCATTAGCTTTATCAAAAAGTTTTAATTGTCTTAATAGATCAGTTGCAAGAACGAAAGCTTCATTTTTAGGTTTCCCCCTTAACTGGAGATTTGATACAAAAGTAAAAAAAATTATATAAGTTCATAAGTTTAAGTACCTCGGCGAAAAATTGTAAATGCTGAAAACATGTCATGTAATGCATGAACACACTATGTTGTGGGCAGAAGCCAATAAGGTGACGATATGAAGATACATCACGTTCGCAACAGACAACAATTTTTCCAGAGTCCTTCGTCACAGATCCTAAACAAAACATAATGTTTATGTGGAAGACCCAATAAAGAAATATTCTTTTTACCCATTATCATGTTCATTGTGGTTGTCTTGCCGGCACCATTGTGTCCTAGCAGAACAGTGATACGTTTATCCTTTATCTCCATGTTTAATCGATTTGCAATGCATATTTCACGATTTCTGGTTTTAAACACTTTTACAAGATCCTGAATAATAATTGCAACATCACCAATACTATCGACAGACGAAACGTTATATTGATTGCGGTTTTTCTTTTTGTAAAACGATCTCTAAAAATTCAAATTTAATTCATCTGTTGTTTCTTGTTAACACCATATATAGATAATAAATGCTGTACCTTTAAAAAGAACAAATACGGTTTCTTCAACCCACCAGGGCCAGGGAAAATACATGACAAGTAATTGTAAAGCAAGGTATACACCAAACATTGGAAAATTAAGATTAAATATATGGAAAAGATATTAAACGAAGAGGGAGTGATGTTGCTGAATATTTCGCTATAGGAAAAATACCGATCTAAAAAGATATTTGACAAAAAATAATACGTTTATCCCAACTTACAGAAAAAAGCTTAGTGACTTACGTTTGTTAGTAAAAATTTGAAAAACATCAAGGCCATCCATGAAAGATTTTGTACTGAATAGAAATGTTGCCGTTGTTGAAAGTTTTCCTTTTACCAAGTAAAAAATGTAAGGAATATTCATCAGAAGAAGACCACAGACTTTGGCATAAAATACTAGAATGAAAGAAGCGTACACAAACAATAACCCAGCTCAGCTGCAAAATCTATAGCTTTGGTTAAGGTTAATAGATAGTTACCTGAGTTAAAGCACACTGACATAAGATATGTATACGACATGACCGATAATATATACAACAAAAAAAGTAGAATAACGTAAAATAACGGAACAATTCCAAGAGCCCTGTAGACTGTTGCAGCGTATAGAGTCACGGCCAGAAATATTATATATACCACAAGTCGAACCAGAAAGAAGGTAACACCATTGAGGAAGTTTAAAGGTGTCGCTATAACAAGGAATTCCTGTAAAGGACAAAAAGTTAATCAAAGAAGGTAATACCATTGAGGAAGTTTGAAGGTGTTACTATAAAAAGGAATTTCCGCAAAGGACAATAACTTATTATCATTATTTTTAGTTTAATAGCTGTTTTAACCAAATGACAAAAACGTGATACTTTGCCTCTGTGTATAACGATAAAGACTTCTAATAGGTCTCTATTTTTTTTTAATTTTACTTCTTCGGAATAATTAGTTTATAATTACCTTAATTCCATCCTGCTTCTCTTCCACAAGAGGAACAAGAAACGTGCTCAGCAAAATTACACTAAAAACAATTGCAAACATGGAACCAAACACTACTAGCCGATTGCTGTCTACTGTTTCCAATGCTACACTAGGTAACGAGGATAACTCAATCTAAAATTATTATTCAATAAGAAAAAAACTTCGATTTATTAAGTTGTTGTGGGTGATTACTTCATATCCATTTTCTCGTTTCGTCGACAGCTTAATAAAATTAATATCAATAATATGCTGCAGTGTGAAAAATCCACTTCGAATGTAGTCATCTTCCTCTGGAAGAATGTAAAATATGAATGTGTAGCACTGACTGAGAGTTTTATTCTACCTTTAATTCCGTTGACTTCTTCATCGTTTACATATCGTTTTTTCGGTGAAATCCTTATAGCTGTTGAACTTATTGCAAACTTCAGTTGCTGCTGTGCCAATCTGTTGTCAAGAACAATTCCATTTTGTGAAGGTGGATATTTTTCAAAATTAATCGCAAAACAACTTCCTTTACATTTGTTTTCCAAAGCATGTAACATTTGAGAAGAATTCTCAAATGGCTTGAATCCTATGCAACAAAAAAAAATTAAATAGAAAACATCATTGTCTGTTGCTATTATTTTACACTCTTTGTTGACATACTTTCAGCTGTAGATTGCAGATCCAGGCGAACATTTTCCATTAAGTTATCCAAAAATGGGTTCGACGGTGAATAAAATATGAAATCTACATCGCTAGCTGGAACGTTAAATTTTAATTGTGTCTAAAAGGAAAATGTGGGTGTAATACCAGTTAATTCTATGGCTATTTGCAGATTTCACTTGGGTTTATAACTATATTTACTTACTATATCTCTTAAATCATATATTCTACTGGGCGTAGTCAATATGCTGTACGTGGATCTAAGGTAAACAACTAGAATAACAAAACAACCAGAGATTATTGTCAGTAACGATAGCCAGCTAAATCTCAAGAACAGAAGGTTTTTCCATAGAAACACGGAGAATAAATTCCTATTCATTGTAAATGCAAGTAACTAAATTACAATTTTTCAAAACAATACATTTTTACAATATTAAACACAGCTAATAGCTTAAACTTCCAATCTAATTTCTCTATTTAGACATTAGATTAATATAGTACACACTCTGACTTCTGGCAGTTGTCAATTTTTCTTCCAGCAAAATCAGCGTAGCAACTACCAAGTACCAACTACCAACTACACAGTGCACATAAAGCGATTAGGAAATTCAAGTAATCTTAACAGGTCTGTTTATTGAGTAGTTCAAAACTTTTTTTATTCAAAAAATTATTCTTAGTCGGGCCTTACACTGTCTTACACTGCTTGCCAATTGTAAAGCAACTTGTAAACACACATACAACACACAGAATCATAAACAATACAAAACGCCAATACAAACGAAAAGGGATCAGTAGTTTAATACGAAAAGCAAAAAAGATATTAAGATTCTAAGATAATGAAATAGACAATCTCAAAAAATTGGGGAAAATATTTAAATTACTGATATATAATCGACCTGACGGGAACAGAAACAACACATTACCAAACGAGGTAATAATTAAAAAAATAATAATAATATTCGGCGCGATAAACCGTTACGGTCAAAGGACTAGCTTCTCGCGACCATTTGTGTTGTGCATGTATATTTTTGGAGACAAATGGAAGTCCGATCGACGAAAATCAATATGGTTTCATGCCAAAATCTAACACAACTTCTGCTTCTGTCTACTGTACGCATCCATAACTCACTAGACTCACTCACTAGAGGAAAAATAACTGCTTGTATATCGATAAACTTGACTTGTCTAACTTCAACACAACATCATGATCACAAAATTTATGTTCTTTATATTTTTGAAACAATCAATTAATCTTACCCAACTTATTGCAAACTTCAGTTGCTGCTGTGCCAATCTGTTGTCAAGAACAATTCCATTTTGTGAAGGTGGATATTTTTCAAAATTAATCGCAAAACAACTTCCTTTACATTTGTTTTCCAAAGCATGTAACATTTGAGAAGAATTCTCAAATGGCTTGAATCCTATGCAACAAAAAAAAATTAAATAGAAAACATCATTGTCTGTTGCTATTATTTTACACTCTTTGTTGACATACTTTCAGCTGTAGATTGCAGATCCAGGCGAACATTTTCCATTAAGTTATCCAAAAATGGGTTCGACGGTGAATAAAATATGAAATCTACATCGCTAGCTGGAACGTTAAATTTTAATTGTGTCTAAAAGGAAAATGTGGGTGTAATACCAGTTAATTCTATGGCTATTTGCAGATTTCACTTGGGTTTATAACTATATTTACTTACTATATCTCTTAAATCATATATTCTACTGGGCGTAGTCAATATGCTGTACGTGGATCTAAGGTAAACAACTAGAATAACAAAACAACCAGAGATTATTGTCAGTAACGATAGCCAGCTAAATCTCAAGAACAGAAGGTTTTTCCATAGAAACACGGAGAATAAATTCCTATTCATTGTAAATGCAAGTAACTAAATTACAATTTTTCAAAACAATACATTTTTACAATATTAAACACAGCTAATAGCTTAAACTTCCAATCTAATTTCTCTATTTAGACATTAGATTAATATAGTACACACTCTGACTTCTGGCAGTTGTCAATTTTTCTTCCAGCAAAATCAGCGTAGCAACTACCAAGTACCAACTACCAACTACACAGTGCACATAAAGCGATTAGGAAATTCAAGTAATCTTAACAGGTCTGTTTATTGAGTAGTTCAAAACTTTTTTTATTCAAAAAATTATTCTTAGTCGGGCCTTACACTGTCTTACACTGCTTGCCAATTGTAAAGCAACTTGTAAACACACATACAACACACAGAATCATAAACAATACAAAACGCCAATACAAACGAAAAGGGATCAGTAGTTTAATACGAAAAGCAAAAAAGATATTAAGATTCTAAGATAATGAAATAGACAATCTCAAAAAATTGGGGAAAATATTTAAATTACTGATATATAATCGACCTGACGGGAACAGAAACAACACATTACCAAACGAGGTAATAATTAAAAAAATAATAATAATATTCGGCGCGATAAACCGTTACGGTCAAAGGACTAGCTTCTCGCGACCATTTGTGTTGTGCATGTATATTTTTGGAGACAAATGGAAGTCCGATCGACGAAAATCAATATGGTTTCATGCCAAAATCTAACACAACTTCTGCTTCTGTCTACTGTACGCATCCATAACTCACTAGACTCACTCACTAGAGGAAAAATAACTGCTTGTATATCGATAAACTTGACTTGTCTAACTTCAACACAACATCATGATCACAAAATTTATGTTCTTTATATTTTTGAAACAATCAATTAATCTTACCCAAAACGATTAAGCTTTGAGACGTCAATACATGACTATGGATAGAATAGACAGTAGCACAATGAATATTAACTGCGGTGTTTCGCAAGGATCCCTAACTTGGACCACTTTTTTCAACATATATTAAAATGACGTATTTTATATTCCTTTAAATCGACATTTATTAATGTATGCTGATGATGCAATAATCATCTACTCCTGCTACAACCATACCAAAATAAACTCACCTCTACGAAGAAAGACCTAAGCCTGTTATAGTCATGGGTACAAGTAATTAAATGCGCGTCAATGTATTCCATCCGTTCGTCCAGCTGAAACCTGTGACTGGCAAAACTCGTATATGGCTAATGAGCTAATGCAGTTTTAATAACAGGTACACATGCAGGCACAAGATGAACATAAAGAGATGTAGGATTTGATACTAACGATATTGAACATGATGTTAACACGTGTCCATTCCTTCCGATACCGTGGCCTTCACGTTAAACCTGATTTCAAATGGAATGACCATTTAAATTAAATTGGAAAAAATCAATACATATGTTTTCATCTTCTTCTTAATATATAAAAATTAAACCGGTTTGAGCGGTTTGCCCGGTTTTTGTGAAAGAACATGAATGTAGTTTATTTTTAGATGACTCATTACATATAAGTGTCATTAGTTGTAAATAAGGGAATAGGGCTACAATTTTCTGGTCTTTTCTCGATATTTCTGTCTATAAGATTGGAAATTTCTGGAAGCTTTTGATTGATTATAAATAGAGGCGTTAGGCCGAATTAAGTTAGTTCTTTTTTGCAATTCAACCAGTGCGTTAAAAAGCTCGTGCAGAAATAGTAGTGAAGCACAAGTATACTGTTGTAATAAGTGTTGTGTGTACATTTAAAGTTATCA
Source organism: Nephrocerus scutellatus (assembly GCA_947095585.1). Classification (NCBI taxonomy): domain Eukaryota; kingdom Metazoa; phylum Arthropoda; class Insecta; order Diptera; family Pipunculidae; genus Nephrocerus; species Nephrocerus scutellatus. The sequence continues at coordinate 75,809,767 of OX352765.1, read as the reverse complement.
CCAGTGTAATTTGTGAACTTTAGTTAATTTTACTTTTTTTATTAAAGTTGTTATTTGTTAATTAAAAAACTTGTGTTGTGTTTTTTTTTTTGCAAAATCCTTTACGAACTCGAAAGCCTGAATTTCGTAACAATACGTTGGTCAGCGTGATGAACACCTGGCCTTCCCAAAATATAGTGTTATATTTATTATATCCGGTTTAATCTGAGCAGCATTTCTTCTGTCAGTTGTCCATTTATCGGCAGTGGCTGGATAAGTGACGATTGTTAATGTTTCATTGTTGGCAAAAACTTCTTCGAAGAAATTTTTATTGACACTCCATCTTTTTGGTTCTGGGAAAATAAATTGTTATTATTTATTTAAATAATTACCTTCAACAAACATTCTTCATAAATGATATTTTTCATTTCATTATTAATTTATTATTTATTATTTAATTATTGCCAACCAACCGAACACAAAACCATAAAACTATGGGAAAAACCAACCGGATGAACTTACTTCTTCTTTGTGTATTATTTTTTTCTCTTAAAGCTGTCATACTGCGCTCCCTGTTTGACATTTATTATCAATCAGTATACTCTGGTAAATCATTATAACGGTGTAGGAGTTGGCGATAGCGTTAAGTTTTCTGGGTGTGTATATTGGGAACATAACAGGTGTATCACTTAATAAAGTTACCTATGTAGCACGAGTCGATGTGTGCATAAGCAGAGATATAAAATTATCAACTGATAGCTCAGCTCTGATCACTAGCAGTGGGATTGTTGGTAGTAAGTTTGTTAACATATTACCTGGCTCAGATACTAAACTAATATTGAATGGTGGAAAAATTTAATTGTGTTCACGCTCAAATCAGATGTAACTTATAGACGATTTTGTGATTTTTATAGCGCATATAATAGTCCATTTGAGTAATCGATCCGTCGAGCTGTGGATAGATTTCGTAGCTGATACTCTCTTAATAATGCAATAACTCCAAAACGCCAAAGAGAATATTACCTCTGTAAATGAAAGTGTGAAATGAAGATCCAAATTTATCGATTCTTCGTCAATCGCAACGTGGAAAATTTTACACCCGTATAAGATCCAGCATGGAATTAATGCCACGAGATCTTTCGCATCTAGACCAGTTGTCTTACTAAAAAATATTGTTTGGTGATGGAGCTTATTTTTGGCTTAACAGGTCTGTTAATAAGAAAAATCGCCGCATATCGAGAGAGACCAATCGCCCGAGACCGATGGCGCCACGCGACGGCAACCGTCGATTTCGAGAAAATTCCTGTGGTTCCACGTGAAGTCCCTGGGTAATGCTGATAAAACAGCCGTAATTGACGTTTGGATGCCAACATAATTGGTGTTATTTGTCACATACGGTCAGCACTGCTCGAAAAATTGTCCCAAAGTTGGATTTTTTTCAAGTATTAATGCCATTTATTGATCATTCGAATAAAAATAAATATTTGATTAAAATTATATTTTATGTGTTATTTTTTAAAATTGGTTTTGACATTCGAATTCCAAATAAAATACAGCTATCACAACCATTATGTGTTTTTATGTCGGAGTAATCTGAGCGATAAATTCACTGTCAGAATTCATATCTGTGTTTTTGTTTTCATTCTCCGAGAAATCGTTTTTCTCAATGGCGTTTTTATACGCTCCGATAATTATCTGATATTATCTTTTTGCTCAAAAAAAAATATACAGAACATTTTTGACAGCTTTTTCTTTTAACATGGGACATGTCGACTACTATGGAGCATTCAGGTGAAACGTTTCTCTGAATAAAAAAATTTGATCTGACAGCTGTGATCAGAGATAAAAGTTATCGGATTTATCGCATATCTCGGAAGTCGGATTTCTTCGACATCACGGTCAACATTTCCCCTGCAGATATAAAATAACTATATTGCTTGATATACATTTGGACCGTGCGAGAAATGAGCAGGGCGGCTGTTAATTGAAATTGTAGTTAGCCAGACGAGGGCAGAGTATATTTTTCAATGTTACCATAATGCCAGAGATAACATTTCCCATGTTACTATAAAATAACTATAACATTCTCGCAGTGTTAGTCTCTTCTGGCTAACCACAATTTGAATTTAACTATAGTCGCACTACGAATGTTTTCTAACCTGGCTATAATATAAATCGACTTTAACATTCTCGTAGTGATAATCACTTCTGGCTAACCAAAACTTTAATTTAACTATAGTCCGCCCGCTCTCACACGGCGATAGTCAAAATCCACGTTAATTGTGAATAATGAGTGTCAAAAGTTAACTAATGTCGTTTTTTTTTTGTTTTAGAAATCTGCGCTCGAGCTCAGATTTTTTCTCGAAAAAACGAACACGAAAGCCGAGAATCTTTTGTTAACATTGTTTTGTTGCATGTATTGTTGTTGCAGTTAATAAACAGAGTGGTGAATCTTCTAAAATATCAAGATCCGTTAGAGGGGAAATCCGATCTACCGAAGTATTTTTTTTTTTTTAAAAACACACAATAACCGTATTTTATTTGCCGAGGAATAAGGAATTAAGTGATGTGCCAAACCGAAAATTTCTCAAACCGAGTTGCAAACCGAATTGGCAAAAATATTTGAACTATTTTTCTTTATACCTGTTGTTTGAAAAAGTAAAAACAAAGGCATATAATATAATCATAATTACATTTTTAAATCAATTTAATAAAAATTAATTTATTAGATAACGAAAAAGCAAAAAAAAAAATCATTAAACTAAATAAAAAACTTTGGAGCCAAAAAAAATACTTCATTCATTCTTTAATCAAGACCACCAAATCTTGTTTCTAGTGTGGAAAGTTTTCAGTTAACCGGAAGAAGGAAAAGTTTTTTGCAAAGAATGATCGTCGTCTTATAAGTATTATGAAAATACTACTATATTGATGGTGCATGTTACATAAAACACCCAGGTGAATTCTTAGACATTGTTGATGCAGTTCTAAAAAAAATTGCGACTATTGCTTTTTTCAATATTTTTTTTTTATTTGTCTATCTTTTTTATTATCAAGAATCTTGAATTTTTTGATGGAACTGATAACAGCGTTTGTCTGAGTCTCTTAACATGGGGTTCTTCTAGATTAGACGATTGTGGAGTAACAATATCAGCCACTGCTTGGCTTGTGGAAGGCCGAGCATTTGTACTTTGGATAATGTCAGTATTAACCATCCCATCAACATGTCTAAAAATTCACCAAGGTGTTTTTTTTATGTGCATCGTCAATGTACTCGTATTTCCAGAATACTTGTATGACGAAGAACATTTCTTGTAAATGACTTTTCCTTCTTCTGATTTATTAAAAACCTCCCACACTAGAGACTTTTTTCTATAGCCCGAACCCGGCATTATTTTCTTCGTAAAATAAACGTACACGTTGGGATAAAAATTATGAAAAACAGTACTGTAATATCTGCCACCGTAATCCGTAACAAAAGAAACTGAAACGAAGCAGAATACGAACCAAAAATAGATATTGAAAAAGTTTGCAACTCGGTTTAACTCGGTTTGTATTGTATAAAACCGTAAAATTTCATAACCGATGTTGATCTATACGCTTGACTTGGTTCAATGGTTCGATTATTCCATGGAGCTCACAACGAAACAGCGCATACAGTACCACCGTCTCATGAGAAACCGAACCGAAAAACAATATATATGTACTGCTTTCCAACTCGACTTTATATAAGCGTACATTCATTTATTAACTTATCCTTACCAACCAAGCCGAATCGTCTGCTCAACTCGGTTGTTCAATGCAGTTTTGGCATTTTGGTTCGTTCTTTCGGTTTCGCCAACTCGGTTTGATGCAAATACAACTCGGTTTAACTCGGTTTGGCAATAACTCGGTTTGAACCGGTTTATGAACTCGAGTTGACACATCACTAGGAATTACAACAGCCGTATTTTATTTGCCGAGGAACAACAACAATTTCACTGTCGAATTCCTTCTTTGGAATTGTGAAACCTGCTGTTTTGATGGTTGCAATTTTTGTTGTAATTCCTTATTCCTCGGCAAATAAAATACAGCTAATACAAACCAAACTCTATAGAAACCAACCTGTACGCATACTATTGCACTGAACAATCCCAAACGCTGCTGGGCTTGTGGGATGTGAACAAAACCTTCTCTACAGAAAGCCTTACTTTTCCGGTGATACACAGATCCATGCTTAGAAAAATCCCAAATGTTTATGTATTGATAATCAACTAAAGAGCAAAATCCATCTAAAATTTTTCTGTTTCCCACTACCACATCTTACGTAATGTATTCAAATCCCACAAACACAGATGCGTTTGGGATGGGTTTACAGCATTAGTATGCGTAGAGTTGGGACTTCTATAGAGAAGGTTTTGGTTTTGGAACAATCTTCCTTTCATGTTGTTCGGCAAAATGTATTAATCGGCCCTTCCAAAGTTTTTTTAAGGCCTACTTACCATGAATCGTATATTCATTGATATGGAAGCGTAATATTTAATTTCGTTTTGGTTTGATTTCAATCTGCAACCCATAGCACAATTTGATTTAAGTTAGCAAAAAACCATTAGTAAATTAGCATTTAGCAAATAGTTACTGTTGAATTTTAACAGTTGAATTAATTTTGGCTCAGAGAAGTTGCAGCTGGGGACAGAGAACGCACATCTAACCTACCTTTTATCAAAGCTTTAATCTAATTTTTTAATAATTTTAACAAAAAGTAACAAATTAAATAAATTTTAATGATTGAAAATTTAAATAGCTCTAAATACAATAATGTTTGAACCTGTTTTCATATTTATTTGCAAACGTATTGCAATCCGAGAAGCACTTTACATATGAAGGTGTAAAGTTCTATTTTAATTCTAATTTCAGTCGATTGCTTCGCAAAATGGGTTTAAATAAAATCGATTGTATACATACATCAAATATCGTTTAATAGCAGATTCACTCATATTCGAGTATATTTTTGTGATAAAACAGAAGGTATCTGCAAAGAGTAAAAAAATTGATGTTTTTTTTTAAATTTGACTGCCTGGCCGTATCTCTTACCCTTCGCTGTCTAAAACTTGCTTTAAGGTTGCTGTTGTTATAATGTGATCATCACATTTAACCCAGGTGTCATTGTGGTGTCGAACATACGCCGTATAGTGGCCAGCATCAATTGTACCGACGTGATTAACTACCGCATATAGAGAATATCTATAGTCACCGTACGGATTGTTCTTCTCGGACATAAATGGCGTCATATCAAATTCAACGGGGAATGAAATGAATGTGGAGATTTTTTTATCGACTTGACTTGAATGCTCGAAGCGTTTCAGATGAAAGCTTGCCACACTCGGCAGTGTACGCAGAGAAAATTGTTTAGTCGACTCTTGATAACTATCGCATGCAGAACATTTAATCTTTTCACTAGACCCGAGATGCTCGGCCCGTGTATATCGTTCTAGACACTCGATAAGACTTTTGGGCGTAGTGCTACCATGAGCTTCGCCCAAGTCTAGTGAAATGTCCCAAAATGGGTCAATTGTGGTGGAAACACCCTTGCAAGTCTGACATACTACATCACTCTGCAACATTCCAGTAAATATTTGATCAATTATACAATTGCATTGAGTTGGGCAGTTTTGGTTACTATTAGTTTCCACAGACGGATTTTTGGATTTTTCATCAGTCTTAGATTTAATACAGTGGCGGTGTAGTACATCCAGAGTAGCTATAAAAAACTCATGTGCATCCTGTTGTTCATAGCCAGCTAAATGTTTTGCATGGTTCCAAACTAAATGCAGCAATCGATGCAAAGACAATGGATTACGAGAACCGTTATAAAATTCCTAAAATAAAAATATACATTTTAAAGAATGGATATTATGGGATCAATAACAAACTAACTTGAAAAAGCCTTGAAACCTCACAAACCAAGCATTTTTGCGATGATTTGACACTGCACTCGTGACTTTCCGAAAGGAAATAATCGCTAAGCAGCGGTGTATGAATAAGTGCCTGTCGATTAGATTTTTAAGGATTATTATTAATGAACATATTTGGTGTACCTCTTCACGACCTATGCCCACCTGAACGATGCAATTCATGAAACAGGTTGCACCCAAATTCATTAGACCACGTAGGCCGATCGTTTGGTTAGCTCGTACGTGTCGCCGATGTGGATTGCTTAGCAACAAACTAATTTCTGTAGGAGTGGGACACCACGGCTTATAACAAAGGCTTTTTTGTAAATCTTTCGCTTCGAGTTTTCGATGAGTACTAGATATTTCTTCGCATCGATGGTCGTAAATAAAATCTTTGCATGAGTTACAGTAGACGGTACCGTGTGACAATTCCAAAGCAATAGAGTGTTTTTTAGATTTCATATGATCCAGGATGTGTGAACCCTTGCAGCCAAAGTAAATACAGTGTAAACAAGAAAATATCTGAAGACCGTAACTTCCACACTCAAAGCAACAACACGAGAGTGCCTGAAAGATTTAATATATATAATAAATAAATTTTTAAAACTGAATACCCACCTTTCGATCACGAGCATCTTTGGAAATACAAGATGCGAAGTAAGCATCCACAATTCGGAAAGTGTCTAAACCGTGTTCCTTGACATAGGCCTGAAAATGACGGCAACCAATTTCAGACATTTTGAGACTACTGCACTGAGAATCTCTTTATTTTTTTTTCTTTTAATTAATTGGTCAGAGATGTAAACAAAAAACAATTTTCTGGCAATGAAAATGTTTTCGGCACGGTATGCAGTCAAAAATACATCCACACAATCATTCATTGAAAATAAATTGTACAAGATGCCCCGGCAGCAGCTGTTTTTACTACCGAAATTGTATAATTTTGACAATCTGAATAACGATTTCTCGTCAATTGTTTTATTCTTCGTTAAAATTGAAAAGAAAGAAAGGATTACAGAAATTGCCGGGTTTTGAAAATCCATAATTTACTAATGGCGTTATTTTTCTCTGGGCTCGAGCTCAGATTTTTTCTCGTCAGTTCGAACGCGAAATCCGAGAATCTCTTGTTTACATTATCTTGTTGCAAATGTGTGTAATGCGCAATTCTGAAACCTAATTTTCTGTTTTTTGTTTTCTTCTGTTTCACAAAACTGTTTCTTCATAGTATATACTAATAAAATTTATTCATTTTTGCAAGAAAAAAAGGAAACAGAAATCGAATGACATATTGTGCCACAAAATGGATTAGTTGATTGGGTTAGTAAAAAGAGGGTTAAAACTCCCAAAATATCAAGATCTGTTAGAGGGAAATTCCGAAGATTGGTTTTTAGAGAAAACGAGTAACTTGACAGCCAAAAAATTAATATGCGCCAGACTTAAAAAACAAAGACATAATATAGAGTTTTTCTTTATTTCATTCTACAGAAAAAATAGAAGGAACAGAATATCAATCACATGACAAAAGAATTTTCTGTTTATTTTATCTATCGTTGTAGTATAAAAAGACTACTTAGAATGAAATAAATAAAACACTCAAAGACGGAAAATTTGGAAACCGATGAAAATCTGCGGTTTCCTGGTTTCAAAGATTGAAAATAGTATATTCAAAATATATGATTGAAAAATGACTCATCCGAACTAATTTCACTGTAAATTATAGTTAAAAAGTTAGCGGAAACTTGGTTTTTAGTTTTGCTTAGTTGGACATTTTCATAAGAAAACTATTTAATGATGGAAACTTCAGAGTAAAAAAATTACAACCAACTTTATTCAGTGAAGAATTCAAATTATAAGGAAATTCAAGTGAACACTTACAAAAAAGTGGAAATATTATTCAAATTTCAAAGTATACATTTTATAATTGTGGTATTACATAAATGGACGACTAGTAGGTGATTATTTTTTATAAAAAAAAAATTATTGTGTTTTGCATCAAAATGGCCGTGTTTTTTATAATTTAGCTGTCAAAATTCAGAGATGTGTTTTTTTTTATCTCCGAAAAAAAAATTATTTCTCTGAGTCGTTTTTTTACACTCCGATAATTCTCGGATATGATCATATGATCTTTTTACTCTGAAAAAATATACAGAACAATTTTGACAGCTGTAGTAGCTTTTTCTTTAAACATAAAATGTCGACTACTATGGAGCATTCAGGTGAGAAATAACACAGCAGATAATTTTTTAATCTAACAAGTCTGATCAAAGAATAAAATTATAAGATTTATCATATACCTCGGATTTCTACGATATTCTCTCTTCTCTCCAATTTCTCCAACGTAAAAATGATTATTAGCTTCGCCATTCATGCGCGCAAATAGTTCGGTATAAAAACTATATGTCTACATTATAAGTACATAGAAATGTATATCCGTAAAGTTTTTCGTTAAATCGAGTCTTATTTTTCGATGTTGGATATTGGTAATGTAAACGGACTACAATCCACACAAGGCGTTTTTCGTTTTCAGTTTCTGTGAATAATAATAATAAGTAATAATAAGTTAATAACCTATGTTCTAGGAAATACGATTACCTAGTTTGTATCTTGTCTTGTTTTTATTACGTATAGATTTATAATTTAGATCGGGAAGAGCTAGGATTGATATTTAGGCGAATATACGGTATAGTGACTAACGGAATTTTCACCATCTGCCACGTCCCACCACCCACTGCCTAAAAATCTTAACGGAACCTGGGGGTGGCGCCCCCTTTAGGAGGAAGGGTCTTCCGAAGTTTTGAGTTTATTCAAAAACTTAATAAATTTTTCTCGGTGGTTTGATGGATGTTAGGAGGTTAATTAGTAACATATAAAAGTAATAAAAATACCTTTCATACCTACCTTTTATGGACGTGGCCTAATATGAACGGAAGTTTGATCAAGTTGTATATGGTTCATGTGGTATTTTATATAATTGAGTGATATACCGATGATTTTTTTTCGAAAAATTCATTTTTCTGAGTGGTTTCATGGATGCTAAGGGGTTAATTGGTATCATAAAAAAGGTTATAAAAATACCTTTCATATTATAAAAAATTGGGTTCAATCCAACAACCCTCGACAAAGTAAGAGCTAAAAACAGACTTTCTCATGAAAGTTTAGCAGAGGGCGTGTTTTAGAGTGTGTGGGCCTAAATATTGGTATCATATGAAAGGTGAAAATTAGTTCTACATATTCGTTCTATTTTTATGGGCGTGGCATAATTTTAACGGAAGATTAATAAAGTTGTATTTTATTCATGTGATATTTCATATAACAATTGAGTCCTATATCATATGATTGAGTTTTTTTCATACATAATTACATGATATACTATTATATACTTATATACTTTTATTATATACTTTTTAAAAGGAAAAACTCCTATCTAAATATAAATTAATTGATCGCACTGTATTTACCAGTGTCCATAATTTTCAAAAATGCTTCTTAAAAGGAAAAATTCCTATATAAATATAACTTAATTGAGCGCACTGTGTCCATAATTTTCAAAAACGTCAATTAAAAGGGCAAACTCGTTTCTAAATATAAATCAATTGAAAAAATATGTGCCCATAATATTCAAGCACACCTTTAAAAGGAAAAATTCATTTCTAAATATAAAACAACTGAACGAGGGAAATCACATCATCAGCTATTTTTTAAGAGAAAAAACTCAATCATTTGAGTATAAATTGATCTACCTTCCATGATAATTGGGACACGACCATAAAAATAGAATAGAATAGAAGGCCTACCCACATTCAAACACTCCTACTGTTTTTACTTTGACTTTTACGAAAAATAAGTTTTTTGACTTTAAATATTCTGAGGTAGGTTTGATTGCCCCCATTTTTTAAATGGACGGTATTTTTATTATCCTACATATGGTACCAATTAACCCCCAAACCTCCTTCAAACCACTGAAAAAAATGAATTTTTCAAAAAATAGCTCAAAACTTCGAAAACTCCTCATAAAGGAGCCGACTCCCCCAAACAAGATGGCGGTTTTCGAGGTCTGCTCAATAAGAGCTTTCAGAAAAGGGGTCTCTCAAAGCCCAAAACCCTTAATCGCTACATCGTAGTTTAGCCAATATTTACTTAAATAATTATCTACTTTGAAAAAATGAAAAAAACAAATGCAAGTCTAATATTTTTTACAATTATTATTTTTAAATCTCCAAATTACACAATACAAAAAATCGAGTGTATTTTTGATGTAAACGGGTAATAACTGTCAGTATGTAGTTGAACACAGTCAACCTAAAAAAATATCCCATTAGGGAAATTGTCGTTTAACTGCAAGCCATCCCAAACCGTTTAAATTTTTGACGGACAAATGCAAAGCCTAAAATTAAAGTCGATCTTGGACGCTTTTCTCTAATCTATAATAGACCGGAGGCCTGCCTTTACGGTCATTTTTCATTAATAAATTGAAACTGTACCGGCGGTCAATATAATCTAGAAGACCAATACAAAATTATTTATATTATTTTTAATTATTTATGTGCAATTAAGGAATGGATACAGATGATTGTGACACACCTCAGAAAACACAACGGCTTAAGCAATCACAATTATGCAGTTTATTTAACAAAAAAAAGAAATCTCCTTTGACTTCGACAGCATCCTGTAGTGGTAAGGATGCCAGCTACGGCGGTATTAATAAAAACAAATGTTTGCAACCACGGACTCCCAAATCGGTATCCAAATCGTTTGCAGTCAATACACCACCAGCCAAACGATTTTCTAGGGTAAAAAATCCTTTCGAAGCCGCTTTAACAGAGCGATTGCATCTCCCAATAATTGGCATTCTCCAATTCTCCAATTTCTCCAACGTAAAAATGATTATTAGCTTCGCCATTCATGCGCGCAAATAGTTCGGTATAAGAACTATATGTCTACATTATAAGTACATAGAAATGTATATCCGTAAAGTTTTTCGTTAAATCGAGTCTTATTTTTCGATGTTGGATATTGGTAATGTAAACGGACTACAATCCACACAAGGCGTTTTTCGTTTTCAGTTTCTGTGAATAATAATAATAAGTAATAATAAGTTAATAACCTATGTTCTAGGAAATACGATTACCTAGTTTGTATCTTGTCTTGTTTTTATTACGTATAGATTTATAATTTAGATCGGGAAGAGCTAGGATTGATATTTAGGCGAATATACGGTATAGTGACTAACGGAATTTTCACCATCTGCCACGTCCCACCACCCACTGCCTAAAAATCTTAACGGAACCTGGGGGTGGCGCCCCCTTTAGGAGGAAGGGTCTTCCGAAGTTTTGAGTTTATTCAAAAACTTAATAAATTTTTCTCGGTGGTTTGATGGATGTTAGGAGGTTAATTAGTAACATATAAAAGTAATAAAAATACCTTTCATACCTACCTTTTATGGACGTGGCCTAATATGAACGGAAGTTTGATCAAGTTGTATATGGTTCATGTGGTATTTTATATAATTGAGTGATATACCGATGATTTTTTTTCGAAAAATTCATTTTTCTGAGTGGTTTCATGGATGCTAAGGGGTTAATTGGTATCATAAAAAAGGTTATAAAAATACCTTTCATATTATAAAAAATTGGGTTCAATCCAACAACCCTCGACAAAGTAAGAGCTAAAAACAGACTTTCTCATGAAAGTTTAGCAGAGGGCGTGTTTTAGAGTGTGTGGGCCTAAATATTGGTATCATATGAAAGGTGAAAATTAGTTCTACATATTCGTTCTATTTTTATGGGCGTGGCATAATTTTAACGGAAGATTAATAAAGTTGTATTTTATTCATGTGATATTTCATATAACAATTGAGTCCTATATCATATGATTGAGTTTTTTTCATACATAATTACATGATATACTATTATATACTTATATACTTTTATTATATACTTTTTAAAAGGAAAAACTCCTATCTAAATATAAATTAATTGATCGCACTGTATTTACCAGTGTCCATAATTTTCAAAAATGCTTCTTAAAAGGAAAAATTCCTATATAAATATAACTTAATTGAGCGCACTGTGTCCATAATTTTCAAAAACGTCAATTAAAAGGGCAAACTCGTTTCTAAATATAAATCAATTGAAAAAATATGTGCCCATAATATTCAAGCACACCTTTAAAAGGAAAAATTCATTTCTAAATATAAAACAACTGAACGAGGGAAATCACATCATCAGCTATTTTTTAAGAGAAAAAACTCAATCATTTGAGTATAAATTGATCTACCTTCCATGATAATTGGGACACGACCATAAAAATAGAATAGAATAGAAGGCCTACCCACATTCAAACACTCCTACTGTTTTTACTTTGACTTTTACGAAAAATAAGTTTTTTGACTTTAAATATTCTGAGGTAGGTTTGATTGCCCCCATTTTTTAAATGGACGGTATTTTTATTATCCTACATATGGTACCAATTAACCCCCAAACCTCCTTCAAACCACTGAAAAAAATGAATTTTTCAAAAAATAGCTCAAAACTTCGAAAACTCCTCATAAAGGAGCCGACTCCCCCAAACAAGATGGCGGTTTTCGAGGTCTGCTCAATAAGAGCTTTCAGAAAAGGGGTCTCTCAAAGCCCAAAACCCTTAATCGCTACATCGTAGTTTAGCCAATATTTACTTAAATAATTATCTACTTTGAAAAAATGAAAAAAACAAATGCAAGTCTAATATTTTTTACAATTATTATTTTTAAATCTCCAAATTACACAATACAAAAAATCGAGTGTATTTTTGATGTAAACGGGTAATAACTGTCAGTATGTAGTTGAACACAGTCAACCTAAAAAAATATCCCATTAGGGAAATTGTCGTTTAACTGCAAGCCATCCCAAACCGTTTAAATTTTTGACGGACAAATGCAAAGCCTAAAATTAAAGTCGATCTTGGACGCTTTTCTCTAATCTATAATAGACCAGAGGCCTGCCTTTACGGTCATTTTTCATTAATAAATTGAAACTGTACCGGCGGTCAATATAATCTAGAAGACCAATACAAAATTATTTATATTATTTTTAATTATTTATGTGCAATTAAGGAATGGATACAGATGATTGTGACACACCTCAGAAAACACAACGGCTTAAGCAATCACAATTATGCAGTTTATTTAACAAAAAAAAGAAATCTCCTTTGACTTCGACAGCATCCTGTAGTGGTAAGGATGCCAGCTACGGCGGTATTAATAAAAACAAATGTTTGCAACCACGGACTCCCAAATCGGTATCCAAATCGTTTGCAGTCAATACACCACCAGCCAAACGATTTTCTAGGGTAAAAAATCCTTTCGAAGCCGCTTTAACAGAGCGATTGCATCTCCCAATAATTGGCAGGTAAGTACAGTAGAATATGTCCTTATTAAATACAATAACATAATACATTTGCTTCTTCAGCAGTCCTTCGTTGTTTCAGAGACCAGCGACTCCTCAGCACTCGTCCACTCAGTTTGAATGGACCATTGAAGAAGTATCGTCCTTACAACCAGCTAATGTTGAACCGCACGAAACACAATTTCAAGACTCACCGGATTCAGAATATGAGGCTAAGGCGCAATCAGCAATAAGTTTATACTTTAAAGAACAGCAAATAGTTCCTAGTCCTGTTGACTGTCCACTGCGCAATCAGCGTATCATTTTATCAGAAATTAATGGCAAAACACCAATTACTAAGCCAAGTGTTCGCCGAATAAGTGACAATTCCTCGCAAACTGTTCTCTCGTTACCACCAAATCTTCCGAAAACATTGGAGGATGCGCTACAGCCATATTTTCAGTATCATGAAAATCAGCAACAGTCACAAAGCCACCTCTCCCCTTCACAAAAATCGGTTGGATCAATGATAAGCGCTAATGCACCTGTGGTGGATCACGATGCAAGGGATGTTTCTCTTCGGCGCAAGCTTTTCGATTTCCACAATATAATTGTTGTAGATGATGACACAAGAAGTGCTGCTCTCCAACACATAACAACATCCGCCACTGTAAATCAGTCGATTTGTAGCTCAGTGGTCCAGTCACCAATTGCTGAGCAGGATGTTAAGCTGCCAGATTCTTTAGATAAAGACTCTTTTGGATCCCTTTCACCAATTTCTCTGTCTGATGACTTTTCTCCTGCTTGCAATCTACTGTTGTCATCTCCCCAGAGTCTTAAACGCAAATCTAGAATTCAGAATTTTGAACTTTCCGAAGTAGAACAATTGTCTCCGATTCATCCACCGCGCCCTCCGAGCCCTCCGAGCCATCAATGTAAAACATCGAAAAATCGCTTGAAAAATAATACTTCTGTGAGCAAAGACAATTATCGTAGTATCGCAAATTTAAGCGAACAAACTATCGGGGAATCGTCTATTAATTTAGTATTAGCTAATAAATTTACCCCCGACCGAAGCTCCTCGCCTTTACGTTGTGTTGAATCAGCTGAAATGTCTGTTGATTCCAGCTTTAACATAAAGGTTGGTCGATTGGCTGTAAATAGTTCGAAATGCGAGGTGTTAGCGTCAACTAGCTCCAAGGCACGCAATGATGTTGATCTCTTTACATATGACACCGATGATCTTGATGAGGATATTATGCAAATCAGTCAAATGTCCACACAAAGCAATTCATCGAGTGCAGACACACCACGTAGCAAGCGGCGTTCTGCCAGCCGCAAAAATCTTTCGCAATCGTTCTCCTCTACTTGTTTCGATATTAACAGTGATGAAAATTCGCTTATCAACACCAACTTAGAAAATTATGATTTAAAAGCCAAATTAGTTGATGCATCAGAACATTTAAAAAAACCCAATGAAGAAAACTCTGAGCGTTCGACTTTCTATCGAACTGATAGCGGATTTAATGAAATGACAGGCAGCACACAGGACGACGTGCGCATAAAGATTTGTCCAACAAGAGCAAACCCTTCAGACGAAGATGTCAACATGATATGCTGTTCAACCCCATCTAAATATCGTTCGTAAACTGCCTTGAATAGCAGTCCAACGCCCACCGACAATTTTAGCTTATAAAATGTGCGACGCGTTACATTTAGATTTCTTTTTTTAAATATTTTTAATACTATAGAGTAAGAATAGCAAAATTTTACATACAATGCCCAACAAAAAAATAATCATTGTGTTTATTATACCCTATTTTCGTCTTATTTTGTTTATTTAAATATATTTTTATGCATTATAAGACATTGAATCGCCATTATGCTGGTGTTTTGCAATAAACAAAATTTCAAGGAAGTGTAGATTTTTGAATTGCTTGCTTTATATGAATTTCATTAGAATTTTGTTAAAAATGTATGCTCACTGCTCAGTCATTTTAAATTTATATCATTTTTTGTTCCCTTTTTAGAATCAAATTTCAATAGTAGGTGTTGTCACCGGAGATACACATGTGTTAAAAATTTAAAGAGATCAGGCTAATTTTTAATAAATTTGTATTTTTATAGGTACCCCTCGGGCCTCATCCCGTTCACTCTAAAACTTTTACAAATATGAATGCTAAAATAGGTAGAGAGCCAGTATTCAGGCAGTACATTGGTACCCACAGCTTACACGAAAACACTAATGACAATGGACAACGGAGTCATAGAGATGGGAGCAAGCAATAATTTGGTCGTTGCGAGTACAAGGTTTGCTCGTAAAAATATCCACAAAGCCACCTGGGTATCCCTCGATGGAGCCACTCGCAACCAGATAGACCACGTGTTGATAGACCGCCGCCACAACCAGAACCTGATGACGATACGATCGTACCAAGTTTCCAACGTCGACACCACTATCTTGTTGGTATGGTGCTCCGAGCGCGGATTGCATCATCACCAAAGACTGCATCCGCGAATCAGATTCGAGTCAACACGGCTGCCCTTCGCAATGAAGAGACCAGAAACAACTATGGTCAAGCGATGGGACTCGCCCTAAATGCAGGGAGAGTAAGTCCTGGGGCTGAGATGTCGGGCGTAGAATAGAAATGGACACGGCTTAAGAATACTGCCAGTAGTACTGCTGACTCCATCTTAGGCAGTAGTCGTAGAGATCGAAACGACTGGTTCGATGACGAATGTAAGCTAGCGACTGAACGTAAGAATGTGGCGAACCGAGCAATGTAACAATCTCATAGAACGCGGGCACGCGAAAATGAATATAAAGAGCTCAGAAGATATAAAAAAACAGTTCACCGGCGAAAGAAAGCATCCAGGGAGAAGAATCTCGTCCGTGAACTGGAACAGTACAGAGACCAAGGACCGCACCAGGCGCGGAAGTTCTACAAAAAAGTCCGCGGTATGACGCAATATCCACCCCGATGCACATACTGCAAAGACAAAGAGGGTAATCTGATCGCCGATCTTCTTAGAGCGATGGGAAGAGCACTTTCATTCATCATTGGTCCATACCAGTGTGGGTTCGTCCCAGCTAAATCAACAACTGACTAGATTTACACCCTTAGGCAGGTGATGGAAAAATTTCTAGATTTTCAAAACTCACTACACTATCTTTTTATAGACTTTAAAGTCGCCTATGATAGCATAGCTAGAGTAGAACTTTATAAAGCCATTAGAGAATTCGGCATCTCAAATAAACTGAAACGACTATGAAGGTTGACCATGACCAGTGTTATAAGCCAAGTAAAAATATCCGGATCACTATCCCATTCAACATCTATAACGGTCCCCTTCTACCAATAAAGCTTTAACAAATTGAAAACACAAACAAATTTAAAACCTCTCGTCTTTCACACCTGGTCACACAATAGAGTAATACTTTTTTTATTATCTTTAAACTTATTTTAAACGCACATTATTTCATGCTTATATCATTATTTCATAATGTCTCCTTTACATTTATGTCGTTCCTGTCTTTACTTTCAATTGGCTCTTAAATAATATTATTTATCTTTCTGTTATTATATCTATATACATGTAATATTTTTCTTTTTTAAACCAGATATTTCTAAAAAATTTTAAGCCTTACGAAACTTATAAGATTATTTAAATCTTCATTGTAAGTGATATCGTGTTAAATAAATAAATACAAATACGTCCGAAGATGGGGTTGAGGGTAAACTGATGAGCATATTTAGAGCGCCTCGAGTATTGCGGTTGAGTTCAAAGAGAATGGCGTGCAGCTGGCTATTTCTCTTGAGCATGGATGGTAGAAGAAGCAATAAAACAGTCTCAAGCAGGAAACGTTCCTACGGTGTTCAAGCGAATCTATTGATTTCGCTATATTTGCGTCACCGATAAGTTTTATCGCGCGGTTTTGTATTCTATCTAGTTGATGCAAGGTGGATTTAGTCGCACCAGACCAAATATGACAATTGTACTCAAGCTTAGGGCGAATAAAAGCCTTGTAGATAGTAGCCAGATCAGAGGGAGTGAAATATTTCTTTCGCCGGGCTAGAAAACCTAAACATTTCGTTGCCTTGTTGGCGACGGTAAATATGTGGTCATTCCAACTAAGCTTGTCGTTAACGCACATACCGAGTATTGCTATATTTTCAGTTTCCTCGTTGCAAGTGCCATACATGAATAATGGCTTGGGATTTAGGATTCGCCTTAATGACAGGAGACAGCATTGGGTTTTAGAAGCGTTATATTCTACTCGATTGATTTCTCCCCATTGTATAATGCTGTCAAGGTCAGAATTTAACGTGCTTAACATACATAGTTGTTTGAGTTCCACCTGAGAAGTGGAGAGCCGTACCTCAAACTTAAATGAGAAGCTGAGAGTGCTTCATAAGCGAAAGAGTGAATTGGATTAGAAGTAGTGGACAAGAGATCATTAATAAAAAAGATGAAGAGAGCCGGAGACGAAACAGAGCCCTGGGGAACACCAGCATTTAAGTAATGAACTTTAGACTTGAGACCGTCCAAAACAACTTGGATTGAGCGGTCCAAAAGGTAGCTCCTAATCCAATGAAGGAGTTTTCATCGACTCCATAAGCATGCTTTTTAGATAAAAGAGCTTGATGCCAAACTCCGTCCGAAAGCCCTAACCCCCAATACCTCATTTATCCATTCTTTAAAAAATAATAAACTTATGTTTTGCAAAATAATTTGTGTTTTAAAACGTTTTAATTCACAATACCTCATTTATCCATTCTTTAAAAAATAATAAACTTATGTTTTGCAAAATAATTTGTGTTTTAAAACGTTTTAATTCACAATTTTAGAAATTAGCATTATAAAGATAGCTACGAAGTCGAACAAATAGGTTCCACACGTTGCGGCAAAAATATAACGCAAGCCAAATAAAAATGTATGTTCAAACATAACGAAATAGTAACAAAGTTCGAGTATCGGATGTTATTACTTGACTTTTTTTAGTACCTGTCCGAAGAACTCGGTGTATTCCGACAAATGTTAACTAAAAAATAATAATAATTTTTTTATGTTCCACTTTGTTCGAAAGTTTCAGCAACGAACACAGCTAATAGCGAAAATATTCTACCATATAATTTTTTAACTGCGCCTAACTTCAGGGAAACGATGAATTATGATCCACACAATATGGCTTTTAAAAAAATGAAAAACCACAATTTGCTCGCTCCTCGCTGTTCGTGTGTTTGTTCTTGTACCTTTTTTGTCGTTCTCTTCAGTCTTCACTGCTGTAGCTGTTCTTCTGTTCAACTCATTCCTGTTTCAGTTTTAATCCGTGGAGGATGCCTTCTGCTTCAAATAATAATAAGTTGGAAAAACAAGCCTCCGGCCAGCCTGCATTGGCGGAGTCTTCATCTTCTTGCAACGACAATAACAATGCCAATAATCCGATGAAACTGGCATTGGTCACAATTGAGCATAAAATACGAAATCTGGAAAAGCGCAAGGTGAGCCAATAATTTTTGTTTTTGTTCTGCTGCTGGCTGCCTCCCAATGGCTTAAGCGAACATACATTGAGTTGTTTTTCGGAGATCCCACTTCGAAGTAAAATTTCCGAAAATTAATTTTATTTTTTCTAGATTCTGATTTTATTCTTTTATTAAAGTGTTCATAAAACATGATCTTTTATTTTTTTGCTAAAAGATTAAAAACAATAAAAAAAATTTATATTCTTTTCCCATATAAATAGCGTAGAATACGACGGGCGACTATAACTGATTTTGCTTTTAATAATGGCGCCCGGCGTTTGCAATCTACTTTTTTGCTGAACATGTGTAAATTAATTTTCTTTTATATTGATCCCATCGCAATCTTTATTATTTAATATAATTTTAATAGCATTGAAAATGAATATAAAATCACCAAAGTTCATTTTAGCCTCTCTCCCTCTTGCAATTTGCGAGTGTTTTTGTTGTTTCTTTCTCTATGCTTTTTGTAGCAAAAAGAGCCTCCTTGCTGTTTCTTTTTGCAGCAAAAACGTCGTATCCTCTTGGTCTGGATAGTGCTGGCAACGCACGGTATTATAAAGGGGTCGTTTTGATTTGGTGTTGTTTGCTTATAATTCTAATGAGACGCCATATTTTTACATGTGTTTTATCGTGATATACATTTATGCGTTGTACATGCGACGACAATAAGGACTGTTTATTTTTTTGTAACTTGATATTAGTAATATTTTATTATTGGAAGTAATTGATATATTTTGGAAGATTTGCCTTTATGTGTGGCAAAGAAGTCAGGCACATATTGAAGGAAACTAAAGTGAAGTATCTGAATAAAACATAATGGCCTGATGATGGCTTTTTTTAATACATTTTCAGTAAATAAGTAATCATTTTTCCTGTTCATATAATTTGCAGACCAAGTTAGAATCCTATCGATCGATTCAGGCTACTGGTAAAGAACTAAGTGCGGATCAAAAGGCAGCTGTTGCCAAATTTGATGCAGTAACGCAAACATTAGAATTTGCTCGAGATTTATCAAAGCAAATGATACAATTCTCCAAGGATGCCGAGAAGGAACAGAAAAAACAAGCAAGAAAGGTAGATAATTGAGAATGTGACAGTTTTTTTAAATTTAACACCAAATTGATAATTATTTAAATTCTTAGGAAATAATACTTAAAGCTCAAGCCGAAACCGCGAAAATTCGCGAAGTACTTGTTATCCAAAATATACTTTCTTGTTTGTCTGACGATGTAGTTCGGTCAGATTTCATTAATGGTGAAAATGATGCCGTGAAGTTAGAGACTGCCGATCTTGAAGTGTTAAATAAATTGTAAGAAAATGTCATTTGGATTTAATTGTTTTTGTTAGTTAGATGTGTTCTCGCTTTTATAGTTCGCAGGATATTCAAACAAGACGCCCAGAGGTTAGTGGAGACGTTCCGTTTCTTACTGTTGCTCAAAAGGCAGCTGAATACCTATCAATGACTATCGACGGCCGACCCAAGCAGTACGGTGGAGAAACAACATTCGAAAATGTACGACGCATTTTCCATCAAATTCAGGAGTCTGGTTATTTGGACAAAATTTATCTAGCAGCCCAGGGGGATGCAGTTGTTGAGCCGATAAATGAGGTTGCAATGGATGAAGAAGAAATTATTAGTGGCGATCCTGATGCAGATGAAACTGAAGAAAATTGTGGAATTAATGCTGCCTCTACAGGTACCGTTGACGAGAATTCACAGGAAGAAATAGAGAATGTTAATCTGGAAGAAACTCAAGTATTTGCTGATGAAAAACAGCAAAACTTAATGCACGGTCAAAATAATATGATCTCAAAACATCATCACCATGAGCATCATGACATGCAACCATCTGAGCAGTCAGAAGTGCAGCAGCAACATCAGATTCCTCAACCGGCACACCAGAAACAAGTACATGCGCCACAAGGAATCAATGCTCAACAACCACCTTCACAACCACAGCGTCAACGTGCATCGTCAGCCTATCAGTCTGGAACCGCTTCACCAGTTCAAGTAGCCATATTCACTCAACAAATGCCACCACCTATGCAATCAGCTCCTGCTAGTGGAATTGTTAATCAGCAGCATCAACAACAACCGCAACTAACACAATTACCGCCACCAGCTCAAATGGCTCATCAAATAGTGGCGACGCCTACAAGTATGCTGCCACCACAACAACAGCAGCAACAACCACAATTGAATGTTATGCCACCTGCTGGTGGTCCTGGTCCGGCGCTCGTTGCTTCAGGCACAGTGCAGGCTTTACACGGCGTTGGAGGTCCACACTTTCCGGCAACTACTGTTCGTGCTGTTGAACAGGGATACTTCAAGCAACATCAGTACTTGCAGCAAATTCGGCCATTGGCTGAAGTTATTGGCGCAGGCAGTTTCTATTTCCTGCAGGACAGCGAACTAGATTCACCCGATTTAATATCCCAGCAAATATACGAGGCAGGACAGCAGCAACAACAACCGAATTCAAATGTACAACACTCCAATAACGTTTTAGGGCATCAGCCACAACAACAGCAGCCACCTCACCACCAACATCAGCAAGAACACCAGGAACAACTACAACAGCAACAGCATCCACAGCAGGTACCACCACCAGTTCCACATCAAATCATACAACAGAATGTCAGTATCTCTCAGCAACAGCAGCAGCACCAACTACCGCCACAACAGCAACCCCATGGAAAAACAGCTACTGCAGGAGCTCCTGCCGTTGCTGCACCGATCCAAACACAAACATTCACAAACCAATCATTCCCTCCATTACAAGTTCAAGCTCCTGCGAATTCTCTTTATGGTCAGCAACCTCCGCAGGTAATTCAGTCGGTTGATAAACAACAGCTATTTTCGCCAGTTGCTACCGCAGCTCAATTGCAGCAACATCATCCTCAAATGCTGCCTCAGGATCCGCCAAATCAAGTTGTCTCGGACCAACAGCAGCAGCAGCAACCGGTTATTATCATGGCAAGAGTACCACAGGGTAGGGTTGTGGCGCAGGCAGCTCTAAATACTGTAGCAGCAGCAGTGGTCCCAATTCAAGCAGCTGGCGCTTTCCCATTTGAGAATCCTGCTGTCGTATCAACGTTATCGTACGAGCCAGTAAGGCAAGAACAGGTACAGAGTGGAATCCCTACTGCGGCTTCGGTTGCTATAAACAATCAACATCATCAGCAGCAGCAACAGCAGATGCCAAGTCCACTTAGTGGTAAAAACGATGACCACTTTACACCAAACGATCAGCATATAACAAACGAGTGGGAAACGACTAACACAAGCAACTCTTCGTCGTCTTCGTTAAAGGGTCGAAACGGTTCCAGAGGTGGACTTGACGTAGATTCTACGCCGTCGGCTACTGCTACCCAGACAATCGAAACGAACCAATGGAGCAATGAAATGAATTCAGTGACTCCACCATTGTCATCCGAGACATCGTCTTCGGGTGCAAAAAAGAACGATTGGAATAATGGTGGTGGAGCTTTCGATAATAGTCAACAACAGCAGCCAAGCCACGATACGAACCATTGGAATAATCAGAACAATGATGGTGGCGGAAGCGGCTACAGTGGACGTGGTCGTGGACAAAACTATAATCGAAATGACCGCAATCGTGACGGTGGTGGTCGATCATCTGGTGGTGATCGCGGAGACAGGGTTGGCATGAGAAATAGTGGTAGTGGGGGGCCTTCTGGCGGCGGCTACCGAGGTCGTTCAAACAATTACTCCTCCCAGCAGAACGGCGGTCGTAACTCCACTGGAAACATGTATTTCCGTAATAACGACAGTAATTCCTATTATCAAAATGGTGGCGGCGGCAGTGGAGGAGGAGGAAACTCTTCGAACAGCAACGGTAATATGTACAACAGTGGTAAAGATGGTAGTAGTGGCGGCGGCGGTCGGTATGAAAACAGCAATTACAGATCCCGCGGTGGGGGTAACAATACAACTCGCCCATCAAATAACAATTCAAATGGCGGAGCAGGTGGTGGTGGTTTGTCATCATCGCGAACCAATGCCAATTCAACGAATCGCACCAACAATATTGGTGGTATAAGTGGTGGAACCAACGGTCAACGCACTGCCGGTCGCGGTGGTGGTGGCGGTTCTTCTAATCCATCATCGTATGCTAACGCCCGGCAGACGTCGAGGCAACAACAGGACGTTGCATAAACACATTAAACAGGAATCACACATAAAACATTTTTTATTTGAGCTGAAGGTAACAAGAATTGCGGTACCGAATTTCGTGAATAATGCGCTGAATTATTGAAGACAGAGAAACTGAAACATTTATGTAATTTAAACAAGAAGCAGAATAAATTCCTTTAAACGTTAAAACGCGGAAGCAAAAAAAAGTATTTATGCCTATTATTATTACAACTATGTTATATAAACCATTTTTAAACTATAAGTAACTTGATTGTAATCATTTTCATTTAAGAATATAAACAACTCAATACAAGAAAATGGACAAAAAGCACAAAGAAAGCATAATGATTGTTGAACCTACTAAATTCGCTGTTTATCGTTGTTTTAGTTAAGCTTTGTTTTAGAATCTAAGAAGGCATTAACATTACATTATGTTTTTTCAATTAGGTGGATTACTTAGTAGCTTTGTAGGAGATCTGAGGGCCAAGTTCTTAATCCAGACAAGTTATTTTTATATAATTAGCGCACGCTTCGAGATTTGCACCTTTTTTTTTGCGCACGCGTAAAAGGGTTTGCATCCTTTAAAGCTCGGCTCGGCTATATGCTGGGCACAGCACTGCATGGGCTTGGAAATATTTGTATAGAAGAAGGGAAGAAAGTGTTATGGTGGGTGCAGTTTGAGTTCACACCCGAGCACTCACAAACTAGAATATTGTACTCGCTACAAATTAAGACTTGTATGCCGAGTATTTCACAAGAGCCTCCGTAAAAATATGCCAAGCAAATAATGCTTAGCAGTTTACATGTGAATAGAGCAGTATACGCAACTTATATCATCGTGTACAGTATTGTGTCATGTGTACTTTGGTCGGTGAATCATGCAGTGCAGTGAGAAAATTCCGTGCGTTTTTTGAAAGCGCCTGGAATTGAATCCGGTTTCATTCGAGTCGAAGCCAATTGTTCTAACCACGGACACTAACAGGTTAAGGTAATTTGCCTGTATTCCTTCAAAAATATTGCGCGGTGATTTCTTAGCTTTATTTGCTACTTCTTCAATGATGTGCAAATTGCAGTAATAAATAATAATTTCCGTTAAAAAACATTCTATTAAATATGAAAAACCATTACTTTATTTATTTTTGGATTCGCGGACTTTAACTATTGATTCATTTTCATTCCCAGCATCAGCACCACATAAGAACCAAAGACCACTCAAAATAAAAGCAGAGCCTATTAGAGTTAGATATGATGTTGATTCCTTATAAACCAGTGTTCCCAGAGAAAACTGTGAGTAAACAAAGCGATGTTGTGAGTTTCGGTGCAATTATTAAATGTTATAGTCACCGAAACAATATAGTTGGACGCTGCACTAAGTACGGTCGCTGTTAACGTCTGCTCGGTAGAATGTAGGGCTTTTAAAAAGAATCTCCAATTCAAGATGTTGCAGGCCAGCATCAAGGCGAATGGCAACAATCTTAGAAATGTTGCACCTTATATTATTGATATATGAAGATTATATTTAAAATTCTGATTATTCAATATAGTTTCATACCAATGTTAAAATAAACAAAATGAGGCCCTCCCGATTCGAATTCGATATAACTTGGAAGCTTGCCAAAGAAGCTTCCACAAGCCGCAAAGGTCCCGGCTATAAAGCTAAAACGATACTTGACAAGTAAATTTATCATTTTCTCAACATAACGCAGGGAGGGTCCGTCCCTGTTTTCAAGCTTTAGCGGTAGCGCAAACTTGTGCAATAGCAATTCCACTATTCCATGTCATACTTTCTACCTACTCCAAGATTTGTAACTACTGGGCAAACAAAAAACCGATTTAGGTTTGTTCGTGTACAAGTTTTCTGCAACAATATATTAACAGGAATAACAAAAAGTGTTATTTTAACAACAAATTAGCGAAAGTTACAATTTATTGTAGGGTTAATTTACTACAACATCATTTGGATTAGATTTTATCGAACTTTTTGTAAAAATGTAAAAAATTCGAATCCACTCTTATTATTATTTCTCACAACCAGAGTTGAATATTATTATTCAGTGATTAAAGTCTTGTGATGTCTCTTATTTTGTGGGGTATTCAAATATTTCAATTTTAAAAGGTGAAAATGGAGAAATTTTTTAATCAGAACAACCCAAATTTAATTTAAGTGGCAATGTGGCCCCACTCTAAAGCTGCTATTATGTTATATATGGAATATGTCCATCAAATTTGTGTAATCAGTAGGCAAATTGAGTACATTGAGGTTTACACTTTTGACATATTCTTTGACTTTTAGTCGTTCGCGCTTGATGAAATATAAATCAAAGAAATTCAAATTTCAAATACAAGTTATGTTTTTAAATTCTTTATATTAACTTCGCAAGACCGTGGCTGGCTGGCTGGTGGGCAGACTCTTGTGATATATTTTTAACACACTTCCTATAGTCCGATTTTATTCAAACTTTGCACACATATGTATTTCCCATGACAATACTTTCTGTAAAATTATTTGGGCCACCTCGGGCAAAAAAAAAAACAAAATTTACCCGATTTTCTTCAAATTTTATACGCGTGTGTATCTTCGATGGACAACACTTTCTGTAAAAATTTGGAAGTGATCAGGCCATGGGTCGGGGGGCGCCCATACAAATTTTATAAAAAAAGTACCCGATTTTCTTTCAATTTTATACGCATGTGTATCTTCTATGGGGAACACTTTTTGACAAACATTTTTAAGCGATCGTGCCCCGGGGTCGGAGTTATTAGGTGTGTTAAACAAAACACCGCCTTACGGTGAGCGCTATAACTAAGAAATGGCTTTAGTTATAATTCCTAAAAACTTTTTGCATTTATTTTCGGCTTTATGCCTATGCGATTTTGTTGTAAGCCAAGCTGGATTAGCCAAAGTAACGCAGCAAAAGTCATAAAGCACAAGTACAAAAGAATGATCAGGAGAGAATATGCTAAAACAACAGGTGCTATATTGCTTTCAACAAAAAAATAAAAATTGCAACACAAACACATTGGATAGACCAGAAAATGGTTAGCGTTAACCAAAAAAAATTTTTTGGTTAAGAAATATTTAACCAAATTTTTATTTATAATTCTCACCACCAGAGTCGACTTTTAAAAATTATTTATGGATAAGTTGGCAAGCACATGAAACAACAAAAATACCAAAATTTGGTTAGTTTTTGCTGTTGCTTTAATCAGCCGTTAAGCACAAAAAATACCTAGCTCATTTTGTTGAAAGCAATATAGCAAGGTACAGCCAGACAAGCATGACAAATAGTTCTCAAAAACTGTAGAATGGGCACGTTCAGGGGAATCTACTCTACAGAACAATTCATTAAATTTTGTTTTAGTTCGCAAACAGGGGATTTATCCCCTCTTTCGTATATTTAAACAAAGATAAATCCACCGATTAAAACCTGGATATCGATGGCTAAAATAGTGGACATAGCTATTTTCCAAATCTCGGAAATAGAAAACATCGTTTACGATATGTCAAATATACATGAATTTTACAGCGCTTTCGATTTACTGGGTATAGTATTAATATGATAATTTAAATTTAAAATGAAAAATCATAAATCGTTGTCTTCGTCTTCAGAAACTGCTAAATCAGATTACGAGATAATATTAAGTCCACGATTTAAACATCCTAAAGTTAGGATGGACATGGAGTTTTACAACAATATTGCCATGTGGAGCAGCGAAATAAATTACAATTATTTTTTGTAGGCTTAGGCAGATTTAAAAAATAATTTTTTTTATTGTAGTGTTAGCTGCATTTTATTTGAATTCGAATTGGGAATTACAACAACAATTGCACCTTCGAATTCCTTCTTTGGAATTTGAAAACCTGCTGTTTGGCTGGTTTTGACATTCGAATTCGGATTCGGATTCCAAATAAAATACAGCAGTTATAAAATTGCCAACATTTCCTTATACTACAACTAGTTTACACTAACGAGTAGTTTACATTTGTTATATTTACATATTAAATACTACATATTTAACATTAACCCACGGCTGACCCTGAATTGCAAGCAGAGATCAATTCTTGGACATCTAAGGAAGAAGATAACGACAATGGTCATAATACTGATGAAATAAATATCATAATAACTCCACCAAATCAAGTTGATGATATTAGTGAGGACAAAGAGATAGACGATAATGTTCAATTACTTCACGATCAAAAGCAATTGCCTAATGAAATGCCTGGACAGTTTGAAAGTGAAATACGTTTATGAAGATGACAATGAAAATCTTCCAGGTGAGAGAAATCGAGCAAGAGGAAATGGAAGTCGAAGAGAGGAAGTCGTGCTTTGATAAAATAGGTGCTAAATGGAGCCACGAGAAAAATTACAGTTTTGCCTACTAGCCAAACAATTTTGAAAAGGAAGACCAGAAGGCATTGTTTGAGAACATTGGTTAGTTTGCTTCACATATTCTCTTGTTTTTATGAAATCTTATACACATGGTTCTATTTTGATAGCTTTATATTCTCCATTGCAATTATGGGAATTTTTCTTCGATTCAGAAGTTTTGCAAATGATTGTTGATGGAACGAACGAATATGCTGGGCAGAACAATGTTGCTGGTTTCTCAACCACAATTGAAGAAATGAGAACATTTCTTTGAATCTTATACGTAACAGGATATCATACATTGCCCACCATCGAGTCGTATTGGTCTAATAAAGCAACATTGGAATGTCGATTCATAAAACATGCAATGCGTAGAGACAGATTTAGATGTATCAAGCAAAACATACACGTTTGCGATAATTTGAATCTCAACAAAGATGACAAATTCGCAAAGTTTACTCCATTGAATGATGTCTGAATAAAAGATTCATGCAATTTGGTGTCTTTGTTCATAACCTCTACTTCGATGAGTAAATGATTGCATACTATGGTGATGGTGGTCGACATAGTTTGAAAATGTTCATCAGAGGCAAGCCAATCAGATTCGGATACAAATATTGGGTCATAACTTCAGCTGGTGGATAACGCTTCTCTTCTATACCGTATGCTAGTGCCTCGGCCAACAATGATCCTCATTATGGACTTTGAGAGGATGTAATTCTGCGGTTGTTAGGGGGTAATAGCAGATCCATCCAAACACAATGTCACTTTTGATAATTTTTTCACCAGCCATAAGTTGCTGTGTACATTGACTGAGAAGGGATATTTTGCTACTGGTACTGTTCGCGAAAATCGCACAAATCAAGCACGTCTGATGGATGTGAAATCTATGAAAAAAAAGCTCGAGAATCTCAGACTTTCGTTTTGACAAAAACAACAACATTATCGCAGTTCGTTGGAACGACAATTCTGTTGTGACCATGATGTCAAATTTCTTGGGCATTGAGCTAATGTGTCGAGTAAAACGATTTGATCGCAAACAGCGTAAGATGGCATTGATTGACCAACCAAACCTCATTCATCAATAGTCAATACAATAAGCGCATGGGTGGCGTGGATTTATTTGATGAGATGAATAATTATCGTATTCGACGCTGCCCTAGACGCTGCTATGGTAAACGCGTGGAAGCTACATTGTATGTCGGAAAACTGCTGGCGAACCAACAATGTGTCAGGATAACTATTCAAATAAATAAAGAATACTGTTTAACCAAAATTAATTAACGTTTTATTTTCCAGTAATAGTCAGGATAACTATTCAAACAAACAAAGAATACTCTTTAAGCAAAGTTAACGAACGTTTTATCTTCCACGTCTGTTTTGGTTGTCAGTCACAAATCAACTGAACTCTCTTCTGAGAGTTATTCGTTTTATTGAAAATATATATATCAAGACAAATAATGAATGAGATTGATGAAGGAAAGAGATAGCATGTTGAACATTAATATCAATGAAATAATGCAGGGAACACGTCACAGCTCGGCCAATCCTACTTCGAAGTCGTCCTCGGCTTCATCAGTCTCTTGCTCTTCACCTTCATCCAGGTCAGGCGAATGATGACACCACGGTTTGATTTTGTCGGTGGCGTATACGGAGCAAAATTTCTTCTGAGTAATTTGCATTCCAGGAATATCTTCGATCAGGAATCGGTCATTATCCAAGACTTTGGAAACTTGATAAGGGCCCCTATACTTGGGCTCAAGTTTTCGTGATTCCCCGGTAGATGATGGTTCGTTTGATATTACTACTAAGTCACCCTCAGCATACAAAGTTGGTTCGGCGTGTTTCATATCAAAACGTTGTTTCCATTTTTCACGACTCTCGGATATATTTTCAGCGGCTTTAGCTCTTTTATTGCTAATTAAATCATCTTCGTTACAGCAGACTTCGTCATGAATAGCGGCGGCAAGACGATTTTGTACCACATCAATAAGCTTGAAGTCAAAGATGAGTTCATTTGGACTGAACCCCGACGTCGAATTCCGTTGAGAATTAACAGCCCACTGCAAATTTCGTATGTTTAGGTCCCAATCCTTTGGTTCCTTCGTCGTTGTTCGGACAAATGTGAGAATGGTGTGGTTGGCTCTCTCAACCTGCCCGTTGGCCCTTGGGGTACGCACATCTGTTTTTATATGCTGAATATTGTTTTGTTCACAATACGTTTCGAACGATTTAGAGGTAAACGCAGTGCCCCTGTCGGTAATGATGCGTTTTGGAAGTCCAAAGTAGGTAGTTACTTCATTAAGCGTATTGATGACGGGAATCGTCTTTGTAGTTTTGACAGCCTTTATGATGAGAAACTTGCTGAATGCGTCAGAGATTGCAAGGACATACATGTTTCTCCGTTTGCTTCGAATAAATGGACCGAGGTGATCGATGTGTATTTGTCGAAATGGAATCGGTTCAATTTCTCCATAATGAAGACGCCCTTCAGGTTTCCCGCCCTTAGATTTGTAGTAGCAGCACTCAATGCATGCGGCGAGATACTCCTTCACGTATTTTCGAATTTTCGGAAACCAGAAGTGTGTTTGAATACGCTGGATTGTTTTGTCTAGACCGAAATGGCCTACCTCATCATGGCATGAACGAACAATTCTCCATTTTACGGATCTTGGTACAACGAATTTTAAGGTGTTTTCGATTTTGCGATACAACCGGTGATTCTGTAATATATAATCTGTTTTAAATTGAGTTTCTTGTTCGGACTTACGTTCTCCATTTAAAACGGCTATGATTTCAGTTAGTGACGGATCTTGTCGTTGCATTGTCAACAACCAATCATCTGTCGCAGAGTTAATCTTCAAAATGTCATTTCCAGGAAGAATTTCTTTTGGTGGTAAATTGGGGGATCTGCTAAGTGCATCAACATGGGACATGCGGCTTCCTTGACGATGGACAGCTTCGAAGTCATAATCGAGGATTTTGATCCACCAGCGAGCAATCTTGGGATTCATTTCTGAATTGGCCTTGGCTTTGGCAATGGCGGCGCAATCGGTGACGAGTTTGAAAGGCTTCCCAAGAACATAAACACGAAAACGTTCGAGAGACTCGACAACGGCGAGAACTTCGAGTTCGTAACTGTGCCTCTTGCTTTCGGCAGCAGTACAGTGGCGACTATAGTAAAATACGGGTTTCCAATCTCTGTTATTGTTGGACTGCAGAAGAACACCAGCGAGACCAACAGCGCTAGCATCCGTGTGTACTTCGTGGTAAGCGGTATGGTTATATAATTCAAGTACTGGTTTCATAACAGGTCGATAAGTTGCGTGAAAGCACATTGTTGTTCTTCACACCACTGGAACTTTTCGTTTTTCCGCAGCAGCTGAGTTAACGGCCTCGATATCAAGGAATAATGCTCCACAAATTTTCGGAAAACCCCGGTTAATCCAAGGAAGCGCCGGACTTCGGTAATAGTTGTCGGAATTTTAAAGTTACGTATTGCGCTTACCTTGTCATCTCCAGGGGTTATTCCAGCTTCGTTCACAATATGTCCCAAATATGTAATTTGTGTTGCCAAGAAATGGCAATTGTCGGCGCAAAGTCTTAGGCCAGCCAATTCAAGAATGCGTAAACACTGTTCCAGTCGCCGCAGACCTTCTTCGGCGGTTTTACTCGGAATGATGATATCATCCAAGTACGCAAGAACTTCACCGGGTTTCATCTTAGTTATGAGCTCGTTCATGATGGCTTGGATGGACTGCCGGGGCATTTACGAGACCAAACGGCATTCGGTTGTACTCGAAATGCCCGTCCGTGGTTACAAATGCGGTGTAGCGTTTTGAGTCCTCGTCAATCTCGATTTGATGATATCCCATACGAAGGTCCAGCGACGTGAAGTATTTATTTCCGGCAAGCTGTGCGAACTGTTCTTCAAGATTTGGCATCGGATAAGGAATTTTTACTGTGATGCTGTTTAACAGCCGGTAGTCGACACACAAACGATGTTCACCATTTTTCTTGTCTACCAAGACAACACAACACTCGGAAAGTCTTTCAAAAACTTTAGAACAAATTGCTGCCAAGAAAAGAAAATTTCATCGAGCGAATCCACCCAATATTTTGCAGCTCCCATCATTTTTTGTTGTACAGCAAAAACAACCACCTGGTCGTCCCACTTATACGCGTTCTTTAATGACTCCACTCTATTAACAAATTGCAACGAATCCAAAGATTTCTCCGATGAAGGGTTGAATTCTGGCAGCAGGGCTACGACGTCTCTTGCGCTTCCGTATGGATTATACGAAGGAAGAGGAGAGATATATTGCGGCGGCAAATACACAGGCGCATGTGTCTGTGTCTCGAATGTCGGCGCAGCGAATGGTATGTTTGCGTTTGTGAGTGGCACAAATCCGTTAGGTGTTTGCACACCAACTTGTCGCTGAAACGTATATGCACTACCAAGCGGTGTAGCATGTGTCGTAGGTATAGACGCAGAATACATTGGAGATGTTGTCGTCGTTAAGTGCGTAGAAAAACATGTTCGCACAGGAACCGCAGAAGACGCTGTTGTTGTATGTATGAGAGGCTGACATGCAGGCACCGTTGTTAACGGAATCTCTTTATCATCGTCTAAAACAAACTGCGCAGTGGCTGATGCGTTTTTATGAATCTGTTCGTAACTGTGTTGTTTGTATCTGCTGTAGTCGTAAATCGTTGACTACCTTTCGCAAATCCTTTATTTGTGCAGATAACATAGATTCTATATTTTCATCACCCACCTGCTCTTCATTCATGTGTTCTTCTAATCGATGTATGAGATTAATTCGCTTACCAGACGTTGACAATCCTGCCTCACGGCACTTCTCTCGCAAAACACTTAATTTTTCATCTCGTCTGATAGCCTGATAGTCTGATATTCTGTTAGTCTGACAGTCTGATAGTGTGATAGTCTGATAGTCTGATAGTCTGGTAGTCTGATAGTCTGATAGTCTGATATAGCCCGGCATTTCATTTATATTTATTATTATTTTCGTTTATTTCGTTAACGAAATACGTTTTGATTTTCCTTTATTTCGTTTTGATTTTCGTTTATTTCGTTTTTATTTTCGTTTATTTCGTTTTGAGGTCACGAGTAAATCCCACTTGTGAATAATTGTCAGGATAACTATTCAAATAAATAAAGAATACTGTTTAACCAAAATTAATTAACGTTTTATTTTCCAGTAATAGTCAGGATAAATATTCAAACAAACAAAGAATACTCTTTAAGCAAAGTTAACGAACGTTTTATCTTCCACGTCTGTTTTGGTTGTCAGTCACAAATCAACTGAACTCTCTTCTGAGAGTTATTCGTTTTATTGAAAATATATATATCAAGACAAATAATGAATGAGATTGATGAAGGAAAGAGATAGCATGTTGAACATTAATATCAATGAAATAATGCAGGGAACACGTCACAAATGGGCCAATTTGATTTCCGTGTCAGCGTTGTTGAATCTTTGGTCACAATTCCGGAAAATCGTAGGCTTTCGGGTAAAGGTAAATCTGTTCCCAACGCTCAACAGATGGCAAAGCGAATAGATCGAACTGATCATTTGGTCGAAAAAATTCGGGAGACGAGCCCGATATGCTCAACGTGGCGTTAAAACTGATTACGGATGCGTCAAATCACTTGAGAAATTACTTTACCCACAAAATTCCAGACCCTGTTGGCCAGATCGCACAATTTCCACGGGAACAAGGGTTATAGTCACACCTTAGCCCTACATACCGAATTTCATACGAATCGCTTGAGAAATTGCTTGGTCCACAAAATTCCAGACCCTATTGGCCAGATCCCAGAATTTCCATAGGAACAAGCCTTATAGTCGCATCTTAGTCCTACATACTGAATTTTATACGAATCGCTTGGTTCACAAAATTCCAGCCCCTATTGGCCAGATCCCAGAATTTCCATATACAATTTTTTTTAAAGAAATTAATTTTTTACACGCGCCACGCGGCCCTTACGTTACACACGCAGACGTTTCACAATTGTTTTAAAACTAGCCCAACTAAATTCTGACTAGTAGAAGCCGAGATACTCGTATACGAGTTCCTACCAAAAACTTTCCACTTCTATAGACACACGAGCTAATGTATTCTGCTATGCGAGTGATTACACACACCCGTGTATGTATATTTAGTTGTAATTCAGTATAAAGACTAATTTGTTTTAGAAGCCTAATAGTATGCAATGTTACATAAGCTATTTCTAGAATAGACTGAAAAAAACACATTTTACTTTGCTTAAGGCTTACTTTACATTGTTCAGGCTTAAAAAAATGGATAGCGATGCGTAGATTGAGTAGTCTTTTCAGTTTTCTCAGGGGTAGTAACCCCTATGAATGAACTAATTACGCTATCGCAAGCCGAGCGCTAACCAATTGTTTTAAAACAAGTCCCATCAAATTTTGGCTGGTAGAAGCCGAGATATACGACACGACAAACGTACACCCGAACAAACGTACAAATGTAGTTCTGCGCCCTTCGGGCTCGCAATAACATTTGCTGTTTTAAGGAAGAGTGTTAGTTTACAGCTTTACTGTAGATTTTCTAGAATATTTTTACAAAATTTAAAAGGTAGCACGTACAAAGATTACTTTAAGTTAAACAATATTTTAATTGTGTGTTAAATCATTGATTTTTTCAGAATTTTTGGTAGGTAGATGATGATGCGGATGTGCCTGCTCTGACTGAGCTTTACTTCAGTTCAGTGTTAAACTGTATTTCTTAAAGACAAGAAACAGTTTCAGTTGAATGCCCTTATTAGCAAAAGAAATAACCATATAAGACCGTCAATCATCAAACCCATCCGCAATACTCGGGCTTCAATTCGAGCGCACGGGTATACCATTGAGACCATCTTCGGACGTACCGACCAATACACAGAGTGTACTTTAACATGATAAACTTTTGGAATTCACATTCTGTCGGACGGCCAATCGTGCTGTTCGCAATGCTGCATGTACATAATAGCCACAATGCTTACTTAGATCCAACATTGGTCCCTCAATTAAGTTAGTGGATCGAGAATTTGATGTAGTGCTAACCTTTAACTAACTCCAGTGATAAGTTATAAGATCATGCAAACACGTGCCGGGTTCAAATAATAGAAAAATAACCATATCATCTGATATCTTAGCCGATATCGAAGGGAAAGTCTTGCAAGGTATTGTTGGAAGTCCGATTCTTAAAGACTATATAACAACGAATGCTGCTTGCACTAGCGCAACAAAGAATCCTGCAAAAAATTCAAATTGGCTTGAAGTATGGCATAGACCAAAGTTGGTAAAGAATGTTCACTAAAGATTACTTATTTTTATAGATCTCTGTGCATCATTTAAACATTTTCCAAAAAATAAACAACCTTTCAATTCTGATATGTGTAAAATTATTTATATTTTGGATTTTACGTTGTTGTTGTTGTACAGTTCGTACACATACTATAACAAATTTATTCCTATAATAACTATAACTATAATATAGTATACATATAATATTTTTTGTTATAATAATAAATAGGGCCCGTTCAATTCGTAATAAATAGAATAAACGAAAAACTTCTTACTAAAAATTTTGTTTTTGTTTTCGGCAGCTAGTTGTTTGCCTTTTAATTTAACACAGAGTTTTACAAAAATAGGAAGTACGCACATAACATACAAACAAAAGTAAACACACAGTTCGTAGTTTAATTAGTATGAGTACTTAATTCTTAGGTATATATGTATATACACAAGTACATTGCTTTATCTAAATAGAATTTCTTTAAATCATTCATCAACAATAATTTATATATTTACAACTAAGAAATTGCAATAATTTTAATATAAGATAACAATAACACTGTAAACATCAATATGCGACTTTAGAATATTTTGTTTAATGCTTTATCTCTCTCTCTCTCTCTCTCTCTTTCCCTTATTCTTTTATAATACTATAAATACGTGACGTAAATGTGAATTTTATAAATTCTGGCTAAGTAGTAAGCTAGGCTAGTGATGGTCAGGGGGCGGCTTTCATCTATTTTTGATAATTAAACAGAACCGCCCTATTTCCACACGAAAAAAGACACTTTTTATAATTAGTTTTGTTGAACAAATTAACATAAATATTTTCTTTGATTTGCGTTGTGGTGTACATAGTCTATAGTGGAACAAAGATCGTGTCATTTACATAAGCAGGCAACACTTTTTTGAACTGGTACTATCGCTGACAACATCCCCAGTGACACCACTAAATTTAGTTACAGGTGGTATCGACGAGAACGATGTCTCGGTGTTTGTCGTCGACGGCAATTGTGAAAATTCCATTTGTGCAGGATACGTCAGGGAACCTATTGGCTGATTGGTAGTTGTCGTTGTCGTCGCCGTTGTATTGTTAGCCGCTACGGTTGCTCCTTCACTGTTGGCAGCTCCTATAACAGAACCATTCTCGTTTAGTGCAGTCGAGCGTGATTGCGAACGCTGCTTTTTCAAATTGGCTAGGGTAGCTCCGGTGTATGCATTTTCTAAATGATGAGTGGTTGTGTCTTGAATTCGTAACGACCGACAGAAACAACCAAACGAGTAGAACACAACATGCAAACGAACGTGTAGAGGACGAAACATGGATTTGGATCGGCAGGACCGCCAACAAACAAGCAGGCAGGCAGGCAGGTACATTACAATACGAGGATAAAAAGCAAGTTGGGAAATTTAAATAAGTAAAGATTTTAGCGGGTTTGTTTCTTAGTTAAATTATTTATTAAAATACTTCTAGTGATAAAGTATAAGGTTATTTAAAATGTTTGCACATCTTTAGCGTCAATATATAATCAATGTGCTGAACGAACTACATTATGACAAAGCTTAACTAAAAGAAGTAACAGAAACAACACAACAACAATAGTTATTTAAAATGTTTCTACATCTTCATCGTTTGTAAATACTAATCATACTGAATAAGGTAAATTAAATAAAAAAGCTAGACTACATTATTACAAAGAAAGAAGTAAGCGAAGCAACCCACACCGCACACACAAAGTGGTGTCATAAAACACTTACCCACAAGTACCGTCACTTGGACGTTGATCTTGCCGTTAGCCTCCTTGCTAGACTGTAATTGAACATCGGGAGTGGTGCTGCTGACAATAAGGGAACCCGCTGCTGACGCCGACGTCGACAACGCGTTTTGTTCAGCTTTGTTTTCGTCGTTCTCTTTGCCATCGGGCGGACGCCTTGAATTGTACCCCGAATGGTGCATTAGTGTCGCCGTCGTCGTTGTTGACGAATCTATTGCATCGAGTGAATGCGAGTGAGAAAGAAAGCCGCCGTTCGCAATGGCAAGATTAGCACTGGGTGATGATTTGTTGTCGTTGTTATTGTTGCTATGGTGAAGATGGTGATGATGATGATAGAGGTGGTGTGAAGTAGGAGGATTTGGTCCATTTATCCAACTGTGGCCATTTGTTAGAAGTACTCGATCGGAGTCTTTTTTTGACGATAGCATTACGGCAGACTCAGAAGGCGTCGCTGTAGTTGTCGACAACGAAGGTACAAAGCAATCGCCATCAATTACCGCAGCAGAAACGGCTTTTGATTGCAGTTCGGACGTGCTGTCTGGAGCAGTAAATACCTGATAGATAAAAGCGCAGCGTTAATAAAAATAATTGCATAAATCTAATTTAAGCTTTAAAGTCAACGTACCTCCTGTGCTTGTAGTCGTAATCTTGCCTCTTCGACAGCATCTTTTTTGGTTGTTAACGTCTTGTCGCGCAGTGATGTTCGTCGAACCGATTGTGCTCTGAAAAGAAAATTGTGAATAAAAAAAATTTTTTTTTAACAAATATATGTGATAATGGATATCAGATAGCACATCGAACACCATTCGTAAACGCCAATCCATTAAAACAGAGTTAAACGCGGCCTCGGGTGCTAAGCGAAGCGCATTAGCGCGGAAGTATAGGGATCTAGACCGGAAAGTTGGCCGTTCAGCTAGGAACGACAAACGGGCATGGCTAAACGACATCGCAACACAAGCACAGCAAGCCGCTGATGGCAGACAATACAGCACAGTCTACCAAAGCGCTCGTAAGTTCGCCAACAAGAAACACGACATAAACAACATTAAGGCAAAAGACGGCTCTTTGATCCTTATGGAGGAACAACAATTAACCCGCTGGACAGAACATTTTAAGAATGTTTTGAATTGTACTTCGACAGGCACGTCCATCAACCCACATATGCATCTTAATAGGGTACTTAACATCAGCGTCGCTACACCTTCGTTGGATGAGATAAGGACAACAATTCGATCACTGCAATCAGGTAAAGCAGCAGGCAATGACAACATCTACGTAGAACTCCTTCAGGCCGACATCGAGTTAACTACGCGAACATTGCATGCGATATATCAAGATATCTGGGAATCTGAATCCATTTCGTCGTCGTTAAAAGAAAGCTTAATAGTCAAACTCCCCAAGAAAGATGATTTGAGCAATTGCGAAAACTGGAGAGGAATTGCGAATTTGCTAAACACCATAAACAAAGTGATCTCCTCTATAATAGCTTGGCGCTTACGGAGCCAATTTTGAGAAATAAACAAGCAGGATTTCGCCCAAACCGTTCTTGCACTGATCAAATGAACACCCTGCGTATAATCATTAAACAGTCAGTTGAGTATCGCTCTCCTCTGTATATGGTTTTTGTAGATTTTAAACACGCTTTTGATAGCGTAGGC
Organism: Nephrocerus scutellatus; assembly: GCA_947095585.1. NCBI lineage: Eukaryota > Metazoa > Arthropoda > Insecta > Diptera > Pipunculidae > Nephrocerus > Nephrocerus scutellatus. The sequence continues at coordinate 75,771,679 of OX352765.1, read as the reverse complement.
CGAAACATGATGTGGCAGATTTTGTTTAGCGATGGTGTTCCGGAAAAACTCATTAACATCATTAAGGAGCTGTACCGCGACTCAACATGCCGCGTCATTCATAACGGTCATCTTGGCTCACTTTTCAACATCTAATCGGTAGATAAGCAAGCTTGCACACCTAAGACACCGTTTAGACCCACTGAAAGCTAACATACAGGCGTTATCTGGCTTCCCCTCACACCCTTCTGACCAACCAAACTGACCGCTCCACCACTGAGCCCAACTCCTACCTATACACCACTGACCCAAAATATCAAGATTAAGGTTATGATGTCTCTCAAAAGACCCTTTCACGTAAAATATCGTACCTCTACTTGTAGGACGATAAATTTTTGTTAATTACTGTCGTTAGACCCAAGAAATATTACGTTTTAATTTTGGCCCCAACCGTTACTTTTATCCTGTGAAATTAAATCTTCGCTTCGCTTCGCTTATATATAAACCGTAGGTATTTTTATGAAAATTTTTGTTACCATTACTTCAAACTACAAATTTATGTGGTTTGTAACGTTATACAGGGGTTTCCAATGAGGACTTGACTTTGTTTTTTAAATAAAGCGCAAACCATTTAAGATATCTAGAAAATTGTATTATTGGCCTGAAGTACATCAACACATTTATGTATGGAATTTGACATCGTTCATATGTCCTGGCACGTTTGCAGGTGCCGATTCGTTGATCCCAATTTTCGATGACTCGGCCACACATTTCAACGGAAACGGCCGCTATCTCTCGTTCAATATTGGCTCTTAGCTCCTCTACCGGCTTGTTGGCATAGACCAATGATTAAACGTAGCCCCATAAAAAAAATGCTAGACGTGTAAAATCAAACAATCTAGGCGGCCAATCGACACGACCATTTCTGGATATAACACTTTCATTGAATTTATATTTCAATAAGTCGATTGTTAAACCCGCTGTGTGGCATGTCGCACCGTCTTGTGAAACCACATATCATTAATGTTGCAAAACGATGCAACATGTCTCTGTAGCGATTTCCATGGACGGTCATTTTCATCAACGAAAAAAAACGGTCCAATGACACAACCAGCATTAAAACCACATTATACAGTTATTTTTTGTGAATGAAGTGGTGTTTCTTGAAGCACGTGAGAGTTTTCACCTGACCAATAACGCATATTCTGTTTGTTGACGCAGCCGTTAAGCCTAAAATGCTGGGACGATAATTACGACCAAAAATTGGTATTAACGCTCTTGAACTTGCAGTACCAGCCTTGAAATTGTTGGAGTAAATTTTAATTATTTGTAAACGTTGCTCGTTTGTGTACTTCACCATGATAAAAATGTTGTCTTTACTAAATGTTTTAACGCTGACAGTTTGGTTATTTGTTTAAGAATGCGTTCACAGTGAAAGTTAAAATTTGTCGAGTCCCAAATGGAAAATCCGATACTTGACTCGTCCCATTTGCTTGTTTAATTTGCTAACAAACGAGTGACCGATATGACAATCTAATACATATATAAAAATCTCGTGTCACGATTTTTATGAAATTTTTTATGTATATTTGGTAGGTATGAGAATAGGTTTTAAAGTAAAAAAAAAAAAAAAAATATTGAGAGCGACTGGACCGATTTGGCTAACTTTTATTTTATAAATTCGCCATAGTCCGAATAAGGTTTATGCGAAAAAAAATAGAAAAGATGCCCGGAAAATTGTAAAATTCGGAAACTGAAAGTGCTGTTTTCCATAGGATTAGCCCGGCGGAAAAATTTGGTAAACGATAAATTGGATATATTTTGAGGAAATAACTCTATTGAATGTTTTCGGTGAAATGAAAACTTTTGAAAAACGCATTCCAGCATGTCCAGAAAAAGTCGTTATTTCATTTCTCTTCCAATAGATTCAAATTGTTTGGGTTACGTGCGCAAATGTCATTTGAAAGCTTCTTCTTTGATTTTGTGGGCAAAAAGATCTCCAAAAGACCACAGAAGACCCCGAAAAGAATCACAAAAAGACCTCCGAAAGTCCCTCAAAATCCCTAAAAATCATTAAAGACCCCCAAAAGAACCACAAAAGACCCAAAATTAAAAAATGTAATACAATGATGTGAATAATACTGTGACTCGATATCGCAAAACAAATAGCTTTTCACTAGTTCACAAAACGATTACAAACAAATTTATTGAAAGTGGGACAGGACAACGTCTGTCAGGTCAGCTAGTAGTGTTATAAGTTTGGAAATTAAAATAACCAATCTGCTTGACTTTTCTTACCTTGTATTGTTACTTTGTGAACGACGGACCCGCCGTCGTTGTGCTTCGGCTAAACGCTTGCTTTCCTGTTCGGACTTGAGTTGCTCTATTCGTTCCCGGATTTCAGGATCTTCGCAAATATCTGAAATAAAATAATTTTAGTAACGGTGGTAAATTAAATGCAATAACTCGTTGTCTACAGCTCCGTATTCTGTATTTGACGCGAATGCTCAATCTTAATGCCAGCGAAATTTAGGTCCGCCTTAAGGCGTTTTTATCATTTCAAATATTCTTTACGTTGTGAGCCAACATGTGAACCAGTGAGTTGTTAAACTGTCCAATAATTTGGCTAGATTTGTTGAAAAATGATTTTTTCTGTCGTAATCCATATGCATTATCAGTCTTCCATTACATTTCAATATGCTAACTGAACGGAAATCAATGTAATATTGATTTATGCTTCAATGTTCTTCAAAAATCATTAACATCGTAAAACTCTAGACAATTGGTAGATCGGTTTATAACAAAAACCAGACTTATAACCACCGTTTTGTTTTTTGCCGAAAGGAATCATTCAGGCAAAGTAGAATATTGGTAACACCACTTTGTATGCAGTAATTGGGGAGCAGTAGATCTCATATTTCAATCATTTGCATACTTTACGACAAGGAGCGCTACAGTGAGGTTCAATAGATTAGAAGCACATAATTTTGGGAGATAAAATTGATATTTCTCCACTTATAATTATTTTAAACTAGCTGTTCCCGGGCGCTTTGCTACCCGCACACGTGAACCCCCGGGGTGACGGGAGTACTATAGCTTTTAACCTTCCCTGGCCTGCCAATAATTTACGTTGACTTTTTTTAAAAAATACGTTTGTAAATCTCATGTTCAAATTTTACCTTTCTTCCCTTCCAGCTATACCTATAACTATCCCCTGCCTGCCAATAATATATTTTACAAATTTCATAAAACTCAGTTTAAATATGTGGCTTATATTAATATTTTACATTCCCTGTGTGTAAAACAAAATAACTACTAATCAAACAAATGCAGTTTTCGTGACTCATGTGTATACAATTTGAAGAAAATCGGGTTAATTTTTTTAAAACACCTGTATGCAATTTGTGAAATGGTGACCCCTTGACCCAGGAGTCTGACCACTTTCAAAATATGCCTATTTAGTGCCCATTATGGTATAAAACGCGTATTGAACGCGATTGGTTCATAACAACATGCAATTTGTAGAAACAATAAAAAAAATTAGTATGGTGACCCCTTGACCTAGGCGTCTGACCACTTTCAAAATATGCCTATTAAGTGCCTATTATGGTAGAAAACCGATATGGAAAGTTAGAACGCGATCGGTTGAAGGGTTTGCCAGTCCATACCGGACATACATACATACATACAAAGTTTCACTTTTATATATATAGATTCATGCTGCAGATATAATTTTTAATAATGAGTAGAACCACCTTTCTTCAAGAGAATTTAAAAAATTCGAACTCTAATGGAGTTGAGCAATGAGGCCAAGTAATCGAGTGAAATCTCATTTCAGGCAAGTTTAATGGCATCGATCAGCGCTTCCTTTTTTTCAAATTCGTTTTCTATAATGTTTAGGTCTGGCGAATAGCGTGGCCATGGTAAAAGTACTGGCAACAAACGATTTAACAAGGTGAGGAGCGTTGTTATGCTGAATTATCAATGAAAGTGGTCCAAAGAGATCGTGGATTTTCGAAAAAGCTGATTCCTACGCCGCTTTGTAGCTATTTCCTGTCATTTTTGAGTTTTGTACCACAAAGTCGATGGTACCATAATAAGATATTGCAGCCCAACCATTACGTCCACTTTCTGCTATGATGAAGGTCTAAAAATAGCTACTCTTTTCTTTATATCGTCAATTTAGCGCCAATTGTAGGTTATTTATTGGCTTAAATTATTTAACTCGCCACCACTAACCTGACGGAGTTTCATCATCCTTATTCTTAACATTCAAATCAGCTCCGAATTGTGCAAGCATTTCTAGAACTTCAAGCTGTAATTTTAAAATTATAATGGAAGCACATTGAATAAAGATATATACATCAAAAAAATACAAGAAAGAATACTAACATGTCCCCAGCAAGCCGCCGCATGCACTGGTGACCACAAATCCTTATCCAACGCATCAACATTTACATGTAGCTCAAGTAGAAATTCTACAACTCTGCTGTATCCGTTGGCAGAAGCAATGTGAAGCTGTAATGGTAAAAAAAGAAATCAATCGGCGGCAATTTGATTATTTCGTTAAACTTCAAGAAAGTCACAACGTGCAACGTTACATAATTCCATATTTTTTGTTTTCTTATTAAACTTTGACTTAAGTCATGAGATCATTACCAATTCATGATTTAATATTTTTTATGTTAAATATCATACCGGCGTCGCTCCTTGGTAGTCGGGCTCCTCTAAATCTCCACCGTTGCTTGCCACTTCCATCAGATCGCGCAGCATATGCTTCTCGGTTGCGGAGCGCGTTTCATCTATCAACTCTTGTGTCACACCTCGCTTAGACATTTGCGCTTCGATAAAATCCAGCGTATTCTCATCGTCACACAGATCGTACGGCATGTTGCCGTCTGTGTTAACCGCAAGCAAATTAGCACCGCAACTGATGAGAATCCTAACTAAATTCAAATGACCACATGTAGCCGCCGCATGCAACGGCGTCCACTTATCACTGTCTTGAGCATCGACATTAGCACCATAGTCGAGTAGAAGTTTTAACATCTCGACATTATTGTCGATGCAGCATTGATGCAATGCAGTAAGGCCATCTTCATTAGCCGCATCCGGGGTAATACCGTGCTGAAGCAGGTTTGCCACCTCTTGCATGTCGTTGCGACTAGCGGCCTCCAACAGGACTACACTATTTTCGAAACTGATGTGACGACGGTGTCCTGGTAATGTTTGCTTTTGTGCGCCCATAGCCGTTGCTGCAGCAGTCGTACTGCCATTTATTATCAGAGTGCCGCCGCCGCCGCCATTACCTTTAGCTCGTTGTAGCTTCATCCACTCCTTTTCCTTTTGCCGAGCAATTTTCAATTGTTGTGCTCTACGCCTAAAATGAAAAGTTACCAATGTTTTTCAGAGACTCGACTCAATAGGGACAACTTACATTCTGGCCAACTGCAGTCGCTCGTGTGTTGGCAGATTCTCAACGGTTTGCATTTCCGCGATCAGATCTGCATGATCCATTTTATAAGTAGACTTAAGAATCTCGTCTGATTTACGATTCACTAGAATTCCTTTAACCATTGTGCCGGTTGGTTAAATGTCGGTAGTATTTGATTCCTGGTGACTGTGTTTTTGTGTCCTATTCTTACGTATTATTACTAACTTTTATCTTACTTTGGTGATGTTTATTGTTACTGGTTTTTTTAACTGGAAAATTTGTGAATTGCCATATAAGCGAGGATGCGACAGTGTGCGTCTAGTTGTTTTCCTTCCAATTGCATTTTTAAAAGTCCTTTAAACGAACATCATCATCCCGTCAATGCTATTGCCATTTTCTGAAAAATTGCAGTAAAGTTATATGTATATAAGAAAAGTCAATAAATAAATTTGTTGATTAACTAAATATCGGACATAAAGCACGTAACTCTTTGAACATAAAACACATTATATAAGAGAACTTACAGATTTATATGAGTGTAATAACTTGACTACCACTTCGAAAAACAATAAATTAATTAAATTCAACAATTAGGTGACTGTGACGCACAGGTTGCTATTAAATTTAATAGCGAAAAGACAGAAGAAAATCTTGTATAGCTCTAATATCACACTTATAATGTAATAATTTTGCTGATAACACTTAAATTTTCATTTGAAAAGCACGTAATGGCTAATGGGAATTTATAAGAGCGATAAGATATCGAACGGTGTTTGTGCACTCTGCACGACAAGCTTCAAGACCCGCTGATTTGTTGGTAACAGACAGCTGCCGACGAAGGACGAACCACAAATTGTGCTATTACTTGTGATTGCAAAGCATACGTACAGGCTTAAATCCTTAATTATCACCCACAAGCTGGCACATATACACTAAATAACCGTGGTGAAGAGCAGTTGCTGCGTTGCGGGGCTCAAATCAAAGTGCGCTGCAGGATGCATTGTGCACCCATCAAAACATGCCACACGCAAAAGGGTTGACGGTTGACCCAAATTCGCACGCTTTTTGCCATTTCTGTTTACGGAATTTACACCAAAATGTACGAGTGTGTGGGGAATTCTCTGTTTTTGGTGCCAAAACGAAACAGCCATGCAGATTGCCAAAGCTTTTTTAGCTTGCAGTATGGGCATTCGCTATAGCATTATATATGCTAGTTGCTGTTAACTACTAAACTGACAACTGAGCTTCAAGCTCTTCATCTATGAACTTTTTATTGGAGCAAAAGAAAACTGATAACAATACAAAAGTCCCAAAACAAAACAAATCAATTAAAGCAAATGTGGTTAGGTGGAAAAGTGACATAGTAAGGTCAGTGTTGTTTTTCGAATTTACACAGCGTTCACATGGCGTAGTAGAAAACCAAAAAATCACATTAAAGAAAATAATCTATTCGTTGAGTGTAACCGAGTACTATACTTTATTTTCAATGTAAAAATTCAATGATTAATTATAAGGGTCAAAGTAAAGCTTTTCAATATAAACAAAAATCAGGCCAATTTTTAAAAAATTATATGGGCACCCCTCGGGCCTCAGGATACACATGTGTATAAGATTTGAAGAAAATCGTGTTAATTTTTTTAATGGGGCATAACCCTGGTGCTCGGGGTCTCCAAAATTTCTACAAAAGGTGTTGTCCATCTGAGATACACATGTATATAAAATTTGAAGAAAATAGGGTTAATTTTTTTAAGAAAATTGTATGGGCCCTCATAACCCCGGGACCCGGTGTCTCCAAATTTTTTACAAAAGTGTTGTCCATCAGAGATACACATTTATATAAAATTTGAAGAAAATCGGGTAAATTTTGTAAAATATTTGTATGGAAGCCCCCCGACCCCAAATTAGATAGTGTTGTCATCGGAGATATACATGTGTGCAAAATTTCAATGAAATCGGACTTTGTGAAGTGGGTTAAAAATTGATCGCAAGATTCCACGACAAATAAACAAACACACAAGCACGCGAAGTTAATATCGAGAATTTAAAAAATGGAGGTGCGACCACAATATGACTTTCTTTTACACACGGGACCGGAATCTTCCGTAAATGTATATTCAATTCTTTTTTTTAAATTTCTTTTGCACTTAACAGATTCCTCATAGGTGCTATGCCCAAATAAACTGCCACTTCCGGTTGACCGATTTCCGCCAAAATCAACTGGGACCTCCCAATTTATGAAAAAAGCTTAAATATAAATGTTCATCCCCATCAATTCAGCCGTCTGGGCTGTAGACTGAACAGAGTAAGACAGATTTTTAATTTTTCGCCTTTTCTGACTCAGGAAATGGATAAATCTGCATAAAGCCCGAGTTCGAAAATTTTCATGATTACATTCCTTTTACTATGTATAAGAAAGTAATAGCGTCACAAATATATTTGACTTTCTTATGAGAATTCTGTTCTTCTGCAACTTGACGACTTTCTTGAATACCAACAACTCGACAGTGAAACGTACTGGATTCGTCTGTAGTACCAGGCCTTACAAACGAAAAGGGCACGCACAACTATCGAGCCGAAATGCTTATCAAAATTCTTATTTGTGTACTTTCGTAGGTTGGCCAAGTCCTCTCGAGCAAACTTTCAATTCACCTACCGACATCGCGACAACGCTCGTAGATCTCATCAAAAAAGGCGAACCGTCATCTCCTTCCTCATACCGAACAATTGCGCTAACATCCATACTTTCTAAGGTCATGGAAACGCTGATCAAGCGTAAGCTTATGCTATACCTTAAATCACGTGAAATCCTTATCGACCAGCAGTACGGTTTTCGTAGGCAACGTTCTACAGGTGACCTGATGTCATATTAAATTCTCTATATAAACTTCGGGTGCCCGTGGCATGCTGGCGGACTGGCACACCAAATCATGTGATAAATTTTTAACCCACTTCATAAAGCCCGATTTTATTGAAACTTTACACACATGTGTAGCTCCCATGACAACACTTTCTATTAAAATTTGGGGCCCCACGGACCTTGGGATCGGGAGGCTCCCATACAAATAGTTTTCAAAATGTACCCGTTTTTCTTCAAATTTTACACGCAATTGTATCTCCGATGGGCAATACTTTCTTTAAAAATTTGGAAGTGATCGGGTCCAGGGGTCCGGGGGCAGCCATACGAAAATATAAAAAAACCGATTTTCTTCAAATTTTATACACATGTGTATCTCCGATGGACAACACTTTCTTTAAAAATTTTGAAGCAATCAAACCTGGGGTCCGGGGTCACCCTTTCAAATTTTGTAATAAAAGTACCAGATTTTCTTCGAACTTTTTACGCATGTCTATCTCAAACAGACATTTTTTTGTAAAAATATGTAAGTGATCGGGCCTCGCGGTCCGGGGACAAACATACAAATTTTGTAAAAAAAAAAGTATCCGATTTTCTTCAAATTTTATACGCATATGTATCTCTGATAGACAACACTCTTTGTAAAAATGTGGAAGTGATCGGGCCTCGGGGTCGGAGGGCACCCATACAAATTTATTAATAAAAAAGTACCAGATATTCTTCAAATTTTATACACATGAAAAACTTTTTGTAAAACTTTTCTCCCAAATTTTTTTTTAAATGTTACCCAATTTTGTTGTTTTTTTCTCACTGAAAAGTGGAACCAGTCTATTCACAGATTTGGTGAAAGCAAAGTTGTTGCACTCGATATTTCCAAGGCATTTGACAGAGTCTGGCATCAAGCTCTTTTGTCGAAAATAAATGTCTTAGTAATAAATAACGCCCTGCTCGATTGGACTAGTAACTACCTTTCTGACCGTTTAATTCAGGTCGTATTGGACGGATTCAAATCTAATGTTTACCGCATAAACGTCGGCTCTATTTTGACTCCGACACTCTTTCTGATTTTCATTAATAATCTCCTATCCGCCACTTCTAATCCAATCCATTCTTTCGCTGGCGACACCACTCTTAGCTTTTCATAAGATTTCACGCTTTTTGCACGCCCCTCTTCGTCCCAAGTGGAACTTGAACAACAACGTATATTAAGCACGTTAAATTCTGACCTTGACAGCATAACAATGAAGCACAGTAGAGACGTGATGGAAGTAGCAGTCTCAAGTTAAGGTTAGAAGCACCAAGTAAGTCAAGGGAACAAGAGACCAAGATAACGATAACGTTAGATTGAATTAAAATGATCTCGGCAAAGTTGGGAAAAATTTCGAAGGGAGCCCGCTGCCTAGCTGGCAAAGGGAGGGAGTTCAACAAGTGTATGGTTCGCACCTTGAAGGACAAATCCATACATAGGTAGCTGTGGGTAGGAATAAGGAGCTGCTTAGTACGAAGAGTGGGAAAACCTGAAGAGAACAGGGAGATAGGAAGGTTGGCGACGGGACAATAATTTAAATCGAAAGACCACAGTTTTCACCTTCAAGAAATTCCAAAGGATTCCATAGACGGAACAGAAATATTGGCTAGTTTCTAGTTAGTTCGCAATAGCCCAAGAAGCAATAGCCACTAAGTCACTATTCATATCAGCGATGCAAGCAGCTTGACTAGCAAGTGGAGCAGAGTGAAGCAGCTGAACATAGTCCGCAAACAAATGAACCAAACAGTACCTAGGAACAAGCGGGAGGTCGTTTATAAAAAGGGAAAACAACAAGGGTCCCAAGATAGTACCCTGCGGAACATCTCCACTTAAGGGTAAGATCGAAGAATACCTCTCACCAGTAGACACACACTGAGCCCTTCCATAGAGGTAAGAGTTAATCAAAGAAACTGCTGATCCACACAAACTGAAGCAAGAGGATAATTTGGCTAAAAGCTAGTTGCGATTCACACTATCAAGGGCTTTACTAAAATCTAAAAGGAACAAGACGGAAACCCTACAATGGTCCATGTTGCTACGAATCATGTCAGAGATGTCAACAATTGTGGCAGTGGTGCTATGTAGCTTTCTAAATCCAGTCGTTCCCAGACTTTAGAGAGAACTGAAAGAATACTAATTGGCCTAAGATTATTCAACTCAGCAGCATTACCTTTTTTGTGGATGGGAATCGCACGAGAAGTCTTCCAGCTAGTAGAAACAACTGAGCTTGTTAACACTGAGTTAACAATGTGAAAAATATATAAAGAAAAATGGGGGAGTATTCCCGCCTTGATGAATTTTAAAGGGATTCCATCCAAACCAACCGCATTGGATTTAATTGACGCTATAAACAGCCACAGCTCCTCAAGCGACACGCAACGAAATAAAAATGAAAAACGATCATGATCTGAGAGACGATAGGAACAAAGCGGCTTGAACTTTGTTGATGAGACACAAAGTGAGCATTCACAGTGTCGGAAGAGAGCTCATGCAAATCAACATCAGGACTATCCATGACGCCAAAGATTTGGCGGAAGGTTTACAGGAAGGAAACGAAAGCCCAAGCCTCTCTTGTACTTTCTGAGCAACGTGGTGGGTGGCCTTGTTGCGGTACTAACAGTACACAGCCCACCTAGAAGCATGCGGATCCGCACGAAGAGCCAGGTGCCTTGCCTGGTTGGATCAGGAGTATCAAAAATCAAGTTAAGCTCAGCAGTATTAAAACTAATAGATTCAACATTAATGCCACTATAGTCTCTAAGCTTAACCAATGATGGAAGAGCCAGTTTAGGTAGACGGAATACATTAAAAATAAACGCATGATGCGAAACAGCCGGCTCCCAGAACTGGCCCATGCGTAAATAATTTAGCATTGGGTCGCTGACAATGAAGAAGTCAATTCTGGAGAAACTAACCCAGAAGGAATCGAAATGAGTGGGTTCGGCGCTGTCAACAATGGAAAGCCCGAGTCTAGAAAAAAATTTGACTTATCGCATAATGTCCCAATGTCTATCAGAAGTCCCCCATAATAACAATACTACTACAACGAGGAGCCAGCAAATCTATTAATGAAAATGAGAAAGTGTCGGAGACAAAACAGACCTTGGGAAACACTGTTGTTTATGCGGTGAATACTGGATTTGAATCCGTCCAATAAGACCTGAATTGAACGGTCAGAAAGGTTAGTTTAATTAACTAGTTTGGTTTTAAATGGGGTTTAAGGGAGTTTTGATGGAGTACAGAAGGAATCTGGGGTGGTCTGAAAGAAAGGCATGTTAGGTAGGTCTGGGAGTCTTGATCTCAGATTTTTTCTTTTTTCTTTGGAGCTTTGTCAAGTCGACGGATTTCGGGAATAAAATACAATCGACCGGTCAGTAAAAGAATGTGGAGGAATACTGTCTTGAGCAAGTGTTTTCGCATATAAATTGTATAACACAACTGAAATCAATTCGAAATACATACACGAATCGATAAACTTTATAAACGAACAAACAAGATAAAAATGCAATGTTGGTTTTAAGTAAATCAAACAAAACAGCTTCGATTTGCTTGCTATTGGAAAAACGCAACTTAGCAAACTGCAAATATGAAGTTAATATAAGTTAATTGGCTTCAGCAAAATGGGAAGATAATCAATACTTTGTTTGGATAAACGAGTTAATCGATTTGAATTTAAATTTTTCGCATGTTAGTTAACATTTAAGCATTTAGGTGCTGATGGTGGAAAAAACTTAAAGAACTCGCTAATATTGCTAAGCTGTGTGTGCATGCATACCTATATGACTGAGTTAAGGCACTAACAGTTGCTTACCGAAAAACAACATACTGGTGTTAGCTGTAGCCGGAGCTGCTTCTAATCAAGGTGAACTACTAAGCTGATGACTTACTGGCCTGCGTCTGACTGGCACACAAAAGATCCATAATTGAAATGCGAAGATTGAATATTAATGGCTATCGAATAAGCTGGCGTGTTGACAAAAAAAAGTATCACGAGAAATTCAGAAAAAATTGCAATAATAAGCGTTATTTTAATATTTCAAAGTAAAACATTAATATTCTTATTTTTTAATTTTTCTTACAATTTCTTTATTAAAGGTATATTTTAAGAACTGACACCATTATTAAAAATGATTTCCAGTTCACTCTCCAATGTCCTTTACATTAGAGCCCGCTAATTTTTGTTTTACACACAAACTCTATTTAGCAGTAAAACAACCAGCTACATATCAAATATTTGTGAATGTAAACTTAAATCTGTCTTATTCCAATTACCGCGCTGTGGACGAAGTCAATCTTAAAGACTTTACAAGAAAGAGGTTCCAACTAAGCTGTGTATAGTGCAATAAAAAATTATGCGTTTGACAATTGTCGTCCATTAACTTGTTTGAAACACATAGCAGACAGAAAGTTGTGTTGTTGCATGTGTGTGTACGCACACCTGTGGCAATTATGGCAAATTACCGTTTTGCTAATCGAATTACAGGAGCTGCAGTTTACACACCGTGGAGACTGAAAAAGTGCTTCTGCGGAGTATCTTGGCAAAGTGGGAAGAAACCGTTTAGTGTCTGTTTCATAACAGATTGGATGACTATAATATTTTGGCCACTTTCAACTCGGAGGCTACGCAGCCAACATACGAAGTGGAACTGCCGGACATGCGAAGCAAACAAATAAGGTCACTCATTTTCTTTAATTGGATTGCACGATCTACTTACCGCAGCAATGTCATCGAATTTGCTAAATACTTCTCTGCAGAAGTTTTCTATAGTTGATAGTGCTGATGGCAGTCTCGCTCCTTAGTTTGCAAGTTATGCTAATGCACACTTGTTCGTCCACAACACGATAATCCACCCACAGACCGTAGTGCACTGCACTTTCATTAGTTGTACGCAAGCGGATGGTGCAGCTGCCGGTGCTGCATCAATCTTGTAAACATTAACTTTTCCTCTTTTAAATAAAATATATATTTTTTAACTATTTTCACTGTTTTCTTGACTCTATTTTCTGCAAAATGAAAAAAAAAAGCAGTGTACTCGCAGAAGGTAGGCAACTTTCGCCTGTGTGTCCGATTGGTTGGTCGAATCGGTGTTTGAGTTGAAAGTCACAACTCAAAATGCACTATGCGATAGCGCTGCCTTGCATTCGTTGAGCGTTGACTACGAAAGCAGCGACAGCGACAACGACCGAGGCAAAGGTAATGTACAAGTTTTTACTTTAGCACTTATGCAGGAGAATGTTCGCAACATCAATTATTAGCAAATTAATTAGGTGGACTTCGGCACATATTTAGCGGAGAGGCAGTGAGTTTATATTTTATTTACCAGTAAAACAAACAATATTAATTATAATTATTCTTTGAATAAATCAACAAAAAACACTGCAAAAACGAATTATTTTGAGGACAGGACGGAGTTATTAAAGACAACACAAATGCCACAATGACACGGTTGTTGAAAATAACTGCCCGCCAGCTGTCACTTATTTACTACCCGAATGCACTGCAAAACTGCGAAAGGTGACAGTTTGTATTTTTTCATTGATTCCGATGGTTATATTAATGAGTTTGTGCAGTGAGTGTATTTAAATGCGTTCCACAAAGGAAAATTATGGCTGTGTTTTTTTTATGTTGGAGTACTCGGAGATGCAATTTAACTGTCAGAATTTAAATCTGTTTTTTAAAAACTTTTATTTAACTTGACTTGACCCCTTTTTGTCTATATTTCCGACCAATTTGAGGTCCTTTTAAACCACCTTCCACACGACCTAGAGAGCTGAAATTTTATGAGTGTCTAAGTCTAAAATATAATTTTTTTATAACAAGTTTGACGCATGTCTCGTGTGGCACGTTGATTTTTTTTTACTTTTTTGAGGTCTGTTTTAACCAACTTCCACAAGACTTAGAGAACTAAAATCTTGTGAGTATTCAAGTCCAAAAAGGCATTTTTTATATTCTGAGTATGACGGGTGTCGCGTGTTGCGCGTGTGATGGGTTGAATTTTGTTTCGACTTTATAAAGGTCCTTTTTAACCAACTTTCACATGACTTAGATAGCTGAAATTTTGTGAGTGTCTAAGTCCAAAATAGCATTTTTAGTTAAGCGTGGAAAAAAGAAAATTCTTTAAACAGATATTATGGCGATTATTACCAAATAATAAACGAATGTGAGACGTATATATATATATATATTTAGTTATTACCAGAAAAACGAAGTTTTTTACATTTACTTGTTTTCATTATCCGAGAAATCTTTTTTCTCTGAAGCGTTCTTTTTTACGCTCCGGCAATTCTCGGATATGATCTTTTTACTCTGAAAAAATATATAGATCTTTTCTTGAAAGCTGTAACTGCTTGTTTCTTTAAACATATGACATGTCGACTACTATGGAGCATTCAAGTGAAAAAAAACTTTTCATTGATACTAATGTCGTATTTTTTTGTTTTAGGAATTTGCGCTCGAGCTCAGATTTTTTCTCGAAAAAAACGAACACGAAAGCCGAGAATCTTTTGTTTAGATTGTTTTGTTGCATGTGTTGTTGTTGCAGTTAAGGAAAAGAGGGGTAAATCTCCATAAATATAAAGATCCGTTAGAGGGGAAATCCGATCTACCGTAGATTGGTTTTTTGAAAGAAACGAACAACTTGACAACCAAAAAATCAATATGCGCGAGATTTTAAAAAAAAAAAACACGACATAAAAAAAACACAGCATATCATTTTTTTTGATCTAAAAAGATCTGAATAAAAGGAAAAATTATCGTATTTATCGGATTTCTCCGACATCAACAAAAAAAACGGCCTATGACTAATTGTATTGTTCGATACAAAATTAAAAATTCAAATTTTCTTTAATCAATGAAAATGAAAATCTGCCAGTATGTATTTCCTTTTACGTTACACTTTTCCACTTAAATTTTTGTTATAACTAGCACATTAAACGAAAATTAGCACATAGTAAAAAAATGATGATGTGGCCACCATACGACTTTCTTTTACTGACGAGCCGGGAATCTTTAGTAAATGTATAATATATAATATATAAATGTAATATAACTATATACTAGTTAAAGAAAGTAAAAAGGATTTCTGCATCGTATTATCGTCTTATTATAAATAAAATGTAAGGCTGTTTTCGAAAGAAAGACTTGTTTGTGAAACCTATCTTATTCAAATAAGTCTCCTCACGCGGTGACTTATTATATCACTGTCTTGTAAAAAAATCTAATTTGGTTTCCCACTTACAAAGATGTGTGACAGAGACACACTTATTATTTAAATTTTGTTATCAACAAAAGAATATGACATCGCTTCAACTGATTTTACTGATTCATTTAAGATGGCGACAAATAGTTTCATCTTATTTAGCTTCAATTCACTATTATATTATAATATTTTTATAAATTAAACTCAAAACAGCCATATATATTCTTGCAATTTATACAATGTAATTCATTGTAATTTACATAAAACTACCTTGTTGTTATGTTGTATAAAATAATAAAAAACAATATAATAAGTCAATAAGTCTTCGTTTCAAAAACAGCCTAAGTATGTTTTTTATAATGGGGTTTACAGATTAATCCGTTAATATTTAATTTCAAATTTTGCATTATGCGTTCCATCAAAATTTTGTCGTTTTTGTACTGTAGACGACATAAAAACAACTTATGGCCACAGCCAAAAAAAACAACAAGTAAACCAAAGTAAAAACTTCTTGAGATAATATTTTAAATGATGCTATGAAGCTTTAAAACATACATACCACAAGCGCTGCTTGTTGCTTGATGTTTATGTCGTGTTTTTTTTTTTAAATCTGCCGTAGATTGATTTTTTGGCTGTCAAGTGACTGTGTTCTGTATGCTCTGGTCCGTTGTGAGCATAAAAACTTCGTTAACTGACTAAAAAATTATCAATGAATAATAATAATAACAGTCTTTTTAAGTTAATATGCTAATTTTGCTTATAATCTCATTTTTTGTAGTAAATATAGTAAATGCAGCTTAATTTGTGTTAATGAAAGACTTTTTTTTTTAGATTAAGATATTTTATTAAACATTTAAGTAATATACAATTTTGACTTAAAACTAAACTTATAACTATTATAAATAAGTGTCGGCTCAACAATAGGGGCCCGACGTATACACATTGTCTTTTTTTTTTGTATTGCTTATAAGTAATTACTAAACAATAATTTTGACGCCCACTTTAGGTGAGAGGGGCATCAAAAGTTTTGAGTTTTTTTTTTTTTTTAGAAAAATTCATTTTTCTAAGTATTTAGAAGGAGGTATGGGGGTTAATTGGTATCATACGAAAGGTAATAAAAATACCTTCCATTTAAAAATGGGGAAAGCACAATATGGTATCGGCCAGCATATGGTATGGGGTAACCATTTTTAGATAACGTTGCATATAAACACATTATAAATTGATTGCGATTCCGCTAGAATTGAGCCACGCCCTTAAGAATAGCATGGCTGTGTAGACCTAATTATCACCTTTCATTTGATACCAATATTTTGCCCCACCCACTTTTAAGCCCTTTTTTCATTTTTATGGAAAAGTCTGTTTTTTGCTCTTTTGCTCCATTGCCCCATTTTTTTAAATTTATTTTTATTACCTTTCGTATGATACCAATTAACCTCCATACCTCCTTCTAAATACTTAGAAAAATAAATTTTTCTAAAAAAAACTCAAAACTTTGGATGCCCCTCCCACCCAAAGGGGGCGCCGCCCCTACACCCCGCCCACATTTATGGGAGGTGGGTGGTGGCCGGGCCGGGGGTTGTTGGGCAAAAATACCGTTCCCGAAGATACCGTAGAAACGCCCAAATGCCTTCTATCGTACTATGACGGTTCTACTTCGTACAGCTCAATTTATTAAATAATTTCGTCCCTTTTCCACTTGTCTTCACAACCACTTGACTAAATACAAAAAGAAATTATCGTAAATTAATTAAAGCACCAATCCAAATTTGTTGTCAACGAGACAACTTAATCTACTACATGTTTATATTTACAGCAATTTAATTTTAAAATAAAATAAAAATGAAAAAAAATATAAGAGGATGTATAAACAGGGCGATCTTCAGCCTCTGTAATGTTGATTGCTGGCCTTGGCCAAGGAGACGTCTTGATTATTAAAGATGTCGTCGAATCTAGCATCTGTAAATCCTCTGATGTGTATGTACCCGTGACTTGGCTCGATTTCTTCGCTTCTCAGTCCTTGCATCTCAAGACTTGGATGAGTTTCCAATACGTCGACGAATTTCCTCGCCATTTGGAACAAGTGGTCGGTTATTGGCAGCAGACCTGCTGCTTCGTAAAGTCTTGCAGTCGACACAGACTTATAGCTGTTTGGCACCCTCCAGAGTCCTGTACAGATCCTTAGTACCTTCCTTTCAAAAAAGGAGATCTTCTTCATCGTTGTTCGTGAGACGGTGAACCATATGGGATAGCCATAGGTTATCACTGGCCTGATGAGCTGCTTGTAAATGAGCAGCCTGGTGTTGTTAGAAAGTCCGTTTCGTCTTTTTAGTAGCGGGTGCACCAAATGAAGAGCGTAGTTCGCTTTTTTCATTGTTTTGTCGATGTGAGAGTTAAACTTGAGCCTCTCAGTAAAGTTGATTCCCAGGTACTTAGTCTCTGACTTGGTGTTTATTGTCGAGTTATCCGGAAGGGTAATTTTTAAGGCTCTGCACCGGCTTGCGATTTTTCTTATCCTTGTTTCGGTTGCTGGTACTCGGAAGCAGATGAGTTTCGTTTTGTTGGCGTTGATCTTCAGTCCCCACTTCAGGTAGTACTCCCAAACATTTCTTCGGGCAGCTATCTCAGGAGAGCGGAAAACGGCATACGTGATGGAGTCATTCGCGAAAAGCATGGTCCTTGTTCCGGCTGTATTGGTGGGTTGATCCGCCGTAAAGATGCTAAATAGAACTGGTCCAAGTCTGGAGCCTTGAACTCCGGCTTTAATCCTTTTCCTTCTCCATAGGCTGCCATACACCTGTACAAAAAAGACCTTGTTAAAAAGAAATTTTTTAATTATTTTCACAATATAATTGGGGAAACCAAATCTAATAAGTTTGTACAGAAGCCCGTTTGTCCAGACGCTATCGAAAGCTTTTTCGATGTCTAACAAACAGGCTACTGTACTACTTTTGACATTCAGTCCTCGAGTGACGTCACTGTGAAGCTTCATCAGAGGGTGTAGCGTAGAGTGCTTTTCTCGAAAGCCGAACTGAAAGGAAGGAATTAGATTTCTTTCCGAGCAAAACGCATTGATCTTTTTACGGATGAAAGACTCCAATACTTTACTAATACAACACAGTAAAGCTATGTGGCGGTAACCAGTTACACTGGAGCGGTCGGTTTTCTTCGGTACTGGTACTACTTTGGCTACCTTCCAGTTGTCTGGAAAGTATCCATTGTTAAGGCAATTGTTGAATATGATGGTTAACATCAAAATTGCCATACCCGGCAGCTTTTTAAGCAGGAAATTTGAAATCCCGTCAGTGCCCGATGATTTTTTAGAGTTTCCACTCATAATTAAATTACTGACAACAGCTGTCCCTGCAAACATTTCCACGTCTACGGGTGCGTTTGCGGGATTGTCTTCGCTGAATTGCACATTAAAATTTCTTGGGGAAGTGGTGTCTTCCACAAGACTTTCAACTTGCTCTATGAATTCTGGAAGATGAGTTGGTGGTCGGTCTGTAAAGCTCCTTTCGAAATGACAGGCAAAGGCTTCGGCTTTTTCAACAGAACTGGCAGCTACTTGCTCTCCAAACGTGATACTTTCTGGAATAGAAATACGTTTTCCGATCACAGAATTTAGCTTTTTAAAAGCATCCGGGCCTGGTTTGATGTTCTGAAGTCGTTTGGTCAGTTCATCTTCTTGGTAACTTCGCACAGCTTGACGAAGCATGATTATTGTACAACGCAGTTGCGAAAATACAGACTGACATTTGTCATTAAATGTTTTTAGAGTCCTGTTGAAAATCCTCTGAAGGCGTTTCCTAAGCCTTTGCTTGTGAGCATATATTGCCTGAATATTCTCAGGTAGATGTTGAAAGCGATCCCTGCTAGAGCGAACAGTTTTCTGCCGATCTATGGCTGTGTTCACTGAAGTCTTGATAGCATCAGCAATTTCGTTATTCTCCAGATTTCTACAAGCCACTGGAATTTGAAGTCCAGCTTCGACTACTGATCTAAACCGGTTCCAGTTTATTTTAGCAAAGTGATGTGTAGTTCAGGTGTTGGGGTAACTTGAACAATTCGCTGATTCAACCTCACTCGAAGCTCTATGGCCAAATGATCCGAATCACTATCATGTGCAAAACAGGAATAATTCCTTAATTCCGGCAGAATGTTGACGAAATTTGTCGTTGCCAAGAAGAAATCCAGCGTGGATGGTGTCCGAGGATATGTTTTCCGGGGCTGGGAAACAACAGCCATGGTATGCTGCTGAGGATTTGAATCCAGCCAATCTGCAATGGCCTTTCCTTGGTTGTTGCATACTTCATCTTGCCATCGGGTGTGCCTAGCGTTAAAATCCCCTCCAACCACACAGTATGTGTGCCCAGAGGAGATGCTGCAGACAGTTTGCAGATCCCGTTGAATGTTTTCCCTCGTTGCATTACAGTGATTGTACACTGATATTACCAACAAGGTCCCAACCTCGTTGACTTTGATGCTGACAGCTGTTGCTTCCATGCTACGCAAACCACTGATTTGCACCTTTTCGCCTGCCATAGTGTTCCTGATAAGGACCGCCGTCCCAGAGCAATCACTGCTTTTGTCGACCCTGTGGATGTTGTATCCATCTGGACTGAATGGGTTTCTCCCTGTAAGATTAGTTTCCTGTAAAAGAAGAATGTCAGGTTTATTAGTTTGAATAAATAATTTTAGTGTGATACGCCTAGCTAACGAATAAATAGAGTTTACATTATATGAGAGTATACTTATCCTGCTTATTGTGAACATAATTCACTAATAAGTCGAACCAAAACGGTTGTTTTGGACCTGTCATCAAGGCTGCTATAATTAGCAGGCACAACTTGTGTTGCTTTCTGCAAAATTGTGAAAAGGTCTGCTCCAAATAGCCTTTCCGTATCGTCGAAGATGTTAGACTTTCCAGTAGATGGTGCAGGTTTTGGAGCTTGTTTACTTACTGGTTTTTTGCTTGCTTGGATGGTTGGTGGTTGTTTGTGGATTGTTGCTGGCTTGCTAGCAGTCCCCATAGCAGCTAACTAGCCAAGCTAACTCCTTTCACTATAGCTTTTGCAGCAGATTTCTGGGCGAACTTATACTGCTCCATCTTCTTTTGGGCGGTTTTTACTTTTTCCGCCATTTTTTCTTTAGATTTAGGACATCCTCGATAGTTTGCAGGATGTCCAAATTTTTGGCAATTTGTGCAGAAAACGTTGTCGTCTTTCTTGTTGTCTACATTTCTCGGGAATTGGCCAGGTAAGTGTTCGTCCTTGCACTTAACGCATCTGTATTTCATGCCGCAATTGCTTGCGACATGTCCAAACTTTTGGCAGTTTCTGCACTGCGTAATGCCTGCCGGTTAAAGTTTTTCCCAATGTACCAACTGGTTCATCAGGAGGGTTTTTGAGCAAACTGCTGCCTTATCGCAGTTCTTCTCAAGTTCGACAATGAAATTGTTAAATTTCCTGTCGGTCCTCTGAGATTTGAAGGGTTTGACCTCCAGTACAGGGATACCCTCTGCCGTTAATGCATCCTTGACATCATCAGTATCGAAGGAGTGGTGTATGCCTTTTAGGACCAACATCTCTTTACGGTCCTCCTTACCAGTGTACGTGTTAAATTCAGTCTTTCCCGATTGTAGGAAAGACCGAATTTTTTCGTGCCCATCTTTGTTTATGGCCGTAACGACCAACTTACTGCTGTTAATGTTGCGAATTCTGCAACTAATGTTGGCACTCTTCGCGAACTTAGATAGTTCAGCAATGTTGAGTCTAAAACAGACTATTGGCGGCATAGCAAATGGTTTCGATGTTGGTCCCGTAATTGGGGCTTTTTTGCTTGCTGAATGTGGTGCCTTCTTAGCAACATTTTGTGCCTCTTTTGCCTTGGCTGTTTTCTCTACAGCAATGACTTTCAGCGGTTTTCTCACTTCAACAGCACTCACTGCAAGAGAAGATGATGTTCGTGGCGATGCTGATGTGGAATTTCCAGACAACCTCCTTCTTTTGGCATTTATTGGCATGGGAGAAGACCGCTGTTTGCGACTGTCTTCATCGCAGCTGCTGGATTCGGACGCATCATTGTCCGCTAACTCGCCAAGGCTCATGTTCTCCTTTTCAGAGGAAGCTGAGTCTTCGCTCAGCTGGTTGACTTCATCCAGCCTTACATACAAGGAAGCAAGGAAGTCACCACCATGGGTTGAGACTTCTTGCCTGATTAAGGTTAATACCTCATTAACCTTTTCCTTTCGTTTTTCTTTTTTCCCCATTTTATAGGGCTGAAAGATGAAAATAAAAACTTAATCTGAAAATAAATAACTATTATTTATAAATATGTGTCTGAAATTAAAAAGTAATTAGTAAAATATGTTATAATGACGCAGGTAGCGAAATGCTCGCTTTTTGGTGTAAGGGTTTTTTTTCCGTAGCCGGTAGCAGGTAGCTGAGCGATCTGGTGCGGGATCTGTATAAGATGTGCTCGTGTTGAGCGCTCGATGCTGACTGTGTCCTTTTTTGATAATGAAAGACTTGATTCGTTATAAATGAATCGATTTTGAATCTAGCCAGATTTGTGAGAGCTTTGATTCCATTTGGGATAGAATTATACAGCTGAATGCGCCTATAAATTATTCCATTCCTGCCGTAGTTGGTTTGTATTTGGGGGAGACGTATATCGTCTTGAGACCTTGGGTAATGCATGTGTATCTCGCTGTTACGGGTAATGAAATGTCATGTCGAAGACGATTGGTGATAATTTTGTGAAAGAGCATTATAATATCTTAACTACCAATCATCTCGATTAATGTTAATCTTTTTTTCGTAAAACTCTGCCCCAGATTTTTTTTTTGGCTGCCAAGTTGTTCGTTTCCTCTTCAAAACGACTCTACCGTAGAGCTAAAACAGCTCTTGATATTTTGGGAGATTAACCCCTCTTTATACTAGCACAACAACAACACATGCAACAAAAAAATGTAAACAAAAGATTTTCGCCTTTCGTGTTCGATTTCCTTTTTGAAAAGTTCTGCGGTCGAGCGCGATTCTGGGGTAGAGTTTTTATGACAAAAAAATTAAACATAAAAGAGTAGCGCTGATGGGGTTAATCTTGGTAGCCCGTGTATGGCTTTTGTGACTCGATTTTGTAGTATGTACTTGTATTTCATGTATTTTGTACACACAATTCTTGAGTGAACCTGCGCTTGCTTTGTTTATTTTGTGTAAAGTCGAGCACGAAATGATTCCTTTTAGATTTTGTAATACGAACATGTAGATGCTGATTTGTCTAATGATTTGAACAATGTGGTCAATCCATTTGAAACTCCGACAAATGTGTAGTCAAAGATATCGAAAGGAGTTTTTTGGGTTAAGCGTTTTGTTTGAAATAGTAATGGCCGGTTTTACAGTGTGTGTTTAAACTCAGTTTTTACTTGTATCTGAGCTTAAACTTTACAGTATAGAAAAATTGTGTTTCTTAGTGTAAGCCTAAACGTCACAGAGAGTTAAATGCGATTTAATTTAATCGCTCACAGTTGACGGTTTAAACTTAGTGTTAGCACGAACTTTCATGGCAAGCAAAATTGTAAATTGTGCAATGAAAATTGTAATTGGTGCTTTGAAGTGGATAAATAATCTACAAATTCGCGTGCATAATAAAATATAAATCAAACTTTTCCGTTTCTCTTTTATATTGAGGAAATAATAATGTTCGTCTTACCTACTAATTTTAATTTTTAGGATTAAGAAACTAAAGCCATTTTATAGTTATGGTGCTCACCGTAAGGCGGTAAAACCAAAAGCTGTTGTTTTGAGAATTAAAGTAAAGCCAAGCTGGCTTTGCCAAAGCAATATAGCAATCAAATTATCTACTGACAGACGTCATGCAGACATATTGGCATTATGCGAATAGAAACAACCCCAGTTAAAATCAAACTTCGAACAAGTTAAGCAGGTGTCACAATTTGACTTTGAAACGCTTCAAAAGGCGTAGTTTATTTGCCGAGGAAGTAGGAATTAGAATTTGAAAACCAGCAAAACAGCCTTCCTTCCAAAGAAGGAATAAGTGTAATTGTTGTAATTCCTAATTTCTCGGCAAATAAAATACAGCTAAAGTTTTATCATTTGTCGCTTTAATGCCTGGTTTTACAGTTTGTGTTTTAACTCGCATCAGAGTTTAAACTCTAGATTATAGCAAAATTGTGTTTCTCAGTGCAAGTTTAAACGTCACATAGAGTTTAAATGCTGTTTAATTTAATCACTCAGAGTTGAGGGTTTAAACCTTGTTGTAGCATGAACTTTCATGGCGCAAAGTTGCAAATTGTGCAATGGAAATTATAATTGGTGCTTAAAAATGAAAAAATAATTTACAAATTCACGTGCCTAACAAAATATAAGTCAAACTTTTTTCTTTGAGTAAATGTAAATTTTTAGATTGAGTTCGTCAGTTCGTCTAACTGATTTTATAAAAAAACTACTTGTTGTTTAATCACAATATTGTTTAAAATGCTGCCTTTTAATAATAAAACAAACATTTTTTTAAATATATAAATCAATATATACAATGTATTTCCGTTTGAAAAAATTGTGTTTGTTGAAAATTGTGTGCCCGAGAGAAGTGCCAAACGGACGACACATAAATTTATCAATAATCAACTGTGTACTGACAGACGTCATGCAGACTAATGGGCAAACATGGAAATGAAAACAACCCCAGTGAACATCAAACTTCGAACAAGTTAAGCTGGTGTCACAATTTGACTGTGAAACGTTACAAATTTACCATTCGTTTAAACAGTCCTCAGAGTTTAATTAAACTAAAGTTTAAACCCAAACTGTGGAACCGGGCCTAACTGTCATGAGACTTTAATGTTTAACTACAACTGTGAAACCGGACCTAATTCATAAGGTGGGTTTTTCGTTAATTCCAAACATGGCGTAGAAAGAGTTGTCTACTTTAATACGAAGATAGTGTCTGTCAAGCCAAGTTGATACGAGTATGTTATTTAGATTTTGGAAGATGTCAGACAACTGGATTAAGAGGAAAAATGTTTTCCCAAACAACCCTGTTTTAATTAATTTAAATAGTAGTGTCCTGAAATTTTGCACACTTGTTTAGTATTTAAAAAAAACCAGAACTGCATTTTTTGAAAGGGGCCAAGTCTCATGTTCTCTTAGAAAATTGGAGAAATTCACTGAGTCCAAAGCGAGGAATCGGTTCCAATTTATTACGGTAACTGAGGTTACGAACGCTAGTATGAGCTTGAGCGAATTTGAAAATAAGCTTAAGTTGGACGCTCTAATCTAGATAACTCACTAATGTTAAAAGTCGATAGAGTTAAAAATTTCGAATGTTCGATCTTTATTTTCATTTTTGGTTTAAAACATAATGTAAAAAATAGGTATAGGTTTATAAATTCCAGATTCAAATAATAAGTTCGATAAATTCCAGATTCAAATAATAAGTTCGATAACTAACCAAGCAGACCTCCTCCACTGCTGCCACCTAACAAGCCACCGCTAGTGCCGCCACCTAGCTAACCGCCATCACGCGGTGGTGCTGTGCCACGACTATTACCGATACCAGGAGCAGCTCCACCTAAAGTACCTGTCAAACCAGATCCGACGTTAGTCAAAACATTCGTTACCGGATTAAGAGCACTGGTTAAGCCCTTGCATGTCGTCGACGTTAATGGTGCTAGTGATGCACCCCACAAAGAAAGCTCACAAAATCGGAAATCATTTAGAACTTCTAATTTGTTGTCGACTTTTATAAATGGCATTCCTTTAGTGCTAACGCTTTGAAAGAATCCTTTGACCCCTTTACTTAAGCCGCCGCTTTCGCCACCATTTGCAAAATTTGTCAAAAGTTCAATTAGATTTTTTCGAACCTTTAAATCCTCAGGACTTTTTATTCTGGCCTCTGGCAACGGATTGCCATAAATGTCATTCGCGTCGAATATATAGCCCAACTCATCTCCATGGGCTACAATTTCGGGATTGTTCGATTGGTCAGATACAATTGGCAGACCACGCAAGAAGTTGATTCCTTTTGACACAGTGCCATTGTATTCGAAGCTGTACATAAATGCTGAAGCAGTATGAGACCAAAGTTGAGCAGAAAGCACTGCCGGCAAATTAAAGAGGACATCTGTTGTCGTCTCGGTGATCTTTAAGGAAATCAATTGGTTAAAATTATCGTACATTATAACGCATAATCAAAAGCAGGTTTTTACCTTGGCAAGGACTTCACTCACATTCAATGTATCTGCCACCTTCAGCACATCATTTAACGTTGGGGTGAGAGCACCTGTTAACCCGGGAAGAACTGGTTTTGCTATCTTACCAGTTATACTATCGATGCGCAGTAATCCTGTTAAGCTCTTCAGAGAATCTGTCAACGAAACTAGAAATTTCTCTGCTGAGCCCCACAGTTTGTTTATATTGCTTATTGATAAGGCGTTTCCCGTTTCATGTTTTGTTACTCCCGTTAGCAGTGGGATGGCTGAGAAATTTCCTTCTTTAATTATCTGGTTCGGTTGTCCGATAAGTAGACTCGGCAATGCGCGGCCGTCGTCAGGTTCCTCGGCATGTGGGTTGAATCCGACGCACCCGGCAAGACCCTTGGTCATCGCTCTCCCTTGCAAACGCTCAGTTTGAATTTCCGAATCACGTGTAACAATTTCATCCACTGGTTTCTGTGAGGGTAGAGATATAAGATAAAAACAATACGAGGAATTAGGGAAAGATGGAATTTTGTCTTTTTTGTCCTTTTTAAATTCTCTATATTAACTTCACTTGCCCGTGGGTCGTCGGTCGTCGGTCGTCTGTCGTGGATTCTTGCGATCAATTTTTAACCCACTTCCCATGGCCCGATTTTATTGAAATTTTGCACACATGTGTATTTCCGGAGACAACACTTTCTATTAAATTTTGAGGCCCCTCGGGCTGCGGGGTCGGGGGGCTCCCAAACAAAAATTTTAAAAAATTTACCCGATTTTCTTCAAATTTTAAACACATGTGTATACCCAATAAACAATACTTTTTCGAAAATTTGGTAGTGATCGGGTCCCGGGTTCGGCCGCAAGGCCCTTATACATTTTTTAAATATCTGGCATCAGATATTCGTCGCCCTTTATGGACTGTGTGCGGTGTGTGCTGCACAGTCGGCTGCGCTGCATGGTTTTGGTGGTGGTGGAGAGAGAGAGAGAGAGAAATCATAGCGCACGCACAAATGAACCCAGCAAATGAAACGAGACATACATGTTTTATGCTTACTTCAACTTACATTTTTATTATATACTGAATTGTATTTTTATTGATGTCGTTTTTTTTGTTGTCGATATCAACTTACAGATAGAACAACAAGTTTTCACAATATTCTGTCATTTGGCGTTTTCATAAATTAGTTCAGAGCAGTCAAAGAGTTCTCAAGATAAATGTTCGTGTTTCTTATTTGCTCAGAGTATGAGCGTGCTCTAAGTGCTCAGAATAAAATGATCTGAGCTTTTTCAATTTTAACATATGATGTCAAATGTTTGTTTCGATGATTTTCTCCTACAATAAAAAAAAAAAATGGCCCAGGATCGAGGGGCCCCATATCAATTTCTGCGATTAGAGAATTTAGATGAAAAATTTGGGGTTGTTTTTATTTTCCCTAAAAACGCTTATGAGAAAAATGAGCAATCTTACAAAGGGAAATGAATGATAAATGTTGATATACTCGTAAATATATTTTTAAATAAAAAAGTAACAAAAAAGTTTGCGAACTCAGCATTCACTTATTTGTTGGATATTTGCCCAAGAATTCTGAAGAAATGTCAATGTCGTAATCGCGCAATCCAGCGATGAGGGTTGGTCGCCGTATCGGACGATCAAAATATCAAATTATTATTAGGTGTCCTGTTTAGAACCTAAACGCGATCGCGCGATGAGGGAGTACGGTTGCGTCGGTTAAACAACAAACTCAAATATGGTACCGATATTGACCGATTGACGCGACCAGAAGACGCTTGATCGATCAAAATCAAACAAGTTTGTTATGGAACGTTTTAAAAAATGGAGTTTGAAGAAAAGTTGATTAACAAAGTTCATTAAAATGCGTCCTGCGTCAATATGCCACATGCAACAAGCAACAAGCATCATGAGCATTCTCCAGAAATGTGCTCGGATGACTCATCATCTTCCGAACAGAACTTACATTCCGAGTAGGAGCCTAGATTAATTTTGTTAAGGTGTCACAGTGACCTGTGAGAAAGCTCACCAGCTCTCTAATGCTATCCTTGTCTAGATTAAGGATTTCCTTGAAGAAAAAGGGCCTGGGATGGAATGGTGATTTGGCATGATCGCTTACGTGAACGAGTAGTGATCATTCTTACATTGGGATCGATCAGTGGGCCAGACGAGGTTTGTTTTTCCATTTGTTAGTCAGGGACCCATCCGAGTTTCACCCTGTTATGTCTGGCAAGGGATTGCAGTGCGTCGTAGCAGCATTTAATTGATAGAGAGTCTATGAAGTTGGACTACAGCGTTCTAAGTGCTGCCTGGCTATCTGAAAAAATATATATTCTCGCGCCCTTAATGTCTTTACTAAGGTTTAGCCTAGCGTAGATCTCAGTCGCATGGAGTTCCTCCTGGAATACCGTGGGACTCATTCCCATTGGTATCGAGACTTTGGTGTTGGGTCCAAAGGCTCCAGCTCCAACTCCAGACTACATCTGCGATCCATCTGTGAACCAGACCAGAGCTCTAGCGTCCATTCTTTGAAGCTTCTGAAGCTGAGTTTCGTTGTCCGTTCTAGAACTTTTGGCCATCAACTGATAGCCGCGTACGTGAGAAGCATAGTACACTAGGGACCCTCTTTTATGCGCTAGACAACATGCAAATGTAATATGCAACACGCAACAATGAATCTAATATGCGGATACAGCTATGAAACTTGAATTACCTAAAAACCACTTCATGTGTTAAGGATATGTCCTCATTAAGCTATTGCAAAATTGGGTGATGTGCGATGTGCGATGATTTTTTAAATTCTCTATATTAACTTCACTTGCCCGTGTGTTTGAGGGTTTGTGGGCTTGTGGGCTTGTGGGTTTGTGGGTTTGTGGGTTTGTGGGTTTGTGGGTTTGTGGGCTTGTGGGTTTGTGGGTTTGTGGGCTTGTGGATTTGTGTGTCATGGAATCTTGCGATCAATTTTTAACCCACTTTTATTGAAATTTGGCACACATGTATATCTCCCATGACAACACTTTCTATTAAAATTTGAGGCCCCTCGGGCCTCGGGGTCGGCTCCCATACAAATATTTTACAAAATTTACCCGATTTTCTTTAAATTTTGTACACATGTGTGTCTTCGATGGATGGACGATCGGCCCCTTGGGGACCCCAATATACAATTTTTAAACATCGCTATATCGCATCAGATCACGGCAAAGTATGAGCTCTGTGCTTTGTGAGCAGCGCTGTTCGCTGCCGCTGCGGCATTTGGTGGATGATTTTGCCACAAAACGAGCACGCAGTGTGTGTGTGTGTATCCCCGATTAGAGAATTTACAAGAAAAATTTTAATTTTTATGGGTTGTTTTTTTTAATTCTCTTATTAACATCGTGTGCCCGTGGCTGGCTGGCTGGTGGAATCTTGGAATCAATTTTTTACCAACTTCCTTAATTGGGTCCTAGGGCCAAGGGGCTCCCATATTATTTTTTTTTTTTAAAAACCGATTCAAACTTTGCACACATGTGTATCTCCTATTAAAGAATTTAAAAGAAAAATTACAATTTTTATTAATTTTCTTTAACGTTTTTGAATTAGCGTACGCTTCAAGAGATTTGCACACTTTTAATGCGCAGCACAGCGTGGGCTTGGAAATATTTGGATTGAAGAAGGAACAGAAGAAGGACAGTGTTGTGGTGTGGTGGGTGAAGTTGAGTTCACTGACAAACTAGAATATGGTGCTCATTTACATACATTAATTGCTCTACATCTTGATTACATTATAAAAAACTCAACATGTGAATACACCAGTATTCGGCAACTGTATATCAAACTAGCTGATATACCGGCCATGCCCGGCTGCCCCGGTTCGGTTCCTAAGTTTTTAAGTTTAGCTAAAATAACCAGATGCCCCTCACCCTACTGACCCAACCAAACTGACCACCACCAAACAGACCCCCCATACTGAAACCACCCCACTGACCACACACCAACGGATTCTTCCCAACACCTGACTCCACCGCTGAGTCCCCCTTCTCAAATCTGCCGGCCTCTGAGCCTTTAACCTCCGGAGCAAAAAACCTATACAAGTAGTTTCCAAGATTAGCGAAGCCAAGTGAAAGTGCAAACTTACCTCTTTATATAACAGTGTTACGAATAGTAGTTAGTAGCGCATATAATATAATTAAATCCCAAAATAAATCGCAATGTACATACTGCATACTAAAAAGAAGCACTTTTATGTAGCATACTTTTAGACTATTAGATTATTTGAAATTTGAAATGTAACCGCCTGTAAGTTTGAATCATTACGTTGTGCTAAAAAATGTAGTCAAACCGGTTTGTGCGGTTTGCCCGGTTTTTGTAAAAGAACATGATTGAACATGTAGTTTATTTTTAGAAGATGACCCATTGCATATAAGTATCGTCAGTAGTAAATAAGGGAATAAGGCTACAATTTTCTGGTCTTTTCTCGATATTTCTGGCTACAATATTGTAAGTTTCTGGAAGCTTTTCAATGAGTATAAAAGGTGGTATTCACTGTAGAGAATTGATTAGTTCATTGGAATTAAACCTGTGCAGTTGAAAAGCTCTTGCTTGCAGAAATATTGTAAATGTCTATTAATTAAAGTTGTTTGCAAATTAATAAACTTGTGTTGTGTTTTATTTGCAAAACCCTTTAAGAGCTCGAAAGCTTAAATTTCGTAACAATAGTATAGATGTATAGCATCGTATCACTTGCACTTGTTATCTAGTTGATCAGTTCAGAGAGAAAAATTCGTGCGTTTTTTGGACGCGCCAGAATTCGTATCCGTTGTCCTCCAAGCGCGAGCCAATAGTTCTAACGACTGCACCGACACTGACTAGTTGGTTGCATCGCGTGTTAGTTGTGCGATCTTAATTTGTTTCCTTATTGCAATCGCTTAATCTCGCGACCAGAAGTCATGGTGCTCGAAAACAGCAATTCGGAATCACCTCAGTACATGTGAAGTGATTCTTGAGGTGGTTGAGTTTCGTAGCTGAAATGACTTCCAGGAATGAAGATGGTGCATTCTTACTTGGAAGTATTTTTTTATCGTCTCTGGAACCCTCACTTAGTACCCACTGCACTATTCTTTGCAATATTACACCAGCATTTTCGTGATAGAAGAACAATTACATAGTATACTACAAAAACTAAAATTTCATTTAATACCAGTCTACCCAAAACGTGTTTCAGACCACTTGAAAAATAAGCCTCTCCCTTCGAAAAGAGGCGTTTCCGCCAAACAAAATGATGGTTTATACGTCAGACTAAATTTTTGGGTATAATTGATTTTTTTGCCAGCACAAGGACCATTTCAGAAGTTTTCTACGTTAGTTTCAATATTTTTGCAGTCTACGTTCGCATATAGCTTACTCACCGATCTCAAACACTTGACGATCTCAGTTTCGTTTGTAGTGGGACAATTATTAATCTGAGCCATTTCCTCCAACGACTGGACAGGCTCTTCGTCGGTTGCGTACTGTGACAAAGCTGATCCAGACATTGCGACGACACCCGTCAACGAGGAGCCACTTCGTGGCAAACGTGACATAGATAGATACATAGCACTGGCAGCTCCTGAGCCGTGACCGATCACTTTAATTTGCTTCGGGTCGCCACCGAAGAACGAAATGTATTCTGTTACCCAACGAAGTGCTGTGGCCATATCAAACATAGCCAAGTTGCCGTTAAACTCCTTTGTGCCATCACCGATAATGCCAAGCGAACCGAGCCTGTATTGAACCGGAACAAATATGACACCTTCCTGGGCGATTGGTTGGGCATCATATTGCGCAGCCGAGCCGTAGCGAAAACCTCCCGGATGTATCCAAACATAAACCGGCAAACCCGTTGACTCGTCAGGCATTTGCGGCGTGAAAATATTCAGCAGAAGGCAGTCTTCATCTCCGATCACGCGTTGCGGATTATAAGGATCTGGCTGTGGACAAGGTGGGCCATGATTTGTAGCGTTGATGTCACCCTCCAGCCGGCGATACCTCGGCCGAGTGTAACGATTCGGACCGGTCGGTGGATCGGCATAGTGCAAACCCAGGAATGAGTAAACTTTCGTTACCGTATTTCGAAAGCCCTCAACGCGAGCATCGCGGTTGTATGTTCTCGTAAATACCACTGGGTCATCGGATGGTGGTTTGGCTGCATGTCGGCCGCCAACGATGCGCTTAACACGTCGGCCGCCACCGCTTGTAGCTTTCACAAAGGTCACCAACACCACAACGATGAGCAGAAGCAACAATACTTCCAGTAAAATATTATTTTTGATTTTCGACATCGATATTTGCGCGTTCCGCCAATAACAAAGGTTTGCGAGAGACTGAATGGTAGTGGGAGCCCAAGCGGAAGCGGTCACTCATAAACTCAGATAAAAATAATTTCTACCATTTTGATATCAAGTTTTAAAGCTGTCACCGCTGCCCGCCCTTGAATTTTGTTTCGTGTTGATAAAATCGTAATTTGCTACTCCGTAAAGAATTACGAGACATAAAACGAAGCTTAACTCTCAGTTTCAACCGAAGAAATTCTCACTGCATCTCAACAAAGTCTCAAATGCAGAACAGTGGGACAATGTTGCAAAACATCTCTAAATTTTAAATAAAAAAGGGTTCATTGCTTCAGTTATGGGTTGTGGTTTAGAACAAGCTGATAAGTGATTTATTAGTTGATATACATATAAACAAAATAATCGTGTTTGATTAGAGCACAAGTCCAACGATAATTTGGACACAAGAGTTGCCATGCGCAAGCAATCACCAGCTTATGTTATGGTTTGGGCTGCAGTGACTGCAGATGGACGCACTCCTCTGATTTTCATCGAACATGGAGTCAAGGTAAACCAAGAGGTGTTTATTCACATACTGCTGAATGGTGAACATTTTCTCATCAGAAAAGACAATTTTTGGAATCTCATCACGTTCGGCCAAGGCCTTCAATGCTCATGTTCTTTCTGAATCAAATAATCAGAGCCAAAGGAGGTCATATCGAGCAGTAACATGTTTTTCATAAAATATAATATGTTTTCAACATATGCCACGAAATTTCAATAAAAATAATCAAAATTAAAAAAATTACAGTTTTCATTTGGTAACACTTGGTCTCAGCCACCCTGTATAACTCGCTTGTCCGCGAAATTCCTAAAATACCACTAAATATAGAAATAAATACAAGAAGAATAGAAGTTTTAGCGTATTCGAAAAAATCTCATCTTTTCAGTACGTACTATTGTGAAAAAATGCATGTTAGACTGATGGACGGACAATGACGGAATTTTTCGCATTTTTTTTACACAAACAATCGTACGATTTGTTTAAACCTTTAATGATGCAACTTGGACTACTGTGCACAGATAATGTAAATTAAGTGAAAAACCGAGTTATAAAAAATTTAATGATAAATAAGACGTGTCGCGAAGACCAACTACACACGCTTGTGCAAACCAATCTTTACGTGAGAGGAATATACAAGTAAATTATACGCAATACCAACATTAATTCTACACGCTACTGTGTAGTATTATGTATGTATTGTTTTGATAGATAGGCTCGTACATTAATTATTTTTACAATCTTTTGAAAAATCGCAATTTTTTTTGTAATACATCTTAGAATTTATTCTGTTGTAATTGTTACAACTGTGGGTATGTTACATAGTTTTTAAATTTCGCCAAATCACACAGACGAATGTCATTGTCATCGACAGACAACTGACAATTTGTCAGTAATTTACGTTTTATTCTTTGCACGTAAGTTGCTGTTAGTTGGGTAGTTACCATTAGTCATCATAAGCTGTATTTTATTTGGAATCCGAATAAGGAATTCGAATGTCAAAACCAGCCAAAACCAGCCAAACAGCAGGTTTTCCAATTCCAATTCCAAAAAAGGAATTCGACAGTGCAATTGTTGTTGTAATTCCTTATTCCTCGGCAAATAAAATACAGCTATAATCATTTTCGGCTCAACAAACAAGGTATTCAGACCTACCTTTCGTAAAAAATATTTGTAACGGTCCTGATTTCGAGGTGCTGTCATCCAGTTTGGAATCCCTTAATTCTGGGTGTCCTGGAGTCGAAATCGGGATCGTTGGAGTGATTTTCTGTGGACGGAAAGGTTGTCGATTCAAAAGCCAAAAATGATATTCCTGCAACAGTTTAAACGGGTTCGATGTGTCACAGGGCACCCGTCTAATCAACTTAATGGCGAACGAGAAACTTTAAGTTTGGTATAACGACACAAAGGGCCTTTTCCAACGGCCTAAGAGCCTTTTCTAATTAGATACTTATTTGTTTGGTTACCTCGCCAGTAAACTTATTCAAATAAGTAAGTCTCCACAATTAAATAAGCAAGTCTCCACAAATAATTATCTAATTGGAAGAGCCGCTGAATATAGCAATTACCATGTTTCCATGACAGAGTATAGTTTCGTCGTATTAAAAACTCGTAGCGTTTCAGACGGAGTAGAGTTAATTTGAAAGATGCGTTGTAGTTTTTACCAACATTAAAATGTAATGTCAGACGAACCTAAAGTGGCTGACAGACTATCGAACTTGACTGTAAGTTTTGATCGACATCCCTCAAACTGATAGGATGAACGCCTTACTGACTGACTAACGCTCGCAACTGATCGCCATCAAAAAAATTTGTGGTTGACTGTCAGTCAGCGGCCATGTTTGTTTATGATTGATAATGTGTACACAAATTCGTCATTCAGCTGTTATTTTTAACGTGAAAGGACGTTATGGACATGGATGAAAACGGCAGATTTTTAGAAGAATTTGTGTGCACCTACGAAATTAAACGCTGTTTATGCGACATAACGAGGCCCAAATTGGTGGATATTATAAAAAATTACAAGGCGACGGGGGCGGATCGCAAGAATGAGCAACAAACAAGCCTTTTGTTGATTCTCCATCTTTCCTCTCCAATAAATAGAGCTTGACTGTTGATTTGACTGTCAAAAAATTCTACTTATCTGACCGCAAGGCGCATCAGTCAAAACTGACATCAGTTGTGACTTACAGTCAGGTTCGATAGTCTGTCAGCCGCTTAATTTAACCTCACTAGTTTCGAGAAGGTTATTTGGGTTTAACTTAACTCAACTCTAAATTGGGTTACCATGCACAAAAACCTGATTTAAATGGCGATAACTTTTTTCTGGGAGCCGTAGAGGGATGACATTTTTTTACATCTCTACATTTATGGTATTTATAATAAACTTATACATAAAAATTATCTACACCCACTATCAAGACAAGAGGTCATGTTGTGTTTACATCAATAACAGTCTGTATAGGAACGGTGACCATAATTTAAGTGGCGAAATAGGGGACACAACAAAAACTAAATATGTATTGTTTAAAAACAGAAAGAGAACGTTCATTTCATGTAAAGGATTTAAATTACGTTATAGTTATTGTAAGCAACAACAAAATTTAAGTAAAAAAAGATTTGAATAAATTAAATGTTAAAACGGAGAATTAAATAAAATTAAAATTTTCGGCTAAACTGCTGTGTAGCTTCTCTAGTTGTCTTTGTCCCGCCAACATGAAGGGGTGGTCCTATTGTCCCAACTTGTTTAATTGAAATATACCAGTATTACCCTTCATTTGATATCAAACCAGACGATAATTTTAAACCCCTATCTCCCAAAATATGTGCATATTTTGCAAAAAAAACATCAAAACTTTAAAGCGTGATAACTACGTGAATCCTGTACGTTCTGTATCAATCCAAGCAGATCTATTTTGTTGTGAATTTTTTAAGTTGTCCGTCATTGGTTGAAGTTTTAGCTGTGTTACCATTTTTTTTTAAATTTTATTTAACTTGACTGGACCCCTACTTGCCTGTATTTTCGACTAATTTAAGGTCCCATTTTACGATCCTTCATACGACCTAGAGAGCTGAATCTGAGAGTGCCTGAGTCCCATTTTTTATATTCCTCGTGTAACGTGTGTCGTGTTTTGCTTGTGGCGCGTGGGATGGTTGGAAGTGAGGTCATTTTCTCGTTTTTTGAGGTATTTTGAGTATATTTTGAAACACCGACCTCAAATACAAATGATTTGGCGATTATTACAAAATGTGCATGGAATACCTGTGGATCATAGTGATGCGGGAATACATTGTTTGGTAAAGCACTCCACATTCTTGTTGTACAAGTAAATGAGCCTCTAAACTTAACTTGCGAGTTTTGTAAAATAATAAAAAAAATCTAATATGGAAATAAAAAAAAATTAAATGTATTTATTTAATATATTTATAAGAGACTAGCTGTTCCCGGGGGCTTCGCTACTTTGCTGCCAATAATATACAGGGGTGGTAAAGCATTCCACATTCTTGTTGTACAAGTGAAGAAAGAGTCTCTAAAATTAACTTGCGAGTTTTGTAAAATTATAAAAACAAAAAAAATAAATCTAATATGAAAATACAAAAAAAATAAAGGCATTCATTTAATTTATTTATAAGACTAGCTGTTCCCGGGCGCTTCGCTACCCACATACATGAACCCCTGCTTTCCTAATAATAATGCATGCATTGAAAATTTCATTAAAATCGGTTGGTAAATGTTAGTTTCTTTAAATAACAAGAAAATATATAATTAATTTCATGTTTATTTATATAGAGCCGGTTGTCTTTGTCACTGAGTGCTTATCGCAGACGCAAACCACATAGAATTCTCTTGTCTCATAATGTTTACCTTCGGTTCCCCACAAGAACACAGAAGCTCGGAATGGGTACTTTAAATGGCAAAAGGTGTAAGATCCTGTGATAACACAAAGGACCGCTAATGATCTAAGTGGCCAATTGCTTCCAATACTTTCATTTTTCATTTGCACATATTTACTCATTGAGGACTGTCTGTGTTAGTGTTAAGCTAAGCGTTTGATTTGTCACAATCTTTATTTTATGACTAGCCCTGGCGTTGCCCAGGTATTTATTCATCCCAATCTTCTATTAGGCAGGGGTAGAAAATAGAATGATATCTATCTATATGGTAAAATTGCAGTTTTTATTAACAAAATTTTAATTTTAAAAGATATATTTTAAATTATAGCTATATTATTCAAATTATAAACTAAAATTAAAAAAAACATACATAAAATTAATTTAAAACAAAACCTGGTTGTATACAATGTTCTTGTTTCACCTTCAAGAGCAAGAATAAATAAATTCTTAGGTCAACCCAACCCAGAGCAAGCAAAATATAGTTGTCCATGGGAAAACATGGCGATCTCAAATCTATACTATACTGATTAAACTTTCCGACTAATTCATCGTCATCGAAAACGCAAGTTTTACTGGAAATTGCAATCTCTTAAATTTAAAAGGTAGATCCGTCGAAATGAGTGCTGT
This sequence comes from Nephrocerus scutellatus, assembly GCA_947095585.1. Lineage (NCBI taxonomy): Eukaryota > Metazoa > Arthropoda > Insecta > Diptera > Pipunculidae > Nephrocerus > Nephrocerus scutellatus. The sequence goes on along the minus strand of OX352765.1, from coordinate 75,734,592 downwards.
CCGTGGGATAAAAACTGTTTCACACTGTCCCTTTTCTGTCAAGATAGTCGGTTCAGTTATATTGCCCGGCATCTCTTTTACGCACAATCTTGTGCCGTTGCAAAATTTTGGCGAGTCGAGAATCCGTAGTAAAATAATTGAAGATCAAACTGTAAGACGATGTGGTGGCAATCCAGACGAATTAAGCGAGTTTAGGAACTCAGTTAGATAATTAAATGCCTCATCAGTATCTACAACGGTTTCGATACACTTATATTCAGTGAATATGCATATTAACATGGCAAGTATTTGATTGTTTATTTCGTGGGTGTCTCCATTTTTAGTAGCAAGAATGGTCTCTTCTCGCAGCCGGTTCAAAATATTATAGTTTTGAGAAACAGCCGGATAAATAGAATTTATTAGTTCTGCGGCAGATTTCAAAAATCGATGCAATTTAATATAACCATAAAACACGGCTGCTAATCTACCTTTTCCAATTTAAAGAGGGGCGACAATGTCCTCACCCCCAAATTCGTCGCCAAATGGTCGCCGAGTACCATTCTATTCATCTCAGCCATCCCAAAAACTATGGAATCGACACTAATATCGGTCATCCTCCCCTCTCCGGGGAGACAACTCACTCGTATCAGTGTCCTTCCAACACTATTAATCTCAGTGGCCCCGAGAACTATTGAATGGACACTAATATCGGTCATCCCTCTCAGGTATCGACCCCATCCCCAACTATAGAATCGACACTAATATTGGACAAAGCTATTGCATGCAGCACGAAAGTGGCTCTGCGGTATTTTGGCCCATTCCCGGCGAAGCGCTTGCTTGAGATGATCGACACTTTGGTATTTTTTTGTTCCAACCTTGCTCTTCAAAATATCCCAAACCGAGAAATCTTGCGGATTTTCATCCGGTGAATTTGATGGCCATTGTGCAGTGGAAATGAACCGCGGAACGTTGTTTGATTGACGCGCGCTTTATGACTCGGCGCCGAGTCCTGTTGAAATGTCAAGGCTCTGCGGCCGAAATGTTTTTGTGCCCAAGGCTTCAACGCGCCCTTCAACACATGATCCCGATAAATCTGAAGATTTATCTTGATGCCACGGTCCAAAAAAACGAGCGGTGGATGGCTTTCGGCCGTTACGGCGGCCCAAACCATCACCATCGGCGGCACTTGGTTTCGAGTGGCAATCTGTTGGTCCAAATTTTCAGTAGAACGGCCGGGCAAGTAAATCCGGTCATTTTGCTTGTTCAATAACGAACGGTGTCTCATAGGAGAAAACCAAATTCGGCAAATTGCCACTTTCGTGCAATCGTAACAACTCCTTTGTTCTTTCCACTCTAACTTTATTTTGAGCATCGGTGAGACCATGCGTTTTTTTGGAATTTCAAGGCCTTAAGTCCAAGATGATTTCAATATGTACTGTATCCGTTCGAGCGAAATATTCGCCTCACGAGCCATTTTTATGTCACTACGGCGCGGATTCCGAGCTAATTTGGCCTTCACCTTCCGAATGATATCCGGCGATGTTGCAGTGCGTTTCGGCCCACCACCATGGCGTTTTGGAATGCTGCCAGTATCGTTATAACGATTTATGGTGCGATACACAAACATTTTATTCACATGCAGATGTTTTAACTGGTTAACAATCTGCGGCTGTGGTTTTCCAGCCAAAAATAGAGCAATCACACTATTACGCTTGAATTCCATTGCGGATAATTTTTTTTTCTGAATATTTTCCACTAAAATGCTTTTGTAGGCTTGTAAACAATGGAATGAACTGTCATTAGTGTAAATTTGAGCGCTCTGTCATCACTGGTTTGACAGCAATGACAGTCTGAAGTTGGTAACACTTCGTATCAGTCACCCGGTTCAACTCGGCGACCCCGAAAAATATAAAATCGACACTAATATCGATCGCCCAACCACCCGCGGGGATACATAACTCACCCATAGGAGTGTACTACCAGCACTATTCATCACAGCGATACCAAAAACTGTGGGCCCGACACGAATACACCAATCAAATGCCATGGGTTGGGTTGTAACAGGTGGTAGGGTTGGCAGCCGCCTCTCCCAGCCAAAAAACGTGCTACCCCCCACCACCTATATTTGTTTCCAAATAGTAACTAATATGTATACCAATTTTGTTTGAAATTGGTCAAGGCGTTCCAGAGTTAGTTAGGCACAAATATATATATACAAATAAATTCTCTATTTTATATATATTGATTACCTGCTTTAAAAAAAGTAAGTTTAACATACAATTTTTTTTATAACCGAATATCCTTAAAATCGCTTACATATCATGAGTGAAGAACTTTATTAATTCACCGCCTACAGCCAATATAAAAGCAATTAGCGAAAATTGCTCGCTATAAGACATCCTGGAAAACTGAGAAAATTGCTTCATCAACATACTGATGTGATAATGTGATGTTACGATGTAGACTGTTTAGACAGCCAAAGCATTTGAGAAGCGTGCTTACATATTGAAGGAGGAGTAACTTTGGGTAGGAAAATTTTACTATCGACAGTTCTTCATACTCGCAGTTCAAAGTAATTCTTCAACAAACTTTCTTGATTGATGTTATTAAATTTAATTTAGTGTATTTAATGAATCGTGGCTATAATTATATACACATAGTTATTTATTGCTTATGTAGCGAAAGCCCGTTAAACTATAACTCAAACAAGCATTACATGCTTGGCTAAGAAGTTTAGTAGTAAAGACGGTTTATGTTTATTTTATTTCTGCTCGGCTTAATTCATTCGCCTCATCTATTTTGTTTCAGTTTTATTTACAGTTTGAGTATAATAATATGTATCTAAATATATTTGAATGTTTCTTAGTAGGAAAGCCAATTTACTAAATAATAAGAAAGAAATAAAAAGTTCTATGAAGACATAAACAAATACTACAGCTTAACAGATCTTTTACAAAAAGCGACATTTTTTCCGTCGTTAAATACAAAAATTTATTGTCAATTACCTCTATGTATGATATCGGCTCGAAGTCGTGAGATTTTTCTCAGAAGCTAGACATGAGTCCCAGTCGTAGTGTATAATTTATGATGATGATCTCCATGCTTAAAACTTGGCCTCCATTATATATATTACTAGCTGGTGTGCTACCCGCGACATGCTGACCCACCCCACTCCACAAAAAACCCCACCGAGACCCATCAAATGCCGAGCTCGAAATTGAGCTCGTTACAGACAAACATAAATGCACTTTTTTTTATATATATCTCGACGCAACGCAACGCAATATACCGGATCCAAAAAAAAAGGTAAACTTATCGGAGCACGAAACGAACTTAAGGTGTGAATATGCGTATTCGATACGCCCAGTGGCTTAAAAAAGAAGATGTCTCGATTTCAGCGCCACCTACTGTGTCCAAAAAAACATAAGCTTATCGTAGTACCAAACGAACAAATGGTGTAAATATGGCTTTGTTACGGACGTTTTTATACATTAGAAACACACAGCGAAATACAAACAGCTGGACTTTATCGCCACCTATTGGAGTCAAAAAAGAGATTAACATTAGGAATCATCCAACCGAATATATGGTGTAAATATGACCAGTGTTTTAGGTGTGATTCTCTTACACATATATTCAATCCAGCGCCATCTATCAAGTCTAAAAAAGGCGTACTTATATGGACATGAAACGAACATATGATGTGAATATGGCTTCGATAGGTCCAGCGCTTTAGGTGTGATGACGTTACCAGCGCCACCTGCCGGATCCAAAATAAACATTAACTTATCGGAACACCAAACGAACTTTTGGTGTGAATATGGCTTCGATACGTCCAGTAGCTTAGACGTGATTAGGTTATATATATATCCAAAATGACATTTTCGAAAATATCTCGACTAACGCGCCACCTACTTGGATAAAGAAATAAATAATAAATATATAAACATTCAGAAGAACTAATCAAAAATGCGGTGTGAATTTGGCTTTAATATGTCCAGTGGCTTAGGCGTGATAACAACGATATGCACCAACACCCTAATTCACATTTTCATAAATAACTCTATTCCAACACCACCGAGTCAAAAAAAAACAACCCATAAAAATTTAAATATTTCGTGTAAATTCTCTAATTGATACACAATGTGCAAAGTTTGAATAAAATCGGGTAGCATTTTTTAAATAATTTTTGGGAGCCCCTTATCCCGATCACTCCTAATTTTTTACAAAAAGTGTTTCCATCGGATATACACATGTGTATAAAATTCATAAAATTCAAAGAAAATCGGTAATTTTTAAAAATTTATATGGAAACCTCTCGGCCCTGGGGCCACTTCCAAATTTTTACAAAGGATTAAACATGTGTTTATAAAATTTGAAAAAAAAGAACGGGTACATTTTTTAAAATGTTAATGGGGCCATGCGACACCGGTGTCTAATTATCGGGTACTTTTTTTTATATAAAATTTGTATGGGGGACACCCGACCCCGGAGCCAGATCACTTCCAAATTTTTACAAAAATTGTTGTCCGTCGGATATACACATGCGTAGAAAATCGGGAAATTTTAAAAGAAAGATGGGAGATGCACATGCCAGCCAGCCAGCCAGTCCACCAGCCACGGGCACGCGAACTTAATATAGAGAATTTAAAAACGTGAAAATCCCTAAAGACATAATTTATCATATTCGTCACGTCATGCCTCACTATTTTATCACTGATGCTTAACAATTGTTGTTAGTAATAAATAAATAACTTACTGTATTAACAAGTAAATGAACCTAAGTGGGATTTCACTAATTCCTATATTCTATATATTCGATATACACATGCGTAGAAAATCGGGAAATTTTAAAAGAAAGATGGGAGATGCACATGCCAGCCAGCCAGCCAGTCCACCAGCCACGGGCACGCGAACTTAATATAGAGAATTTAAAAACGTGAAAATCCCTAAAGACATAATTTATCATATTCGTCACGTCATGCCTCACTATTTTATCACTGATGCTTAACAATTGTTGTTAGTAATAAATAAATAACTTACTGTATTAACAAGTAAATGAACCTAAGTGGGATTTCACTAATTCCTATAAAAGATAATATTTCCTTAAATCTAACAACAAACATATTTTTTTTGCTGTATACAACTTCTATAACTTACTAGTCTAAAAAAAAAAATTAAAAAATCTTCTACAATATCATATAAAAAAAATTTATGCTAAATTAAACTACCAACAAATAAATTCGTCAAAAATGCATGCATGCAGTCATGTCTGTCTTTGAAGGCAACTCATAAAGATACCTGTCCCACAAATGCCTCTCATTAGGGCTAAGTGTCGGCCACTCTCCAGTCCAGCCACCAGTATAGTTTTTTATTGAATGGCCTTCTGTCTATACTTTCTCTTTCCGGCACGCTACGACAGTATCTCCAGAGCTGACCAAGCGTAATCCTAGTAAACATAAAGAATGACATTGTCAATTCTTAATACTTCTGCCTATACTGTTCGCTCCTGTCCATAGGCATAAATGCTCTAAGACATTTCCTCACAAAGGTACGACGTTTTTCCATATACGATGGGTTGATGTTTCACCATATTGGACACGCGTACCTAAGAATTGGTCGAATGAATGCCTGTTAGCAAACAATCTTCACGTCACTTCTCAGATATCGTGAATGTACCACCAGAATTATCATAATATTTTACATCTTACTAAAGGTAGGGATGGATTTCCCATTCAACTAATTCAACTCTTTTTTTATCATTCTCTGGGGACTCCTCCTTACGCTCAAGAGATCGTTTATATGTCTAATTTTCGAAGAAATTTTTTGCACAGCTGTTTATTTATTACTTTAAAACGTATAAGAGTGGCTTCCATTAATTTGTAAAATAAAAAACCCACCTTTCTATAAAATACTTGTATGACAGCTGTAATAAATGTTATACTCTGATTTTTTAAGGTATTTTTATCCAACGCATCTATTGCATAGATGTTTTGTCAACTTTATTCTTTTATAGAGTACTAGCGGAAATACCCGGCATTTCCCGGCTGCCCCATCCCACTGACCCCCACCAAGTTAACACCCGCCCACTGACCCACCGCCATCTGACCCCCAGCCCACGGACCTCTGACCTCAGATGACCACCCACTCACAGACCACCCCCACCCACTGAATAAGTTTTAACACGATTGGTTCATAAAAACATGCAATTTGTAAAAACAATAAAAAAAATTCGTATGGTAACCCGTTGACCAAGGAGTCTGACCACTTTCAAAATATGCCTATTAAGTGCCTATTATGGTAGAAAACCCATATGCAAAGTTAGAACGCGATCGGTTGAAGGGTTTGGCAGTTCATACCGGACATACATAAATACATACATATGTACACACAAAGTTTCACTTTTATATATATAGATCAGCAGTAGCAGTTTTCTGAGAAATCTTTTCGAATGCATAAGACTGTTTTTGTTGCCGTGATAGTCTACGTTCTATGTCAATGTAGCCGGAAAATACGAAATTCCAAAAGCAACTACATTGACAGGATAATATTACATTGTTGATGATGGACGGAATAACAGAAATTCTTGTGTAGTTATCTTAATCCAAAAATAATTTCTGCGTAAATTGCGTAATCTGTCGTAGCATTGGAATAATTTTTATTATAAAAAAACCAACAGGCACTCGTCGTCCCTTAGGCCTGTCGATGCCTATGTATGTAATATGTGTGTCTGTACTGTTTCACTGCCAAAGAATTAACAAAGGGTATTCACTGGATTTTTTATTATCATCAAAAAGATAAGCTAAACAGTTTCATAGCCTGTTAACAAAAATATTGTAGCTTTTGTCCCGTTGATTTGCTGCTGGCAGACGTTAATTTGTATAAAACTATGTATATGTGTATATATGTCAGTGTGGCCATAAAGCATGGTTTTTCGTTATACATATTTATAATATATCTGCTTATGGCTAGCCGGCAATTTTTATTTGTCTAGCTTTCTGCATCTTTTTTAATAACTCAACGGTTTGAAAAAGTCAGTCAATTCTAGGTGTCTCAAAAGTACATTATTTTGACTGTAAAAACCCCAAATAAACTTCGGAACCACTGATCTTCGACAACGAACACAGCAACGAAAACGACTTAACAATTTAGAAAAGCTGCTCATGAGCTAGCCGATACCTCGTCCAAATGTAAAGCTGGTATAACAACAATCCAGGAGATACGATAGGCGGCCCATGGTGTCTTACAAAATATATAAAAAAAGATATATCTTTTAGCTTTAATGCAAGACATCACGTGCTCTGGGTGGGCTTTCAAGCTAGCTAAAAAATTAAACCTAATGTTATTTTTTTAAACAATAACGAACGACACGGGTAAAATTTAAGATTAGAAACCTCAGTATTCAGGCTGTACATTGGCACCCACAGTTTTCCCGACTACACTAATGACAGATCGTAGATCGGAGAACGAGTCACAGAAATGGCAGCAAGCAATAATTTGGTCCTTGCGAGTACAAGGTTTGCGCGTAGAAATATATGATGGAGCCAATCGCAACCAGATAATTCACGTGTTTATAGACCGCCGCCAAAACCCAAATTTGATGGGGCTGATGATAAAGGTACTAAGTCGACTCAGATCATATCTTGTTGGTAGAGTGCTACGAGCGCGAATTGCATCACCACGAAAGACAGCATCCATGAAACGATTCAAGTCAAGACGGCAGCCCTTCGCAACAAAGACACCTGAAACAACAGTCACGGGATTGGACTCGACCTAAATGCAGTGAGAGTAAGTCCATTTACACGCCTTAAAAATATTGTAAATAGTACTGCAGACTCCATCTGTTATGAAAGAAGTGGGGCTTCGCCACTTATAGAGAGACGACGACGCGCTCGAGGTTGCTGAGCTTAGCTCGTCGTTCGTGTGGTCGTTGGGAAGGAATGAACGTAGTTAGAGGAAGGTGAAAGAAGTGAAAAAGGAAAACGTTCCCCGGTTCAAGTATAAGCTGGTATTTCTTTCATCATACCCTGCGTTGCCTGGCTGCCCCCACTACATAGTACCCACCACAAAGTCCCCACTACACTACCCCCACCTTAAGATACCCACCACAACATATATATCACAACTATCTATCAAATTCACGATCTTCGAGCCAATCTCATACAAACAATATCTAGCCACCCACCACGTCAACCCCCTTAACACAATCGCCACACTAGCACCCTACAAACATTAACCGCAACCGACCCCACCACATCCAAAAGGTTTAGCTGAGAAGATCTGAAAAAATAGTTTACGTGGAAAAAAGCCGCTTATTATAAGAGAAGTTTCTACCGAAAAGCCCGTGGTATGATGCATCATTATACACTGTGTTTCACATACTGCAAAGACAATGAGGGTAATCTGATCGTCGATCTCAAATGCATCTTGGATCTCAAATGCATCTGTAGAATACTCTCACAAGTTGCTAAATGGCCAGGTAACTGAGGAATTGGAGGCACCACCAATGACTTAGGACCACACTATGCTTATTAAAAATGGAGAGCACGCCAAGAATTTCATAAACTAATAGTGCAAGTCATCATCATCATATTTGGCTCACCTCGAACGTGGCTAAGAGGTCAGAATGCTTTTTGCTAATCACCCAAGTCTTGGATCCATATGTAAGTACTGGTATGACCATTGTCTTATATACCAGCAGCTTGGATGTTATGGTTAAGTTCATATATTTGAAAAGTCTTGACAGACTCTAGTAAGTTTTGTTGGCTTTAAGCAACCGTACGCGTATTTCTGGTTCCATCCTGTTATCGGCTGCTACAGGATTAAGGTAAGTAAGGTTAAAGGATTGCACTACGTCAAATTCGCGCTTCACTTTTTGAATTAAGGGACCAATGTTGGTTCTTCTACTCAAAGACGTAGCCACTTTATTTAGCTCTCATTTATGTACAGCCTCAGATTTCGCTCGATGCTCGAAAGCTTCCTGTACAGCTCTTCGGTTTCTACCAACGATGTCAATATCTGAATGAACTTATAGAGGATTGTTCCTATTGACGTACGTCAGAGTCTCGGACCACTTTCTCCAACGCTAGATTGAAGAGGACGCAGGCCAGTCCATCTCCTTGTCTGAGCCCGTTAATTGGGCTTGATAGTGATCCGGACCAACATTGCTGAGTCGTGTCAGTTTATTTGGGATGTTGAATTCTCTCACGGCTTTATAAAGTTCTACTCTGGCTATGCTATCATATGCGGCTTTAAAGTCTATATAAAAATGGTGTAGTGAGTTATGAAACTCTAGACATTTTTTGTTGTTTGTTGTTGTTGATTTTCCCGGGATGAAGCCATACTGGTATGGACCAATGATAACTTTAGCGTATGGAGCTCTCCCGTCTTGATAGAGGAGAAAATCTTATACTGAGTACTCAACAACGTTATACCAAGATAATTGCTTCATGTTATGATATCTCCTTTCTTATGTATGTGGCACAGGATGCCTCTTTGCCAGTCTTCTGGCATCGCTTCTTCCTCCCATACTAGCACTATTAGTTTATGAATTGCTTGTCGTATTGTGGGGCCTAATATTTAAGCTGGTTCCGCTGGGATCCTATCTGATCCCGGGGCCTTATTATTTACAGCCGAGGCAGCATAGTATGGTCTTCCGTCATTGGTGGAGTCTCCAACTACTGAGTAAGCTGGGCATTTAGCAACTCATGAAAGTGATCTTCCCATCGCTCTAAGATGCCTTTGAGATCGACGATCAGATTACTCTCTTTCTCTTTGCAGTATGTGCAACGCGGTTTATATTGCGTCATACCGCGGACTCTTTGGTATAACTTCCGCGCCTGATGCGGTCCTTGCTCTCTGTACTGTTCTAGTTCACGGATGAGATTCTTCTCGCAGGCTGCTTTCTTTCGCCGTCGAACTGTTTTTCCATATCTTCTGAGATCTTTATATACATCTTCGCGTACGCGCGTTCTATGAGATTATTGCATTGCTCGGTACGCAACATTCTTCCGTTTAGTCGCTAGCCTACATTCGTCATCGAACCAGTCGTTCCGATCTCTACGACTACTGCTTAAAATGGAGTCAGCAGTACTAACGATTGTATTCTTAAGGCGTGTTCATTTCTCTTCTACGCCCGACATCACAGCCCCAAGACTTACTCACCCTTCAGTTAGGGCCAGTCCTACTGCTTCATCGTAGTTGTTTCTGGGCTCTTCGTTGCGAATGACAGCCGTGTTGACTCGAATCTGATTCGCGGATGCAGTCTTTCGTGATCATGCAACCATATCACCATATCAACAAGATAGTGGTTCGACTCGACGTTCGGTTCGGGTTGTGGTGAGGGTCTATCAACACGTGGTCTACCTGGTTCCGAGTGGCTCCATCAGGAGATAACCAGGTGGTTTTGTGGACATTTTTACGCGCAAACCTTGTACTCGCAACGACCAAATTATTGCTTGCTGGTTGCTGCCATCTCTCGTTGTCCATTGTCATTATTGTGTTCGTGTGAGCTATGTGTGCCAATGTTCTGCCTGAATACTGGCTCCCTACCTATTTTAGTATTCATATCCCCCAGAATGATTTTTACATCATACTCAGGGCAGGAATTGAGTTCCCGTTCGACTGATTCAAAGAATTCTTCTTTTTCTTCTTCATATGGGGAATCCTCTGTAGGTGCGTGATCGTTTATGAGGCTTATGTTTTTAAATCTGCCCCGTACGCGAAGGGTGTATACCCGTTCATTTATTGCTTCAAAGCCGATAACGGTGGGTTTCATTCTTCATGATGATTAGAAACCCAACCCCAAGCACATGATGTCTTGCATGACAGCTGTAATATATGTCATACTCTGATTCCCCGTCCACTGCATCTCCTGGCCCTTATGTCAGCATTATATTTGGACAGTACGTTCCATGAGAAAATTCATAAATCGTTTAGCCGTTTTCATTGCCGTGGTCGTCGTCGTTCATCAGTGTATCGGTTAACAAAATAGCACGCTATAGTGGAGCGTATTGCATGTAGGTACATAATAGTTTGATCCGAGAACAATCTCGCTCCGCTCACTATTGTTCACCTCACCTACTCCACAAAAAAGAACATCGGCAGTCGACAGTGATTTTTGTTAAACGGTCCTACAGGAATAGAAAAGCGACAGCTTTAAGAAAAACTAACATCGCAATCTGAATATATTCTTTTGTCTTTATTTAGTAAATATCAATAAACAGTGTTTAACAATGAAATTTTAGTATGTAGTATGTGTTAAAATCTTAAATTTAGCCAAAATTATCTCTATTTAGGTAGTTATGTGATGTATAAATAAATCATATAACATTTGCACATTTGGAATGTGTTGGTTATTCTCGTGAAGTTTTATTTTTTTTGTATTTGTGTATATTTTCAACTATCTCCGTTATTATTATTATTTAGGTAATTTTGAGTACTTATATATTATTGATACTATTGCATTTCAATAAATGTTCATTAGTTGTTTAACAATTTTATACTTTGTGTAGATTTACTGGTAGAGAGATGGAAGAAATGGAGACTAAATTACATTGTGAAAAAATGAGAGGGACAGGAGCGACAGATATGTAACTTATAAAGTAGTAGTAGTGTAGCTTATAAAGTAACAATTAATGTAGTTATAGATATAGAGTAATTATAAATATAATTAATATGTTATACAATTCATAGTTCTATTGTAAATAGATAGGAAAACAATTTGTCAATACCAAATACTTAATCGGAAATCATCAGTACTTTTCAAAAAAATTTCCTTTCCTTTTTTTATGCAATTATGCCAAAATTACTTCTTTTCTTTTTATAAAGTACCGATAAATAATTGTTACTGTTTTCTTGCAGTTTGCTAAAACTGTAACATAAACAAATGTTAAACTTTAACTACGGTTTATGTTGTGTTGTTGTATTTACTATATATATGTTTATTTTCGTTTAAATTATAGTTTCCAAGTTTATATCTGTTTAATGTATAAAATTATTTGTTATAGGAATAGTTATAGTTTTTCGTTCGGGTCCACCTGTGGCTGTAGTCTGATTTCAACGGCAGTTCTTTTATATTGTAAATGTAGTTCGTTGTGTGATGTCAGTATGTGTGTGAAAGGAAGCATAAGCGTCGCTATGCGCTAAGGTAGATTTTGAATGGAAGTGGAATGGAAGTAATGCATTTTTTCAATATTTATTCTATAAAATATTCAATTAAAATGTTTGTTTTTTAAAAAACACGATAACTACCTTAAAACTACATAAAAAAATATATACGAGGGTAGATTGAAATTAGATTCGCGCCCTGTCATTAAAAGTATCAATTATAAATTGGTAATTCTCGTCCTCTTTTGTATTACACAACATTCCAAGAGTAAATCTGCGAAGTTTTATTCCTGGCTTGCATTCATTTGGGTTCTACACATGCTAGAATGAGGCAAAGAAGAGCGAGTTTGAAAAATGTAAAAGTTAACACTTTAGTGGAAGACCCCCTACTACCACTACAGAGAAAATTCGTCCGAAAGGCGAATTGAGAAGCTTTCCGTGACAAGTTATTACCCTCGGACGTTTGTCAGACTTTCGCGAGAGGTGGGACTTTTTGGTGTTCCTGGGATTCGAACCACGAACCTCCTGCTCAGCAGCCATGCAGTTATCCACTGAGCCACGGCCCCCACATGGGAGACCAATTATTGAAGATAATGGAGAAAGCTAAGATCGACGGCGTTTCGTCGGAGTCAAAACATAATTTAAAACGAAGTTGGGTTCTCAAAGTTGTCTGCAAAATGGGTTCCGTAACTGATTTTAGTTGAAGAAAAACACAATCGACTGACGAGTGTTCGAAGCGGTTTAGAGCTATCCAGAAGAATTTTTGGGTAAATTTGTGTCAACTGATGAGACATGGGTCCATTATTTTATCCATTAGATCAAACAGAATTCAAAAGAGTGGGAAAGACCCGAAACATCAGCTCCGAATAAAGCGCGAATTAGGGAACATATGGAAGATACACTCGATACCGAACAAGCAGGTTTCCCCACTAGATCCTCCTGTGTCGACCACATCAACACCCTGCGGATCATTATTGAACAGTGCTTTGAATTCCGTTCACCCCTACACCTACTGTTCATCAATTTTGAAAAGGCGTTTGACAGTGTCAACAGACAGTTTATTTGGCTCGCTTTGCGCAGGAGAGGTATACCCGATTAACTAATAACTATTATTAAAGCAACCTATGATGGCTCTAAATGTCATGTGCTGCATAGAGGAAATCTGTCAGAGGAATTCGAGATCGCAAGTGGGGTACGACAAGGCTGCATCTATCGCCGATACACTTTTTTTATTGGTGATTTGCGATGTACTTCGCGCAGCTTTATCTACTTGAAACGGAGGAGTTCGTTAGTAGAGGTAGTATAGGCCCTAGGACCCAAAAGGGGATATAGGACATAAATAAATAATAAATATTGCGTCGGATTCAACTGGAAATAAAGAAAAAACGTCTAGGAATGTTGAGAAGGGAAGTTTTCTTTCATTAGGACAATGTACGCCCACATACGTCGTATAAAATATTGGGTTTAAAATTACTCCCTATTCGCTTAATCTCGCTCCGTGTTGATTTCATATGTCACCCAAAATAAAAAACATTTAGGAGGACAAAAATTTCAAAATAATAAATAGGTCAAAGTTGTTGTAAACGTATATTTAAAAGGGCTAAAGGAAACCTTGTTTAGAACCGGTATAATGAACTTAGAACTTAGTTAATTGAACTTAAAGGCAATTATGTGAGTCTTCTTTCTTGGTCAGCCCGCGGACTTTTCAATCCACCCAACTATAATAAACGTATATATTTTTTTTGAAGCTTAAATGTGCTTGAGAAGCTCCTAAAAAGTTTTTGTTTAATTTGTTAGTGTATGTATTATAAAAATCAATTCAATGCTAGCAATATGTTTAAGAAATGTAATTATGCCGGAGACTCCGTTTCTGACTTACTCAAGATAATTACAACTGATAACGCCGTTAATAAAATTAAATTAGTTCGATAAAGTTATAGGAAAAAGATTTCAGTTTAGTGAAAGTAGTAAAGAAAGTAGTAGTAAGTAAAGTAGTCAATAAAGTTTGTAGAGTTAGTTAGTTAAAAATATTGTAGGTATACTAAATATTCAAAAGTAAAATAAAAACATGTATCATTATTAATGAATTATATTTAGCTAAAACTTTTTTGGTGTTCCCAATATATTACTGATTTACTGATTACTGATTTAACATAAAAAACTTATTTAATATTTGCTTTAGTGCAAGAAATTTTTTTTTATAATAATAACTAGCTGACCCGACAGACGTTGTCCTGTCCCACTTTCAATAAATTTGTTTGTAATCGTTTTGTGAAGCTATTTGTTTTGCGATATCGAGTCACAGTATAAGTCACATCATTGTGTTACATTTTTTAAATTTGGGTCTTTTAGGGTCTATTGGGGTTCTTTTGGGGGTCTTTAATGATTTTTGGGGATTTTGAGGGACTTTCGGAGGTCTTTTTGTGATTCTTTTCGGGGTCTTTTGTGGCCTTTTGGAGATCTTTTTGCCCACAAAATCAAATAAGAAGCTGTCAAATGACATTTGCGCACGTAACCCAAACAATTAGAATCTATTGGAACAGAAATGAAATAACGACTTTTGCTGGACAGATCGCGAATCAACACAAATTTAATTTTATTTTAAGTTAGGCTGGAATGCGTTTTTCCAAAGTTTTCATTTCACCGAAAACATTCAATAGAGTTATTTCCTCAAAATATATCCAATTTATCGTTTTCCAAATTTTCCCGCCGGGAACATAACGAACAAAACAATTTTTGCTGTTTATCCGAATTTTTCGACTTTCCTTTGTAATTGTCTTTGTTTCCTAGGACTATAACGAACAAAACGAAAAAAGAATTACGCTAATCCATCGTTCGAATCGTGAGTTATGGTCGCGAGTTCATACATAAATCCTATGGAAAACAGCACTTTCAGTTACCGAATTTTACAATAAACCTTATTCGGACTATGGCGAATTTATAAAATAAAAGTTAGCCAAATCGGTCCAGTCGTTCTCAATTTTTTTTCACTTTAAAACCTATTCTCATAACTACCAAATATACATAAAAAATTTCATAACAATCGGTCGAGCCGTTTCGGAGCTGTTGAGACCCAAACACCGTGACACGAGATTTTTATATATTAGATAATAATCGGCGCGACAGACCATTGTCCAAGGCCTAGCTTCTCGCGACCATTTGTGTTGCGCATGAATGTTTTGGACACAAATGGAAGGGATCTACAAATTAAGGCCGGATCCGAACGGAGAATTGTGAAGCTTTCCGTGGCAACGCTCTCAGAACGTTTGTCACACATTCGCGAGAGGTGGGACACCGTGAAAAATACTTTTGGTGTAACTGAGATTCGAACCAAGAATCTCCTGCTCAGTAGCCATGCGCATTTCCACTGAGCCACGGCGCCCACATATTTTTTTATAGTAGGTAAACAATTTGAAAGGCTTATATTTTCATTGATCATACGTGGCTGCAAAATAGTTTTATTACAACTATTTTAAATGAATATAATTTAAAACAAAACACTGTCTGACTTTGAATAATTTATTCATATTTGGTTGATCTTAATACCGCTATAATCCAAAATTAAAAACAAAAAATGGAAGAACTTGAATTTTGGAAGAAATATTGTCAAAGAGAAGTTTTTAATTATTTAAAATATTGTAGGACTGATGTTAAGTAATGTTAAGTAAAGATGAGATATTAAAATTCCAATAGAAAAATAATAATAATAATAATTCATCGCGAAAGTATGTGGAAGAAATGATATAAAACAAGCAATCTTTAAATGATTAAGTACAAAAACACAGCTAACTTGAGTATTGGTACATCTAAAATTCAAAATTTTAAACTAAATTAAAACAATAAAAATATCAAATTTATTGTATTCTTTTAAGCCATGTCAGTTGTCTTCTGTTTTACTGCTTTATGTAGCTAAGCGTGCCTGTATACTGTAGAACAGTGGCGGGGAAAGAAATTCTGACAGAGGTAATACGGAGCGTAATTAGTCAGCTTCACGTATTGTAAAAATTGATTTGATAAACATGGATAATGCCAGAGGCCATAAAAAGAGCAAAGACGTCTAATCACTAAAAGTTTGTTAGTTAGTGAGTCAAACTAGCTATATTTCTTAAATTCTCTACATTAACATCGCGTGCCCGTGGCTGTTTTTTTTATAATTTGCGCACACTAAAAGGGGTTCGCACCCTTATAATGCTCGGCTATATGCTTGGCACAGCGTGGGCGTTAAGTAAAAGGAGGAGAAAAGAGGAGATGTCTATGAGCTTGTGTTTTCAAAGCCTGTGGATCATAGTGATGTGGGAAGGCAGAGCCTGGCAGAGCATTCCATAGAACAAAGACTTCTTTATTAAAAGGAGATTATAAGTCAGATCAAGGACACTATAAATGGAAGTGATTGCGCTCGGGCTGCGCAAAATTCGGCAGTCTACATAGTGATAACGATGTGGAAGAAAGGCAGAAACCATTGTAGCATTTGGTTATCTCCCATATGACCCCATAAGCCCCCCTCCATCAAGGAGCTGGTTAGATACTTTGAATCTAGCACTCTGGGTCTAAAGGTTTACTTTGCCAATCAACATGGAAGTCAAATATCTAGGAGTAATTCTAGATTGCAAGATGATGTGGAAGATTCACCTGGATTCGAGAATATCGAAAGCTCAGTTTATTCAATGTAAAAGATCATTTGGTAAATCATGGGGGCTGAGTCCGAAAATTGTACACTGGTTGTACCTAACTAAAATGGCTAAGAGGAAACTAAGCAAATTGCCAAGGAACGTCTGCCTGGGAATAAGGGGCGCAACGCGCTATATATCGGCAGATGCTCTCAATACACTGCTAAATCTGCCACCTCTGGATATAGTCATTTAGATGGGTAAAAGCTATATGTTGACTTCGCAAGAATAAAGTCTGGCATTATGAGCATAAGAGTGGGCATGGAAACATATTCCAAAATGTTTCGGAACAAATTGCTATTCTTCTGATGCCTGTCGACAGTACTGTACCATTTCTTATGTTCAAAAGAGAATATAAATTTCAATACCCTAGCAGGGAAAGTTGGAGAAATTCAACTGAGATCCTTAGGGAATTCGAACCCATATGCTACACTGATGGTTCTCCTCCGATGAACGAACTGCTGCAGGATGGTTCTTAGATGAGAATTCTATGGAAGCATTCGCACTTGGAAAATGGCCAACTGTTCTTAACTAAAATATTTGCTATTTTACAAGTCGCCAACTGGGCTGTCGCTAAAAAGATACAAGGACGAAACTTTACAATATGTAGTGACAGCCAAGCAGCTCTATTAGCACTGGAATCCCCTTGTGTCAATTCGAAGATTCTTCTAGAATGTAACATGTAACATGTTTCCTGCTTGTCACTGTTTTATCGCCTTTTTCGCAAGCGGTGTTCAAAAGAAATATCCAGATGCATCTCGCCCATTCTCGAACCCATCCGTAATATCCGTGCATCAACTCGAGCTCACGGATCTACCATTAGGCCTATCTTCGGACGTACTAACTAATTCAGTGATTCCTTATTTAGCCGCACTACAGTTATGTGGAATGATCTGCAGTCATTTAAGATACGCGTGCATAGACATCTCATCTTTTACTCTCCTTACTTTCCTAACACCCACGCTATGCTAAGCACCATAAGGGTGCAAATCCCTTTAGCGTTTATACAATATAAGAAAAAAAACACAAGAGCAATTGCAAAAATTAATATAACCGAGTAAAGCTTAGCAATTTTTATTAGGTTTGCATATGTTCATAATAACTAAATTGAAAAAGGTTAACTTGAAGTATTGTTTTAAAGATGTTTGGCTGTGTACTTGGATGTATATCCATCAGTTTAATCCCTATTTAGTTGCTAATAGACGTAGTAAAATAGGAAAAAAGTCGAAAGATAAAAGGGACTCAATGCTAAACTGTTCAATTTTTACAAACCTTTTTGATTGTACTCGTCAGTTATAGTCAGAAAATAGCTTAAACATGTCAAAGAGTCAAAGAGAATAGTCCTGTTGATAAAAAACTGATAATATTTAAAACGATACAAGCACCCCGTTAAGAAATTTGTTCGTAGGACTTTGAGATAGCTAGCGATTTTGTATTTTATTGTATGCCAATCGGTTGTATATTTATGTTGAATGTTTCTCACTATAGCTAAGAAGAACGTCTTTTATCTAAATGTTATTTGTACGTATTTGCCTTTTAGGAAGCTCATGTTCGGTAGGAGTTACCCATTAAAAGTTGCAATATATAGAAAAACATAATTTGTAGAATAAAAAATAATAACTATCAAGCTTAAGATTATTAATTATAGTGTTTTTTAATTTTAATTGGTGCCATTTTGCGCGAATTGAAGTTTATTAATTTTCTGTGTAGGATTTAATCTAAGTAGTAATTTTTTCGAAATTGTGCTTACGAGGACGCAAAAAACCTCACTTTAATAATATATTAAGAACATATTTTTCGATATAAAAAAAGAGCGTAAATCTAAAAAAATTACTACTTTTACTGCGTGTTTCAGCTGCTTACACAATTGCAAAGTCTAAACGTCTATACTGGTGATGATGTTGTCGATGTGGTGATGATGATCGATCGCGTTACTCCATTGAGTCACTGTCGATCATTGTCGACGACACTTTGCTTGTGCGTCGACGCCAGTAGTCCGTGTAGCGTGCTTCATATTGTGCAGCCGTACGCCACGGTGGCCATTTCAGCTATTCCTCTACCAAATCCCAGACCATCAGGGATGCATCTGTGCCACCGACAGTGACAATTGTTCTGTCGCCAAAAAGGAAACGTGCACATGCCAGCATACCTGAATAGACCTTAGCCTCGCTAAACTCTGCACGTGGACTTATGCATGGGAATCTTTATTGGAAAATAAAAGTATATTACAAAAAAAAGAGAAAATTAATGAAATTTGGTGAAAATCCTTAATAACAAATTAGGCGATTTTCAACATAAAAAAGTTAATATAAAAGCCTTTATTAAAATGCGCGTACTTTCACAAAAACACGAACTCCGCGCTAACTCACCTAAACAGCCGAAGGTATCCATCTATGTCACCAGAAACCAGCATATCCTGATTCGAGGATCGGTTACATGTGGCAATTATCGTCGATGTATTACTGTAGTAACGATTACTCCACATACCGGCCACCAGAAAACCCACAGTACAATTGTTTGTCAGCCATTTGACATCTTTCATGGCGATTGGACTACGTTCAGGTGACAGGGATTTTGCGTCCCAGAACAGCAAATCGAAATCGATTGTCACTGTTTGCACGAAATTGCCATCCATACTCCAGTCCAAATGTGTCAGCGGTTGGGAACCACGAATTTTGTTGACTTTCTTGTAGGAGAAGCCATCACGTGAAACACGAAATAGGTATATACTACCATTTTGTGAGCCCATAGCAATCATATCGCCGACTGCAAATTATAAAAGTGTGAAAAATTTTCAATTAATTGTTATGTAATTATAGTTTGGGAAAATTTAAAATCTTAGTATATTTAAGGAAGAGTGGTATGTCATATAAATGTTATTAATTATTATTTAATTTAATGTTTACATTAATATTAAAACATTTTGGCTGATGAGCATTTGAAGTAAGACGAGTGTTGCCGTTGAATCCAAGGAGAGGTGGCATGCAACTGGCTATTCCTCTTGAGTACCGCTGGCGGAAGAAGCGATAAAACAGTGACGAGCAGGAAACGTTCATACGGTGTTCAAGAGAATCAATTGATTTCAGAAGGTTTTCGTCAGTTATAACCACCTGATATCCAGCTGATGCAAAGTAGTTTTGAGACCAATTGACCAGATATAACAAGTTTAGGGCGAATAATGTAGTTAGAGCCAGATCAGGGAGTAAAAAATTTCTTGCACCGGATTAGAAAACCTAAAACCTAAAAATTTCACAGCATTTTTGGCTACGGTGAATATGTGGTCATTCCAACGAAGCTCGTCGTTAACGCACATACCGGGAGTTGCGAGTTATTCAGTTTCCTCGATTATGGATAATGGCATTGAATTTAGGATTCGCTTAGACGATATGAGGCAGCGTTGGGTTTTGAAAGCGTTAAATTCTACTCGATTGTTTTCTCCCCATTTTATTATGCTGTCTAGGTTAGAATTTAACGTGCTTAACATACGTAGTTGTTTGAGTTCCACGTGAGAGGTGAAGGGACGTTCCTCAAACTTATATGAGGAGCTGACTGTTGTCAGCGAAAGAATGAATTGGATTAGAAGTAATGGACAAAAGATCATTAATAAACATGAGAAAGACTGTCGGGGACAAAACAGAGCCTTGGAGAACGACAGCAATTATGTGACTTGAAACCGTCGAAGATATCTTGAATTGAGCTGTTCAAAAGATAACTTCTAATCCAATGAAACAGTTTTTCATCGACTCTATAAGCACACATTTTGGACAAAAGAGCTTGATGCCAAACTCTGTGAAAAGGTTTGAAAATATCGGGTGCAACAGCTTTGCATTCACCAAACCGATCAAAGATCGGTTCCACTGTTCGGTAAGATATATCGGGTGTTTCAACAGGTGCGCTTCAACTTTTCTCCGATAGGGACGGCGAACGACGCCATATTTTTTATTGTTCTTTTGTCATTTGGAAACTTCATTAGTATACATTTTATCATGGAACGCTACACATGTGAACAGCGATTGCAAATTGTGCAAATTTTTTATCAAAATAATCGTTCTGTTGCCGCTACTTTAAGAGCATTACGGCCATTTTACGGTCCATTTAACGATGAGGCTCACTTTTGGCTAGAAGGATTTGTCAACAAGCAAAATATGCGTTACTTGGCAGAAAGCAACCCACACGTGATATATGAGGCACCGTTGCATCCCGAAAAAGTCACTGTTTGGTGCGGATTACATGCCGGCGGCGTCATTGGACCATATTTTTGGTTCAAAGATTGGACTTCGTAAAACGTGCACGCGGTGGTCATGCAAAAGAAATCGAGTTTCATACTTAAATGTATCATATGTATATGTTCAAATTCGTTAACAAAAAAAGTCGAACAGTTTGTGTTTTATTCAAAAAAAAAGTTGAAGTGCTCTTATTGAAAAACCCTATACCATAAAATCGCCAGTAGAACGATGCCCACGAAATCCGTACTGCCGGTCACTAAGGATTTCGTTAGTTTCAAGATATTTCATAAGGTGAAAATTAATCAGCGTTTCCATGACCTAGGAAAGAATGGATGAGAGTGCCACAATTTAACTAAAGGTTGCGCGTCTTATATTCTTGCACACAAATGGAAGTCACCTACAATATAAAGACGTATCCGAAAGGCGAATTTAGGAGCTTTCCGTGACAGTTATCACTCACGGACGTTTGTCAGACATTCGCGAAAAGCAAAAGAGGTTTTTGGTGTTTTTCTGTTTAAAAGAAACTTTTTTTTTACACCTGCCACATGTGCCACACGCGCCACATGCACCACACGTGTCAAAATTGTTTTAAAACTAGTCCTATTAAAATCTGACTTCTATAAGCCGAGATCTACGAGTTCCTACCAAAAACTTTCTAGTACTATAGACACACGAGCTAATGTATTCTGCTATGCGAGTGACACCCGTGTATGCATATTTAGTTGTAATTCAGTCTTAAGAATAATTTATCTTACAAGCCAAATAGTATGCTACGTTAAATGTAGGGGTTTAATTTATAAGCTATAGGTCATTCAGTCATAAGCGATTTCTGAAATAGACTGAAAAACCACATTTTACTTTGCAAACGTTTAGGCTTAAGAAAATCGATTGAGTATTTTTTTCAGTTTTCTCAGGGGTAGTAACCCTTATTAATGAAAAAATTACGCCAACGCAACCCGAGCGCTATACCAATTGTTTTAATCAAATTTTGTCAGGTAAAAGCCGAGATATACGACACGACAAACAATCGAACAACCGTACAAACGTACAAATGTACACAGGTTCGCTGAAAAATTTTCATGTCTTCTGAATATAAGCTTCGCCCTTCGGGCTTGCAATAAAGTACATACGGACGCGAAGTTAATATTATTTTGAAAATGTAACTAGAAATATTTTATAGCACGGTACATACTCGTATAGCAAGCATTAATAGAATTAAGAAATTATCAAAAACTAATGCATATTCTGAGCCTCAGTAGTATTGTATATTACGGTGGAACTCGTATTTAAGATTGTATATAGGGAGATTATATCAGTATGTTCTATTATTTTCTAGGAGGATGACCAAGAATAGAACCTTCTCGAAAAGGTTTAAATACAGCAACTTTATCGCAGTGAGTTATTTGATTTGAACCAGACTACTTGAAAAGTTGAAAGGTAGATAGAGCTACCGCCTATGTGAAAAAGAGCGTTATAAGTGAATGAAAGTAATGACCTATTTGTCATCAATGTTTGCAAATTAAAGTTGAGATCTGTGAAATAAGGAACTTGCATTCTGTTTTATTTGCAAAAATCCATTACGAAATTTAGGTAGCCTACATTTCGTAACAATATATAGATTTTTAAAAGGAAAGGTATCTATACCTCTGTCATCGTGTAACTATTCATTAGCTTATGTTAGTTAAACTAAGTAAAAAAAAATAAAAAGCGGCGGTTAAAGGTGTCCACTAATAGCGGATTTAAAATTCCTTAATAATTTATCGTTTCACTGGTACATATCTTACCTTGATTGAAGGCGATGCAATTTAGCGGTGACCCACATACGCGTAGTGTTAACATGACAGCGCCATTTTCACCGTTTATAACCAGCAAATGCCCTTCAGTGCTGCCAGCAGCAAGAGCGGTGCCAAATGGATGAAAGACAAGCGAAACGCATTCATAACCCGTTTGTATGGTCCAAATAAGTTTATGTTTTCGCCACAAAGCAATGTGTTTGTCGTGGCCTGCAGTTGCGTACATCTCATCTTCGGGATGTACAGCTAAGCCCCACAGTTGGCGGCCATGACCGAATACCACTTGATTGAAACGCCGCTGCAAGGATCCTTCTAAAATATTGTTACGTGTTGTACCAACGTAGATATTTCCATCGTTACGGCCAGGTCTCTGTGGATATATTGTACGAACTCCTCCCGCTGATTCCGGAAGCTGTAGAAAATATTTAATTATTTTAATTATTTTATTGCTAAATGGTTAAACTTATATTCCATCACCTTCGTGTCGGCAATTTTTTTATAATTTTGCAACGAATCCCATGCCGCAATTTTACGATCCTTCTCTCCACCCGACAAGAGTGTTCCTTCGCCCAACATAATCAAACAACCGATACCCTTGGTGTGAGCCTCGAATTCCGTACGTACAAAATAAGCGCCATCCGAATCCACAGAGTAAATTGTGATGAAGCCATCTGAGTCGGCTGTAATCACATCGCCATCTGGCTCAAACTGGACACTAGTAACGTGCGATCGTGACGGTTGTTTTACTATGTCCGTTCTCTCAAAGAAGCCATCTTTTCGACGGTGCCAGAATGCCAGATGACCACGGCCATGAGTAATTATTAAGTTGTCGTCAAGCGGATGAAAGGCTGCCCCTGATAGTCCCTCTTGAAGGGTCTGAGAACAAGTAAAGGGTAAAGTATACATGTAATTCATTCGGCATAAAGTAGTTACATATAGAGCTCGATACATACCGCAACCTTACCCAACAGATGTCCCCACTGCCATTGCCATACGGAAAGAATACTCTCACGTCCACTATCGACGGCTAAAATATAGCTGCCACCATTCTTTTAGAGAGAAGAGAAGAAGTTTGGACGGTTATAGAAATGTTGTGTTCCCTCCAAATGTTTTAAATATTTAATCTTAAAAGTGTTGCTGATTCAACAATCAACTTACCAATTGAGAAAACGCAACCGCGGTGACGCCACTGTCCAGCTCTCCCATTCCAAACACATAAAGTGTCTGCAGAGATTCAGTGCTCCAAATACGAACGTGAGCCTGAGATTTGCGATCACGACCGGCTTTTTGTCCAGAAGCTACGAGTTCACGTGACGGATGGACGTCCATGCTGAAAAACATCCATTGGAATGTTGATTTATTTTTGAAATTGTTTCAAATTTAAACAGCAGAATTAGAAATA
This sequence comes from Nephrocerus scutellatus, assembly GCA_947095585.1. Taxonomy (NCBI): domain Eukaryota; kingdom Metazoa; phylum Arthropoda; class Insecta; order Diptera; family Pipunculidae; genus Nephrocerus; species Nephrocerus scutellatus. The sequence continues at coordinate 75,710,417 of OX352765.1, read as the reverse complement.
ACTAGATTTGTTAAAAACTTAACTACCTTAAAGCGATTGTTCCCTGAACATTTTCCAAGCTCTGCTGTCGGATAATTTTTAAATTTTGAGTGAACGTTTTGTTCGTGTGGCCGATTCTTTTTACACGCTTTTGACTAGTAGCTCAACTTTTGACTAACATTTAAATGAAATGATTAAGGATATTTTAATGTTCACAACAAACAGGTCAGAAAAAGTTATGGTCACGTAATGGGAGAGTAAATCTTGGGATGACGAAATAAGTCACGAATGCAGACGAGGTGATTCTTGTATCAGTGCAGGAATCAAGAAAAGGCCTTGAGCAAAATCACCTCTTGGGCAACAACCTAGGACCTAGGACTCAGCTAAGGGAAAACTGAGATAATTCTCTTCACCACTAAATCTAAGATACCAACTTTTATAATAATCGGCAAAGACTAACACCTCCATTGCTAAATAAATAGAAGTGGCACAACGAGAGCTAATAATGCATGTGTCGGGCTGCATGAAAAGATGGCCCAATGGTTGTACACAGCTGTGTTGTACGTTTAATCATTACAAATGGAGCCCTATGCTGTGGGCTGGCGATTAGCAAAAAATACAATTCCAAACTCAACTCAGAAGAATACAAAGTCATGTTCGACTGGTGCTTTAAATACGATCTTGCACCTACTATCTCACATATTTATCGAATACGTAGTAATGTGCATTGTAGTTAGACTCAGAGAATCTGAGTGGTTTGTTAGCAGATCGTACGGGCACTGCAATATTCGAGTACTTCCGATGATACCAAAAGATATGATATCATCATCAACTGACTACTTAACTCCCACTTCAACTTCAACTTTAACTTCGTATGACTCGAGCTGTAAAGAGGCTTCTAGGATTAGAGAGGTATGTTTTCGGTCTTACAAAGCAAACCATACTGAAGAAAACCGAACAAATTTTAAACAAGCCCTAGTCGATTATAATGTTATATGGGTCGATCGATAAACGAACTAAATATATAGCAGTAACTTTAGTCAATAAGGTTCGATGGGTATGTTTGAAGGACGAACTGAAGTCAAAGTGACTGAACATAACCTTGACGAAATAACCACTTTATAAAGCTAAATTTTTTAAACTGGCGAACATAAGAATTGCATTTGTATCCTATGTGGCAAGGTTTGAGGTTTATGACAAGATTAAAAGAACATTAAATGCTTAGCACGGTTCTTTTAAATTATGTAATTTTTTCAAGCCACAATTATTTCAGATTTTCATTAAAAACATTCCAGCAATTTTCATTTATTTCATAATAGTTCTACTTGCTCCAGATCTACCACCTATTTTATTTTCTACCATTTAGGGGGCTAGTTATGCTTCAATTATAACCTTTTTGTTTATATAATTTTATTTTATAATTTTAAGTTTTTAATAAAATATGTATATAAGATTTTAATATTATTCAGATGGGATAGTAATATGGAGACACTCACAAGACTAAAACCTCTCAAGACCACCTTGAGACCCGCTCAACACAACCTTCAAGATCCCCCTTAAGACCCCGTTAAGATCATGTTACGACCCCCATCAATATTTCCTCAAGACCCTCATAAAACCCACCTTAAGATGCCCTCAAAACACTCGTAAGACCCCACTTTAGAACACCCCCTCAAGACTCCACTCACGACCCTCTCAAAATCCCCTCAAGATCCCCTCAAGACCACCTAAGGACCTCCTTCAAGACCCCACTAAAGATCCCCACAAAACCCCCTCGGGACAACCCTGAAGACTACCTAAAGACTCTCTCAAGATCACCTTAAGACCCCGTTAAGAACACATTACTACCGCCATGAATACTTCCTAAAGACCCCCTCAAACTCCCTTTAATATTCCCTTAAGACCCCCTCAAAACACTCTCAAGACCCTCAAGACCACCTAAGCCATCAATGACTCTACGCATGACCGTCTCAAAATCCCCTCAAGACCACCTAAGGACCTCCGCAAGACCCAACTTAAGATCTCACAAAACCCACTTAAAGACTAATTAAAGACTCTCTCAATATCACATCAAGACCCCGTTAAGACCACGTTACTACCTCCATTAATACTCACTTAAACTCCCCTTAAGATTCTCTTAAGACACCCTCAAAAAACTCTTAAGACTATCTAAACCCCCTTAAGGTTCCACTCACGACCCTCTTAGAATCCCTTCAAGAGCACTTTTAACCCCATTAAGACCCTCAATAAACCCTCTTAAGACTCTACTTAACAAAATCCAAAAATCCTCTCAGGATCCCCTCAAACCACCTAAAGACCCCCTCAAGACCACACTAGGGATCCAAACAAACAAAACCCAAGACCACCTCAAGAACCCCTCAAAACCTTCTTTATATCCCCTCAAAACACCACTCAAGACCCTCTCAAGACCCCTCTCAAAATCCCCTCAAAACTACATCCTACAGACCATCTAAAGACTCCCTCAAACTGCCCTAAAGCTCTCAATACCACCATAAAGACCGCCTTCAAGACCCTTCAAGAACCCCCTCAAGACCCCCTCAAACCCACCTCAAGACCCACCTAAAGACCACCACTACTACTACTAACTTAAAAACGTGTACGAGACTTACTCCCAGATTTGAAGTGAGGAAAAAAAACGTGACAGAATGACTTAAAATCATAGGCAAGTTAATATAAAAGCATTTAAAAAAGTAAAGTCGACCCAGAACTTTAGATCCCTGCTCGGTCGCCAAATGATTTCTTGTCCTACAGACAATTATTTTGCTTGTACTTGGCCGCTACAAGTCGGATTTAAAAACGATTTAAATGGCGAACTGATGCGCTGATTGTAGGTTTTGCAAGTGCCACAAGGAAGACACACTACCTAACCTATACCTACCTAGAAAAGATCTGACACAAGATGCCAAGACTGGAATAGAAATGACAAAAGAAATCCAAGAAGTTTTCACTGGAAAAGACAGACCTTAAGGGCATATTTAAGCGATGGAAATAACACTTTCAATAGTCGTTTGACCGTCCACTAAGACAAAACAAAACATAACATATGAGGGTAGTTTGATAAGTCAGTGACTTTTTAAATAAAAGATATTTTTTTTCGGAAACAAAGCGTTTTATTTCTCAACGTAGTCTCCTTAAAGTTCGATACATTTAGTTCAGCGTTCTTTCAATTTTTTATTCCTTGCAAATAATAGGTTTTCTCAAGGCCCTCAAAAAAGGCGCCTGTTTACTTGATGACCTCTTTGTTAGACCCAAATCTCTAACAGACCAGCCATTTCTTCTGGTTTGGAAACAGGAAATAGTCGCAGTGTGCTAAATCTGGAGAATATGCTGGATTGGGTAGCAGTTCGTAGCCCAATTTATGGATTTTTGATGGTGACTACACACGTATGCACCGTATGATGGAACATCACTTTTTTCTTCGCCAAATGCGGTTATTGCTTCAAATCAAATTTCGAATCTGTCCAAAAAGCTCTGAATTATATTCGCCGGTGATCGTTTTACCCTTTTCAAGGTAATCGAATTGAATTACACCGCCCAAAAAACTGTGGCCATGACCTTGTTGGCCGACAGACCCAGCTTGACCTTCCTTGGTGCACGTTCACCCGGAGAAATGCACTGTCTTGATTGCTCCTTGGTCTCTGGTGTGTTGTAATGGATACATGTTTCGTCCACGGCCATCGTCAACCACTCCACGCGAAATCCACTCTTTTTTCATTTTCATCAAAATTTACGAGGTTGTCTGCTTTCAATGGCTGTCAAATACAAATTAAATGACTCAGCTTACTATTCATAGATGGCAGTTGACGGCAGTTACTGCTCGGGAAATTCAAAAAGTCACAGACTTCTCATACTGCTCTTCTCGTAATATATACATATATATATGTTTGGAAGCATGGTTTAGATTGATGCGTTTTAAGCAGGAAGACACCACACAGTGATGGGTGCGGTCAGGTCTTGTATTAATTTTATAAATTCATCTCTTTTGATTAAATGTTATTTTTTTTGTAATATTTTCCAACGCAAAGTTTCATCGTGTTCCATTGTTGGATAAGACTATTCAAGGCAACAAGCCGCATTCGCAAAATATTAAGATTATTGTCAAACGATCTAGGAATAAATCTGCACATATCTGCAAGACCTCTAAGGCAAATGATGGAAGATGAACTGATAAATAGGCGAAATAAACCTGCCTTTGTCCTTCGAGTACTGTTTGTCAAAGTAACGATAAAAGAGGATAAACAGAAAATACTTCTGTTGCCTTCTAGCAAATCTAAACATTACGATGACTTATTAACTTTCATTGTCCGTTTTGGTATGCAGTTGCACGGATTTTGACCAACGAATCAACCTTAACGATTGAAGTAGAAAATATTTAAATATATTCTACACTGGGGCTTTCTCAGATGAAGCGATGATGTAGTATTTCTTTTAAGAAGGTAAGAATATTATGAACAAAATGCACGTTGCCATAAAAAGGACTCGAATCAGAGGAGCTGAGAGTGGATCATTTTTAAAAATTAAAAAGTTCCGTTAGATTCGTTTGATGCGATTTTTAAAAAAAGTCCAAGAAAGGCATATAAATTGTAAAAGTCTGTGTGATTGAAAGCAGCGTGATAGGGAGATGAAGACACTTTAAATGTCTGAGAATTCACATTTGTGATTATCATACAGTCGGTCGGTCAGACTGAACTCGGATTACTTATAGTATAGGCTATTGACCCGGAGGTCATAGGTTAGTGGTGGGTTGGGATCAAAGTCCTAGATTCATACCTCCTCGCGGTGCTCCCTGGGTAACGCTAAATGTATCAGGCGGTGTAGTGGAGACGAGCAGAGGAAATTCTGTTTATAGTCATGGTCACACTACATGTCAAGGCGAATCATTGGCGCCTAAAAGCCAATATCAAGTCAGCATCTGTTCTCCATGTTAGGGGCGGCTGAGGCGAGCGTCTGTCTTGTAGCAATCGGATCGCTATATAAATGTGTGTAAAGGTGGAATTCGACCTCAACTATAATTCGCGGCGCTATGCTTATGAGCTAGGCTAGTAACATACCCGTAAAAAAATACTCGGAAACAGGCCTCGGATACAATACGGATACATTACAAACGACATTTGGCTATCGACACAGGACTATGATGGGAACATGGAACGTCCGCACCTTGTCAGAACCCAAGACTGTCTCAAGTTTGTCGTGAGATGGATCAATACCAGCTACTAATTTTAGGCCTCAGCGAAGTAAGATGGATGGGTCAAGGCGACTTTCACGAACAATCAGGGCATTATCTAATGTTTAGTGGCAATAATGAATCACGAACCAACGGAGTGTGAATACTTATAACAGCTAGAGCTAAAAAGTCATTGATTGGATTTAAACCAATCTCTGACCGCATTATTTCAGCTTCAGATTCCACTCTAAATTCCGCAATATCACTATTACCCAGTGCTATGCTCCCACCAAACCTGACAACGATAAAACAAAGGAGGCCTTCTATAGTCAACTAAAGGTAACAATAGCCTGTGCTAACGCAGGCGACTTCAAAATTGTGCTTGGAGATATGAACGAGAGATACTCCTGGATTTGTGCTCCAGTCAACAGCTTTTCATCGGTGGCACAAAGTTCGCACATAGAGACATTCACAAATATACCTGGCAATCACCAGATGGTGTGACACGTAACCAGATTGATCACATCTTAATCAGCAACAGATTCGCTAGCTGTTTACTAGATGTCAAAGCCGGTCACGGTGCTGATATCTTTAGTCATCACAACCTTCTGGTTGGTATTATCAGACTGCGGCCAGCTGCAATTCAACAACAACACAGAACTGCGCGAAAATACGATCTCAGCAAATTTCAAAATCTCGCCAAGGTGAATGAATTTAGTCTGCAACTTCAGTCAAACATAGTCGCTGAGCATTCAAACATGGTATCATAGCATACTATAGAATCTGCAATTAAAGGTGCCGCAGATGTTGCATTAGGCTTTGTGCAACATCAGAGAAAACCATGGATAAGGGATGATACGTGGAGGGAGCCTAATTACTAAGAACGGCGGGTCCGAATCAGACGTGACAGACCGCAAGGGCAACAAGGCGCGCTCTGCTTACTACTCACTGTACAAAGTGTGGCGAGCGCATAACATCTCCAGGAGCACCAAGCTAAATATCTTCAACTTCAGTGTTATATGGTTGCAAGACTTGCAAAGTTACAGCCACAATTTTACAAAAGTTACAAGTATTTATCAACAAGTGTCTGCGGCAAAATCTGTGGCATCTTTTGGCCAAACACGATCTCAAACTCGGATCTATTTGCCCTGAGAAGCGAAGGAAATGGCAATGGGTAGGGCACACCCTGCGGAAACCGGATAATGATATTACAAAAATGGCATTTGGGTGGAACCCCCAAGGAAGACGAAACCCGGGACGCCCAGTGAACACGCGGCGCAGATCAATCGAGCGAGAATCGCGTACAGTAGGCGTATGGCGTGAAGTTAAACAGCTGGCGAGAGACAGATGGCGCTGGAAGGAAGTCGTTTCCGCTCTATGCTCCTCTTAGGATTGCGGTCAGTTGGGTTGGGGAGTATCTGGGTAACTCCTGTTATTTTAGCTAATATTGAAAACTACTTTACCGATTTTGGTCAGGTATTTACCATTGTACAGAGTTTTTTGACCCGGAGGTTACAGTTCTGCGGTCAGTGGTGGGATCAGTGTGGGGTTTTTTTTTTTTTTGTAGGAATCACTGGTTAGATTGTCAGTTGGGTGGGGGTGAATGGGTTGGGAGTAGCCGGGCAAGACCGGGTAAGTAGTGTATAAAATTAAGAAGAACCTTCTAATTATGCACATATAAATTTCAGTTCAAAAGATCGAAGCATTACAATTACTCAAAAAAAAATTGTACCCCCAAAATATGTTTTCTCAAAGTTTTAAAGAATTTGGAGTCTAAAAAAACAAAAAAATGTCCATTGGGATGTTGGCTATTCTCAACATAACTCAAGAACCGAAAGTCCAATTTTAAAAATTCTTCACTAAAATGATTTTGAGAACAAGGTTGATAATTGATTAGATTACGGGCTGATGCATCTGCTATACAAACTTTCCCCCAAAAATTACCTCTTTGGCTCTAAGTGCTCAGAGAAATACCTCTGATGTAAAATTTTTATCAGTTGGGCTTGTTACTGCCGACTTTGACACTATTTTGAGGTCTGTACGTCTGTACAAAGTATTCAACAAATTTCGCTTTTTAATCTCCTCTTATTTTGGAATTTTGTAAAAATTCCGAACAACTTAAATAGCTCGTTGATCTTCCTTATCCTTGTTTCTATACAACGTTGGGACAGCTATGGTACATCTATACCCCACATTGCACATCTTAAAGCTTTAAAATAATTTCTGGCGACTTTTGTCCTTTTCGACCATTGTGCATTAGTGCAAACATTGAGTGTCAGGTTCTTGTGTGCCAAAGATAACAATTTCAGGCAATCACACTCAAAGCGACGACCATTCCAAGGCTCACAAATCACAAAATGGAATTGGCGCTACTACTCGCTTTTCCTTAAAATGAAGATTTTCTGAAAGTGCCATTTCTGCTCACTGTACAGCATACCATAGTAACGCAGAATAATTCAATATGCAATAATGTAATTATGTCATAATGCTCTCTCTGGTTGGTCGAGTCGTAGCCGGAGTCGGAGTCGGAATCGAAGAGAAGAACAAATATGTACGATTTCACATTTATACATTTATACATTTGTACTGGAGCCATATAGCCAACTGAATAGCCGCTATAAATACTAACAAAAGAATATCGGAAATTAAGCGGAAATTGCGGCACAAATACCATCGAAATGTATTTGAAGAAATTAATGTTTTTTTTGTCATTTTTGTTAGAGATAAGAGCTGACTACCGAAATATACAGATACCATTTGAGGATTAACGCAGAAGAAAATGAAATCTGGGGGAAATTAATTTTATTTACTAACTAGTATCATAATTATATTTTGGCATCACTAGCTTCTAATTGCAGCGAATGTGAATGCGAAACTGATGATAAAAAATCAACCAATAAATTTTTTTTTATGTGAATTCTCTTATCGGAGGTACACATGTGTGCAAAGTTGAAGAAAATTTTGAAAAAATTTATATGGGCGACCCTCGGCCTTGGGACCCGATCACTTCTAGATTTTTATAGAAAGTGTTATTATCGAAGATACATAATCATCATCATATTTGGCTCTATAACCTGTGTCCGGTCCTGGCCTCCAGCAAAAATCTCTCCACCAGTTCCGATTTCGAGTTGATGTCATCCAGTTTGGCATCCCTAAAATCTGGGCGTCTCCTTTCTTATGTATGGGGCACAGCATGCCTCTTCGGTAGTCTTCTGGCATCGCTTCTTCCTCCCATACTATTAGTTCATGAAATGCTTGATGTATTGCGGGGCCTCCTGTTTTAATAAGCACCTCTGGGATACCATCAGATCCCGGGGCCTTATTATTTTTGAGCCGATTTATCGCTCTGCTAACTTCGTCTATGCTTGGTGACGGCAGTATAGTGGAGCCTACAATTCCTCAGTTAGCTGACCCTTAAGCAACTCATGAAAGTGCTCTTCCCATCGCTCTAAGATTCCTTTGAGATCGGCGATCAGATTACCCTCTTTGTCTTTGCAGTATGTGCAACGCGGTGTATATTGCGTCATACCGCGGACTCCTTGGTAGAAATTCCGCGCCTGGTGCGGTCCTCGCTCTCTGTAGTGTTCTAGTTCCCGAACGAAATTCTTCTCCCAGGCTGCTTTCTTTCGCCGGTAAACGGTTTTTTCATATCTTCTGAGCTCTTTATATTAATCTTCACGTGCCCGCGTTCTATGAGATTAAGGTAGTACGGTACACAACATTCTTACGTTCAGTCGCTAGCTTACATTCGTCATCGAATCAGTCGATCCGATCTCTACGACTACTGCCTAAGATGGAGTCAGCAGTACTAATGACAGAATTTTAGAGGCGTGTCCATTTCTCTACACCATCATAAATTTTGTGCCTTGGAGCCCGATCACTTTCAAATTTTTATAAAAAGTGTTGTTATCGGAAATACACATGCGCACACATTTGCTTGATTTTTAAACATAATATATGGACGTCCCTCGTCCCTGGGGCCCGCTCACTTCCAAATTTTTATAAAAAGTGTTGTCATCGGATGTCATATACATGTGCCAAAAATTTGAAGAAAATCGGGATAATTTTTTAAAAAAATGTCGTGCCTTGTAGCTCGATCACTTTTAAATTTTTATAAAAAGTGTTGTTATCGGAAATACACATGCGCACAAAATTTGGTTAATTTTTAAAAAAAATTATATGGACGTCCCTGGGACCTGGGGCCCGATCACTTCCAAATTATTATTAAAAGTAATCGGAGATACACATGTGTATAAAATTTGAAGAAAATCGGGTTAATTTAAAAAAAATTGGGTCTTGGAGCCCGATAACTTTCAAATGTGTACAAAGTAACATTTATCATTTGGCCAGTCAGCCACTGACAGACAACCGGGCACGCGAAGTTAATATAGTGAATTAAGTAACGTCTGGAATTTCCTGTAAGTCAATCAGCCAAAATAATTAAATGAATTATACTCACAGGTAGACAACAAACAGTGTGCACCTATTCTCATTTAGTAATTGATTCATTTATCCAGAAGTTTTTAGGCTTGTTAGGTAGTATGGTTCTCTATTAGACCTAGTAGAACGAAATGGAGTAGCTTAAAATATCGCATTGTATCCTCTCAATTGCCTTGCAGAAAAGCAATTTTAAGCTTTACCTCCTTAGGAAACTCTATTACCCAAGTCCCTATTGTGTTGTTTCACCTGTAAGAACACACTGCGCAGCTGGAAGAACGCCTACATACTGTTATTAATCGCTGTCTTTATCGAATATTGTGATTTTAATGGCTAAACATACTACGAGTGTTTCGAAGGACAATGTGAAAGTGTGGTATGCAGTGTATCTCGTCGGGAGAGCTCCGTCTCAGGCTACGCAGATGACAATGGATTGGAAGTTGCACATGCTGCGTATATGAATATATGTGAGAGTAAAATCGCTTGTCAAGTCCTCCGCACATATAGGCAGATTGACCAACAGTAAGAAACTGAAACGCATAGAGGACGATAGCAACAATAGATGTGAACTGAAAATCATAGCCGAGTAATGTGCCAGATGGCTTTCTAGCATTGTGCACGTCCCTTAGGATTAGAAGACTGCAGCAGTTAGTACAGCGTAAGGGTACTTATGTTTTGTCACTATGTTTTCAATGTCCTCCTATGTGTACAACAAACGACATGAGGACGTACATATGAATACTAATAAATCTTTTTAAACCGAACGTATAAACGTCGACTATATGGAAGACGTTGCTGAATATGCGACAGCTAACAATGACTCTAGTGACTGACGGGTTTTCCATATTGTATAGGCATGATATTGCATTAAGTAAACTGTTATGAATTAAAAATAAATTTATGAATATCGTGAAACTTATTATGAGCGTACTTAATTCGTTTATATTAAAAGTATTCACTTATACATAACACATTAGGATTATTTCGGTCACTTTTAACGTTGATTGTCATGGGTGATATGATAAAATAAAATGATAAGTACAATTTTCCAACTTTTTATTCGTAGTAAAGACTCACCATAGACAGTCGTAAGGACGGTTCGGCAAAGAAAAATGTCTGACACATGATAAGAAGCTTTTAAGCACAGGTTCCAAGTTGTGCGGATCGAATCCAAGCAAAAATGCTTCTCTATTACTGCTGAACAGGCTGACTGGCAGTAGACACTATTGACAGATTCTGGTACTAAGGTAGAATGATAACAAACGAAAAAACGGAGTGTACGAGACGGCTGTGATGCATGCATCAGCGGTGCTAGCCTTGAATTTAAAAATATTACGAATAAAGTAACCTCTTTCAAAAAATGCGGTTTTTATCTTGATTGAAATTAAATAATAATATTCAAAAATTTCTTGTAATATGACGAGCCAGAAACTTTGTAGACTATCTCCGAAATCGTTTAGCCGTTTTCGTTGCTGTGGCTATCGTCACGAATCAGTGTTACCCAGACTAATTTAGGTTTCTCTAAAAATGGTTTCTTACGGGTCAACTTTACTTTGATCGTTACCCGTTATTCCTCCTATTCTTCTGATGGATGACCGCCATCGGGAAGCCAAGACTGGATCCCAGTTGAAAAGCCAAATATGATGTTGATGTATTTTGAAGACGGAAAACAATCAGCAGGTTAAGTCCTAAGACCTCTTTGTATTTAAAAATTGAAATATGTATTTCCGTACTTCTCAATATTTGCAGTTTGGCGAAAAAATTAATGTTTTCTAGGTGTGCTAGGTAATGATTTTGGAAATTTTGATTTCATAACAATCATTTTAAGGACAAATTACCACTTAAAATGGTGTTCACTATGTCTTGGATTGGGTGGAAGTCGGTGGGGAGTGATTTATGGTGGGTATGGCTTAGTCGATAGGATATAAGGCGTTGTTGGCGGGGCGGGGAGGTTACACCGGATAACTCCAGGCACAATCAACTAATCGTATTACTGAAAAAATACAGAAAAGTTGATTGGTTTAGAGGCGAAATAGACCAATGCTCATTATTTTTTAGTTAATGGGGGTTCGCATGCTTCTTTTATTTTTTTAAATTAATAGCTGTTCTGTGGAGCTTTGCTAACCACATATATGAATAACCAGGTGTCCAACCCGTTTCAAAATTTTGCAGGTTCATGTTTCGTATGCAGAATTTAAATATTTTGGACAATTAATAAGATTTAAAAAATATATTTATACTAGTTGCTAACCCCGGCGTTACCCCGGGACCCGCCGACGGTTTAACCCGAGACACCGTCTAGATCCACCAAAAGCTAACATAACAGGCGTTGTCCGGCTGATGATGATTTTAAGAAAAAAAAAACAACCCATAAAAATTAAAATTTTTCTTGTAAATTCTCTAATCGGGGATACACACACACACACACACACACACTGCGTGCTCGTTTTGTGGCAAAATCATTCAGAAATGACGCAGCGGCAGCGAACGGCGCTGCTCACAAAGCACAGAGCTCAGACTTTGCCGTGATCTGATGCGATATAGCGATATTTAAAAATTGTATATTGGGGTCCCCAAGGGGCCGATCGCTCCAAATTTTTACAAAAAGTGTTTTCCATCGAAGACACACATGTGTACAAAATTTAAAGAAAATCGGGTAAATTTTGTAAAAAATTTGTATGAGAGCCCCCGACCCCGCGGCCCGAGGGGCCTCAAATTTTAATAGAAAGTGTTGTGATATACATGTGTGCAAAATTTCAATAAAATCGGGCTGTAGGAAGTGGTTTAAAAATTGATCACAAGATTTGGCCAGCCAGCCAGCCAGCCAGCCAGCCAGCCACGGGCAAGTGAAGTTAATATAGAGAAATTAAAAACCATAGTTAATTCTCAAATAACCAAATGACAATGTGTGAGACTTGTTGTTCAATGCATAGATTGCCTTCGACACCAAATGGCATTTGCACTATTCGTACAAAACACAGCATAGAAAACAGCGCAACACATAGCACACAGTCATTATGAAACCTGTATATGGCGTGATAGTCGTACAAAACACAGTCGTACAAAACGCAGCACACAGCAAACAGTCATTATGATGCCCCTGTGATATTTAAAACATATATATGGGAGCATCTCGAACAAATAGGCATACAGACATACAAAGGGGCACGTGAATCCTGATACCCCCACAATCAGTGGGGTGGTCAGACCACCCAGAAAAATATATAATCGACTAAAACTTGTTCGAATCGTGACTCGGTCGGTCGCGACTCGGTCGGTCGCGACTTCATACATAAATCCCATGGAAAACGGCATTTTTTTTCAGTGTTCCCCGAATTTTCCAATTTTCCAGGATCCTATATATAACCTTCCCCGGACTTTTAAGAACATTTAAAACTAGCCAAAACGGTCAAGCCGCTTAGCCGTGAAAAGGTAACAGACAGACAGACAGAGTTAAATTCACATTTATACCTAATATTAGTATGAATAGGAGCCCCATGACCAAGGTCTATGACCCCTTCTTTCCCTCATCCATTAAGATCCACTCATGACTCCCTCTCAACCACCTTCAAGATACTCCAAGATCCTCTTCAGATACCACTTAAAACCCCCTCTTAATCCTCTCAAAACCCTATTAAAGATTACCTTAAGACCAATAAGAGGGGGTTTCATCCCTCAAGAACCCGCCCATGAATCCTTCTAAATACCACATCAAAACTCCTTGAAGACCCTTTTAAGACACCTAACAACTCCTATCAAATTGGTCACATTATTGTGTTACATTTAAATTTTGGGAAGTGTCATTTCTCTACCGATTTGTATGAAATTCGGTATGATCTTTTGAGTGCCCCCCCCCCCCCCCCCCCCCCCCCAGAAGACCTTTGTGGGGGTCTTTTGAGGATCTTTTTAGGGTCTTTTGAGGGTTTTCTGATGGTCTTTAGAATAGTCTTTTGAGGGTCTTTTGTGGTTCTTTTGGAGGCCCTTTGAGGGTTGTTGGGGTCTTTTTAGGGTCTTTTTAGGGTCTTTTGAGGGTATTTTTGGGAGTCTTTTGGAGGTCTTCTCAGGGTCTTTTGGGGGTCTTTTAGGGGTTTCTAGATGAGTATTTTTGGGGTCTTTTGGGGTCTTTTGACTGTCTTTTTGTGGTATTTCGGGGTGTCTTTTGAGGGTCTTTTGGGGGACTTTTGATGATCTTTTGGGGGGTCTTTAATGATTCTTGGGGATTTTGAGGGAGTTTCGGAGGTATTTTTGTGATTCTTTTCGGGGTCTTTAGGGGCCTTTTGAAGGTCTTTGGGGTCCTTTGGAGATCTTTTTGTCCACAACATCAAAGAAGTTTCACTTCAATTGCGCGTAAAAGTTACTGATTTATTTGTTGTCATTGCGAATGCAAACCGCAGCCGAAACTGCAAGCGCTTAAAGTCTACTGGCATGTCGGTCGGAATCATTAGGATGCGTTGATAGATAGCAAAAGAAACACCGTGCGAATGGATCAGCTGTCAAATGACACTTGCGCACGTATCCCAAATAATTGGAATCTATTGGAACATAAATGGAATAACGACTTTTGTTAGAAAGATCGCGAATCAACACAAATTTAATTTTATTTTAATTTAGACTGGAATGCGTTTTTCCAGTGTTCCAGGAGCATAAGAAACAAAATAATTTTTGCTATTTGTCCGAATTTTTCGACTTTCCTTTGTTATTGTCTTTCTTTCCCAGGACGAACAAAACAAAAAAAGAACTACGCAAGTCCAACAAAAATCGTATGGACAAAAGCACTTTCAGTTTTTTCCCAATTTAAAAACTTTCTGAGCAACTTTTCTATTTTTTTTGAATAAACCTTATTCGGACTATGTCGAATTTAAAAATTATATTATATAAATTTTTAACCAACTTCCTAAGTCCCAAATTTCTTCAAATTTTGTACACATATGTATCTCCGGTGACAACACTTTTTAAAAAAATCTGGAATTGATCGGGCCCGGTGGTCAGGGGCTACCATAAAATTATTTAAAAAAATGTATCCGATTTTCTTAAAATTTTATACAAATATGTATCTCCGATAGCACTTTTGTAAAAATTTGGAAGTGATTGGGCACCGGGGTCGAGGGTTTCCCATACAAAGTTTTAAGAAAATTACCCGATCTTCTTCAAATTTTATACTCAGGCGTATTTTCAATAGACAACAGTTTTTGTAAAAATTTGGCAGTGATTGAGCCCCAGGGACGAGGGGCTCCCAAATCATTTTTTCTTAAATTGCCCCGATTTTATTCAAACTTTGCACATATCTGTATCTCTGAGTAGGAAAAATTTTAAATTTTATGGGTTAATTGTTTTTTTTTATTAAGATAAGCTTTCAAGAAAATCAATTGATAGGTGTTCGCTTAATCACCACTTCTCGAGCTTTCGAACTGGGTATAGAGGATATTACGCTGTTAAAAGACTGATATGGCTTAGTCGTATATTCGTGAATTTTAAATGGTTGCAGATTGGAATGATGCGAAGTACAGTTTGTAGAACATTTTGTATTCGTGTTATGAACTCTGAATGGATTTGGGTAGGTTTATCAGCATTTTTAGCATGCATTTACGAATACCTATGGATATGTGTATGTATCACTGTTGGTCGGAAAATCAGATTTCTTAATGGTATTTTAAGAAGGGGGAAATAAGATCTATTGGTGCTTTTACACGGTGAAAAGCAGCATTAGCTGTCCCCCTAAATTTCAGTCGCATAAATATTCCTGACAACGGTGATTCCTTAAGCCAAACTGTCATTGCCATAACGTGCATGGATTTTCTTTTCAGTACGGTATTCATATTGGATATATCATCTAATCATCCTTTTATTCCTTTAACAATGCGCTATATGTAATGCAAGTATAAGCTAAAGTAATGACCGCGAAGGGATTAAAAGACAAAGAAAATATTGGGAAGGAAAATATTGTGAGAGTAAATCGATTCAACTGGTTGACCTCATGTACGCCAAATTTATTTGACAATTTTCTTAATCCTTTGGCAGACAAATTTATAACAAAATCGAATTTCGCCGTAATAAAATGTTTTCCACTCGATAAATCCGATCCCACAGAGCTACAGAATAAATCCTATCTCGCCTCAACTTTAAACTTAACTAATATCACTTTATTGCTAATCCTGTTAGGAGTTTCCTTTGGAATAAAAATCCACCACAATGGAAGTGTCTGTTATACATATGCTCGTTGGTGCCTGTGTTAATTTACAACTTTTCCACCTGCCCAACTTTATAAATAAAATCCAAGATTACTCAAGCTCTTCGTCCTTCCTTCCTGGCTTCCTTCCTTCTTGTAGTTGTTGTAGTTGTGTGTTGTTTTTCTTTTCTATTTCGCCTGATTCTTCGCATTATTATTAGTTAGATAAACTTTTGCTTACCACATAATATCCTCCGTGTGGCCAGTGTAATGTCTCTGTGCATCTTCGTCGCGGTCGAGCAACACAGCAACTGCTGCCACATAGTAGAGTAATTCCCCCGACGGTAATACCCACAAGTTACGCCGAGCATCGATTCCCCGGTAGCCATGACTTCAAAGAGAAAAACGAAAGCAAAAAAAAGATTACTCGCAAAAAAAAGAACAAAAGGATTTAAGAATTTCCCCCAGTGGCACTGGAAGCAACTACTAGGTACAGAATCATTCTACTGTCCTCTCTACGCTCACCCACAGCCGCGGTCCATGGCCGCACTTCCCACTCTCTGTAATTCTCTTGCATACGAGTATATACTTACACCCATTGGAGTTGCAGCTTCTTATCTGGCGGAGCATTGTCCGCTGGGGCATGATGAATGGGCGGATAGAATGTCCGTCGTAATCCGCGAATTGTGACTTTGGTTGGCTCTTCCTTCATCATGTCCAGCATTGTGTATTCCCCATTGGAGCGGAGTATTTCACTCTCTGGCGCGTACAGGATTCTTGGGCGGCTTTTGCTGCGAGGTCGAGCTCCTCGTAAAGGAACTTTTGGAAGTTCATCTGATGTCAGGATGGGTGCGGCTGCGACGACAGAAGGACGCGACCGGGATCGCCGTATAGGGGAGCCAGCAATCATTGCCGTCCCCGTTGCCAAATAGAAGGTGTCAACGTCAGCGAATTCATTTCGCAACTGTGAGAAACTTCGAACCTGAAAGGACACATCACGTGCATCGTAAAGTGAATGAGTATGAATTTATATGTGGCCTGATGTGTACATTTAGAAAATGTGTCACGTGCTAATGGCTTACGATACCTCTTGTCCTGTTCCCGTGTACATTTTCTTTGCTCCATTAATTTTTAACACTTGACCCAGATCTTCTAGAACATCTTCGAATGGCTGTGACGTTCGTAAGTTCAGCAGGACGCGGCACTGTAAAAGGATGTAATAAAATGTCCGTTAGATTAAGTGTGCGTATGTTAATATGCGGTTAAGTACGTTCCAAGCATTCTGGTGTTAAATTGGCCAAAATATATAAACCTTTTTTTATAGTCGAAGTAATTGCCATCACTCGATCGTTACATCCCCCTCAATGTACATTTGCACGCAATTTCTTCAAATCGTCAACATTTCTATTACCCACAAAACACACAACAAAGCCAGCGGGGTGCATAGGCCACAAAACCATAAAGCGTAAAAAAGTCTTTAATGCGACCCAAATTTGACCACAAATTTGCGTTTGTCCTCGTTCGTGCGTTTATAGTGGCGCAATAATTAGTTTTAACCTTCCAGTCAGCCTTCCTTAGCACTAATAACGACGAGTGCAAAGTGCTTGATAAATGTGTTCCTATTGAGCACCTCTAGACTTCTAAATTGCCCATGTCGGCCAGAAAAATCCATAAGATTTCATATTTCTCTTTAGCACCTTTATTGAAGGACGACGGTAATTGCCAAATTCAGGTCTTATTTGCCTGTGTAGCATTATTCCAAATGTAAAACGTAACGTGTAACACGGAAAATGCTTAATGCTTTTCGGTTCAAAATTGATTTGCACTTTTGCTTGGTGGCACGACGCCCAATTTATAAAGGAAAGGGAGGAAAAGTACCAGCAGATAATAAATTAACGAAGGCCTTTGGCGTTGCCTTTACTTGCCTAAAAGGGTTTGTCGGTTACAGCAGGTAAATACGTATATATAGATATGTAAATGAGTGTGTGTGTTTGTTTTATGTTAAGTCTTTGGGGATTATAACACTACACGTAAATCAAGTATTAAATAATTAATGGGGAATCACGAGCACTCCCCTATTTTCCTGCATATTCTTGTGACAAAATGGCGAGGAATTTATTAAATAAACAAATCTCCAATTGTTTAAAAGATTCGATTTTTGAATATAATTTTAACACTTCTTTCTGTCTAAATTGGCATTGAAGGTTTCCTTAAAGGTTATATGATCTTCTTATTTGTGCAGTGAGAGAGAACTATTTCTTTAGGACAGGCTAATAGCCCTTGCAATTTTATGTTTAAGGTTTTTGATCAAGGCATAAAAAATCGATATATCTTACTTAGAAAAACAAAAGAAACTTTGAGTTGACATTTATTTAATAAATACTTGTTTTTGTGGTTTTGGTTCAAGACTTTATAGAGTTTATTGTTAGTTAGCAATTGAAAAATTATTTATAAAGTAAAAGATAAACTCAATATTTCGATTTAAGTGGTCTTTCAAACTAATTTTTATTACTAATTCAATAAAGAATTAATTGGTTTCATTTGTGTATAGCGTTAACTAAGTTTTCAAAGTGTTATGTAGGTATATATTGTTATATCGACCTCCTTAAAATATAATTGTTTACAAGGGAGTGGTAAGCTGTTAGGGAGGATAGCGAAGTAAGCAAGGAAGACGATGGGTCTTACTACACAAGACACTCCTTAAAATATAATTATTATAAAATAAGATATAAGACAAGGTATTACTTATAAGGAGGATATCCGAAGTAATGTGTAAGACCCACCGTCTTCAATGCTTACTTCGGCTATCCTCCTTATCAGTTATCCACTACTTTTAAAATAATTGTATCTAAACAACACTATATAGTATAGTGGGTTGGTGTGATAATTTGCGAAGAACCACACAAGAGCACTCAGACCTTTGGTTCATTGTACTCGTTCCCAGTAAGTTTACTATTGAAATCTCTTCGTAGCAAGCGTAGCCTAGTACGTAGGACAGCTACAAAGGAAATATGAAGTTGTTTCTTCTTCCTCCTGGCAAGACTTACATATTGGATCCAATATAAGTCCCAACTTGTCGGGTCGAGTTATGTCCTGTAACTAAACCGACCATGCTCCGACAGCTCCTTCTGGATATTCCCAAAATGAACTTAGCGGTGTTTTTGTTCGGCCTATCCACAAAAAGCTTGGTAGTTCTTCATATATTAATGGAGTGCCAACTTTGTTCCTGTTCGGCTTCGGCTTCCATCAATATTCGAATACCAATAATTAAGCTTGCCTGACTCAAAACAAACTGGATGACATCAGCTCGAAATCGGTACCGCAGAGACTTTTTGCAGGAGGCCAGGATCGGACCCCGGTTGTAGAGCCAAATATGATGATGATGATGACTCAAGCCTAACATTAGTTCCGGACCATTAGAAGTATTGGAAGAACCACTTCTTGCAAGTGCATCAGCAAATTCATTTCCTTTATTCCTGTATGTCCGGGAACCCAGATAAGAGTGACGGAATTCCATCTTCAAATAGAGTTAAGTCTTCTCTTACATTCTAGAACAATCTTCGAATTGACACTAGGTGATTCCAGTGCTAGTAGAGCTGCTTGGCTGTCACTACATATTGCAAAGATTCGTCCTTGTATCTTTTTAGCGACAGCCCAGTTGGCAAATTTTAAAATAGCAAATATTTCTGTTTGAAAAACAATTGGCCATTTGCAAATGACTCCTTAGAATTTTCATTTAAGAACCATCCCGCACTAGTTCCTTCATCGTTGAGAGAACCATCAGTGTAGCATATGGGTTCGAATTTCCTAAGGATCTTAGTTGAATTTCCCGTTCCTTTGCAATTTGTTTAGTGTTCTCTTACCCATTTTAAGACAAGTTCTTGGCCACCAAACAGCTGCCGCATAGGTGAGAATGGGTTTGATAATCGTTGAGTACAACCAGTGTACCATTTTCGGACTCAGCCCCAATGATTTACCAAATGCTCTTTTACAATGAATAAATGTAAACTGAGCTTTCGATATTCGATTCCAGGTGAATCTTCCACATCATCTTGCAATCTAGAATTTCTCCTAAATATTTGACTTCCGTGGAGATTGGCAAAGTGAAGCCTTTTAGTACAGGAGGAATAAGACCATCGAATTTACATTTACGAGTAATTAAACTGCAGTAGTTTTACTCGGATTTTCCGATAGTCCATTTCTGCTACACCAATTATCCAACCGATTCAGAGCCATCTGTAGATTTATATAGGCGGCCATGAAGGATTTATTGGATGAAATAAGACATACATCGTCCGCATAAGCTTGTATGTGTATATCGAATTGAACAACTTCTTCGAGCAAAGAATCGACAACAAGGCACCATAGAAGCCGCGAAAGGACTCCACCTTGTGAGCATCCCTTGGCCACTTCGACCGTTACTTTATCATCCATATTTTCGCCTGTCTGAAGAAGCCGGCGGGAAAGCATGTAGTGAATTTATTTGGTTAAGGTTGGTTCGGCTCCATATCCTGCACATCAAGTCAAAGGTAGCGTTGTCAATAGCTCCCTCAAACCAATAAACACCCCTATGCTCCACACATCATTCTCTTTTCAATCCTGCAAACAAGATCACGAAGAGCAGACTCACAGGATTTACCACACTGATAGGCGTGCTAATTCACATTTAAGGGATTTCTTTTGAGTATTTTGGACCTAATATACATCTCAATCAAGCGTTCAAGACCTTTCAGGACAAATGATGAAAGACTGATTAGTCTGAAGCTTTTAGCTTGTGAGTAGTCGCTTTTACCTGGTTTCGGGATAAAAGCTACTCTTACATTGCATAAACAAGTAGAAACATACCCGAAGGCCAACTAGATGTGTAAATCAGTTTTGGCTCGTCTATAAGTATATTGCCACCATGTTTCAGCATTATTGGGTGTATACCATCCGGACCTGGTGCTTCAAAATCCTTGAAGGACGAAAAAGAGAATTATATTGCGTCCGATTTAGCCACCTTTCCTGCTACATACCAATCATATCTGGTGACATATCTTCCATCTGGAGCCAAGTTGACACTATTAGTCTCCCTTTACACTCTGCTTCCTGGGAAGTGAGTGTGGAGTAAAATGTCATTGACCTCCTGCATAGAGTTGGTAAAAGTCCCATCCGATTTCCTGAGTGAGTTGAGTTTGGCTCTGTTGTCTTTTTGAAAGATTTTGCATAGCCTTGCTGTTTCACTTAGATCATTTATTTCGGAGCAGAAGTTCCTATAGGACTCGAGCTTAGCCTTCTTTACTTTTGCCTTATATTATTTCTGCTTACTGCTATAAGTCTCCCAGTCGCTTTCAAGATCTGTTTTTAAGGCTCTATTGAGAAGCTTCCGTGAGATCCAGCGAAGTTTTTGAAGTTCACTGTGCCACCAGGGAACAGTTTTCCCTTTCCACTCCTTTCTGGCTGGACAGAACTCAACAAAGCTATCCATTAAGGATTTTAGCTTCGTTTGTCAGTTCTTCTTGGATTTCTGCCGGCGGGAATTGTGTTAAATTCGGCGCTTATATCTATTGTCGGACAGTGAGATATCTTATTGCACTTTGATCATTTTGTCGTTTGACAGGGTTAGATCAATCACTTCTTTCCTCTGACTGTTCATAAATGTTGGCTTATTGCCAATGTTATTTATTACGACGACGTCTGTGGAAAGTCCAACAGTTGAAGTCCTCTGTAGTTGCATTTGCTGGTTCCCCAGATGGTATGCTGAGAATTCGCATCGCATACAACAATTAGAATCATATTGTTAGATTCAGAGTATCTAACCAGTTCCATCAGTTCCCTTGATGGAGGAGGACTAATGGAGTCATATGGGAGATAAGCAGATGCAACAATGGGTCTTGCCTTTCTCCCACATATCTGATAAAATATTTTATCTGCGACAAGATCTTGAGAACAGAATTGTCGCTGGCTGAGATAATTTTTGCAATTATCAAACAGGCCAGAGGACGATTACTCCCTTCATGATAAAAGACAGTGCCCCAATCAATCATGCCTAAGCCACAGATACGTCCACGATATTCCCGACCGCACAAGGATTATTTAAGGTGATGTTTTCAACTCGTATGACTACTACATAGCAGAACAGACATTATCTATAATTTTTTACCCCCTTTATCGCCGCCACTTCCCTTGATGAGCACTGAGGCACGACAAAGAAAGTAGTAGGGATGCAATCCGAACCTTTCTTTCAGAATCTTGAAAGATGGCTCATTCACTCCCACAAAGAGTAGGGATGCATCATTTCCACACTCTTTCTGTGAGTAGGCTCGCCATTTATTTGTGTCAAGACCCTGATTTTTGATTCGGAGTCTTGCGACAATTTCCGCAGGCTTCCAGAGTTTTTCAAGTAAGCGGATTGTCGCCTTTACCAGCTTGTGACGTTCCCCTCTGCTTACGAAGAAGGTACTGCCTTCAAAGGCTGGTAAAGCTCCCATCTTTGATGAAAGCCATGCGAAGAAGCGTTCATTGAAACATTATACTGTGATGGTGCCCTGATTCAGGCTCATTCCCTCGTCGGTCGGTCGGTCGTGAATCAAATAACAAATCTTAGAATCTGGTGAATCTTTTTCCACCACAAATTTCCAAAGGCGTTCTTGGACAAAGTCAAGTTGTTTTTTTGACAACTTGCCTTCATTCTTCCTCGCTGATATAACAGCTGTCAATACCTTGGCCGCTATTTCAGAATAGCTTCGCCTCTGTATAGACTTAAAAGCCTTTGAACAACTGGGCAAGCAGTCTATTTCTGGTGCAGGTCCTGTGTTCAGTGATGTAGTTAGAGATTTCGAAGTCAAGTCTGAATTGGATTGGATTTTTCATTTCTTCCTCTTCTTCTCATTGGCGACTTGGGTATTTGATCAGTTCCCCAGATCCGATGCTTCCTCGCCAGGTCTAGGTCGTATGCCGCCCGTGGGAATTGAATTAGTGGTCTGTGATAAATCGGCATCCATTTTCATTTTAGTTAATCTTTCACGCCTCTACCCAAAACTACCCAAATGAATAAAAAAATCTTACATTGCGTCATCGCAAGTCGCAATTGCAATTGTTTTTTAAAAAAGTTCCATCAAATTTTGACTGGTAAAGGTTGAAAAATGCGAGTGGACAAACAAACAACACTTCGCCCTTTGTGCTCGTAATTATTCCGTTTTCGGTTACGTAAGGGATATTTTAAATTTTCGGATTGGTTACGATTTGGTTTTTCGGTTTCTTTTTTTTTTCCCTTTTTTAATTTTTAAATCAGTTCCACTTGAACTCTCCGCATTCTGCTGCTGCCAATATTTTGAAAGAGTTCGTCAACTAAAACCAAATCATAAAAGGTCAAAAATGTTCCTTTTTTTATCAAGCATATGTCAAGAGCAGCACCCCGTCTGTAATGTGAAGTATTAAGTTAAATACAAAAAAAATACACAAAGATTTTATCTTAATAGATAACCCAATACTAACCCGATGGAAGTATAAATTATTACAGTTTCCTTTCGCTTTTTCTTCTATCAATTTTACAAACTACCAGGATTTGATGTTAACAATAACTCTCATCGCCAACAACCAACAGTATCAGCACTAGTAGCAGTAGTCATAATTGCATTATGAACTCAATGAAGATGGTGCCTGCGGGGAATTGCATTACGGATAAGTCCTGTGTGACAGCATTAGCAACAGGACTCTTGTAAGCTGATCTAAACAGTTTTCGTTTTTCAAAGGACTACAAAGTGTATAACGTCAAGAATATATACGTGTATCTGCGGTGTACGTGTTTTACCGTCGCTCACAAAATAAAAACAAAACAAAACAAAATAACATTATGCCAATAGCAAAAAACTTCATAAACAACAACAACAACAACGTACAAAGGACATGGAGTCGTGTCGTTCGCGAATTCTGGTGGGTTGGTGATTTAGATCGACAAACGCGACGCGATGTTGGTCATAATTACAAGCAACTGCAATACGTGCAACTGACGGCTGAAGGCTACTTACTCTGTGCTAGTGTGCATAATAATGAAGACAAACAGACAAAAAGAAAAAGAACAGGAAGAAGAAGAAGAGACAAAAAAAAACCAACAGCAGATATCATACTAAGTAGATTAGGGTAAGGAAATGATTGGTGTCCTTGGCCTTGCGGTTGTGGAAAAGCCCATTGCCTGATTGTTGCTACGCTGTCCTACTGAAACACTCCCTAGAGTGCCGAGTGCAGTATTATCTAATTGAAGGTTTGGCCAATATAAATTATTCACAATGTGCTGCACAACATCACACACACATCCATACAAACGTCGAAACCGCTCCCTATGCATCTATGGAACATGCCAATTTATTTTTTTGAATTCCGCAACGTAAACCTAAGCGGAATATTCCGGTTTGATTTATCCAGTGAGGAGAAAATATTTTAGAAGAAAGAAATGTTTGTACCTATTAATTTATGAAACTTGGATAATAACAATACGAAATCGAAGCAATAGATATAATACTGGTTTTAAGGATGGGCAGATAGGTGCCATGCATTTTGAAATGCATGCTATCTTATGTCATGCCTTTTTCTTTGAATTTCATTGAGTTTGAACGTAATTTGTTTCAATGAATTTAATAAATAATAACATTTATCAGATAAACTGCAACCTAAATGATATATTTACATTTTAGTCCAACAAAGTTTCAAGATAATTGAATTACTATTATAAAGATATTTTATTATTATTAAAGGAATGATTTTTCTTTTTAAAATCTCTATATTAACTTCGCAGGCCCGTGTGTTTGGTTTTTTGTTTGTGCCTGGCTGGCTGACCAAATCATCTAAACAAGTTTCAATCCACTTTCTAAAACCTGATTTTATTTAAACTTTGCAGAGATGTGTATCTACAATGAAAACACTTTTTTTTATAAAAGTTTGGAACTAATCGGGATCCAGAGGAGAGGGCATCACATATAAATTTTCTCAAAAATTAGCACGATTTTCTTCAAATTTTGTACACATGTGTATCTCCGATGACAACACTTTTTGTAAAAATTTGTAAGTGATCGGGGCCCACGGTCGAAGGGCTTCCATATACATTTTTTAAAAATAAAATCGAAACTTTGCACAATGTGTTTCTCCGATTAGAGAATTTACGATTTGCAAATCCACTATAACCAGAAAACTTGTTTTGTTACGATTGTTTGCAACGTTGGCTTACTTTAACGCGTATGACGCGTGTCTCGCGTCGTGTGTTGCATGTGTAATGCATGGAAAATTGGAATTGGTATATATCGGCTTCTATGTACTAGTCAGGATTTGACGAGACTTTAAAACAATTGGTTAGCGCTCGGCCTGCGATGATGTAATTTGTGATGTGTGGCGCGTGGCGTGTGGCACGTGTTTTATACGAAAATCGTTTCTTAAGGAGTAAACTCAAGTCGCTGACTCGCATTTTTTTTTTATTATGTACACACGCTCAAGGGGCTTAAACCGTTATAACGCTTAGCACAGCGTTGGCGTTCGAAAATTAAGGAGAGGAAATAGTGAGATGTCTATGCACTTTTGTCTTGAATGACAAAAATGCGGAAACACAGAGTCGGCAATTCATTCCATATAATTATTGTGTGGCTAAAGAAGGAATCTCTGAATTAGTTGGTGCGTCTGAAGAAAGGTCTAATGGTAGACCCGTGAGCTCAAGTTGAGGCACGGGTATTTCGGTTGCGTTGGAGGACGGGCAGGATGCATCTGAATATTTCTTTTAAACACCGCTTTTGAAAAAAGCGATAAAACAGTGACAAGAAGGAAAGATTCCTGCGTTGTTCAATCGATTCGATTGCTTTCGCGATTTTGAATTCTGTCGAGTAAATGCAAAGTGGTCTTGGGAGCACCTGCCCAGACAATGCAGTTGTATTCAAGTTTAGGGCGAATATATGCGATGTAAATAGTAGCCAGGTCTGAGGGAGTGAAGTCCTCCCTCATATTAGTGCTGACAGCGATGGGTATCAAAGGGACGTTTTTTTGCCATGACCGTTTGCAAATGGGAAGGAAAGTCCAAGCCAAGAAAGAAAAATGTTAACACTGGCTTTATAACAAATTTAAATTCTATAAAAGTGGGTAGTGAGTAGTGAGTTTTGAAACTCTAGACCTTACATTTTCCATCACCTGCCTAAGAGTGAAGATCTGATCAGTTGTTGATTTGCCTTAGATAAAGCCACTGGTATGGGCCAATGTTGACTTTAGCGTATGGGGCTATCCTATCTTAAAAGATTGAGGAGAAAATCTTATACGTGCTACTCACGATAATTTCTGCACGTTGTGATATTTCCCTTCTTATGTATGGGGCACAGGATGCCTCTTCGCCACTCTTCTGGCATCCCTTTTCTTCTCATACATGAGCTATTAGTTCATCAATTGCTCGGTGTATTGCGGGACCTCCTGATTTAATCAGCTCCTTCTCATGAAAGCGCTCTTCCCATCGCTCTAAGATGCCTTTTATATCGGCGATCAGATTACCCTCTTTGTCGCTACAGTATGTGCAACGCGGTGTATATCGCGTCCTCTTTGGTAGAACTTCCGCGCCCGCTGCGGTCCTTGCTCACAGTACTGTTCTTTTTTCCCAGGCTGCTTTCATTCGCCGGTGAACTGTTTTTTCGTATCTTCTGAGTTCTTAATATTCTTCTTTGCGTGCCCGCGTTCTATGAGATTTTTGCGGTACTTGCTCGGTACACAGCTTTCTTACGTTCAGCCGCTAGGCTACATTTGTCATCGTACCAGTCGTTCCAATCTCTACGACTACTGCCTAAGATGAAGTCAGCAGTACTGATGACAGTATTTTAAGTCTTGTTCATTTCTCTTCTACGCCCGACATCTCAGCCCCGGGACTGAATCTCTCACCCTGAATTTAGGGCGAGTCCCATAGCTTGACCGTAATTTGTTTTGGTCTTTCGTTGCGAAGAGCAGCCGTGCTGACTCGAATCTTATTCGCGGATGCTGCCTTTCGTGATGGTGAAATTCATGCTCAGAGCACCATACTAACATGATGGTGGTCCGAGTCGACGTTGGCGCCTCGGTACGTTCGTACCGTCATTAGATTTGGGTTAAGGCGTCGGTCTATCAACACGTGGTCTATCTGGCTGTGAGTGGCTGTATCAGGAGATACCCAGGTGGCTTTCTGGATATTTTTACGCGCAACACTTTGTACTCGCAACGACCAAATTATTATTTGCTGCCATCTCTGTGACTCGTTGTACATTGTCATTTTTGTACTCGTGTAAATTATGGGTGCCAATGTACTGCCTGAATTGCTCCCTACCTATTTTTTATTCGCATTTTTATCCCAGAATAATTTTTACATAACACTAAGGGCAGGCATGGAGTTCCCGTTCGACTGATTCAAAGAATTCTTTTTTTTCATCAATTGGGGGATCCTCTGTATGTGGCTGTTCTTAAATCTGCCCAGCACGCGAAGAGTGCATAGCCGTTCGTTTACTGGTTTAAAGCCGATAACGGTGGGTTTTACTATTTTGCTAGAAAACCCACCCCGAACACATGATGTCTTCTATGACAGCTTTAATATATGTCATATTCAGATTTTTGTAAGACAGCTTTCCCCTTCAACCGCATCTCCTGGAATGCTTTATTTCAGCATTATATTTGGACAGGGTATCGGCTAGCTGCTATGCCGCTCGATCTCTATACAGTGAGCGTACGTTCCATGAGAAAATTCTTAAATCATTTAGCCGTTTTCGTTGCCGTGGTCGTCGTCGGTCATCAGTGTATCCATGGCTGATTTGGGGTTCGGTAATAGCTTTTTTTACGGGTAAAGTTATTGGCCTCCCACTAACCTTACTTTAAAGGGACTAGCTCGATCATTCAGCTTTTCCTGTATTAGAGGAAATTACCGGTGGTCACCTCATGGAGGTTTGATCGCACTTCCTCCAGTCAGAGATAATTATTCCCCATATTCTCTTGATGGCTGACCGCCCTAATAAGTATGAGAGTCGCATTAATACACACTTTGTTGTAGTCCTTTATGGTTTTCTTTAAATACGGAATATGTAACGTTTGGTTTTTGTTAAGTATGATTCCATTTTAGCATAAAATTTCATCAGATCTAATAAGATGACCAAAATATTGTTAAGCTGCCTTTTTCTCCTTCAATGCTTTCGTAATTAGATCAATTATCAATTTTAAGCAAAATAAAAACAAATAATTTACGTTGCATAACCATTTTCTATGAAAAAAAGATATTTTTATCAAACAAAAATTACTCCTTGTTATGGAGTAAGGACGTAAATATATCAAAGAAGAATTTGCTTGAAATAACAAACATTCTGTTTGTACGAGAAAAAATTCCTAACTGACTACGACCACAGATAATATAATATACAGATATATATTGTCTGATATTGTCTATGCTATGACCCAGTTTCCGTCAAGCAACTCCTAGTTACATGAAACTCAGTTTTCTCTACTGTGGCCAATAGTCGTGATATGGTGAGACAAAGTAGTGGCAAAACTACTTGACATCTTACCAGCACAGAGGAATTTTTTTATGCATTTTGTAATGAAATATCGTCATGAGTGGAGCGACGAATTTCCATTTTTTATACCATACATTTCAATAAGTTGCCACGTGTCTCTAAAAAACTGTCAGTTAAGGGAGGAAGAAAGAAGGGTAGACATGCAAACGACATAGTAACGATGATGTAGTTTTTATTCAATTTGTGAATGGGAACAAAATTGTAAAAGGATTTAATCAACGCGTCCAACTAATAGATGATGAACATTCCAGGCCGATTTGAGGTTCAGTTAGTGCTCTTTGTGCAGAAATGTTCATACGTACACTATGTTCTCACATACTCTTTATATGTATTGGGTACATGTGATTCACGTTGCTTTATCCTGACACTTGAATTTAATTACAAAGCGTAATTTATTCAATTTACAGTTTGTACTAGCAGCTTCGTGTACGTGGCGTCATTTTCAAAGCTTTCACAGGATAGCTCAATCAAATATACAGTCACAATTTCCAAATGAATTTCAATGAAATTATTGGCTAAAAGATACCTAGACAATCCAAAGGAGTACGTACTACAAAAGGCAATAATCGTTACAATTAACGACACGATAATTATTTTCATGGCATGGCAAAGGGCTTGGTAAATATTTATTTCAGCATTTAGTTACGCTGCTCATTGTCTGATTTCGGCAGATATCATAGTGGACAGCTTCAGGTAACAAAAAGGTGAAGAGAGATCTGAAAATGTTTCTGTGGAAAATTGTAACTGGTGTAATTGGTGTTATTTTCATAGTATTGCGCTATACCAAGCAATGTCGTGCCGTTAGCACTTTAAATTAACTTCAATTACAGTGTTTCGCTGGGCAATTGTACTTTTGTCACCATTTCACAAATCACTGACAGTGGCAAACAATGATTGTAATTTTTTTTTGTTAAATGTATATGACAAACTGCCCATTCAGTCGTTTTATATAGCAAAGCATCGAAAGACACTGCGTCGAATTTGCTTTTGTCATTAGTAAAAATGCAGTTTGGATAAAAATTCCGTGTTGATTATTGTCTCCGAAATGATATACTCGTTGGTATAGGGAGAAACCGAAAACAAGAATTGCTGCACCACATCCGTCCGAATGTATTTACTGGCTATGCGGCTTTGTGTGCTATCTATTCATGTAATTTAGAGCAGCTCCTAAGAGGAGTATTAAATTCTCTACTACATGGTTTAATGGATTTGATAATAGGGATGTGGTTAATATTAAGCATATTTAATTACCCAAGCTTAGACTCGTTTCGGGAATGTTCTTTTGATTTAAAATAAAAAATCACTTAAAACATTACATTTGGGAGTTGGAAGTGCAAAATAGCATATACCAAGTTTGGTATAACTCCATAGAAGGCAATCCTTTTTAAAAAGAAACTTCTTTTTACGCAAATTGCTTGCTTGCTGGCTGGCTGGCTGGGTGGCAGGGTGGCTGGTCAGATTTTCAGATCAATTTTTAACCCACTTCCCAAAGGCCCTTCAGACCTCGGGGTCGGGGGGCTCCCATACAAATATTTTACAAAATTTACCCGATTTTTTTAAAATTTTATACAAATTATACAAATCCGGTGGAAAACACTATGTAAATTTTCTTAAATTCTTATAACTATAACCGATATGAACGACGTAAAATTCAGATTTTTGTAATTTTCTATTAAAACGCGATTATTTCGAGAAATGCTCTCGGATAACTATTTTTGACGAATGCAGTATTAAAGCCTAATCAATTTTATACAAATCCACCTCAGATTATTTGTGCATTTGGTCAACAGGAGCAGGGTTAAAATTGAAAGTTTCTAAAATGAACGAAAACGTACTTGTGAACTGTTGACTGAATGAATTGAAGTGCATTTTTAAAACAATTGAATAGGCTTTAAGACTTCATTTGACAAAACAAGTTATCCGAGAGCATTTTTCGAAATAAAAATTAAAAAAAAAAAATTGAAAATAAAATTAAAAACAATTTTTTTGTTTTTATTAAAATGCAATTTTTCTTTCATTTGAAGCTAACACAATTTGCTGTACCATATAATTTCAGGGGTTTAAACAGAACTTTCCGGCAATAGAAAGGCAAATACACCAAATGGCAGTAAATGCATTCTCACAAAAAGATAATAAATAGATTTAAAGATAGAGGATACAAATACACTTTTTATTCCATTATAAGATAGAAAATAGCGGCGGGCGATTGTAGTAAGCTATATACCCAAAATAGTAATGAAAGTTGCTTAGTTACCCTGTTTTTATATGGATAATAAAGCGTAATTAATAATAATAATATTCGGCGCGACAGACTATTGCGGTCCAAGGCCTAGCTTCTCGCGACCATATGTGTTGCGCATTTATATTTCTGGACACAAATGGAAGGGAATTGAACTATTTTCAAAATAGGTGTATTTTTTGTTATTTTGCTATGACCAAGAACTTGTCACCTACTATTTAAAGTACAAATAGCTCATATATGCCTGGGCAAGATCATTGTTTTTAATTATGGCTTTAGGCCGGCTCCGAACGGTGAATTGAGAAGCTTTCCGTGACAAGTTCAAGTTATTACTCTCGGAACGTTTGTCACTCATTCTCGAGAGGTGGGACACTGTGAAAAATACTTTTGGTGTTACTGGGATTCAAACCACTAATCTCCTGCTCAGTAGCCACGCGAATTTCCACTGAGACACGACGCCCACAAATCGTAATTACATACTACAAAAATAAGAATGCAAATACGAAGAAAATTAGTAGATTTGTTCATTCGAATTTACTTAGAGTTAATAGTGATTATATTTTAATGAATCCTCAATTTAAAACTGAAACTTGGCTATAGAACAGATGGAAAGGTACTGCACATTTAGGACCTGCAAGTGTTTTTCACACTCAGAAATAAAAAAAATTGTTTACAATGCATTCTCCATGTTTCTCATCAACAAAGAGGAGAACATCATTGCCACGCATATTCTTTGTTAGAATGTATCAATTTGATATTAAAAATTTCATTGTACAGAAATATTTTCATTTGGTATTTTACGTATATAATGCTTATTTTAGGTTTCATTTAATTATAATTTTGTGTGTTCATCGTTCACTCTGCTAATCAAATCGAGTGCATATTTCTAAAAATTGTGTAAACCACTCACCTGCACGGAATGATCTAAATTACTAATGATGCGTATGACACGTCCAGCACTGCGTTTTATTGAACCCGATGTCGTTGATAGTGTTCCTAAATCGGCCTCCATTATCGATGGTTTCCGACTGACCGGTTTCGATCCCCAGCCCTGGTTGCCAGGTGATGCATACCACATTCCGTTTTTCTTTCCGTAACTAGCGGGCTACATTAGAAGGGTGTGGAGAAAAATATGAAATTTATTTTTTTAGCTTATCGTTCGTAGTAGATAATGTTTGAAAAATAAATGATTTTTCGTGATATATGAACATAAATCATCTGAGCTTAGATGTATGTGTTTGTTTATCAAATAAATTTAAAAACTCTCACTATTATATACATGATAACTAAAGATACATCATTTCTCAATTTTGTAAAAAGGCAATTTTCAAGTATACTACTAGATATGTTCGGAACGGTGGAAGCTTAAGGTGAATAAAACATGCTAATGCGTATTCAAATATTGTGTTGGGTCAACAAAGGCTTTCACGTGCCTACCGTGTGACTAACTTCGAAATAAATCTTCAAAACTCTTCTATGCGTCGAAAGAGAAAAAACTTAAGTAAAATATCTTTTTTCAAAATTTTTTGACGAAGAAATGTTACATTTTTGTAAGTGAACTACTTTATCAGCGGTGAGGAGAAAATTTAGCACGGTATCAAAAATAATTTTGTGTTACGATTTTCTGTTGCGATTTTGCGTTATGATTTTATGTTACATTTTTGAATCCTTCTTACTAAGTAATTTCTCAAGCGTTTTGTATAAAATTAGGTATGGCCTTTTGGGTGTATTTTGAGGATCTTTTGGGGGTATTTTGAGGGCTTTTGGGGGCTTTCGGGGCTGTTGGGGAGTCTTTTGAGGGTTTCTTTGGGTTCTTTTGAGGTTCTTTTGGGGGTATTTTGGAAATTTATTGAGGGTATTTATGGGGTCTTTGAAAAGTCTTTTGGGGGTCTTTTGATGGTCTTTCGGGGCTTAGGCGTTTTTTTAGAGTTTTTTGTGGTCTTTTGCGGGTATTTTGGGAGTTTTTTGAAAAGTCTTGTAAGAGTATTTTGGGGTCTTTTGGCGGTCTTTTGCGGAGTCTTTTTGGGGTATTTTGGTTGTCTTTTGAGGGTCTTTTTGGGGTCTTTTTATTATTCTTTTTGGTGGGTATTTTGATGATCTGTTGGGGTTATTTATGACTCTCTCTAGAGTTGTTTACCCTACAACATCAAAGAAGTTTCAGTTACACCGCGCGTAAAGGTTACACGCACTTTTTTTTATCAGTTTTGCTTTAAAATCCCAGAAGCATCATCTAATGTGACAATTTATCCGGGTTGAGGGGAATACATCGCTATACGTACACTGCAGTATGAATTAGAGAATCTGTGTGGTATATAATTATAAAATTTACTTTAGAAACACTCGCATATTTTCTTAGTCTTAGTAAATGTTTAATTCAAGTGGATCCAGTGAAAGAACAGCGTATGTTAAGCACGTTAAATTCTAATCTGGACAGCTTAATAAAATGTGCAGAACATATGTAGTAGAATAAAATTTGACGCGAGAGCAGACCCCAATTCTGGTCTGCTCTCATTAAAGCGAAACATAAATCTTTTTTGCGGAAACAGAAAAAGACAAGCTTCGATGAAATGAATCGCCACATATTCTTCGTCATCAAAAATACGGCCAATTTAATTAATATAATAAAACTATTTTCCAGGAACCTGCAAAAGCTTTTGAAGAACAGGATAATAAACTGATTACGTACTTGAACGCTGGGCATCAAAATGGTGCACTCTAGCGCTTATTATGGCTGCCACGTGGGAAGGTCTACTTTATGACATTAAAATGCTTCATATCATACATCAGCTGAGGGTAAGTACATAGTAGACATTTAAAGTTGATTTTTCAGTTTCAGTGTTGCGAGGTAGAGAACACGCGTACGAGTCTTTCACTTTAACGGCATACAATTTTTCAAATTTAAATTTCCAGTGAGTTTTATTAAAAAAAAGAAAAGTTTTATTAAATACGGCTAACTGCAGGTTTCAGTTTCTTACTGAAATTATTTAAACCATTGCGTATTCTTACATAAGAAGAGTATTTCATTTGTTGTTTATATTCCTAATTTAAATTTCTAATTTTAAAACCATTTCGCTTTGTGGAATGAACACGTCAAGAAAAAAAAAACATTAGACTCAAAGATATGAAATGCCTTATTGTTAGGAAATCGACACTATCGATCCAAAAAAAGACTCTTATTTATAATCAAATACCGAAACCAGTATGGGCATATGTAGTCCAACTCATTCAAAAATTCCAGAAAAAAGTATTAAGTTGTATTGCGGATGCACCCTGGTATGTAAGAAACAACGAACTCCATCGAGACCTGGAAATAAAAACTGCATCCAACAAAATCGCAAAGTATGCAGTGGCTCATGAAAAACGACTGATGCAGCACACCAACGAAGAGGCATCTAAGCTTATCATTCAGATTGGAATAACTGAAAGACTTAAGCGCACTAATCCCCATGAATTACTATTCGTTACCAATGATTAGAATGCATCTTGAGATAAACATAATCTTCGAATTTTATATTTGTATCTATTAATGTACAATATAATAAATTAACTAAAACAAAACTAGTTGTAGTTAAATGAAATGTAGTTCAATTATTTTCTTATATTTCAAATCAACTTATCTTGAATGCTTTCAGATATGGATAAACAGAACAATTATGACAATAAAAAGCTACAAAGTCTACGTTTTGGAAGAGAGAATTCAACTAACAAGCCAATTAAGTTGGCGTTGAGTAGGAGGTGGTAGGATTTTGTTTCTATTGAACAATTGAAATTGTATTTTACTAAACCAACAACCAACACAAGAGCAGCTAATTAAATTTGGCAGATGCTTTCCAATCAAATAAAGAATTTTAATCAATAAAGTCATTGGAGTTTTTATTTGCGTACCTCACAATTTATTTTTTTTTGAGAGGCAGCAATGACTGAACAGGACATTCCAGCTTTGATTTTCATCAGCGTCGGCGATTCACTGTTATATTGGTAATTTCTTTTTCTGCACTTGAAATCAGCTTTCCTCTTCAACAAAATACTCACGGTTGCTGATTACAATGAAGGCGACCTCCTGATAAAATGCTTATCTGCTCACTGAGAAAAATCATATGAGTATGTTGAACTACATTTTTTAGAACTCATAAGTACTATAAACGAAAAGAAATAAATGTTTGTATGCTCTATAGGCAATAAATGATACTAGACACACAGTTTGAATTTTTTAATTTAAAATGGATTTGAGAATAATAATACTCAGTTTTTATGGAAACTAAACAAATCTGGCAATCTTACGGATAAGCTCGTATAAAAATCACGTATTACACTTTATGATTGGTGGGGGAATGTAGGAATTGACTAACAATCGATAAAAATACTGCTTTAGTTGGCTTACGGTTACGGTGACAATTTCTGTGGAAGGAAAATACAGGACATATAGGATATATAGATATTTTGACGACATTGTTTTCCTCTCTGACACAATCAACGGTATGCAGTTGATGATAAACAGACTAGATGAGTACTGCAAGCTATGGAACCTGAGTGTTAATCTTGAAAAATCAAAGATGATGATATTCAGAGGCGGAAGCGGTTAATATTCACGCAACGAAATGTGGTACCTTCAAGGCGAACGTATTGAAATAGTGAGAGAATTCAAATACCTGGGAGTTCTGATAACCGGCAACCTCAATATGAAAAAACAACTCAATGCAAAATTATCAGAAGCAAAGCGTGCAATATCTTCCGTTTGGAGCCGCTGCATTGTTAGCAAAAGCATAAACCACAGCTCAAAACAGAAAATATTTGCTGCAACATCAAAATCGATTTGATTATATTATATAAACACTCCTAATTATATGTTGCTCTTGGAGACTGGGGTACCGCCTCTTTTCCAGGATGCTCTGCGCCTGCACTTTGATTATATAGTTAAAGTTACTGAGATGGAACAAGGTAGGCTACCTAAGCTGGTGCTCAACCATATAATTTCAAGAAGAAGCCATCTGTATCAAAATTGGGAGAGTTTAGCGACTGAATGCGGTTTCTGCCTTAGTTTAACAACGGAGGACCAGGGTATAACCTTAAGATCCAAATTTTACGCGCTGCTGTCATCAATAGGACGAGATAGATACGATAGATGCGTAAGAGATGCCCGGAGCTCGAAACATAGAAAATACTACGCGCAACTTGGATATGAACTGCAAGATCAAACATACTTTCAAAACAACAACTCAATCGACAAAATAAATTTAATATTAAAAGTAAGAGGTGAGCTGACCGCACTCTATTTTATTCCGCATCGCCCTGAGCTACCAATCATTTGCGATATGTGTAACTTAAATGTTAGGGAGGACGTTTTCCACTTTATAGCTATATGCCCTATTTTAAAAGAATACCGTCTGGTATACTTCGGGGCAACTGAGCTGGACGAGGAGAGAACACTGAGCATTCTTAACGGAGAATATGGGTGGAACGTGTTATACAACTACACTAAGAAGGCTTTATTATATAGAAAATGTATCGTGGAGGAAAGTT
Source organism: Nephrocerus scutellatus (assembly GCA_947095585.1). Taxonomy (NCBI): domain Eukaryota; kingdom Metazoa; phylum Arthropoda; class Insecta; order Diptera; family Pipunculidae; genus Nephrocerus; species Nephrocerus scutellatus. Next base: position 75,674,364 of record OX352765.1, on the reverse strand, counting down.
TTTAAAATAGAAACGCCATTAAAATTAGTTCTCGTTATATTATTTTTTAAATTCTTAATGCGAATATTTAAAATTTTTAAATGTACTATATTGGCAAACTCATCTGGTAGACGGTCAATAAAGACCAAACCTAAATAGGCTAGAAAACTATGTTTAATTATGTACCAACTTATCTTTTTATGAAATAAAAGTCTTATCTAACTAACTAAACTAAACTAACTATAGATATTTTCCCACAAGGAGGATTTTTTTAAACATCTGTATTATTTTATTTAAACGTTGTAGCTTTTTATAGACTTAGTTTAAAAAATTATAATTTAAATTATAAAGTGTCTAAAAAGCTACAAAAATTAAATAAAATTTTATCAAAGACTTAACTATTAATAATAATCAATGTTAATATCTGTATTATTGTTAGGAAGTCAGCCATCAGCAAAATAGGGGGATTAACACAAAATGCATCAGAACTGCAAGTGGCCGTAACTATCTCTGACTGGTGGAAATGCGATCCACGTGGTGGTCGCCGGTAATTTTTCTTCAACAAAGGAAATGCCGAATGATCGGGCTAGTCCCTTCAAGGTAAGGTTGACGCGAGGCCAATAACCTCGCCCGTAAAAAAATATTATTGCGGAACTCAAAATCAGCCTCGGATACACGGATGAACGACGACGACCACGGCCACGAAAACGGCTAACGATTTAATAAGTTTCTCATGGAACGTACGCTCACTGTATAGAGCTCGAGCTGCACAACAGCTAGGCGATACCCTGTCCAAATATAATGCTGACATAACAGCAATTCAGGAAATGTGGTGGACGGTGAATGGTGTCTTACAAAAATCAAAATATGACATATATTGATTATGATGATAAATTGATTACGATGATAAATGGGGTGTTGTAGCACTGCGACCCATATGGATCTATTGCGTTTCCGCCTGACTATGGCCAGAGAGCCAGTGCATGCCCGTCTCTATAGCACCCCGTCCATACCAATGCTTCTTAAGAATCCAATAATATGGAGCGGGTTCAGTGAATGTCGCACCTATGACATATATGTATTACAGTTGTCACGCAAGTGCAAGTGCTCGGGGTGGGCTTTCTACTCAGCAAAATAATGAAACTGACCGTTATCGGCTTTAAAGCAATAAATGAAAGACTATGCACCCTTCGCGTGCGGGGCAGATTTAAAAACATAAGCCTCATAAACGTTCACGCCCCTACACAAGATTTCCCAGATGATGAAAAATATGAAATTGAACCAGTCGAACGGGAACTCCATGCCTGCCCTCAGTATGATGTAAAAATTATTCTGGGGGATATGAATGCTAAAATAGGTAAGTACAAGATTTGCGAATAAAGATATCCTCAAAGCCACCTAGGTATCTCCTGATTAAGCCACTCGTAAGTTGCACCATATAGACTACGTGTTGACAGAACCCGAACCTGATGACGGTACGAACGTACCAAGGTTCAAACGTCGACTCTGACCACTATCTTGTTGGTATGGTGCTCCGAGCGCGGATTTCATCATCACGAAAGCCTGCATTAGCGAATTAGTTTCGAGTCAACACGCCTACCCTTCGCAACGAAGAGACCAGAAACAACTACGGTGATACGATACGATAGGACTCGCCCTATATCACCTCGCCGTAATTCCTGGGCCTGAGCTGTCGGGCGTAGAAAAGAAATGAACACGCCTTAAGAATACAGTCATTAGTACTACTGACTCCATCTTAGGCAGTAGTCGTAGATATCGGAGCGGCTGGTTCGATGACGGATGTAAGCTAGCGACAGAACGTAAGAGTTCACCGGCGAAAGAAAGCATCAAGCAATTCGTGAACTAATAGTGCAAATATGAGAGTAAGAAGGGATGCCAGAAGACTGGGGAAGGGGCGTGCTGTGCCCCATAGTTGAGAATGGAAATATCACAACGTGCAGCAATTATCGTGATACAACGTTGTTGAGAAGCTTGTATAAGATGTTCTCCTCTATCCTTCAAGACAGGATAGCCCCATACGCTAAAGTGATCACTGGTGCATACCAGTGTGTCTTCATCCCAGGCAAATCAACAACTGATCAGATGTACACCCTTAGGCAGATGATGGAAATTTTTATAGAGTGGCCTATGATAGCATAGCCAGAGTATAACTTTATAAAGCCATGAGAGAATTCGGCATCCCAAATAAACTGACACGACTATGTAGGTTTACCGACCATGACCAATGTTATAAGCCAAGTAAAAATATTCGGATCACTATCAACATCTATAATGGGCTACGACAAAGGGATGGGCTGGCCTGCATCCTCTTTAACTTGGCGTTGGAGAAAGTGATCCGAGACTCTGACGTAATGGCGAGAGGAACAATCCTCTATAAGTCTTTTAAGATACTGGATTAAGCAGATGATATTGACATCATTGGTAGAAGCCCCTAGAGCTGTACAGGAAGCTTTCATCCAGATCGAGCAGGCGGCGCGAAATCTGGGGCTGCACATAAATGAGAGGAAAACAAAAGAAAACAGAGCACGGTTGCTTAAAGCCAACAAAGCCGTCTATAGTCTGTCAAGACTCTTCAAATCCTGTAACTTAACCAAAACATCCAAGCTGCTGGTATATAAGACAATGGTTATACCAGTACTTACATATGGATCCGAGACTTGGGTGCTTAGTAAAAAGCATTCTCAACTCTTAGGTATTAGAAATCGAAAAACAGCAAACTAGGGAAAGTAATAATTTTATATTTATTTTCGTGAAATGTTTATGCAAAAAAGAGGATATGTGCACAAAAAATTAGAAATAAGTGACATTGTACTGTCTTGTGTTTGCAAAATAATCTTAAGGGGCAGTTTGTGCAAAAACAGGACAGTCCTGTAAAATACTGGGTAGATGGTCACAGTTGGAAATTTAAAAAAGGCTTTGTATTGCTTGATGCAGCTTACTATTTTAACTTGTCTAGATTAAAGCTGCAGTTTGGCTGAATGTGAATTTTATTCTTTTTCTAAAGCTCTTCCTAGAGAAAATTATACCCAAGAAATTATGAAACCTATTCAGTAAAGATTGCATTCAGTAAATGATTGTAACAGTTTGTAAGAAATGAAAATAGAAGTGCAAAATCGATCAGTGAATTCAAATTACATTTCTTTTATCTACCAATAGATAATAGAAAACAGTAACAATTTCTTAATTTCTAATAGAATCTCTAAACGTAATAGTTATTGATCTGCTTGGACATCCTACTATTATAACATTTCCATTAACTTATATGACCAACTTAATATTTTAATCTGTCCATAGTTGGTAAACAACAATTTCCCAAATCAGGCTTCTTCAAATATGAGTAAGTTATTGAAGAATTATAACACCAGAGTGGATAAATGATTTAATTTGTTGTTTTGAAAGTTACTCAAACAATCAGTAAACTTTTAAAGGACTTGTACTAAATGTAGTAACAAAGAGTTCGGCACATGTGTTCTCGCAACAAAACCTCATTATGATCAAGCGAATTAACTCTCATAGACCTTAATGAATATTTAACTTTATTTATGCAGATTTTTCAGAGGAGGCATAATTTGCTTGCTGTTGTTGTTTTACTTCATGGTTTACTCGTCGACTTCTGATTTAATTTTACTCAAATAAACAAGCAGATATTACCAAGCGCTACTGTCCGGGTTACACAAAATGAAATTACAAATTACACAATTGCAAACACAATTTTAAATAGGTGGTCACGAGTTGTTTCACAAACTGTAATGTTTCTTTCACAACAAGTACACTGAAATTATTTTATGCTTCCATTATGTTTAGTATAATACCAAAGAGCATCCATTAATTATGTTTATTGTATTATCTTTGTAGGAGTATTATGTATCACTAGATTATTATGAGTACGTGCCTAAGCATAAAGGTACACCTAGAATTTGTTACAATATAAAAAGGGCTATAAATTATGTCAGACGCTTGGAAGGACTTGAGACTTTTGGGTGATTCTATGGAAAGCCAATAGAATGCATCAACAGACTGCATTAGGTATTCTATTATGTTTACTGGTAATCAATGTCAAATTAATCAAATGAAGCAACTATCAAAAAATGTAATGGTGGCCGCATGGATTTTTGGTTTTGTGTCTAAAACTCCAGCTCGGTTAGAAAGAAAGATTTAAATGGCTTCAAATAAGGAGCTGTGATTTATCATAGACGCTTCAGAGTTATGCAAATCATCTTTTCTTTCTTTCCTTTACTCCGCGGGGGAGCATAGGGCTTTTACAAAAGCCCGCCAACGAACTCAATTTATCGCCTGAGGTTTCAAGAGACGCCACTCTATCCCCTGGGATCTTGTTTCCTCTTCTTATGTCCTTTTCCATGTCTTGCTAGGACGGCCAACTCGGCGGCTTCCTTGTAGATTCCAGTCGAGCGCTAATTTCGTAATATCGTCCGCTGGCTTTCCAATCCAGCTCCATTTTCGTCGTCTGATAGTGATCGAGATTGCTTCCTGTTGCGTTACTCTCCACAAGTCTTGATTGGTGATAATGTCCGGCCATCTTATTCTCAGTATCCGCCTTAAGCACTTGTTGACGAAGACTTGGGGGCGCGTCGCATTTGACTCTGTGACTTTCCACGTTTCGCAGCCATACAAGAGTACAGAGAACGTTAGATCTGAAGATCGTTAGCTTCAGGTTCCGGGAGATTTGCGAGTAGTTCCAGATATTATTTAGCATACTATAGGATTGTCGCGCCTTGTTTACACGAGAGCACACATCCGAGTCAAATATGCAAATCCTCACGGCAAAATAAAAATTTTGAGGCATTTGGATAGGACCCCAGTGCCGAAGGTCTCCCATTTGTTTTGTTACGCGATTTTGTGTTACGATTTTTTATAACACTTTTTGTAAAAATATAGAATTTAGAAAATATATGGGAGGACCTAAGGACTCCCATATATATTTTTTTAAAAATTAACCCAATTTTATTCAAACTTCACACTTATTGCGATTTTGTGTTGCGTTTTTCTAAGTGAAACTACTTTATCGGCGGTTATTTAAAATTTAAATTTTAGTACGGCATCAAAATAATTTTGTGTTGCGATTTGGAGTTATAATATTGTTACATTTTGACGTGACAACGTCTCACTACAAGGGGGTGTTCAAAAAGTAAAATGTTAAGTGATACACTGTTATGCTCACACTGTTGTGAGAAACTGTTAAGTGAGACACTGTTAAATGTCAGTATTTTGGAAACTAAGCCATTTCTCAAGCGATTTAAATGAAATTCAATATGTAGCACAAAGATGCGACTGTAAAACTTTTTCCTATGGAAATTCTAGAATATGATCATTTTTGAATTTTTGTAACTAAGTCATTTCTCAAGCGATTTCTATGAAATTCTGTATATAGGTCTAAGTTGCGACTATAAGACTTGTTCATATGGAAATTCTGTTATACGGTCATTAGGAACTGGAATTTCGAACCCTTTCTAAAGCAATTTCTATTAAATTCGGTATGTAGGACTATTTTTACCTTGTTCGTACCGTTTGTAAAAATACAATGATATATAACCTGAAGAAGTTTTACCTCTTACATGTGCACACTGACTGATGCACGCACTATTTTTTTTATTTAAATATAATTTACGATTTGGTTACTTTTATACTGATCACTTTTTTACATTTATGATCAATATGTTATGGTAAATAATTAAAATAGGCTGGTGTATATTATACATTCCAGCTGCAGCCAGCTCATTTTCGAAGAAATAATGTATAATATAGCCTCATGTTGATCTTTGATTTTATTTAGCCAATGAGAAGCTAGGTCCTGGACCAAAATGATCTGTTGCGCTAAATATTATCATTGTTATGATTAATAAATATTTCTTTGAAAATTTGACATTGGTTTGAACAGAATGGCGCTTTGCCTTATCATGCGATGATATATAGAAACCATTGATTTATTGAAATTGAAATTCGACAATAAGTTTATTTAGACAAAAAGACCTGTTGAAGATCGTGAAGCTACGTGGAGCATCTGTTATAATTGACGTCTGGAAAGCCAAAAATTCGAAGGGTAGAATGGACTTCGTCCAAGTTTACCAAGGAAATAATTTTCAACTATAAATTCTGGGAGTTATTCTTTCGAATAAAAGTTTATTTTTTATGTTATTTGTTAAATTTTGCCCTGCCTTTCTATATAAAAAAGATTGAAATTTTGTTTATATTAAATAATAAGAAAATCAGTGTCTTTAGTATGCATCTATGTAGAGAATAAGCAATTTGCACCTAGTTGTTAGTCTGGAGTACATTATGCATTTATCCTTTCCAAATTTTCTATTTTGTTTTTTATTTTACGAAACAAGTAATTAAAAAAAAAGCTTCGTTTTTTAACTAACCTTTCAAACTTTTATTTATATGTCTGACAGGTGGTTAAATATAACCTTAAAGAACTTGAAAAAAAAAACCCAACTTTAACACGCATCACGCGCGAAACGACAAAAGCGTCACGTGCGTAACGCTCAGGCGCTTAGAAATGGCGCATGAGACTGAACGGTGCACAAGATTTTAGCTCTCTAGAACGTGTGAAAGATGGTTAAAAAGGATCTCGAATAAGTTGAAAAAGACACTTTAATACGCATCACGTGTGCCACACTCGACTTGCGATACGCGTCATGCGGGATACAAGAAATGCACTAAATGCACTATAAGATTAAGCTGTACAAAGGCACAAATTTTCAGCTTCTTGGAACGTGCGAAAGTTGGTCAATAAGGAACTCAAATAAATTGAAAAACCAAATTTCACATGCGTTGCATGCGCCACACGCGGATGAGCTTCGAACTCAAAAATGTCACATGAGAATGAGCTGCGTGCAAAATTTCAAATCTCTAGATGTTTAAAAATAAATTTAAAGATTTAAAAAAATCTTTTACACGCGTCAAATACAGGCACTTTCCAACTGTCTCATCAGTCATACGCACCAGACGCGTCACATGCGTGATCTCAGACAAGGCCTATTACTCGTAGACTGACATTCTCACAAAATTTCAAAACGTGTGAAAGTTGGTTAAAAACTACCTTAAAGAAGTTGAATCAGGGGACAATCAGCGGTGAAGTTAAATAAAAGGCATTCAATTTACTAAATTGTTTTCCCAATCTTTAAAATGCACCAAAATGGGAAAATTCTTATATTAAATTCTAGGCTGAATGCAAACAACATAATTCCTCTTGGATCGTTTTAAATATTCTCTATATTAACTTCGCCTGACCGTGTGTTTGTTTTTTTGTTTGTGACTGGCTGCTTGGTCAAAATCTTGTGATAAATTTTTACCCCACTTCCAAAAATCTGATTTTATTGCACACATGTATATCTCTGTTGTCAAAACTTTCTATTAAAATTTGGAAGGTATCGGGTCCACGGGCCGAGGGGCTCTAGTATAAATTTTTAAAAAATTAATCCGATTTTGTTCATATTTTGTACACATGTGTATTTGCAAATAGAGAATTTACATGAAAACTTTTAATTTTTAAATGCTCTATATTAACTTCGCGTGCCCGTGTGTTTTTGGTTGGCTGGCTAGCCATATTTTGTGATAAATTTTTAACCCATTTTCAAAAGCCCGATTTAATTCAAACTTTGGACACTTGTGTATAACCAGGCCAACTGAAATCCGAAACATCGGAATCAGCATTAACCTGGATTTGTGGGTTTAAAAAATTAAAAAAAATTCCAGAGCAATTAATTTTTTTCAAATCAATAATTGTCAGCTGTTTTTGGGTAAAAGATTGATTTTTTTTTATTTGTTTTATTCCAGCAGGGCCAACTGGCCAACGGATAGAAAGAAAATGCCAGACCTGATCGACTTTTTACACAACAAGTCTCCAGAAATGTACTTCATATCAAAGAAGGAAAAGATTTTAATACTTCACTAATATATTTAGACTATAATGACAGGATAAAGATGAGAAATAAAAATCCGAACCTCTTGTAAACAAATTTACGGATTGGAATTACTTTCAGGCAATATTCGATCAGAATTTAAATTTTAACACGGTTCTGCATAATAAAAACCAACCAGAAGTGGAAGTATTAGTTTTTACGAAACAAATACAAAAAGCAGCTTGGGAAAGTACTCCTTAAATACAAAGGAAAAAATCGGATATAGTTACCCGAAACAAAAACTAAACTTTATATCTGAGAAGAGAAAATTAAGGAAAACATGTCAACAATCAAGATACCCGTTCTATAAGTCACCATTAAACAAGCTTACGGAAATGATTCGCTCGAAATTAAACGAGCTTAAAAATAAAGCAGTTAATCAAAACATACGCCAACTAACAGCCGATAAATCGACTGAATACTTATTGTGAAAAATAACTCAAAAACACAACCCACCAATTAAGTTAAATAACGCATTGGCCAAAAGCAACTCTGCGAAAGCAGAAATATTCGCCGAATATCTGACGAATGTATCTTAACCCAACGAAAGGCAAAATGAAGTAATATGTACAGAAATCGAGCAACTCTCTGTGGAATTTCCTCCAGCTACGCCCTTCAAAGTAGAAACTACTATACAAAATGATCTCAAGAGGAAAAAGTCACCTGGCTATGATCTCATTACTGCTGAGCTAGTACAACACCTACCGCCAAGAGCTAAGACTAAACTAATAGTATGTTTAAATGCTTGTTTGCGCCTGAAGCATGTCCCCTGCTACTGGAAAGTTTCAGAGGTTATAATGATCCCCTAAGCCAGATAAGGATTCGCACGAAATGTCTTCCTACAGGTCAATCTCCTTACTAGCCATCTTGTTAAACATTTTCGAAAAAATACTTCTAAAGAGACTCAAGCCATTTATAAATAGTGAGCATATGATTCCGTCTCTCATCAATTTGGATTTAGAGACCAACATTCTACTATCGAGCAAGTACATAGAATCAGCAACATTGTCCAAGAAGGGGCCTTCTTCAATATTCATGGACGTCGATCAAGCATTCGATAAAGTGTGTTACTTTTACGTATGTCATATATCCTCTTTCTATTAACACTTTCTATTAAAATTTAGGGTCCCTTGGCCCTAGGGGTCGAGGGGCTTCCATACAAATATTTAACAAAATTTACCCGATTTTCTTTAAATTTTATAAGAATTTGTATTTTCGATGGACAACACTCTCTCCCATACAAATTTTCTTAAAAATGTACTCGACCTTCTTCAAGTTGTATACACATGTGTATCTCCGATGGACAACACTTTTTGTAAAAAATTTTAAAGTGATCGGGCCCTAGGTCCTAAGGAGTCACTTTTATTTTTTTTTAAAAACTAACCCAATTTTATTCAAACTGCACATATGTGTATCTTCGATTAGAGAATTTACAAGAAACATTTTAATTTTTATGGGTTGTTTTTTAAAAATTGTGAATTTCACTTAGAAGTTCGTTTAAGGTATTGATTGTTAAAAGTACATATTTATTCATATTATGAGACCATAACCAAACTGTAAAAGGTCAAAAATTGTACCAAATTGTAAAATTTAAAATTCAACATTAATTTGTGGAACATACTAGTACTTTTTGTAATTTTCTAATGTGCCTTCAGCATGAAAAAGAGTTTTATATCAGAACTATTTTTTTGTTGAATGAACACATTTCCCTGGTTATAATATACACTCTGCTTAATATTTAGGAAATGCATAACAACCATCTATAAGAACACACATATGTTTATTATATGTAGATATTTTATTCAGTTCCAATATAAAAAGTGATGGCATAATGCCAGATGCAAAGGTGCAGTACTTAGTACTTGTGTGCATTAGTAGTTTGACACATTTTTAAGTCATAGCTTTGGATGTGTCGACTTAAAAATCAAAATCAGAATTACTTCAGGCTGCCGATCGATCATAGATATTAATTATTCATGAGGTCTTGACGGATATTAGCGATGATGATGCCATGACAGTTTCTGTCCCTGTTGCACACTGTGCAAGTGTAATACATACATTTTAAATTCTAATTAGTAAAATTGTTTTTTTTTTTTTGCATTTTGTTTATTTTACTTTACCAACCCAAGACTTTGTTGGAGATGAAAGCATCACAAATGGAGAACTCTCGTCGCTCTCGTCAAACATTTAAACTTGGCACTATATACTTTTGCGGCTTATGGAACTGGATGTAGGCAGAGTAGATACTAGATAATTTGCGTCACGTATAGCTTCGCTATTGCTAATTACACAAAAGTACAAAACAGCGAATAATTGCAGCTGTGCCACACAGCCGTCTTATGTCCACCACCCCTTGACTGGGCAGCTATGCTGTCTGTTGCTTCGAAATGAGATGCAAGGCACGTTTCGCGAGGTTACGCCAACGAAGACAACGTTGACGACTATTACAGCTTCGGAACGACAAACACGGCGGAGGAACACTTTACGCTCTATCGTATGCAACTGTGTTTGTGTATAGTTATAACTGTTCGTCTCTGAGCTAAACAACTAACTGTAAGTATAGATTTAAAGTTACGACTATTGCTGCGGAGGACTGACGACAACGACTATTGCAGTGCTCATTACACGGAGCTAAGGACCTGCTCTCTGCTCTGAGTGAACTGACAAAAGTGTTTGCTTTTTGAAATCCCTAGCCGTTGTTTTTCGATTTTTCGGTTTGGAATTGAAATCGAAGTCAAAGCTGGAATCGCACGACGACGCGGTGATGACCGACGGTTTGACGAAGGAAGTGCCTAACTGCAAAGTCCACGCTAAAGTTATAGCAAAGGTAGAAAGTTTGCCGCGATTTGCTTTGGCAGTGCTATAGCAGTGAGCCGACAATGGATGATGATGATAGTGGTGGTGGTGGTGGTGGTGTTTTAGCGCGGTAGTGCTTCAACTTGGAATCCTTTGCCAATCAGAAGTTTTTCCCTCATTTCTTATGTACGAGTAGATTTTCTTAAGGAACTCGATGTCGAGTCGAAGGAAAGAATTGGAGCTATACTACGATATTACCTGTAACAATAAGCTATGTAAGCGTTGTATGTGGATGTGTGTTTTTTATGTTTGCAAAAGTTGAATTACACGAACGTGCGATGCTAAATTGGGGGCTACGCGATAGTATGGTAATGGAAGTCTATTGTTTTTGTGGTCGCATACGCGGCACACGACCGACACGACACCACAGGCAACAGGGATTTTCAACGAAAGTGAAATTTGCATATATTCAATTTACATATATACGAGTACCTACGTTCCGCATGGCATAGCTACATACTATGAACAACCGACCACTGGTTTTGGCAGTTTATTTGATTAGAGCCGCGAGGAAATTTGGCTTAGCCTACATAATGGAATGACCAATTCATAATGAGGGGGTTGCGGATATCAGAATTCTGAAGTGAAATTTTGGAATTTCGGGCATTTCATGTCCCAAAGAAAATAACATAAATTACTAATAAAAAAAATAAAAAAACAAATCACAATTCGTTATTGCAATTTATTATACTGTTTCTGTATGCTTTTTAGTGTGATATGGAAAGAGGTCGACTTTTCGATATCTTAATTGTTTTGAGACATGAAATCCATTTCCACTTCGATGCATTAACTGCAGATAATAACAAACTACGAACTAATAATTTACAGTGTACTGCACCTCAAACCCAATCACATCGTCTCCTCGCCCAGAGAAAAAAAACGTAGGCACTCGACATGTGATTCTTTATTCTGCGTCGATTGTTATAATGCGACATTGCTGATGTGACATGTTTGTGTGTTTCGCGCCGACACAACGCATACGCTTATTAATTACTTTTACATTTAATTACTTTTCGCGTTTACATGAGCGCGAGTGGTGTAAGTGGAAGTGAACAAAATTTAATTTTCATCATCATCGCTAGCATACAGCACTCTTGTGATAAAGTCGCACGAACTTGATCGTACCCACGTACTTAAGTCAAATAATGATTTGGTCTTTTTTTTTAAATATATATTTTTTATTTTTATTTTATGTTAATTATATTTATTTATTTTTATTTGAGGCAACGGCCGCGGTTCGCTGTGACGTCAATAGAAAGGCTCTGCCATCATAGTTTCCTTTTCTTAAGGCCGGATATGGTTCTCGTCGGATGTGAGAATTTATGATTCGTTTTTCACTATTGTTGTTGTTGTTGCATAGAACATGCACAGTTCGTGTTTTGTCTTTTAAGTTTGAAAGTTTCTAAAGTTTATACAATTTTAAGCTGAAGACTTGCGACATTTAAAATTGCAAAAAGAACTGGTGTAAGAATTTCGCTCTTCAACATCAGAGTGCATATACTAAAAAATCTAGCGATATCCTTTTTCAGAATTATATATGTAAATACAAGAACTACTTCCCATACATAAAGGAACTTTGTTTTTGTTTTTTTCTTATGTATCTCAATAGGGTAATATTACTTAAACTTTAACTCTTTAAAAAATAGATAATAGATAAGGAGATTGGTTTAATTCAGGAGATGGGTGTATCATCTATATATGTAAAAATTTCGTGTCACGGTGTTTGTCCTCCAACTGCTCCGAAACGGCTCGACCGATTGTTATAAAATTTTTTATGTATATTTGGTAGGTATGAGAATAGGTTTTAAAGTGAAAAAAAAACATTCGATATATAGCTTTTCACAAGATCACAAAACGATCACAAACAAATTTATTGAAAGTGGGACAGGACAACGTCTGTCGGGCTAGTAATTTTATATAAATAATTGTATTATATTTAATTGAAGTGTAGAGTTCAAAAATATATTCCAGTGCGATCAAACCTCCACGTGGTGGCCGCTGGTAATTTTCCTCCAGTACAGGAAAAGCGAAATGATGGGGCTAGACCGTTCAAAGTAGGGTTGGCGCGACGCCAATAACCTCGTCCGTAAAAACTATATTACGTAACCTAAAATCAGCCTCGGATACACTGATGAACGACGACGACTACGGCAACGAAAATGGCTAAGCGATTTAAGAATTTTCTCATGAAACGTACGCTCACTGTATAGAGCTCGAGCTGCATAGCGGGTGGCCGATACCCTGTCTTAATATAAGGCTAACATAACAGCAATACAGGGGATGCGGTGGACAGGGAATGGTGTCTTACCAAAATCAAAATATGACATATATTACAGCTATCATGTAAGACATCATGTTCTCGGGGTGGGGTTTCTAGTCAGCAAAAGAATGAAAGAATCATTCGGCTTTAAAGCAATAAATGAACGACTATGCACCCTTCGCATGCGGCGCAAATTTAAAAACATAGGCCTCATAAACGTTCACGCACCTACAGAGGATTCACCAGATGATGCCAGTATGCAGGCAGTACATTGGCACCCATAGCTTACTCGAGAACACTTATGACAATGGACAACGAGTCATAGAGATGGCAGCAAGCGATAATTTGGTCGTTGCGAGTACAAGATTTGCGCGTAAAAATATTCACAAAGCCACTTAGGTATCTTCTGCTGGAGCCACTCGCAACCACGTGTTGGTTGACCGCCGACCCGAATTTGATGACGGTACGAACGTACCGAGGTGTCAACTTCGACTCGGACCACTATCTTGTTGGTATGGTGCTCCGAGCGCGGATTGCATCATCAAGAAAGACAGCATCCGCGAATCAGATTCGAGCCAACACGGCTACCCTTTGCAACGAAGAGACCAAAAAAAAAGGTCAAGGGTCAAGCGATAGGACTCGCCCTAAATGCAGGGAGAGTAAGTCCTGGGGCTGAGATGCCGGGCGTAGTAGAAAAATGGAAACGACTAAGGAATACTGATATTAATACTGCTGACTTCATCTCACCGGCGAAAGAAAGCAGCCTGGGAGAAGAATCTCGTCCGTGAACTATAACAGTACGGAGAGCGAGGACCGCACCAGGCGCGGAAGTTCTACCAAAGAGTCCGCGGTACGTAATATACACCGCGTTGCACATACTGCAAAGACAAATAGCGTAATCTGATCGCCGATCTCAAAGGCACTCGAGGTCACTCGAAACCAAGCGCCGCCGATGGTGATGGTTTGGGCCGTAACGGCCGAAAGCCGTTCACCGCTCGTTTTTTTGGACCGTGGCATCAAGATAAATGCTCAAATTTATCAGGATGCTGTGTTGGAGGGAGCGATGAAGCCTTGGGCACAATTTCGGCCGCAGAGCCTAGACATTTCAAAAGGACTCGGCGCCAAGTCATTAAGCGCGCGTCAATCAAGATTGGCTGAGAAACAACTTTCCGCGGTTCATTTCCACTGCACAATGGCCATCAAATTCACCGGATGCAAATCCGCTAGATTTCTCGGTTTGAGGCATTTTGAAGAGCAAGGTTGGGACAAAAAAATACCAAAGTGTCAATCATCTCAAGCAAGCGCTTCGCCGGGAATGGTCCAATATACCGCAGAGCCACTTTCGTGCTGCATTCAATATCTTTGTCGGCCGTTTGAAGGCCATAATCGCGGCTAAGGGTGGCCAAATCGAAGACTGCTAATGCAAACAAATTAAATTAAATTTAAAATAATTGTGAGCATTTTTTACTTTGATTCAATAAAATTCATCAAAAAATAAAAATTCTGTGGCGTTTTGTTTTGGTAACACTTCGTGTCAGTCACCCGTATAAAGCCATGAGAGAATTCGGCATCCCAAATGGACTGACTCGACTATGTATGTTGACTATGACCAATGTTATAAGCCAAGTAAAATATCCGGATTACTATCAAGCCCATTCAACATCTATAACGGGCTCCGACAAGGACTCCGATGGACTGGCCTGCGTCCTCTTCAACCTGTCGTGGGAGAAAGGGATCCGCGACTCTGACGTAACGGCAAGAGGAATAATCCTCTATAAGTCCATTCAGATACTGGCTTACGCAGACGATATTGACAATGTTGGTAGAAATCCAAGAGCTGTACAGGAAGCTTTCATTCAGATCGAGGAGGTGGCACGAAGTCTGGGGCTGCACATAAATGAGAGCAAAACAAAGTACATGGTGGCCACGTATGCGACTAGAAGATCCAACATTGGTCCCGCAATTAAAATAGTGGAGCGCGAATTTAAAGTACATAGTGCAATCCTTTAACTATCTCGGGTCAACTGTAGCAGCCGATAACAGCATGGAACCAGAAATACGCGCACGGTTGCTTAAAGCCAACAAAGCCTACTATAGTCTGTCAAGACTCTTCAAATCGCCAGGAACTTAACCATAATATTCAAGCTGCTGGTATATAAGACAATAGTCATACCAGTACTTACATATGGATCCGAGAATTCGGTGCTTAGCAAAAAGCATTCTGACCTCTTAGCCGCGTTCAAGAGAAACGTCTTACGAAGAATTGTTGGCACCGTATGTAAGGAAGGACGATTCCGGAGACTCTATCATGATGAGATCTACGAGCGTTACCGCGATGTCGACATTGTGAAGAGGAATTAGCCTTTATTTATTTTTTATTTATTTATTTATTTATTTATGATATGGACAGCAATCAAATCAAAAAGATAGCTTTGTAAAATGTTTATTGGGTGGACCAGAAATTTATATTTTGAAAGTTTATAGATGTGTCCGTCCTGCAAAACTTCGCTATAGTTATAGGCTTAAGCAATTTAAAGAAAAATAACACTGACGATTACATCTAGGGTTTTCGGAAACACGCCAATACACACACTGCGACAAAAAATTCTCTTGAATACCGAAAGCATATCGAGGAAGTAGTACGTTGAAGTACTCTTTGTTGTTTTGTATTGATTGATTTGTGTATAATTTTTAATTACTCTGTTCAAGTTGAAATACCTTTTTATTGCAAATTTGATTTAAGTTCAGTTCGATTGTATCGTAATTGAAAAAATTAATTGAACTGATTGTAATTATCGCTAAACCCGTGGTAATCATATTAAATATTGTTTTCAAAGGGATGACATCAATAAATATGTGTGGACGAAAATCAATTTGTATGATTTTAATGTTTTTATTTGTAATTGGTTTAATTTTCCATTGAACAACGAACAGACTGCCACACATATAAAATACTAAACAAATGCAGTTAAAGGCAGTGGTTCACTAATTAGAAATATTATATTTATTTATAGTTAGGCAAAGGTTTCTTTTAGTTCACATAAGGGGAATAGGGTAATAATAAATGTTCAATAGATAATGCCAATGAAATACATACTAAAATATTATTGCCTACTATTCATGATGTATCAGCCAATAGTCATGTCAATCTGTAAAGCCCATAAAAGTCTGTCGATTTTGGGGCTTTTCTAATTTGTCAATTTTTGAAATTAAATTTTTTTTTAAATGTATTTTTAAATTGGCATCGAATCACATTTTACTTTCTTTTTCATAGTAAAAGGAAGTATAGTACCTAATCATGAAAATGTTCTAACTCGGGATTTTTGCAGATTTACCCATTACCGTATCTCGTGAGTCAGAAAAAGCGAAAATAAAAAATCTCTGTCTGTCGGTCTGTTTGCCTGTATGTATGGATGTATGTAT
Organism: Nephrocerus scutellatus; assembly: GCA_947095585.1. Classification (NCBI taxonomy): domain Eukaryota; kingdom Metazoa; phylum Arthropoda; class Insecta; order Diptera; family Pipunculidae; genus Nephrocerus; species Nephrocerus scutellatus. The sequence goes on along the minus strand of OX352765.1, from coordinate 75,657,903 downwards.
GTGTCCCCTCTATAGCCTAGACGGCTGAACTAATCGGAATGAAAATTTATATATAAGATTTTTACATAAATTGTGAGGGTCTAGATGATTTTGACGGAAATCTGACAACCGGAAGTGACAGTTTACTTAGACAGTCTTTCTATTTTTTTGCAAATAACTCAAAAAGTATAGCACTTAGGAAAAATCTGTTAAGTGCAAAAGAAATTTAAAAAAAAAAATAAAAAATAAAATATAAAACAACCCATAAAAATTAAAATTGTTCGTGTAATTTCTCTAATCGGGGATACACAATTTGCAGTTTGAATAAAATCGATTAAATTTTTTAAAATTTTTGTTGGGGAACCCCTCGACTCCGGGTCCGTATCACTACCAAATTTTTACAAAAAGTGTTGTCCATCGGAGATACACATACGTATAAAATTTGAAGAAAATCGGGTAAATTTTGAAATTTTATTTGTATGGGTGCCCTAAAACCCCGGGACCCGATCGCTTTAAAATTTGTACAAAAAGTGTTGTCCATCAAAGACACATATACGTATAAACTTTGAAGAAAATCGGGTACTTTTTTTTATAAAATTTGTATGGGGGTGCCCCCGACCACCGGGCCCGATAACTTCCAAATTTTTACGGAAAGTGTTGTCGATCGGAGATGCACATGCGTATAAAATTTGAAGAAAATTGGTGCCCGTCGATCCCGGGGGCCGATCACTTGCATCGTCCATCGGAGATACACATTCGTATAAAATTTGAAGAAAATTTAGTACTTTTTTTTATAAAATATGTACGGGTGCCCCGCCGACACCGGGGCCCGATCAGCTCAAAATGTTTACAAAAAGTGGTGTACATTGGAAATGCACATGCGTATAAAATTTAAAAAAATTGGGTAAATTTTGTAAAATAATTGTAAGGGAGCCCCCCGACCCAGAGGCCCGAGGTGCCTCAAATTCTAATAGAAGGTATTGTCACCGGAAATATACCTGTGTGCAAAATTTCAATTAAATCGGGCCTTGTGAAGTGGGTTAAAAATTTATCACAACATCTGACCAGCCAGCCACAGGCACGCGATGTTAGTATAGAGAATTTAAAAAATGTAATATACATTTACTGAAGATTCCGGCCCCGTCCGTAAAAGAAATTCGTGTTGTGCACACAACTCCATTATTTATTTTATACTGAAGCACATTCCGCTTGACAGCACATTGTTTATTTTAGTTTCAAGTAGTTTCAAGTATTATGAAAACAACCGGCTATTTGCATAAGTTAACACATTTTAAATTAATTTTCATATAATTCTCATATGGTTTGAGGAAACAATCGGCTATTTGAGCAGATAATTTTTGTAATCGAGAAGTAGAGCGAACAAAGTATAATTTAAAGAACATATCTTTGGACAATATTTTCTTGAAAATACCAAAGTGTTAATGTAACCAGTGGTAACCGGTAACAGAAACCCCTCCTTAAACTTAGTTGTGAGCCAGCAGAAAAAACCGCATAACTAGTTGTCCTTAACTCAACCGATGTTACCACAACCCTTGGTAAGGGCTTCCTTGGAGACATCCACTTTCTCTCCTAGTTTCGGGCTGGCAAATGTAGTCATCTCTGCACAACTAGGTCCTTACGCCTAGAATACAACTTTAAAGCCTAAGCTGCAAAATGTCCCTGAAGCTCTACGGTAATGGAATAGTCGCTTTTCTTGATTACCAATCTGCCACAAAAGTGGAAATCCATTAAACTAAAATACATAAAAATATTTGAAAAATAAACAAAAAATCCTATTAAAAAGCCATTCACCATATTTTCCAGCTCCAGCTTAAAGCGTATCCAAACGATGTGCATTCGCATTGCTACCAATGTGCAACTGGCTGATAATACCCGTATTTGGCAAATATCACTGCTGCTCACCATATATTTTTCGTTTTAACTACTAATTACAGATTTAATTTTCTGCGGTGCCAACTTCTGTTATCATCCACACATAGATATCCGCTGTGCTTCTAATTATTATCATTATTGGCACGATTTCAAAATGGCATATTTGTTTCTCCACCAAAGTAATCCCGAATCTTTTAAATGCTTGTTTATTAAATCAACCATACTGAAAATGCAAAGATTTAAAATTTTATGTTCTAAATTTGGGATATCCAAAAAACCAAACCGAAATCTCATTGGCAAAATAACAACTTCGATGCCAACGACATTAATGGACACATTGAATGTACCAGTATGCGAGTATATTCTATATAGGGGAGAGTATCGGTTTGCTGTAATTTGGCAGATGTAAGCAGATGTAAATTATTGACGCAATAATCGTATCATCATTGTCTGTTTAGTTTGCCCAACGCCCATTGACTGAACATCAGAGTTCGGTGTTCAGTTTTATTGACAATTTGCCAAATAGTTAGCAAATCCGGATACGTTTCCTGTTCATTGACGTGCAAGTCGTCGCTGGATATTTTGCCTGTGCGCTGAAAGAGCAAAATAATCCCAATCTTCTTCCTTTAAGTCATAAATATTTTTCGAAAAATACAAAAACAAACTTTTATTGAACAACACAAGCCGATGATATTATGCGACCTTAAGTAGCAGATTCATGTCAAAATTAAAATATTTTCAAAATAGTTTAAAAAGTATCTTTTATGGAAAAACATAAGTCATAGAATTTGGTAAAACTTCCCAAAGACTGTGTACTTTAGGTCAAGTAAAACTAAAAGAACAGCTCTCTGCCTAATTGCCTAACAATTGTTATTGTATTTTTCTGTGTGAAAGTCTTTGTTGGAGCTAAATGTAGCCAGGAGTATTTAACTTGAATGGTTTTAGTTTATTATCAGTTAATTGGGTAGAGTGCTGAATTCTCTATGAGTAAATCCCAGCTTCTTTGGAATACGAGCGATGACCAGAAAATTCATTTTTTTTCAATTATTTTTATTTATAACTGCAATCAGCTCTTTTCTTCAGCACAATATATCGCTATCTCTAAACTAAACACTAAAGCTAACATGCTGACAATAAACCAATTAACTTGACTTTCTTTAAAATTCTTATGTGGCTTTCTTTAAATTCTTTTCATTAATTCTTTTATGTACTTGTTTTGGGGTTGTTGATGTTAGTTGAGAACTATATTCGTATGATTTCAATCAGTCTCTTGTTTCCTTACATACTGGTTTATACTGGTGCTAAAGTTCAACTTACATACCTCTCCAATTAGCACGGTCTTTTGCTTACTGCGTTTAATTGCGCAAACCTATTACTTGCATGCCACCCTTCACTTGTGAGTCCTTCTTCTACTTCGCCGTCCCACTTGGTTAGATTCGAAGACTGGCTGGAGCGTTGATGTCCATTCGCTACATGTCCTAGTAATCTCAAATGTCTATAGAACGTGTGTCTTGCCTACTTCTATACAGCTCGTGTAATTCTTCTACTTTAAAGCCCCTTAACGCAAACGGGGCCGAAAATCGAGCAAAGAATTTTTCGCTCGAAATAACCAAGATATTCATAACATTTAACATTTCATGGGAATTAAGTCCCTCTTTCGCTGACGACAGCACTCTCAGCTTCTCATATAAGTTTGAGAAACGTACCCCCACGTCTCATGTGGAACTTAAATAACTTAAATAACCACGTTAAATTCTGACCTAAACAGCATAATAAAATGGGGAGAAAACTATCGACTAGAATTTAACGCTTCCAATACCGAACCTCCTGTCGTCTAAGCGAATCACAAATCCCATGTCATTATCCATGAATGGCATTAGCATCGAGGAAACTGAAAATCACGCAATTCTCGGTATGTGGAGAGGTCAACCGCAATACTCGTGGTACTCTGAATGCTCATCAGGCTCATCTTCGGACGTACGGTTAAGTTCAGGGATTCGTTCTTCAGCCGTACAACAAGTATGTGGAATGCTCTGTCAAGCTCTGTCGTCTCACATTGAAATGGTCCACAGACATTCAAAACACAAGCTCATAGACATTCTCCTTTTAATGCCCACGCTGTGCCAAGCATATAGCTGAACATAATAAGGGTGCAAACCCCTTTTCGCGTGCGCAAATTAAAAAAAAAAAAGCATATCCCGCCTTCGATAGGGTTTATGCTGCCATAAAGCGACACAGACCAGTACTGGGATGATTAAATTTGAACACAGTGTCTTTTCAAAGGTCTGAGAGATAGCTTTACTACTCAATTGGATTCTTAGTCCAAAGCAACATCGATTGGCAATCGTCGTTTTCATATGTTATAGCGGAGATTAGGTAGACAAGGTCCCTTACTACCTTAAAGTAATAGCTGTTTGTTATGATGGGATCTTACAAGCGATGTTAAGAAGACCTCTCCTCTATAGTTGGTGTAGTTAAGTGCGTTTCCTTTCTTGGAAATGGAATGGGCAAATAATGCTGTGATTCTTGAGATTAGATGGTGTGCATGAAGTTATCAGATGCAGTTAGTGAAATCTCGATCAGTACGCGGTCAGGCCCATCAGTTTTGTGATTCTTTGGTTTGGATATTGGTTTCCCCACTTCAACTTGGTCTGACAGTGAAATGTTGGTCTTCATCCTCATTATGTTGTCTGCAAAAGTAGTCTTTACATTTATAAGCATTGACTGTGATTGTCCTTATCCTTATTTCACCAACTAAGTAAGACTAAGGCTTCAATCTGCCAATATCCAAGAAAGTCAAATATGAAGTGGAAGATGCACCTGGAGTCGAGAATATCAAAAGCTCAGCTTACATTTATTCAATGAAAAAGAGCATTTACTGGTCACTGGTTTTACTTAAGGATAATCAGACCCATTCTCACCTATGCGGGAGGGGAGAGAACACTAAACACATTGCAAAGGAGCGTCTGCTTGGTAGTAAGGGGCGCTATGAGCTTCACCTAGGAAGACATTGGAATACATTGCTAAATCTGCCACCTCTAGATCTAGTTACTCAGATGAAAGCGCTGTAAACTATAACTTCGAAAGAATAAAGTCTGGCATGACGAACATAAGAGTGTGCATGGAAACATAATCCATAATCTATATGATTAAAATATTTGCTATTTTACAACTTTTCAACTGGGCTGTCTCGAAAAAGATACATGGAAAGAGCTTTGCAATATGTAGTGATTGCCAAGCGGCTCTACTAGCATTGGAATTACCTTGTGTCAATTCGAAGATTGTTATGCAATGTGAGAGAAGACTTTAACATAGAATAACGTCACTCATATCTGGGTTCCGAGAAATTCCGGCATTAAAGGGAATCATTCCGAGAAAATAAATAAAAACCGGCTACAAACGTGAGGAATGTCATATATATCTTCGATTTTTTCATTTTAATAAAGGGCTCAGCCTTTTTGCCGTGGCACAAGTCATTCATTGACTTTTACCTTGGCAATAAGTTTAAATATAAAAAAAAGAAGTAGTCTTCCGCTGCTCCTACTGATCCGGAATCAATGTTTAGCTTGAGTCCAGCAAGCTTAACTATTGGTATTCGAAGATTTATGGAGGACGAACAAGGGCACTTTTGGAACTCCATAAATACATGAAGAACTACCAATCACTTTGTGATAAGGTCGAACAAAAACACTGCCAACTTCGTTTTAGGAATATCTAGAAGAATCTAGCAGGTCCTTTGCTATTTAAAGGTAACGAAGAGAATTTAACTGGGAACAAGTACAATGGTCTGGGTGATCTGGTGTGGTTTTTTTTTATGATCAGACATATGTAACTATAATTGATATAATTGTTGTTGCTTAATCTTATGACTACCGTCTGACGATTGTCAATATTTTTTAAACTTTTTAATGCATGTATGTCGTCTACGGTTTTAATAAATATTTTATAAAACAACGATTTAATTTATTTGTCTTTTCTTTCTGTAATAAGCGGTAATATTACGTGAAAATTTCACACCAGACAAAAGCTTCAAAATTCTGCAATATTTGCATGAAATAAAGAGTAGTTAGACATGGACAAGGCATGGAAAACTATTAAGTATAAATCTGTTTTTTCTATCTCTTGCTAGTAATAGCGAGTTCGTTACTTACGATTTGCTATGAATTGAAACGACGTACAAGTACTGTTAATAGAATTTTTTAACTTCTTATTCCCGGTTTTATTAATAGCAAATAATACTTTGTAAAGAAACCAACAATCAATAAAAACATATGTTCCACTGAGATGACCCCTATAACTGAATTAATTATATTACTGCCGAATTGATTTATTCAGTGTTCTCCTACCAATTCATTACTTTTTAATTACACAGGAAATTTTGTGCAAAATCCTACTCGAAGGCAAAACTTAATGGCGAATTTTAATCTTACACGCTTTGGTTTAAGCAAGGCAGTGTGAAATTTTATTGCAACTGTTAAACAAGGCAATCATGATTAATATAATTTAGAACTATTAACAAAATTCATTTCAATTATTTTTGATATGTATTTACAAACCAGTTTGGCCTTGATGCTCCAATGCCATTTTGATTCAAGATGGCCAATTAAAACATTAAAATAGACCCTATTATGAGGGTTAAGTTATCATCTATACACTATTTGGCTCTGTCATTCAGTCATAAAGTGGTTTTACAACTGTTATGAAATAGCATCACAAACAAAGACATAAACTATTATACTTTCCAGTCAGCCATCAGCAGAATAAGGGGACAAACACAAAATGCATCAGAATTGCAAGTGGCCGTAACTATCTCTGACTGGTGAAAGTGCGTCCAAGCCTCCATGTGGTGGCTGCCAGTACTTTTTCTCCAATACAGGAAATGCTGAATAATTCCCTTCAAAGTAAGGTTGGCGCGAGGCCAATAACCTCGCACGTAAAAAAATGTATTACGGAACCCAAAATCAGCCAAACGATTTAAGAATTTTCTCATGGAACGTACGCTCACTGTATAGAGCTCGAGCTGCACAGCAACTGGCTGATATCCTGTCCAAATATAATGCTGATATAACAGCAATCCAGAAGATGCGGCGAATGGTGTCTTACAAAAATCAGAATATGACATATATTACTGCTGTCATGCAAGACATCATGTGCTCGGGTTGGGGTTTCTAGTCAGCAAAAGAATGAAACCCAACGTTATCGGCTTTAAAGCACTAAATTAACGGCTATGCACCCTTCGCGTGCGGAGCAGATTAAAAATCATAAGCCTCATAAATGATGAAAAAGAAGAATTCTTTGAATCAGTCGTACGGGAACTCCATGCCTGCTCTCAGTATGATTTAAAAATCATTCTGGGGGATATGAATGCTAAAACAGGTAGAGAGCCAGTATACAGGCAGTATATTGGCACCCAGAGCTAACACGAGAACAATAATGACAATGGAAAACGAGTTATAGGGATGATAGCAAGCAATAATTTGGTCGTTGCGAATACAAGGTTTTTGCGTAAAAATATCCACAAAGCCACCTGGGTGTCTCCTGATGGAGCCACTCGCAACCAGATAGACCACGTGTTGATAGACCGCCGCCATAACCCGAACCTGATCACGGTACAAATGTACCAAGGTGCCAAGATGAATATAAAGAGCTCAGAAAATATGAAAACAGTTCACTGGCGGAAGAAAGCAGCCTCGAAGAAAAATCTTGTTCATTAACTAGAAAAGTACAGAGAGCAAGGGCCGCACCAGGTGCGGAATATACACCGCGTGGCACATATTGCAAAGACAAAAAGGGTAATCTGATTGCCGATTTCAAAGGCATTTTAGAGCGATGGGAATAGCTCTTTCATGAGTTGCTAAATCGGAGGCTCCACCAATAACCGAAGACCATACTAAGCTGCTAGACGAAGTTAGCAGAGCGATAAATACGCTCAATAATAATAATAATAATAAGGGTTCAGATGGGATCCCAGCGTAACTGACTAGAACAGGAGGCCCCACAATAACCCAAGCATCCTGGGGCATCCTGTGCCTCATACACAAAAAAGGAGGTATCACAACCTGCAGCCATTACCGTGGTATTACATTGTTGAGTAACGCGTATAAGATTTTCTCCTCTTTCCTTCAAGACAGGATAGCCCCATACGCTAAAGTCATTATTGGTCCATACCAGTGTGGCTTCATCCCAGGCAAACCAATCAGATCAGATTTACACCCTTAGACAGGTGATGCAAAAATGTCTAGAGTTTCAGAACTCACTGCACCATCTTTTTATAGTCTTTATTGCCGCCTATTCAACCCTATTCAACATCTATAACGGGCTCTGACAAGGGGATGGACTGGCCTGCGTTCTCTTCAACCTGTTGTTGGAGAAAGGGATCCGAGACTCTGTCGTTACGGCGAGAAGTACAATTCTCTATAAGTCCATTCAGATACTGGCTTACGCAGACAATATTGACATCGTTGGTATAAACCCAATATCTGTACAGGAAGCTCTTTTCCAGATTGAGCAGGCGGCACGAAATCTGGGGCTGCATATAAATGAGAGCAAAACAAAGTACATGGTGGCCACGTCTGGGAGTAGAAGATCCAACATTGTTCCATGAATTAAAATATTGGAGCGCGAATTTGAAGTAGTGCAATCCTTAAACTATCTCGGGTCAACTGTAGCCGCCGATAAGAGCATGGAACCAGAAATACGCGCACGGTTGCTTCAAGCCAACAAACCCTACTATTCTGTCAAGACTATTCAGATTCAGGAACTTAACCATAACGCCCAAGTTGCTGCTCGGAAAGTCCTTTGTGGTAGGATTTATGGAACACGACAGCGAGTCCGGCCAAGCCTACGCTAGAGTGATGGTGTAGGACGCCCAGAGTTTTGAGATGCAAAACTGGATGATGATAATAATAATAATAATAATAATATTCAGCGGCGCGACAGTCCTAGCTTCTCGCGACCATTTGTGTTGCGCATGTATATTTTTAGACACAAATGGAAAGGACCTACAATTTAAGGTCGGCTCCGAACGGCGAATTGAGAAGCTTTAAGTGCCATGTTTATTACTCTGAACGTTTGTCACTCATTCGCGAGATGTGGGACACCGTGAAAAATACTTTTGGTGTTACTGGCATTCGAACCACGAACCTCCTGCTCAGTAGCCATGGGCATTTCCACTGAGCCACGGCGCCCACAAAACTGGATGATATCGGCTCAAATTCGGGAACGGTGGAGAGACTTTTTTCGGGAGGCCAGGACCGGACAGCGGTTGTAGAGCCAAATATGATGAATTATACTAATTAGCTATGTCAATCACTCACAAGATGTTCTAAAACTGTGATTAAATATTATCAAGATACCTATTCAATAGTTCATAATAACCATAATGGGATCAAAACTTTTGAATAAAATTGCAAAATACTTTCGTTGGTGGGTCCTGAGGGGGCCAGGGGTTTTTTTTTGGGCAGAGTCGCTGAAAAGAATATACTGAGGTATGGTGTTATGTGTTAGGTTTTTTTTTTGTTAATTAGTGCATTCTTAAAGGGAAAAATATAAACTAACAGCCCCTTTATTTGTATAACGGGCTGTGTTCCCACTTGTGTAGCTATACATTAAAACTAAATTGATGCATTTGTTAAAAGATGTTACAAAGACGTTTTTACAAATTTTTATTTAAAATTTTATTTAACATGAATCTTTTGGTTTCCAGTTTGTTTCAACTCTTTCTTTTGATGTTCTTTTTAACCAACGTTTACTCGTCATAGAGTGCTAAAATTTATTGTGCATCTCGGCCTCGTAAAATATTTATGAGTTCCCTTGTGATGAGTTTGGAGTGTCGCGTGTGATGGATGTAGGATTTCCTAAAATCTGTAAGGTATTTTATAACCAACTAGCAAACATAAAAAAGGTTGTACCGAAAAAAAGATTTTTTTACACTTATTTAATAATTATGTTGGTAATTGGAGCAACGCTAGAAAGACCATGTGCTCATACCCTTGTTCTGTAGTTAGGCTTTCCATTTATTTCCTCCAAAACGTGAAACCATCAATGTCAAATGGTTTTATTGGTGTATGTTGTGGAATTGGAAGGAAACTTATTTTAGCCTAAAGCAAAAACGATAATTTATGGTTATGGTTATTATGTTTATTATGTATGATCAGAGTTTACGAATGAAATGCATATTTACTTAAAATACCGGTTACAGTTTGCCAGTGTTTAATGCCAAACCATAATCAGGGTGGAATTTTTTACTCATAAGTGCAAATGGAACTCCCATTTCCCTTGGGGAATAGCTTATTAAAAGATGTATGCTATCCATCAGGTGTGATTGCAGTCGTGAGGAATTGTCAAACACAAAATAAAGAAAATTCTTATCATCTTTCTTTTTACTCGATTGAAAAAGTTGTATTTGATTAAAAAGAAAAATGACTGTGTGCCCAGTCATAAATTGTAAAAATCAGAAAAACAACGTCAATAATTCTTCCAATTACCACTTATTTACATCTTCAAAAAGTAAATAAAACTTCCAAATTGTATGTCAATATTTTTCCTGTGATGCAAAAGCATCAATTAAAACTTATTTCCAACCGCACCAATTGCACAGAGATAATGGTATATCTGAACCGGAAGGTCAGTTCAGCATAAATTGAGAAGTAAGTTGAATTGCTTATGGATTCTTGGATAGGAAGAACGAAAATAAATCTGTAGTCAGCATTCACACAAAAATTTAATTATACAAAAATATAAAAATGAGAGAATCTTTCTACATTTGCGAACCGTCCACATGGATCAGGTTTTGTATTAAAATGCTCTATGGCAGTGAACCAAAAGTTGTGAATTGCAAAGTTTGGAATATTTTCGTTTTAATTTAATTATGAACTAGCTATTCAATGGCTTCATTTTGTATGTTTTAAAAATTCTCAGTTGCAGGATGTTATTTGTGCTGAAACTCAAGTTGAGCATGTTGAGGCATAAGTGGAAGTAAAAGGTAAAAAAAGTGGATTTCAAGTACAAAATATTAACACTATCCTATCTGTGTATTGTTTTTCAATCCAGCTCTATGAACACCGTATATAAAGGTTATGGTACGAAAGACTTGGGTTCAGTTTCAAGCTATATCTAAATTTTCACAATTTCTGAAAATTATTAAAATTAAATAATTAATAATTAATTTTCCGCAAGATATCAGAACAAATTCCTTTGCTTTGGCGTCTGTCGATATAGTCAGTATCCTTCCTTATGTACAAAAGAATTTATAAGCTAGACACAGCGTGGTTGTTTAGGTAAAAAAAAAAGAGAGTAAATATTTCTGTGTGTCAAACTCAATAACAGTTGAATCACTGTCTTGATTAGGGCTTCTGTATATGAAGCAGTAGTGTTTGGACATTATTGGAAATATGGGAGCATTGAGGTTGAAGTGGAAATGCAAAATCTTACGGATAAATTAATACGGCACTAAGTAAACTCAAGGGAGTTAATTTAAACGATCTCAACACTCACGAATCCGCTGAACCAGATGGTATTTCCCCATTAGTTCTGAAGAGGTGTTCTTCCAAGCTGGCATTACCATTGCGTAAGCTTTTCCATCTATGCTATTCTTCTGGACTCATCCCGAAAAGTTGGAAAACAGCATTTGTCCAGCCAGTACCCAAAAAAGGCGAGCCGTCGTCTACTTCTTCGTACCGACCCATAGCACTTAGATTCATATGGATTTCGTGAGTAACGTTCTACTGGTGATTTGATGGTATATCTCACCGAACAGTGGAACCGGTCTTTGCTTCAATTTGGAGAAAGCAAAGCTGTTGCACTCGAAATTTCTAAGGCATTTGACAGAGTTTGGCATACAGCTCTTTTGTCTAAAATGCGTGCTTATGGAGTCGATAATACGCTGCTTCACTGGATTAGAAGCTATCTTTTGGATCGCTTCAAGTTGTTTTGGACGGTTTCAAGTCTAAAGTTTATTACTTAAATGCTGGCGTTCCCCAGGGCTCTGTTTTGTCCCCGACTCCCTTCCTCATTTTTATTAATGATCTCTTATCTGTGACTTCTAATCCAATTAAATTCTGAACTAGACAGCATAATGCAATAATAATAAGAAAACAAACGAGTAGAGTTTAACGCTTACAAAACCCAAGGCTGTCTTCTGTCGTCTAAGCGAATCCTAAATCCCATTCCATTATCCATGAATAGCACTTGCATCGAGGAAACTGAAAATCTCGCAATTCTCGGTATGTGCGTTAACGACAAGCTTCGTTGGAATGACCACATATTTACCGTCACCAAAAATGCTGCGAAATGTTTAAGTTTTCTAGCCCGGTGCAAGAAATATTTCACTCCCTCTGTTCTGGTTACTATATACATACAAGGCTTTTATTCGCCCTAAACTTGAGTACAATTGCCATATCTAGTCTGGTGCGCCTAAAACTACTTTGCATCAGATAGATAGAATACAGAACCGCGCGATAAAACTTATCGGTGACGAAAATATAGCGAAATCAATAGATTCGCTTGGACACTGCAGGCACGTTTCCTTCTTGTCACTGTTTTAAGGCTTCTTCTACCGGCGATTGTCAAGAGAAATAGCCAACAGGATGCCACCTCTCCTTGAATTCAACCGCAATACTCGTGGCGCTCAAGCCCATCTTCAGACGTACAGTTAAGTTCAGGGATGATTTGTTCTTCAGCCGTACAACACGTATGTGGAATACTCTGCCAAGCTCTGTCTTCCCACAGCAATATGATCCACAGACATTCAAAACACAATTTCATAAATATCTCCTCTTGTCTCCTCCTTTTCCTTACACCAACGCTGTACCAAGCATATAGCCGAGAATTATAAGGGTGCAAACCCCTTTAAGCGTGCGCGAATTATAAAAAAAGCAAATTTATTTCAGAAGTATCGATATTCTTATTTATTTGCGATTCACTTAGTACCAGAATTGTGGACTCTGAATTCCAGGCCAAAGCAAACTTAAAGAAAGCGGTTCATTAGCAAACATGTTGGGAGCTTAACTTCAGCTGTTCGATTATTGGAAATTTGAAAATACCGTCAAGGTACTTTGGGGAGATAATTATAAAAATTATTTTTCGCGCAATACTCGTTGCCTTAAAGTTTAAATTCTGTTATCAGCCGTTAATTAAGTGTTTAACATGTAGAAGTAATTGAAATTCAAAAAGAGGGTTGTTCGCATTTCGTTTCTAGTGGTAAGCTTTGTACACTTCTTGAGTACAATGGACCGATGGTCTGAGCGTTCTGGTGTGGTTTTTGTCACACCTACCCATCACAACTATATAACTATATAAGCTTTATACTTGTCAACAGAAAAATATATGAACAATTGAATTATAAATGGTTTGCCACGCTTTCAAGGGGCATTTTTTGTAAGAATAACATCTTTAAATTTTGATATGACTAAAATTATATTTGCTGTTAAAATTTTTAAAATATTATTTGTTAATTAAATAATTAATGTGCACATGCAATTGAAACATACAGCACAAACAAACCCAACTAATTGCTAAAATTATGCCTCAACACCTTTATATTTTCTCATGTTATACTCGTACAAAACCAAATATACAACTAAGCTAGGAGGTATACGTTTTTGTTAAATTTATTTGTGTAATTTTTCTGTATAAAAAATTATTTCAAACTGCTCTTTTTTGAGGTAATCTTTCATTCTGGAAGATGTCTTATGAACTCCAACTACAGGATACATATTTTGCTACCGTACCTATATTCGTCCTACAAATCATCGACACAATAAGGACATGTTTAAATACATTACAAATCAAATAAAAACAATATCAGTGAGAAGCTTTTGGCCGTCAACCACAATTTTGAAATGTAGATAGCGCACAATCTGGCAACCTCAGAAAACATTTAATTACTGCTATTAACCAAAAAGCATGCGATACAGTTTTCTAGATACTATAGAAAAGTGGTAAGTAAGTGATTAGCTCCTTCTTTATAAATACGAACACTTGACATATTGCCAGCATTTTACAAACTTTTTGGGTGTTTTTTTTTTTTGGTTTGTTAAGTAAACGTTAAATCGTCCGTATTAGTACACACTCTTAGGACTCTTAACTTTTAATGGTTGTATTTTTTTAATGGAAATAAAGATCCAGGAAGAATGTTAAATGCAAGTAAAGAATGGTTTGTTTTATGGCAGTTTGACCCGTTTGTGTCATAAAATCTACACTCTTTTGTCTCACTCATTTAATCCTCATAAAAAGACAGTCTCGTAGCACCGCAAAAGTGATTGGGTTTACTTTACGACTCACTGCACCTGAGGCTTTTTGAATTAACAGAACATTATGGGATTATAGTATTCACTAGTGACTAGTCACTAGCAATAACAAGAAAATGTCAATCAATAAAGAATAAATTTCAATTAGACATTTTTTTTGATTTTTTTGCTTCATTTTAAATGTGAATTCACACGAGTGAGACAGAAACGGATCGGTTTTATGACCCAAATTGGATTCGAAATTCTTCCAGAAAATTAATAGTTATGTTTTCCTAATTACCCCAAGTTAGGAAGAAATTAAGCAACTAAAGTCGGTCTCGTATCATAAGGACTGTGCTGTGTGCTGCACTGTTCGCTGCTCTGCTTTCTGTGTTATGTTTTGTACGAACATCACGCTTATAGCGGGCATCATAATGACTGTGTGCTATGTGCTGCGTTGCTTTGTATTTAAGACAATCTATATATATGTATGTATAAAAGAACAACCAATAAAAATTTAAATTTTTAAATTCTCTAATTGATACACAAAGCGCAAAGGAAGCCCCCTCATCCTGATCACTCCAACATTTTTACAAAAAGTGTTTCCATCGGAGATGCACATGTCTATAAAATTTAAAGAAAATCGGGCTAATTTTTAAAAATTTTAATGGGGCCTTCCGTCACCGAGGTCCGCCAATATTTTTTTACAAAAAGTGTTGTCCGTTAGAGATACACTTGCGTATACAATTTTAAGAAAATCAGAAGATCACTACCAAATATTTACAAAAAGTGGTGTCCATCGGAGATACACATGTGTGTAAAATTTGAAGAAAATCGGGTACTTTTTGTAAAATATTTGTATGGGAGCCCGCCGACCCCATGACCCTGCGGCCCGGGGTCTACAATTTTTTTTTAAAAGGTGTTGTCTATCGGAGATACACGCGTACATAAAATTTGAAGAAAATCGGGTAAATTTTTTTTAAAAAAATTAATGGGACCCCACAAACCCGGTGCCCGGGGTCTCCATAATTTTTACAAAAAGTGTTGTCCATCAGATTTACACATGTGTATAAAATTTGAAGAAAACAGAGTAAAATTTTGTAAAATATTTGTATTGGAGCCCCCTGACCCCGTGGCCCGAGGGGCCTCAAGTTTTAATAGAAAGTGTTGTCATGTGTGCAAAATTTTAATAAAATCGGGTTTCAGGAAGTGGGTTAAAAATTGATCACAAGATTTGGTGTGCCAGCCAGCCAGCCAGCCACGGGCAAGTGAAGTTAATATAGAGAATTTAATAAAAATGAATGTCTGTTCGCTGGTAATACAAGACTAAAACTTAAAAACTAGACAGCCGATTGAGCTGAAACTTTCACAGATGATGCGTCTTAACAAAATCTCGGTAAACCACGTAGTGCGGATAAGATCGAGGTGGCGCTATCGGAACTAGTTTAAAATAAAATGACATTACAAACGTAACTGTACACACATTTAACACATTTTTGTTTTTTATGTACATATATACAACAAACGTAAGTCAATCAATGATGTATGGCATATAAAGTACCAAAATTCTATCAGCAGAGTACACAAACTTCTAATGAACACTGGCATTTATAATTCGCTATGAAAATAAGACTCACGAAAGTTAAGTTCGATTTTGTTAATAAAAATAATTTATACGTGGCAGAGTAATTTTCTCTTTAGCTATGTAATCATACAATCTTAAGAATATTTACTGTTGGGATGACTTCAAAGAAGTAGTTGGGTTTGCTGTTCTCTCTAGATGAGCTCTTAAGCATGATAGTTTTTTTCAGTGAGAGTGTCACATTAAGCAGAAATGGAGCACGTTCCAGCCCCATCGAGACCGTTGTGGCTTACCGTAAAGAGAAGGTCGAAAGTATAGTTATACAAGTATATGTTGAGAATTTTCTACTTTGAAAATTAAAAAATATTGTACTAAATTTCCAAAATTGAAATTGAATTAGAAACTTTATCGAATTTATATTTTAAAGTTAGGATTTTTGATCAAATTTCTTTTAAAGTTATTAAGTTAAAGTTATCACCGAATATCTTCATCTTTGTCTTGCGCTTTCATTTAATATCATTCATCCTGCGGGTTGTAGTAAGTCGTGATAATAGGAATCTATACAATCAGATCACGTCTCTAGATGACAACCACGGACTGAAGATGTGAAAATGGTTTTCCCTTATAGCTGCTGGCGAATTCTGATTTCAATGACAAATCGTCACCATCTCCGCCACAAAATGGGAAAAGTTGTATGCGTCCCTTGAATTGAAATGGAAATTCCTTTTTTTTATTCCGCATACAATATGAAACGAAATGAAATCAGCCTGCCAAAGGATTAATCATTTCGTTTTTTTTATTTTTTATTCCGGCGAGTTTTTTATTCGCTTGGACTAAATATATATTCAAATGTAATGGAAAATATTGAATTAGTTTGTACCGGTGCTAGAATGACTAAATAAAAGCAAAAGATGAAATGTTTTGTATCCTTTGCACTCGATGCATCAGAAAATGGAAAAATGTGCGTGCGAATATGTTATAGTTACATTAGCTGAGTTGAGAAATGCACTGAGAGCAGTCTCCTTCAGCCAGAAATTCCGAACAGAGGGTTTTTCGCTGCTGTACTCCATGCTCTGTTTTCGGGCTAAAAATACGTTATGGCTTAAATGTTGAACTGAATCCCCCGTTTGGTACGACATTCGTCCTCGAGGATTAATGTGTGTGTTTGTGTTTGGCTTTTATTTAGGAAAAAAATCCCTATTCACAAATAATGTTGTTTTGCTTTGGCTTTCACATCGACAACAAATAACATTATATGCTTTGCAGTTTTTATTATTATTGTTGTTCTTTTTTGTTTTTTCTTATTGGGGAAAAAATAATTTTTAACAGACCACAACGCGACGCAATTCAACGTTTACATTCAGAAATTAGTATTTACCAGAGCGCGGAATGTTTTTCACACAGTTTCCGGCAATTGTACGTACTTCCTTAATTTCCTTTCTTTTTCGGATTCGAGAAAAACAACTGAGTTGTGTTGGGCAAATAGATGGGTCCCCGAGTGTACTAAGGCCGCGGCTTTACCGCACAAAACGCAACAAAGAGTATGTATGAGAGCGGGCACGAGCAAGTGTCAACTACAATGCAGTATTCGAACCAATTCAGGCCGGACACTGTCGTACCATCACAACTACTGGAAACACAAACAATGCAAAAAAAACCCAAAAATGACTACGTTAACTTTGAAATGGGTCCTTTTACAGCCTTGCAACAACAGAAGTAAGAACAGCAATGGTGGTAGAGACAACAACCGACGAACAGGGACTTGATCGACCTATTCAGTTCAGCGCCGTAAAATCTTCTGCATTTGCTGCACTTGCAGGCTGTTAGCCGCATGACGCGGATCATATCCCCCGAGAGACACCACTAGACAGAGGTAGACTATGGAGTGGACAATGTAGGTTCCGCGACGATTCAATTGGATTTCCTGCAAACAAGTTATGTCATAACAATTGAATACATTGTTTTCGAGAACAACATTAGGTCGGTCCAACAACAGCGGCCACATAAAATCGACAGGAGCGAGTGAGAGGATGAATATTCTTCACATAAAGCGAAAGTGGCTAATGCCAGTTTATTAGGTCGCTTCATGGGCCGTGCACCGGTACCGCAGGCTATAGTCGTCGTACACGTTATTGAAATGACTTCAGTTCGGTTTATAGTGCCACTCGTCACATGGGGTTTGTGTGGCTCCTGAGTATGGCAAAAATGTCACCAGGAATGAATTCATTGAGGTTTCGCACAACCATCTAAGCCAAGGAATTACTATTGTCGCTGGTACTCTAAATTCTTACAGGCTGACATGCACCTAAACACTGATGGGTAACGGCGAAGGGGTATTGTGGAAACTTTTCCTTAAGAAGACAAACTAGAAGGAAACATTGTTTGGATTCCTGCCGCAGACATATGTTAAATTATCTTTCATGAAAGTAATAATTTATTTAAAATGTAGGTGAGCATAGCGAGTTGGACGAACCGCGAAGCGACAGCTTTGCTTATTAAGTATTCGCGGTGCATGAAACGCTTTAGCAGTCTATGAAATATTAATTCGCAATGTTAGGCCTGCTTCAAAAGGAGAACAAGAAATGGATCATATAAAGGCAGAAAACGAAAGCAGTTCGTAGCCAAATTTATAGATTTTTACCATGGTGACTACACGCGTGTGCACCCGTGCATTCATTGTCTTGATGGAACAGCACTTTTTTCTTCGGCTGTAGATTTTAAGAGGAATGTATATGCTCGAGCGTGATTGTGTATGTGTGTGTGTAGAGGCATTGAGAAATTTAAGATTTTGCCTTTTACTTTAATTTCTATTGAATTTAATACCTATCATAGTATTTAGATGCAGTACCTAGTCAGTTGAGAATGAATTATTATATACACTATTTTTTGAGTGTTAAAGTTAAAAAATTTAATTTTCCACTTAATATTAAATAAATTTTGATTTGTTTGGTCCGTTTCACTAAATTATGCTTCATATGCATTCACGCCGTGGCTTAGTGGCTACTGAGCAGGAGGTTCGTGGTTCCAATCACTCTCGCGAATAGGTAACAAACATTCCGAGAGTAATAACTTGTCACGGAAAGCTTCTCAATTAGCCGTTCGGAGCGGCCTTAAATTGTAGGTCCCTTCCATTTGTGTCCAAAAATTAAATGCGCAACATAAATTGTCACGAGAAACTAGGCCTTGGACCGCAATATTCTGTCGCGCCGAATATTATTATTATTTTTTATTTTGCATTCAATCCAACAAAATACTTCCGCAATATGGAGCAATCGCAAATATAAGCCACCTTGTAAAATCAGTTACATATATAACTTTAAAAATGCATGCAAAATTTGTAAAACTTCGCAAAAATATATGCGAAATGTTCATTCATATATTGCTAAAAAAAAATCAATCGAAAGAATTTTTTTATAGGCTTTAAAACTTGAGTTGCGTTTTACCGACTTTAAAAAGAAATCGAATTCTCAGCTGACGACTTTACATCGTAACGTTAAACGTTAAACTTAGTAGTATGTGCGATTAGACCATGGGTTTGAATCCATCACTGAAACGGCTGAAACTTAAAACCTTGAAGATTGCATTTATCAAGAGGTAGTACCCAAAAGTAACACTATATTCATAGTAATCTTCGCATAATACCAGTATGTTGTCATATTTTAAGAAGGCTGTTATGCAACGCCTTAAAATAAAGTTATTTATCATCATCTTAATTGGCTCTACAACCGGGGTCCGGTCTTGCCCTCCCGCCGCAAAAAGTCTCACCACCGGTCACGATTTTGAGCCGATGTCATACAGTTTTGCATCCCTAAACTCTGTGCGTCTTGATTTACGCCATCCTTCCAGCGCAGACTCGGATCCATATTTAAGTACAGGTATGACCATTGTCTTATACAATAGCAGCTTGCATGTTATGGTTAAATTCCAGGATTTGAAGAGTCTTGATGGACTATGGTAGGCTTTGTTGACTTTAAGCAACCGTGCGCGTATTTCTGGTTCCATGCGGTTATCGGCTGTTACAGTTGACCCGAGATAGTTAAAGGATTGCACAACTTCAAATTCTCGCTTCACTTTTTGAATTGAGGATCTTCTACTCGCAGACGTGACTACAGTCTACTTTGTTTTGCTGTCATTTATGTGCATCCCCTTGATCTAGAAGAAAGCTTCCCGTACAGCTTTTGGGTTTCTATCAATGTCGTCGCTGTCAATGTCGTCTACCTAAGCCAGTATCCGAATGGACTTATAGAGGACTGTTCCTCTCGCCCTTACGTCAGATTCTCGGATCACGTACTCCAACGCCAGGTTAAAGAGGATGCAGGCCAGTCCATCTCCTTGTCAGAGCCCGTTATAGATGTTAAATGGGCTAAATATTGATCCGGATATTTTTACTTGGCTTATAACATTGGTCATGGTCAACCTACATAGTAGTCGTGTCAGTTTATTTGTGATACCGAATTCTCTCATGGCTTTACAAAGTTCTACTCTGGCTATGCTATCATAGGCGCGCGCCCGCGTTCGCAACATTCACAACGTACTCAACATTCTTACGTTCACTCGCTAGCTTACATTCGTCATCGAACCAGTCTACTCTACGACTACTGCCTACGATGGAGCCAGCAGTACTAATGACAGTATTCTTAAGGCGTGTCCATTTCACTTCTACGCGCGACATCTCAATCCCAGGACTTACTCTCCCTGCATTTAAGGCGAGTCCTATCGCTTGACCGTAGTTGTTTCTGGTCTCTTCGTTGCGAAGGGCAGCCGTGTTGACTCGAATCTGATTCGTGGATGCAGTCTTTCGTGATGATGCAATCCGCGCTCGGACCACCATACCAACAGAATAGTGGTCCGAGTCGAGTTTGGCACCTTGGTACGTTTGTACCATCATCAGGTTCGGGTTGTGGCGGCGGTCTGTCTACACGTGGTCTATCTGGTTGCGAGTGGCTCCATCAGGAGATACCCAGGTGGCTTTGTGGATATTTTTACGGGCAAACCTTGTACTCGCAACGACCAAATTATTGCTTGCTGTCATCTCTATGACTCGTTGTCGATTGTCATTAGCGTTCTCGTGCAAGCTATGGGTGCCAATGTACTGCCTGAATACTAAATCCCTTCATTCAAATCCCCCAGAATGATTTTTACATCATACTGAGGGCAGGCATGGAGTTCCCGTTCGACTGATTCAAATATTTCTTCTTTTTCATCATCTGGTGATTCCTCTGTAGGTGCGTGAACGTTTATGAGGCTTATGTTTTTAAATCTGCCCCGCGCGCGAAGGGTGCATAGCCGTTCATTTACTGCTTTAAAGCCGATAATGGTGGGTTTTGCTGACTTCACCCCGAGCACATGATGTATTGCATGACAGCTGTAATATATGTCATATTCTGATGTTTGTAAGACACCATTCCCCTTCAACCGCTTCTCCTGGAATGCTTTATGTCAGCGTTATATTTTGACAGGGTATCGACTAGCTGCTGTGCAGCTCGAGCTCTATCCAGTGAGCATACGAAAAGAAAACTCTTGATAAATGCAAGAGAAAATTCTTAAATCGCTTAGCCATTTTCGTTGCCGTGGTCGTCGTTGTTTATCAGTGTATCCAAGGCTGATTTTGGGTTCCGTAATAAAGTTTTTTTTACGGGCGGGCTTAGAGGCCTCGCGCCAATAAAATTATTAGTACGGCTGAATCCATCTTAGGTAGTACTCGTCAAGATCGGAACGTCTGGTTCAATAATGAATGCAAGCTAATGTTGTCATCAGTCGTATCAATCCTTGTCAAGTCTCACTCTATTATCTCCGCTTTTACTTCCATTGAAATTAAGAGTTTTTTTTATGACTTGGCTTTGACATTTTAATAGCGCTAGCCAAAATCCATAAATACCGCGATCTTAATGATACAAGCTGGCACTGTCATCTTAATCATTCACTTGTATGTTCATACTCGTAATGCACGAGAACTTGAAAAGCGGTTGATTGACATTGTATTGGAACCAAAACCATGTACTAAGGATTGTTAGCCACTAGCTGTGCAATGTATATTTACGTCGTATGTTCCGATTAAAACCGCACCGAAGTTTCGGGGTTACATGTGACATACGACATACACATGACACTTGACAGCTAAAGGAATATCTACCAAGTGAATGAATGACAGTGCATTTCAGTTGTCAACGAATTGAGATTATTATGTAGTTCAGCGCTCATTGTATTTACATCAGCACAGCACTTTTTACAAAGTACAACATAGCCTCATGATACATGGACTGATGTTGGTTAAGAGAAAGAATGATTTTTAGAGCGAAACAATAATCGGATCAATATTATTGTTTAATGATTGGACCGATAGATAACAAATCGATCCAATTGGTCAAAGAGTTTTTGCTTAAACCTAGAAGTTTTAGTATAAAAGAGGCTGCTTTGGAGAAGTAAGTCGAAAATAGAACTTAGACGAATTTGAATCAAGACGAAAATTCTGACGAGTCGCAGCCAATCTGAAGAAAGTGGACTTGTGTCGAGAATTATTACAAATAAATAAATTATTAAGAAAAATCCTAAAAGTCGTGTTTCACTTTCCGGTCACGTCCTCTTCTCTGCCGGAAACGGAAATCACGGGACGACGATGACAACACTAGCGACTGAACGTAATAATGTTGCATACCGAGCAATGAAACAATCTAATATAACGCGAGCACGTGAAGAAGAATATAAAGTGCTTAGAAGATAGTTCACAGGCAAAAGAAAGGAGTCTAGGAGAAGAATCTCGTCTGTGAACTAGAACAGTTCAGAGAGCAAGTACCATACCCAAAGCAGAAGAAAACGCAAAATACACCGCGTTGCATATACTGTAAAGACAAAGAGGGTAAACTGATTGCCGATCGTAATAGTGTCTTGTACCTTCATGAGTTGCTCAATGGCCAGCTAACTGATGAATTTGAGGTTACACCATTGACCGATGACCATATTATTCTGCCTTCACTAAGCAAAGTTAGGCAAGCAATAAATCCGCTCAAATATAGTAAGTTCTCGGAATGAGATGGCATCTCAGCAGAGCTGATTAAATCAAGAGGGCCGGAGATACACCAAGCAATTCCTGAACTAATAGTGCAAGTGGGTTTAAGAAGCAATGCCAGATGACTGGATAAGAGTCATGCTGTGCCCTATATATGGGGCAGGGTTTCTTAAAGCCTACAACGCCTTCTATAATCTGACCAGATTTTCAAAATCCAGGAATTTAACCATAAAATCCAAGCTGCTGGTGTATAAGACAGTGTGGTGGATTTACATATAGTTCCCAGATTTGGGAGCCTAGAAAAACTCCTTCTGTCCTCTAAGTCGTATTCAAGAGGATAGCCTTACGGAGACTTGTTGGCCTCATATGTGAGGAAGATCGATTCCAGCGTCTCTATAATTATGAGATCTACGAGCGTTATCGGGATATCGACACCATGAAGAGAATTAAGCTCGGTAGACTCAGGTGGATCTCGCTGGGATGAAGAGACTGGGAAAGTAGTTTGCAGTAGAAATTATGGAACACGAGAGCAAGGCGGGTCAAGTACATTGGAAGGATGGCGTAGACCAGGAAGCTCGTAATTTAGGGATGCCGAAATGGATAACATCGGCTCGGAATTGGGGCCGGTGCAGACATTTTTGTTGGGATCAGGACCGGAACCCAGTTGTAGAGCCAAATTTGATGATGATATGACGGATTAACGAAAGCGCAACAGCAGTTTCTTGGAAAAGGTTTTCAGTTAGGTATAATACATAAAAACATTTTAGCGTTTCTTTCTTGTTATTAATAAAAAAGTAATAAAAATTAAAATTTTTCATGTAAATTCTTTAATTGGTGGTACACATGTGTGCAAAATTTGAAGAAAATCGGGTTACTTTTTAAAATTGTGTTTCTCGGCCTTGGGGCCCTATCACTTCCAAATTTTAATAGAAAGTGTTGTCATCGGATATACACATGTGTGCAAAATTTGAATAATATCTGGCTTCAGGAAGGGAATTAAAAATTTATTACAAGATCTGGTCCGCCAGTCAGCCAGCCGCGCACGCGAAGTTAATATTAGAGAATTTATACAAAGTAGCCAAGAGTGGAAGTAGACAAGAGTGTAAGTAGCCGTAGCTCATAGGAAACATGGAAACAATTTAAATAATACAATAGTAGACATAATAGCAGATCTATTCTATGTCCATGACAAAATTCGCGATTTAAATCAGCAAAGCTGACGCAAAATAAAGTAATAAAGTATTAAATTTAAGGTCCATAAATAATTTTTCTCTGCTTGCCTGTCGACCTATCTCCAGCGAAAATAAAATTGAGAACAGTACAGATGGAGGCAGATCGTTGGAAATTCTGCAAATTAAAATAAAAAACAACAACAACACAATCGTCTGTGTAGCATTATAGTAAATGCACAGTTCATAATGAGAAATTACGAAATGGAACGCTTTTTCCCTGGTGGCGACGGCGACGGATTTTTTTTTTTCATAAAATGAAATGGATCCTCTACACATTTTGCTAGCAGTCATTTATTGGAATGTCATGCTGTGTTTGTCCTTTGAGTACCTACTTTCCTCGTGTATATGCGCTCATTCCATGCTTGTGTGATTTTTTATTTTGGGTATTTTAAAGGCCACAGATAGTCCTTATATAACCGATTAGAACATAGGCAATGGTAGCCGGTTTTGGTTTTCGGTTTGAGAAACTTTTACAGTAAGGTAAGTGGTTTTAGTGTTTACGACATAAACTTTTAATAAGCGGACAAATAGAATAAAAGGCAAATGAAATATAAAGAACTGTTATTATTTTATAATTTATTTGGTTGAAATCTATTAGGCAAAGCCAAAATACTATTTGGGTTTAAAAACGATAATGCGATGGTCTATGTTACGAGTGGCTCTGAATCTTCTATATTCTTATCTTATTATTATTATTATTATTATTAAAGTTTCTGTGTATGTAGGAAGTAATCTTCGAAACTACTAGACCGATTTTGATCAGGTTTTCACCAATGTACAGGTTTGCTTCGGAGGTTATAGGCTACAGTTCAGTTGAGGGGGACTTAGTGGTGTGGGTTAGTGTGGGGAACGGGTAAGTTGGTGTGTATCGGTGGGGTGGTCCTTTGTGTGGGGCAGCTGGGCAACGCCTGTTATTTTAAATTTTAACAGGTCTTGATATCTTGATGGTGAGGGGCTAGTACTACTATAAGAAAAGATAAGTTTGTTTGGTTTTTCAATTACAGTAATTGAATTTTGGAATTTTCCAGCGGCGGAAACGGCGGAAGCAGATCTCGCAATAGGGGTGCCATTAATTACTGGTGCACGTAATGCTGAACTGCCTTCTAAGAAAAAAAGACAAGCCTGGAATTTATTTGGGTTAAATTCCACATTATTAGATCCACTCTAATCAAGAATGGCTTGAATGTTCGACAGAATAGCCGCATTCATAAAATCTCGGGATCCAATCAAGCGGGTATTGCATTCTTATTGGCTGAAAACTCAATGGAAGCCGATAGCGTTGTATCAATGAATGAATATCACAGGTTCTAGAAGACAATAAATCATTAATATTTATTAAGAGAAGCGTAGGCGACAACGATGACCCTTGTGGCACACCAGCATTGATCCCATACGAAGAAGAAATAATATCATTCAATAAAACTTTTATTTGAACTGATTTAGTACTCCCTCTTTTGTTGTACCTAGCC
Organism: Nephrocerus scutellatus; assembly: GCA_947095585.1. Lineage (NCBI taxonomy): Eukaryota > Metazoa > Arthropoda > Insecta > Diptera > Pipunculidae > Nephrocerus > Nephrocerus scutellatus. The sequence continues at coordinate 75,632,515 of OX352765.1, read as the reverse complement.
AATCTGTTGATGCGGACAACTTCCTTTTTAAATTCTCTATATTAACTTCGCGTGCCCGTGGCTGGCTGGCTGGTGGGCAGAATCTTGTGATAAATTTTCAACACACTACCTAAAGTTCGATATTATTCAAACTTTGCACACACGTGTATTTCCCATGACAATACTTTCTATTAAAATTTGGGAACCCTCAGCGTCGGGGACACCCATACAAATATTTTACAAAATTTTCCCGATTTTATTCAAATTTAACACGCATGTGTATCTCAGATGGACAACACTTTTTGTAAAAATTTGGTTGTGATCGGGCCCCGGGGTCAGGGGCACCCATAAAAATTTTATAAAAAAAAGTACCCGATTTTCTTAAATTTTTATAAACATGTGTACCTCAGATGGACACAACTTTTTTGTACAAATTTGGAAATGATCGAGCCCCGTGGTCGGGGGGCACCCATAAAAATTTGTATACAAAAAAGTACCTGATTTTCTTCAAATTTTATACGCATGTGTATCTCCGATAAACAATACTTTTTCTACAAATTTTGGAGTTATCGGTCCCCGGTGTCGGAAGGACCCGTATATAATTTTAAAAATTCTGAGTATTTTTGGTACTACAGTGTTTTTTGAACCAAATTAAAATAAAATCCCTATCCCTATATTTTATTTAAGTTCACGCAAACTTTTTGTAAACTTGAAAATTAGCGTTGTGGACATCATTCTCATTTTCGCACTAGTTTTGGTTTATTATGCGAGTATATATATTTGATAATATTTTAAATATATTAACAGATGGAGAAACCAGTAACCAATCGTGCTTCAAGATGTCCAAGCACGAAGAATTTTTTTTTGATCTTATTTATGCCAAAGTTCAATGATATTCACTTTTCAAACTTATACAACAAACCTATACCTTCTTCTTGTACCCTTTGGTTTATTAAATAGAAAAATAGGATTTTATATGAGTATCTGTTTTATGTCATAAGAAATAATTTCATCATGCTGCTTATTACTATCTGTGATTATTAATTGAAAATGGTTAAATACTATAACTACACTAAAACAATACATTTTGAATTTTTCATTGATCCATTACATTGCAAAGCGGTATATTTTTAAAACAATTTATTCACTCTGTGATTATGTATGGGATAAATTAACAAATTGCTTGAATATTGCCAATAACCATTTAATGTATTTAGTGATAATTGAAAGCAATTTGTCAGACATCTGCAGATTATGTGGCTGTGTGTAGCATCACACCAACACCGAGTGGTGAAGCAAATATTCCTTATGGAGCGAACAGCAAACAGGTCAACATCTGGATTAAAATTGACTAATTAATTGAATGATCCATATAAAGCGTATCAGTCGGCCGAGGATAAAATCGGCGGAACATCTATTTCGAATTCCGCATCGATAGCGTACTCATGCAAATTAACAATGTTCCATGGTTTGAGTTTATGCAGAGAAATTCTAGCGAAAATGTCACCCGACAAGTTGCAGTTTCACGCTTACACCATTAAAAAAGTTTCAACGCCACTCAGATATGCTAGCTATAAACATCAAAACTGTTCAAATCGATGAACAAAGCCATTAATCTTTATTTCTCGTTTAGGGAGAGTGTCCCAGCCTTTTTCTCCTTCAATTTTATGGCAACGAAAACTTCCTTGATAATTCATAACTGTAAGTGAAATAACCAGAAATACCACAAAATCATACCATAAATGATTGGGGTAATAAAAAAAACCAAAAGACAGATTTGTTTTTGAAAGGATTGATTGCCACAGTTGGCCAAACCGTATAAAGTACGAGTCGCAACATTGTCTATTCGTACATAATTAAAGAACTGAAACTGAAAATCAATCCAACATTTCGAGGTTGTTCAGAAAAATGTATGTCAAATGGTCAAATTGTGTATGTGTGAGTTTAAATTAAAAAAATATATATTCACCCAAATCCGATATTTAGAGGGAACTGAATAGCAACAAAAAAGTTATGCCCGAATTTATATAATGGGAATTTTAAAATTATCCGAATGAAAGCGAGAATGGATAGGCCAATTTATATTAATTTGGAATGTATTGGACGCATTGCTGCGAGACTGAGTAGCTTTTGCGTTTTATTTTTAATATGTTAAATGTTTCAAAACTCATTATACCATCGCTTTATAAAGTTTAAAGCAACCGATCTTACCATGAGAGAATTCAACTGATACTATGTCCAATAAAATAAGGCCAGTGCAAATCTTCACACGTCACGATCATACAGTGTTACGCCCAAATGAATCCTTCGACTGAGGATGAAAAGGATAACTTCTATAATCAGCTAAGCGCTTTATTCAACGCAACGCCGAGCGGAGATATCGTCATCGTGATGGGGGACTTGAATGCCAAGGTAGGCAACGACAATGAAGGACTCAAATATGTGATTGGGAAGCACGGCCTCGGCGAACGAAATGAAAATGGTGAAAAATTTGTTGATTTCTGCAACATAGTAGCCAACATGTTTGAAAATAAGACCTGTCAACTGACAGGCAATCATCATCCAACCAAATCGACCCTGTCGCGAACAGCCGACGTTTTAGGAGCTGTCTTTTAAACGTCCGAAAAAGACGAGGAGCCCACATGGGTATGGTACGGGATCATCACCTTATGGTAGCTACTGTCCAGTTGCGTACTGCAACAGTTCAAAGAATGCGTAATATCCTCCGAATGCCTAGGTATAACATCGACCGGCTTAATATCCCCTCAGTACGCCAACAATTAAGGGATCATTTATCGCAAGGAGTAGAAGCAATCAGTAGCTCACTGCCGACAACCATCAAAGAACATTGGAAGGCTGTGAAAAATGTTTTCACATCTGGAGCGGAAAGTATTGTTGGTAGAACCCAGGCAAGGCACAGCGCGTGCCTTACCGAAGATACCTGGAGGCGGATTTAAGAACGTAAGCTACTTAAAGCTCGTATTGTAGATACCCCAGCAGCAGCGAGGATCGAGCTAGAGTCCATGTATCGAAGCAAAATGAGAGAAGTGCAGCGTAGTGTAAGACGTGACAAACGTAATTATATTAACAACCTGGCCTCAGAAGCAGAGGAAGCAGCGAGAAACGGAGCTGCTGGAAGTAACAATTTCTCGAATTCGCACCTCAACACCCAGTAAAGATGAGATCGCTACCGCGATCAACGCACTACAGAACAACAAGAGCTTTTATATCCTCTTGTAGAGAGAGCTTGGGAGGCAGAAAGTTTCCCCGAAAAGTGGAAGAAGAGAATGATTGTTAAGCTCCCTAAAAAAGGTTGTCTTATGGAGTGCGAAAACTGAAGAGGCATTTGCGTTCTTCTGCAGTTGCAAAGGTAATATCCAAAGTAGTATTTGAGCGAATTAAGGAACATCTGGAAGATACACCCGATGCGAACAAGTAGGTTTCCGCACTGGATCCTCCTGTGTAGACCACATTAACACCCTGCGGATCATTATTGAACAGTGCGTTGAATTCCGGTCACCACTAGACCTGCAGTACATCGATTTTGGGAAGTCGTTTGACAGTGTCAACAGACAGCTTATTTGGCTCACCTTGCGTAGGAGAGGTAGGCAACAGAAGATAGCAATGCGTTTTAGAAGCGTAAGATCATTGAGATAAGCCATCAGGTCACCTGTAGAACGTTGCCTACGAAAACCATACTGCTGGTCACAAAGGATTTCCTGGATTCAAGGTATTGCATAAGCTTACGATTGATCAGGGTTTCCATGACCTTGGAAAGTATAGATGTTGGCGCAATGGGTCGGTACAAGGAAAGAGATAACGTTTCGCCTTTTTAGGAACAGGCTGGATAAAGGCTGTGTTCCAATTCCTTGGCACGACTCCAGAAGAATAAGATAAATGGAAAAGTCTGCGCAGTGGTAATGTCAACGTTGAAGAACACTATGAAAACTATAGCGAGAATGCCATCAGTCCCAGCAGATTTATGAATGTTGAGATCATTTAATACTCTAGCCACTTGACGAGTACGAAAGTAAATCTGTCCCATAAGAGGATTCAACTCTTGTAAGTACAGGCGGCGACAACGCGCTATCTGGTAACGTAAAGCTAGCTGCGAAATGTAAAGCAAGCAGATTGGCCTTGTCTTCAGAGCTGACAGTTGGAATGTCATTTTAAATGACCGTTAGAATTGATGACGAGGCAGTATTTTTTATTCGTTTCACGAAACGACCAAAAATGTTTACTTCCTTTGGGTCATTGAATTATTTTTTTTTTCTCAGTTTTTGGTCATAGTCAAATTTTGCTCGTTTAATATACATCGAAACACGCTACACTGTCGTTTATTATTGGATAATAATGTTTTTGAGGTCGGGGCTATTTCAAAGAATTTTCTCTTTTCCACGATTCACACGCGCCAAACGCTCCTCGCGACACGCGTCAAAAGCGGGATATAAAAATGGGCCCCTGACGTTAAGCCTCTCACAAAATTTTAGCCCTTTAGGTTGTGCAAAAGGTGGTTAAAAAATAACTCAAAAAACGAGAAAATTCCGCGATTTTAAACCATCACACGTGCCACACACGAAACGTGACACGCGTCATACATGGAATATAAAAATGTTATTTTGGACTTAGATACTCACAAGACTTCAACTATCCATGTCGTATGGATGGTGGTTAAAAAGGATCTCAAAGAAGACAAAAAAATTGTTTTTCAACCCATCACATGCACCACACGCGACTCGCAACACGCGTCATACTCGGAATATAAAAATTTGGCTTAGACACTCACAAAATTTCAGCTCTCTAGGTCGTGTGGAAGTTGGTTAAAAAGTCGAAAAATAAAACTTTTAACCCATCACACGGGCCACACGCGACACGCGTTATATTCGGAATATAAAAAATACTATTTTGGACTTCACTCACAAAATTTCTCTAGGTCGTTTGGAAGGTGGTTAAAAAGGAATTGGTCGAAAATACATGCAAAATGTGGGCAAGTCAAGTTAAATAAAAGTTTTTAAAAAGGTTATGTACACTGTATTCTTCGAAAACCAAAACAGAAAACAGAAATCAAATATAGATTTATTCTCATATTAGGATTAGGATAGGTATAAAAATACCTTTGATTAATCGACTTTATTCAAACAGGTGTATTTGCCTTATCTAAGGATACTTCGAATTCGGAATTAAAAGATAAGAGCTTACGCCAAAAGTTCATAGTCAACTGAGCTTCCATAATTGATCTATTGTTCCCATATAAGTTGTCAGGTGTAAATATGTACTAACTAGTAGTTAGAAACCGGTAAAAATGACGGAATATATTCTTTTTTACCATTTTACCATTCACCATCACACCATTTCTAAATTCTCTATATTAACTTCGCGTGCTCGTGGCTGGCTGGCTGGCTGGCTGGTGGGCAGAATCTCGTGATCAATTTTTAACACACTTCCGATTTTATTCAAATTTGGCACACATGTGTATTTCCCATGACAATACTTTCTGTTAAAATTTGGGGCACCTCGGGCCTCAGGGTCCCGACATTTTTTTCAAAAAATTTACCCGATTTTATTCAAATTTTATACGCATGTGTATTTTCGATGAGCAACACTTTCTGTAAAAATTTGGAAGTGATCGGGCCCCTGGGTCTGGGAGCACCCATGCAAATTTTATAAAAATAGTACCCGATTTTTTTTCAAATTTTATAAAATTTGGAAGTAATCGGGCCCAGAGGTAAGGGGGCACCCATACAAATTGTTTACAAAATTTACCCGATTTTCTTCAAATTTTATGTGCATGTGTATCCCCGGTGGAAGTGAAATGGCCCCGGGGTCGGGGGGCTCTCTAACAAAAATTTTAAAAAATTTACCCGATTTTATTCAAACTGCACATTCTGTATTCCCGATTAGAGAATTTACACGAAAAATTTTAATTTTTATCGGTTGTTTTTTTTCAGCATAAAGTTTCATATGTTTCCGCAGCGCCCTCTCATAACAAAGATAATAAATTCCTAGATGTCTTACAGCTGTAGTGCTCTGTTTTTATAAGCTGTCCATTGTCAAGTTATGTAATGACAAATAAGTGTATAGGAATATGAGTAAGCTCCATATACTCTTCTACACTCAAGATTACTTGTCCTTTTTTATGTTTAGTATATTTCACTTCGGCATGTACAATTTGAGTTCCATATAACATCTAAACTAGAGTACTTCTTAATAGAATTGTATACAGATCTTTCAAATAAAATTGGATTTGCCTCAAAGGAACGCATGGGCATGAGACATCTGTATATTATATTATCTGTTCTCATACTATGAGTACACATTTTCGTAAATATATTGACTCTAGCGCCACCTATCCGAGCAAATATCCATACAGACAAACAACATCTATACATACACTATGACTGATTTTTTTTCTTTGCTTGTTCAAGTTCCAAATTGCATTGAACGTCCAGAAACGTTTTGAAAGTTTTGGGTCATTTTTTTTGGTTTTTCTGTAAAATTTCAATACTTCGGGCTTTTTAAACGGAGTAGGATAACGACATAGCATATATATGTATATATATATATATATATATTTATATATATATATATGTTTATATATATACATATAAGATATGGTCATTGCTTGGCATAGGAAAATATATTTTGTTGTAAGCTCTCCATTTATCAAATCAATTGAGTGTTAAATTCTAAAAAGACAATTGATGTCGCCAGTATTGGCATTTAAAGATCAAACGCTCTGAGGACAGAAAATAAATTTGTGAACATATTATCTTCCAATCCAAGTGTATTTTAATGTCATTTATCCGCTCATTATCAATTAAAGCACGGCAACACTTCCCTGAATTGTACAAAAATTCGAGTAATTTTCTCAGGTGACACTGAAATTAGCTCAATATTTTTGTTATATTTTAATATTCAGACCGATTTTTTCATGACAACGAACTTCATATGAAATGTATATTAAAAACTTATCCGCTCCTTATAAACAAAATTCGGTGAGTTAAATTATCCGGTCGTTGATAAAGATAACTCACATTTGTTAATGAAAATTACCAGTTAACAGATGTATTAGTGCTAACACACTGCTATTCAGTGTTTATTAATACGGGAGTAAATGTTTACAAAAACCCAATACTATACGATAACTCTCATGTTAATCAGATAGCTCCTCTTCTTTAAAACTATTTGAAATATCATCGCGTAATTCTACAATGTCTGTTTTAATACAAAGGAGAAGTGGTATTTTCCAACAGAACAGTTATATAATTTTCATGTTGACTCATCTGGAAGAGAGGATGTGTCTCCAGCGAAAGATTTTAGTTTTGTTTTTTTGCCTTTCCACATTTAATAATGCACAATAATTGTTTAACTCGTGTTACTGGACACAATCACTTAAAAAGTGTCAGCTACAGAACGCATGCAAATTAAATTATGTGTGGATGGTTGAGAGCATTCACTATCGTTTGTACGGATGCAAGAGATGCTTTCTATTCCAACGGCGTCATAAAGTCACGTTAGTATGTAGTGTGAAAACCGCAAACAGTTACCGTATTTTGATACTGCCACAAAAACTTTTCCATATACATTCATGGAGAATGTTTGCTTTTTAGTGTTTTGTTCAGTTAAGTGAGCAAAACACTCTCAAAAACTTTCAAAAGTAATATAAACTTATGGCAAGGTAATACTTTCTCATACGATGGGTCCTCTCAAACAGAATCAGGAGATAAGTCAAACCCAAAATATTTAATTTAATTCATCGAAAGGTATGAAGGTATGAAAATGGGATATGTTCGTACATTTACATATTAATCAGTTGCTCGGAAAAATAAAAAAGTTAACCAATGAGCTTTTGCATATTCTTAAAGTATACTCGCAATGCTATTTGCCTAGCAGTTGGGTCATCAAAATAAAACAAACGTCAGTTTTAACAAAAAAGATAAGATTGAAAGTTTCATAAATTGCTATTTGCATTATCTTAAAATATAGTAAGGCTAAAAATAAAAGGAAAATATATGTAAATGATAAAATAGTATGTATATGAAAAACTTTCCAAAACCACATATAAAATTTCCCGCCTGGCAGAGACATCACTTAAAAACATAAGTTGAACAAAAGAGTTTAGAGATATCTCCATACTCTTTGGTTGAACCAATAAGAAAACCAACACAAAGTTAACGTGAAGTTTGGATTAGTTACTAAATATTCCTGACTGGCCAACTCAAGTTATTTGAACGGTTTAAAGTCGGAAGTTCACCGCATGAATGGGGCTCTGTTTTGTATCCGACATTCTTTCTCGTCTTCATTAATGATCTCTTGTCAAATACCCAAATCAAACATTCAGCTTTTCATATAGGTTTGGGAAACGTTTAACTCAACTCCCAAGTTTAACTCAACAAATTATCTTCCAATCCTAATACAGGTACGTTCTAGTACTAGACAGCATAATAAAATGAGCACAACATAAGAGATTAGAATTAAATCTTTTCAAACCCCAATACTGTCTTCTGTCGTCAAAGCGAAATATAAACCTCCCAACCCATAAACATATCCATGAATGGCGTTTGCATCGAGGAATCAGAAAAATCGCAAATCTCGGTAGGTATGTGTGTTAACGTCAAGCTCCGTTAGAATGGCCACATATTCACCATCACCAAAAGTGATGCACGGTACAAGAAATTTGTAATCTTCAGACATACTAGCAAGTAAGTGATTTTTTTACCCGTACCTGTATGAGTGAAATGCTTTACCAAGTTTTGTATAATCCTTATGATCTATATGATCCTTAGGCATTCAAAGTTTAAGCTCACAGACATTTTTTGAAATTCTCTAGATTAAGTTCGCGTGCCTGGTTGTTTCTCGGTGGCTGGCTGGCTGGCCAAATCTTGTAATCAATTTTACCCATTTCCGAAAGCCCGATTTTATTGAAGTTTTGGACATATGTGTATCTCCGCACTTTTGTAAAAATTAAACCGATTTTCTTAAAATGTTAACATGTATATCTTTGATGACAACAATTTTTATAAAAATTTGGAAGTAGTCGGGCACCAAGGCGTATGGGTAATAATACAATTTTTTTTAAAAATTATCCCGATTTTCTTCAAACTATGCACATATGTGTTATGGTTTGTTGTTTAGTACCCTCTCCCTAATACATAAACGCTCACGTTGTGCCTAGAATTATAGTGGTGTACACTTCTTTAAGCGCTAGCAAATTTTAAAAACAAAAGGTGCAGAGATATTCTTATTTTTTTTAAATTATCTATATTAACTTCGCGTACCCGTGGCTAGCTGGCTGGTCAGATCTTGTGATGAATTTTTAACTCACTTCCTAAAGCCCAATTTTATTGAACATGTGCACACATGTGTATTTCCGGTGACAATACTTTCTATTAAAATTTAAGAGTAATCGGGTCGCGGGGTCGTCAGATCATGTCATACTATATTGACTATGTTCTGTGTGTCTGTGGTGCGCTGTGAGCAGCGCTTCTTGCTTAACGATTGGAGTTGTTTTATGGTTGAGTGGCAGTGCTTCACATGTGTTTTTATTTTTCTTCATTTATAGTGGAATTCAATACACTCTTGGTTATTGAAGAATTTGAAGAAAATCGGGCTAATTTTTAAACAATTTATATGGGCACACCTCGGGGCTCATGGTGTCTCTGAATTTCCTTAGTGAGTGCGGTACCAAGATTAGTAACGCCTGGGAGGGCTATAAGCTAATCCCAGTCAATTAGATTCCGAGAAGGCCAATGGCCAGCATTTGGCTACCTCAGGTGGAGGTAGACAACGAATGGGTCCTCTAAAATGGCGGGAGTTTCATGGTTTCATTTACTTGTTCTACTACAACCTATGGCTATGCCCGCAAAACAAATTAACGTATTTAGCAAAATTAAGTTTTAGTTTTATAGAATAGGTAAGGTTTTTAAAAAGTGCTAAGACCAAAATGGTGCCAAGTTTACATTTCGTCATTATTGTCAAAGGTCAAACTATTTGCTCGGATTACTATTGCGATCTTTATCGTTCGTCTTGAGAGGAAATAAAAAACAAACACAAACACACACAAGGATTTACTTTTTTATGTAAATCCTTTGATCGGATATACACATTTGTGTAACGTTTGAATAAAATCTGGGCTCCTATCGTCTGATCGTTTGAGATCGTGACATACGTGAACGTATCGCCTTTAACGTAATTTAAAATTTTGCCATACATGAACGTATTCAGCTGATCGAAATGTCATTCGATCAGTTGACCGTAATCGTAATTTGTCCACTTTACTATTGACAATGAACAAGCCATTTAACAATTAAATTTATAATTTTGGGTGACTTTGCAAATAAGAAAAAATTACGAATAGCCCAAAACAAGTTATTGAAAATTTGCCTGGCATTATTCCACTTGATTGCTGCATGATCGAATCAAAATTCAATACCTATCTTAAAAGATAATGACAATAAAGCCGGCATTTTTCAGACAGGCCGCCAAATGTCCGAGAATTCGCTTATAACTACACTTATTATTTAATGCTAACTTGTTAAACTTGTAAAACAAGCTAACTACAAGCTTATCCATTGAATTGTAGGTTTTAATTATAGCTTTCTACAGAATATGATTTAAAACAATAAATCTTAATATATTACATTAAGAAATAGTAGAAATAGAAATATTTAGTAGTGAAGTACAAGCATTGTTGTAATAAGTGTTTTGTGTACATTTAAAGATATCACCAGTGTAATTAGAGAACTTTAGTTAATTTTACTGTGTGTTTATTAAAGTTGTTATTTGTAAATTAATAAACTTATGTTGTGTTTTATTTGTAAAATCCTTTACGAATTCGAAAGCCGAAATTTCGGAACAAAAATTTCAAGCTCAAAAAGAATTTTTAATAAAGCGGGTAAATCTAAAACAGGGGCTGGTCCATGCAAGGGGAAAATACTCAAATATGCCCATAAAGTTATATGTAATTGTAACAAATGGTTTAGAGGCAGCTGTTGAACCGTTCACTAACGTGAACGTAAAGATTATGAAATTATTTACATTTCACAAAAAATTTTATGTTACGCTGTATTACGCAAAGAAAAATTTTTCATTAAAAACATTATTATCATCATCATCATCTAAACACTATACTCAAATAAAATAATGCAAGTGATTTCATTATTTTTGTGCAAAATACAATAGTAACTTCACATCTATTACAATTTCCTAAAGTACGTTCTATAAGTACTCGTATGACAAAATCCAATACCTCCGTTCTTATGACGTTTCACGTAATTGTTGTTCGTACAATAGCTGATCCGTTCACGCGTTCACGGATGGAACGATCGGACCCCTGGTTAACTTTAATGAAATTTATGTGAGGGCCGGTCAACTATGTTGTCCGATCAATTTCAAATTTTTATAGAAAGTGTTGTCACCGGGGATACACATGTGTACAAGTCTTATGAAGTGGATTAAAAAGGTGAATTGAGAAGCTTTCCGAGACAATTATTACTTTCATACATTTAACAAGCGGTGGGGCCGTGAAAAAGAGTTTTGGTGTTTCTGGGATTCGAACCTCATACCTCCTGCTCAGAAGTCTAAGGCACCAACCGCTATACAGCAGCGGCAAAGTTAATATAGATGATTTAAAAATGTACACACTAATTGGGTCGGATAATAAATAAGTTCCTTCTATTAGACCTTGGCGTTAATCTAAACATAATCTACTGAGACCGGCCACTGTGAACAAAACAACATAACAACATATTGGTTATTCGCAAAGTACGTACCGTGACCCAAATTAGGTCAAGCATGCAGAATGTAAACCGAGAGACTAACGTAATTCTACTCCCAGTACCAAGGTTTCACCACTGCAAGAACTGCAAGAATCCTTTCGTTTAGTAATGATTATCCCTTTTAGTTTATCGCTCTTTTGTACTCGTACATACGATACAAACTTATGTTATGAGTTTCTTCTTTCTATTATTATGGCCGATTCTCATATTTATGTAGAAACAGTACTCACATTTATATGTGACTGCTTTAGAGTGGAGTATGTAATTGAAAATTTAAATTTAGTGCCTGATTACAGCAAGGAAACGAAAGTACGACGTTTCGAATTCAATTTCAACCACAGAATTCCATATCAAAACGTACGTGATACATCATCGTTCATTTAAATCATAATAATTCATCTTGTTCTCATGTTCCTGCTTCACCTGCTAGAACGGAATATCCCTTTTCGCTCTGTCGTGCCATATACAAATCTTTGACCTTGCCTATGAAAATTGCTGCTCTGCCTTCTGATAAAGTTAGAGGTTTTTTTCGTCAAATGTTTACTGCTTGGGTAGCGCAATAGCCAGCAGCAGAACAAAGGAATACTACTCCAGCCGCTAGTACAGCGTCCTTCTTGACCATCCGCATATTACTAGCGGCGCATTGTATGGCTCCACAACGCCACGAAACGTTCGTGTTTGATACACATCAGCAGAACTTTTTGCACGAACAACAAACAGCTCATTCCGCTTGCGACTCTCGAAGAAATTTCAATAAAAAAAAAAACTTTTTTATGTCTTTGATTTGATTTCCCCCAAGAATGATATGTAGTATGAATGAAGCATGATGGCCTGTTGTTTGTTGTGGCCATGCTGGGCAGGGGAATATACTTTGGCTTCTTGTCGCATATTAGCCGTGTTTATGCATATAGTTTTTGCGTGCTTCGCAAGCAGAATTTTCCATCAGTGCCGACAAACGCCATCGCAAGTCGCAGTTGGGTAAACAGTGAATTCGCTTTGAAAGTTGAGCCGGAGAAAGTGATCGACGAATATATAGGACGGCAGCGCTGTAGTTGTAGATAACAACCGAAACACACGTAACACTTTGACCAGTGAAGCCAGCAGCAGCGCCGTGAAAAATATTCAAATTATATTGATTTTCCTCGAAGTTTACGCGACTCGCTCGGTAACCACCTTTGGGGAATACCAAATTGTTGATGTTTTGTTTTGGACATTTTTCTTTGCCATATTGAATAATTTTTTTTAATTACTTAACTTTCACGTTATCGTGCCGTTAAAATGAATAATTGCTTTTGAGAATGCCATCTGTTACTTACCTTAAACGATTTAAAGGACGAAACGACATAGCTAGCCCCATCCTCCAGTTCATCCAGACTGTACTTGCGATCGCCGTCCATTGAGAAGACATAGCGGGCGCCTCGTGGCAGGTCCATTTTTGGAGAAATTTTATCGAGCAGATGGTCCAGCGATGTTATATCACGGCCGGGACGATAACGCAGTTCCACGCCCGGAAAGAATGGATCGCCATTTCGGTAGAAAACCACACGACGTGCCTTCCAATAGGATAAATTTGAATAACGACTGACGGCACTCATGACACTGTTTATCTGTGCATTTGACGAAAGCTCAGGTCGCGATTTGGAGCGAATCAACGGCACAACTGGTGGCTGCGACGAGATTTCACTCATATTGTCCAAAACACTTGGGCTAACTGCCCGACTCGGATGGTGGCTGTGATGGCCACCGTTGCGATTCCAGTAGTCGTTGCCACCACCACCAACACCACTACCAACAGCACCAGCACCAGCTCCACCGCCACCCCTACTTAGTTCGGAGTCGCCGCCAATATTATTTCTGCGCCTTGCTGAGGTATGGTCATCGTCGTAGTCTTCATTGTCGTCGCTGTTCAACGTTTCATTTAAATTTGAATTACGAATGTCTAACGGACTTTTTAACGACTGACTGTTATTGTTGTTGTTCTTATTGTTACTATCAGTAAGCAGCTGTATCGGCGAAGACGACGAAGCGTTTGCGTCGAGCTGAGTTACAGCACTAATTTGTGGAGAAAGCCTTCCGTCCAGACCGTCGTTTGCTGCTATATCGTTGTTAGACATGGTGTGGCGCGTCTAAGACGCTTGCCGTGTGAAAAACGTAAAATTCTTTTGCGCTGCTGATGATGACGCACAGACTGTAGATACTCTTGGCTGGGTTATGATTTGTTGTTATGGTCCGCTAAAATGCACTATACACAAGACATGAAGACAAAGTGCTTCACTCAGAGTTCAAAGATACTTTTCTACTTGGTCCTTGGAGCAGCGAAACTAATTGCCTTATGATGTACAACACAGACACACTGCTGTCCACTGACACAATTTCAGTTCAGTTGCAAAAGACACTCCCTGATAACGGGGGTGTGAAAACCAAAACGATTAGGGTGAAACTTTTCGAGGTTAGCTGCTAACCACCGTTCTAATCGAACTTCAATTACTTTTGGGCGAAGAAAATAATTTCGCAAATTGCACATTGATTACTGTTATTATGTATCTTTAAAGTCTGTTCTTGGGGTTTTTGTTTGTTGTTGTTGTTGTTGTTTTTGTTGCTATTTAATAAATGATTCTTAAGACATCGTCACAGATGTTTTACAGTGTAGCTATTTTTAGTGACTTTACCGGTCAAAAACTTTTTAAATTCTGTTTCGTGAGTCGACATTTGAGAAATCGTCGACTTCAAGTAATGGTTTAACAAACTGGGGCGAAGGAGGACAGCGGTGCCATAGCTTTTCATGGCAGTTGGCCGGCACAGCGCGCACTCAAACTACAACATCAATTAAAGTAACTGGCCTATGGATGGAGTCAACAATTGGAAATAGGCTGTGAGTTGGGGGTATTTTGCATGTGATTTGCTGATACCACTGCGGCCAAATACTTACATAAAGCCTGCGTACAGTGGAGTCGGAAGTAATATTTGCACTAATTTAATAGGATTATTTTTAGTTTTAAATGTCATGTTGGTGAAGTTTTTCATTTTTTCGTGATCGATCTCAGAGAAAATAAAAATAAAGTTAAATAAAAATTAAGTTAGAGAATAGATTTATATTGTAAATCAAAAAAAAAAAGTGATTTAGAGTGTTCTAGCCCCAAATTATACTGAATCAATTGAGTCTTAAAGTTGCCTGTTCAGAGTGTTATTTCATTTTTAAATATTTTCACACGCCCATAGACGAAAGTGACTGTTTCATACAGTATAACCTAGCCTAGAAAGTAGCCGTTATACACACTAGTGGGTTAACATATAAAATACGTTTGTTATTTACTGCAGTCACAGCGAACAATGTCCACTTTTTAATATACTATTTCACACGACTAGAGACGAAAGTGACTGTTTCTTACGCTATAACCTACTCTCGAAAATAGGCATTATCCAGACTGTGTATGTGTTAAAATAGAAAATACTATTGTAATTTTCTGCTGTCTCAGCAAACACACATTCCAACAGTAGTTTTGTGTTGCGCATGAGCAGTTTAGCAGAAAAATTGTTTTGGTCGTCTAAAACATAGCTTACATTACTCGCTGAAAAGTGATTATCGTGCTTGTTATGTAATATACTATTTTCATATATGTTGTCATGCAAGTACTATTGGTACATATACCAATTGTATAATATGTTATCTATTTAATATTATAAAGAGTGTATGTAGGAGGTAATCTTCGAAACTGCTACACCGAGTTCTTACTATCATTTAGAATTGACTTTCAGGGTGAATATAAGCTATATATTATCCTGTTTAAATAAAAAGGTCTTTAGTAGCGCCAATTTTGTAACTCTATAACTAAAGTCAACAAAAACACGGTCGAGCGAATGCGTTGATTGTGTGCTGTGTGCTGAACTGTTCGCTGCCATGCTTTCTGCCCTATGTCTTGTACGAACATCACGCCATATAGCGGCATCGTAATGACTGTGTGCTATGTGCTGTGCTGTGTTTTTTACGTACTATGGCTGCCCATAGCAAAGACTACGACTATGTGCTAAGTGCTTATTTCTCTATGGTTATAAGCTATAGTACACCACCCCAACACGCAATGGTAAGAGTATGGCGTGGGGTCATGTGTGCGGGTAGCAAAGCGCCCGGGAACATCTAGTATCATATAAACCAACCGATAAACCAAATCGGTTAATCGTCGGTTTCTTTGTGTAATATTTAAAGATACAGATACCTTGGTTAACGCAACCATCGATGAACGCAACTTCTCGACTATTACTTACTTACTTACTTATGTCCTATATCCCCTTGTGGGTCCTAGGGCCTCTACTACGCCTACGCGCCATCGCGTGCGGTTCCAGGCAATGAGCTGCAGCTCTCTCCAACTTTTTCCCAATTGCAGTGACTCCTCCTCAACTGTTCTGCGCCATGTATTTCTCGGACGACCCGTTGAACTATCGTCTTTTCGGAGTGTATGACCAATCCACTGCCACTTCCGTCGTTGGATGATTGTGCCTATTGGTTCCTGACAGGTTAAGGCGTTAGCTCAGCCGTCTGGGTTGTTGAGTGGACACAGACAGACATACAGACAGGGTTTTTTTTGATTTTCGCTTTTTCTGACTCAGAAGATACGGATATGGGTAAATTGCAAAAAATCCCGAGTTCGAAAATTTTCATGACTACTATGCTTGGAACATCTAGCAAAAAATTAAAGCAGACTCTGTAATTCAAGCCTTTTCAACAAATGCATTCAGTGGTCAAACGGAAATTTAATTTTAATGGAAGATATACAAAATTACACATACTGATATATACAGATAGTTTTAGTTTTAGCTGCCAGCAATTAGATCATGGGGTTTGATGCGCTTCAGTCTTCGAATAAGTCTGGTTGTATCGGTGAGTTTTACTGCTTCCTGATTTATGTGTTGCCTCAGCCTTCGATTATGAACTGTTGCATGCTCTTTAATTGTTTCTTCAACTGTCTTGACTTTAAGGTCGCGAGTTCCTAACGTACCATGGTGCATTGACTATGCCCCTTAAGACTTTATTTTGGAATCGTTGGATTATTTCGTTGGATTATTTCGACGTTATTTTTGGCCGTACATCATCCCCATAGCTGAATTCCGTATGTCCATACGGGTCTTAGTAATTTTTATATAGTAATAATTTATTATAAGTAGACAGACACGATCTGTTACCAATAAGCCAATAAAGTTTTCTGAGTTTGATTTTAAGCTCTTCACTTTTCTTTTACTATGTTTCTTCCACTTTAGTTTTGCATCTAAGTTTATTCCGAGATACTTTGCTGTGTTCCCCTTCTCTTCCTGAGTTAGTAATCGGGATCTGTTAAATCTTTTTGTTGGTGAAATCGACGTGAACAGATTTATTACTGTTGAAATGTATTCGCCATTTCTCTGTCCAATTTACTAGATCGTCTACAGAACTTTGAAGGATTCTAGTTGATACTACTTCACTTTTTTCGACTACAAGTATCACGGTGTCATCGGCAAATGTAGCTACTGGACTGTTTGGAGGGACTGGTATGTCATTTGTAAAAAAAACAACCCATAAAAATTAAAATTTTTCATCTAAATCGCAGAAATTGATATGGGAGCCCCTTGATCGAAAGAACATTTGACATCAGATGTCAAATTTGAAAATGCTCAGATCATTTTATTCTGAGCACGCTCATACTCTGAGCAAATAAGAAACACGAACATTTATCTTGAGAACTCTTTGACTGCTCTGAACTAATTTATGAAAACGCGAAATGACAGAATATTGTGAAAACTTGTTGTTCTATCTGTAAGTTGATATCGACAACAAAAAACGACATCAATAAAAATACAATTCAGTAAATTAGTAAGTAAGTTGAATTAAGCATATTATTATTATAGATTATTACCTCGGCAACTTTCCAATAGCCAGGAAAATGTTTAAATCTCAAACAAGCATTCATTTGTGACATAAACTTAAAAAGATTGTAATTTATTATCATATACCTCACTAATTCGATGTTTTATAATCATCTTTAACTCGGAAATTTGTGACTGGGTTTTTGCAACAACCTCAATTAACGCAACAGCCCCGATTTCTATTAGTTGCATTAACCGAGATCGTACTGTATTTTTATTGTATTTTGTTTATTTTTAATTATTGTTTATTTAGCGTAAAAAATAGGATTGTGCACCCCACTGTGCAGTGCCAATGGCTCTCTAATTCTTGTTCTAAACTATGTACTTCGGTATGGACACATAATACAACCATAATGCTACTACTTCTGCCCGATACGAGTTTTCATTCATTTTCAGTTGGAGTGTAACGCGCGAACAGGACTTCGATAGGAATAATAAGAAGAAGAAAAGAAAAAAAAACGATATTCGTGTCGTGCAGCGTCAAAAGCAGAAACAATAAGAAAAGGAACACCAAACTGACCGAAGCACGACAGTCAAAGTGCTATTGCATTCTCACTCATCAGCTCAGCTCAGTTCAACGGAGCCAATGTAGTATAATTAAATTCCTTATGTA
The DNA here is from genome assembly GCA_947095585.1 of Nephrocerus scutellatus. Lineage (NCBI taxonomy): Eukaryota > Metazoa > Arthropoda > Insecta > Diptera > Pipunculidae > Nephrocerus > Nephrocerus scutellatus. The sequence goes on along the minus strand of OX352765.1, from coordinate 75,614,251 downwards.
GTTAAAGTTGGTTGATAAGGGTGGCTCGACGACGGCGACGGACCTCTCGTTCAGCCACTTCGTCACCTTATTCACTTATTCGAAGAAAACAGAGGAAAATGGAAGTCAACAGCTTTTGAGTCACACAACAACTGAAAGCGAGAAAGTTGCGGTCTGTCGGTTGTTGTACGAGTTGCACGAGTGTGTCATCCTTTCTTTACGGCATCATGCATCGACCGCCAGTCGTCCGTAGTCCTTTCATGACTACTTATCCGATTGGGAACAGTTCACCACCCATTCACTAAAGGACCTGGCGTCGTATTGTGATGAAACGAAACAAGCAATAATACAAAACAAAATGAACTCCATTCACCTAGATCCTGTATAAATGTTCAATGCACAGGGTGGACAATTGCTTTAGATACATATTACGTTCTCCGATTGCTTTTTCACTTTCGTTTTCAAAATAACTCCTGTTTCGTGTATATCGTTAAGTTTTCCACTCAGTTGATATTCGTAAATTTTGAGCAAATTTCACTGGCATGAGATTCCCTTATTAGTTTCGGCCATCCGTAAACACCAATTTTGAATGACTCGCTCGAGGACTTCGGTCGGTATCTCGTGAATAACTTGAGTTATGTTGGCTTCCAATGCTTCAATCGTAGCTGGTTTATCCACAAAACATTTCGTCTTTGCATACCCCCACAAAAAAAATGATCACACGATCTTGGTGGCCAATCCACCGGTCCGAAACGAGAGATCAATTGCTCACCGAAACGAGGACGCAGTAAATCCATTGTGTCACGGGCTGTATGGGATGTAGCGCCATCTTGTTGCAATCAAATGTAGTTGATATCACGGGCTTCAATTTCCGGCATCAAAAAGTCGTTTATCATGGCGCGATAGCGTTCGCCATTCACTGTTACATTGGCACCGCCTCGTCTTTGAAGAAATATGGGCCGATGATTCCTCCAGCCCATAGGCCGCACCAAACGGTACTTTTCAATGAATGTAATGGCAGTTTGTGAATGGCTTCTGGTTGCTATTCAGCCCAAACACCATAAGTTTTCCTGAGCGCGCGATGAACACTTTTCACAGAGCGTCGATTTTCGTAATACAATTGTACGTTTTGTAAACGTTGTTGAGGAACTAGTCTTTTCATGATGAAATGTCAATGAATAAAATTATGTAGTTAGTTTGACAGAAGTCACGCGTGACATGTCAAAAAAAATCCTATTGGAAAAACTATCTCCAATCTGATCACCCTTTATATAAAAATGAAATGCGGTTCATTGGTAACCGCATCAATTGAAAATGGCTGAACCGATTTGGCCCATTTTTATTTTATTATGTTCACCATATAAGGTTTATTCGGAAATTTTTTTTAGAAAAATTGCCCGGAAAATAGGAATATTCGCAAAAAACTGAAAGTGCGTCTTTTATAGGATTTTTGTATGAACTCGCGACCATAACTCACGATTCGAACGATGGATTTGCGTAATTCTTCTTTTGTTTTGTTCGTTATAGTCATGGGAAAGAAAGATAATGGAATGAAAAAAGAAAAAAAGGAAGGAAAGTCAAAAAATTCGGACAAACAGCAAAATTAATAATTTTTTTATCCACATAACTGACGATAGGATATTTGGTTGATTCTTTTTTTGTTTTGTTCGTTACACACCCGGAGATAGTTTTAGCAAAAGAAAACTCAGGAAAATTACAAAAGAGTTCAGAAAAATTTGGAAAACGATAAATTGGATTAATTTTGAGGAAATAACTAAATTTAACTCAATTGAATGTTTTCGGTAAAACGAAAAATATGGAAATACTCATTTCAGCCTACATAAAAATAAAATTAAATTTACTTTTGTGTTGATTCTTGAACTCGACAGCAAAGTGTCGTTTGACAGCTGATCCATTTGCACGGTCTTTTTTTTGCGATCTTTCAACGCATCCCAATGATTTCGACCGACATGCCATTAGACTTTAAACGCTTGCAGTTTCGGGTGCGGTTTGCATTCGCAATTTCAAAAAACGAATCACGAGGGCAGTCATTGAGTGTTTGCGGCATTAACCTTGAAAATCTATACTTCTCGAATGGTCAATTGTAGGCCGTAGTGTCGGAAAACCATCAGCTTTGTTTTTTTATGCGCCAGACAACAAAACACATAAAAAACAGAGCGTGTAACTTTTACGCGCGGTTAAAGTGAAACTTATTTGATGTTGTTGGCAAAAATACCTCCAAAAGACCACAAAGGACCATCAAGACCAGACAATCACCAAAATCTCCAAAAGAATCATAAAAAGACCTCCTCAAAAGACCCCAAAAATACCCCAAAAAAGCCACCAGACAAGTCATTAAAGACTCCCCAAAAGCCCAAAAGAACCTCAAAAGATCCTCAAATGACCCCGAAAAGGCTCCCAAGGAACCATCAAAAGATTCTGCAAAGACCCCGAAAAGGCTCCCAAGGAACCATCAAAAGATTCTGCAAAGACCTAAAAGACCTCCAAAAGACTCCAAGAGATCCTATAAGGACTCTTCAAAAGACCTCAATAATTCCCTCAAAAGACGCTTAAAAATCTTCAAAAGACCCCCGAAGGACCCCCAAAAGACCCCCAAAAGATCCTCAAAATACCACCAAGGAACCATTAAATGACTCGCAAAAGACCCCTAGAGGACCCTTATAAGACCATACGAAATTTCATACAAATCGGTTGAGAAATGATTGACGAGTCCCAGAAGTACCCCACCGGACGTATAGATTGCGGTTGTTGTTTAAAAAGAATAACTATGGTAGAACCTACGTACCTTACAAAGCTTAAATTTGAAGTTTGACGAAGCTACATTGCTTAGTATTTGTACGGCAGCTTTCAACAGTGAACGTGATAAAATTTAAAAATGGAAAAAATTTGCCATCGTAATGTAATACAATACCTTCAATTGAAATACCTCAATCCAACCAACATCTAAACGGAGCTTACTTCTACTCTGAGGAGTCTGCTCCCTTGTTTACAATAGTAACATATTGGGTGTCAGCGTTTAAGCGAGGCCGTACGAGCTGCCAAGACGAACATTGCAGTGGTCGGCAAAATGAGGTGAGTACACCAGAAATGGTGAAAAAACTCCAAAAAATGGAGTTCAAAATTTAAATGTACATCAAGTGCTGTACATCACATTTTGAATGATAATTTCGACGCTGTGTGCAAGATGGGTGCTGCGGTTACACACAATGGAATTTAAAACAGCGTCGTGAGGATACTTCAATCGAGTGTTTGACAACGTTTCACAGCAATAAAGAAAGGTTTTTACGTCGATTCATAACCGTGGATGAAACAAGGGTTCATCACTTCACACCCTAGACGAAGGAACAGTCAAAACAATGGCCTAAAAGGGGATAATCGGCTCCAAAGAAGGCGCTTTTTAGGATGCGCGTGGGATATCTTCAAAACGGAAATGGTGTGTTTTTTGCGAACTTATTGCAGCGTTCAAAAGATGAAATCAAGAAAAATGGCCGCATTTGGGCAAGAAAATTGTTTTGTTACATCAAGAAAAAGCACCAGCTTACACATCCGTCATCATGATGGCCAAAATCAAAGAGTAACAGTTCGAATTACTTTCTCATGCACCCTATTCGCCAGATTTAGCCTCCTCGGATTATTTACTGTAAATAGGATATCAAATTTAGTGGACATCACTGGGAAAAGTGTATCGAACTAAAAGGGAACTATGTAGAGAAAAACATTTTGTGTGTGTTTTCTTTGTTAGGTCGGGTTCTATTGCGACTACCCTCGTAATTCCCAAAATTTTAGTATGCAACACAATAATGTGACCAATAATGTGACTCGAAACCGCAACACAAAATTATTTTTCGTCATATGGCCCCAACATTATTTTTAAAAGATCTCCGATGGACAACACTGTAAAAAATTTGGAGCCCTAAAAATTTTTTAAAAAAATTACCTCGATTTTCTTCAAATTTTATATACGTGTGTACCTCCGATGGACAAAACTTCTTGTAAAAATTATGGAGAACCCGTGACCCGGGGTCATGGGGCACCATACAAATTTTTTAAAAAAATTAACCCGACTTTCTTCAAATTTTATACACGTATGTATTTCCGATGGACGACACAAGTTCAAATTACCCACCTTTTCCGTTTCAGGAAAATACCTCAATACCCTAAAGGAACGCTTACAGAATGCTCTTAACAAGCTAACTAAATGGGCAGATCGTTGTGGTCTGGGAGTAAACCCCCACAAAACAGAACATGTCCTCTTCACTAGAAAATATAAAATTCCACATGTTGACCTTATCCTTCTCTGATAAAGCTAAATATCTGGGTCTCATTCTGGACAGAAAGCTAAGCTGAAAACCTAATACACAAGAAAGAGTTTGTAAAGCCACTCTGGTACTCTTCTCCTATATAAAAGCCATCGGTAGCAAATGTGGCCTTCAACCCCATATCACTCATTGGCTTTATATTTCTATACTTCGGTAATAAGACCTACACTTCAGTACGGTGTGATGGTCTGGTGGACTGCCTTAGACAAAGCAATAAATGGCGACAAACTAAACATTACTACATTTTAACAACCACATCCAGGTCACCATCCCCTCCAGATCACTCTGGAAAGAAGGGGCTATCTTGGAAGATGAATCAATCTGTTTTTATACTGATGCCTTTCTTTCATTTCTTCTTCTTTTGGTATCAAAGGTCATTACAGCGGTTTTAAATAAGGTTTCCTCAAGGCCTTTCAAAAAATAAGTTTACAGTAGACCTTCATTCATTTCATTTCAATTTTTGTTTTCAAAAATGGTTATTTTCGATTGGGGAGATGAAAATTACACAGAGCGAATGGGTGTAATACAAACCCACAGTTATGGATTTTTGCCATAGGGACGCAAGTGGGCGTGCATAGCCCTAATGAAATAGAATGCTCATTCTTTTATTTACTTTTTTACTCTCGCAATCGACATTAAAGAAATATTAAAGCGAGTTAATTGTTTTACCCTGGTTAGGGATACACAATCTTATATTACCTTACCTAACGTTAAAAAAATTAACCCGACTTTCTTCAAATTTTATACACGTATGTATTTCCGATGGACGACACTTACTGTAAAAAAGTTACAGATGCCAGGCCGTGGTGTCGTGGCGCCTCATGAAATTTTAAAATAAAAATTATCCAGATTTTTTTAAAATGTTATACACATGTGTATCTCCGATGGACAAAACTTTTTCAAAATTTTTGTGGCGAATGGGCCGAGGCGCGGGGGGTGCCCGTGTAAATTTTTAAAAATTAGCCCGATTTTCTTCAAATTCGTGTATCATATGTTGCATATTTGTATCTTCGATGAACAAAACTTTTTGTAAAATTTTTGGAGTGAGGGGCCGCAAATACTTTTTTTAAAAATTAGCCGGATTTTTTTTAAATTTTAAATAAATATTTATCTCTGATGGACAAAACTTTTTGTAGAGTTTTTTGGAGCGTGGAAAATTAACCCGATTTTCTTCAAAATTTAAACACTTGTGTATCTACGAAGGACAAAACTTTTTTTTAACAGTATTGGAGTGATCGGGCCCCCTGAGGCCCGAGGTGTGCCCATATAAATTGTTTAAAAATTAACCCGGTTTTATTCAAATTTTAAACACATGTGTATCTCCGATGACAACACTTACTTGGAATTAAAAGTTGGAAGTGATCGGGCCCCAAGGTCCCATACAATTTTTTTTACATCCGTTTACAATAGTTTTCGGAAACAACTGACATATCTGTAGATTTTACTGATTCAACCACTGGCACAAGACAGCGTCGGTAAAATCAACAAATTGGCTGGAACAATTGAATTTCGTTTTGGGGAGAACGTATCAACCAACTCTCCGTTGCTTTTACAGAGCATATTGTTAATGAAAAATAGCAGTTTTTTCTGTTGATACATATTTAAAAAAAAAATTTACCGATTAGCTTTTGACAACTTTGAGCTGTTGAATTTAAAAATTTTGTTCTCTCCGTGGACGTGGAAAAGATTTTTATTTGCGCTCAAAATGATTTGTTTTATATCAATTTTGACGATGTTATGTTATGTCCTTAACCAAGACTAGATAATTTATAAATTTATGAGATAACAACTCAGTGTTGTTGTAAATATATTTTTGCACACAAATGGAAGGAACCTACAATTTAATACAATATCCGAACGGCGAATTGAGAAGCTCTCCGTGACAAGTTATAACTCTCGGATGTTTGTAAGACATTCGCGAGAGGTGGGACCGTGAAAAATACTTTTGGTGTTAAACTGGTATTCGAAACATGAACCTCCTACTCAGATGTTCATGCAATTATCCACTGAGCCACGAGGCCACAGAAATAAATAATTGAATTCATTATTAAAAAAGGAAATTTTTTTAATTTCTCATAAGACATGAACTTTCCAAATGTTTTCTTTGCTATTCAGTAGCCAAAGTAGTCAAAGATCGTAAATAATTGAAAAGGAAAACTTGTCCCAGTATATCTATGTTTAAGTCCGATTATAATTGAAATTCGATGGAGTTGTTTTGAATTTCAATGTCCGTCAAATTATGTCCGTACTCATAGTCGGCTAAAATTGATTTATTATTGAAAATCAAAGAAAGACATAAACAAAGTAACATCTTCTTGGAATGGAGGGTTTATAAATTCTTAAAAATGAATTAATAATAACAATAATAATTAACGAAATTTTTATCATTTTATTGTTCAAATTACTTTGAAACTTATTCAGTTATAATTTCGAATGAATCACTCTGTATATAGCTAACTAAATATAATTGATTCCATTAAACAAAAGATCAATACATTTGCATCAGCTTCGTTCAACATCAACACTTTTATCCCAAAGTTTATTCTTCTGTCGTTTTGCTGATGCTGCATTGAATAATAAGAAGACAGCAGCTCTACGTTCTCATTCCGGAGTTTATTTTCATGTATTAAAATTAATGTACATATTTAACAACTTTAATATGGCTCTTTCGCCGTACTTGTTATTTTATTGTCCTTTTTTCGGAATGGAAATGTTATTGCAGTTCTTTTGCGTTAAAGTAAGTATGACTAAAGGAACTAAAAATTGGTGCCGGCTTTACAATTAGTTGTGACAATAAAGAGGTTTTACCGAATGCTCAAAGAATTGTGCAATAAATTTCAACTAGGAGAAGACAATTTTGCAAGTAACAGAATAGAAAAATATTTTCAAACTTCCTTTCGTCCACTTTTCTGACTAAGTAATTAGCAGAGCAAACCAAAGGCGCTAAGATCTAATGCTCACAATGAATGACTGCAGGTTCAGAAATAAAACAATTACAGTTTTAAAGAAGTCCAAAACCATGCTAAATTAACAAATGTAACGAGTATGAAAAACAAAGCATATACAAGCACATCATGGTGCTCATCGAGAATTTATGAACACATTCATTAAAAAAATTTCTGATTTGCTAAAATATGATATCTAACAATCGACTTTTAAGCGAAAATCTACATAAAAAATTGAAATTATGTGCCGTTGTTATTTAAGTAAACTTACATTTACCAAGCGAGGTTGTAGTACACCCCCTTTGCCCTCCATAGGGGTGGGAAATGTGAAATGTTAATATCATCCACATTTACAAAACCAATTTTTATGAAATTTTCAATGTATGTTATTAGCATGTGGGGAAAGACCCGCAGTGGTAAGAAGAAAGCGAATGTTCATGTGTGCGGCTAGCGAAGCATCCGGAAGCAGCTATTTAAAAATAAAATTCGACACGCACAAAAAAAATTGGTTCACTTCAAAACAAAAAAAAAGCCCCACCTTTCTGAAAATATATCATTCAATCGGCGGTGATCACGGAGAGACTAATCTCACACAACATCGATTGCTGCTGCTTGCCAAGAAGCAACAAGTTCAAATTACCCACCTTTTCCGTTTCAGGAAAATACCTCAATACCCTGAAGGAACGCTTACAGAATGCTCTTAACAAGCTAACTAAATGGGCAGATCGTTGTGGTCTGGGAGTAAACCCCCACAAAACAGAACATGTCCTCTTCACTAGAAAATATAAAATTCCACATGTTGACCTTATCCTTCTCTGATAAAGCTAAATATCTGGGTCTCATTCTGGACAGAAAGCTAAGCTGAAAACCTAATACACAAGAAAGAGTTTGTAAAGCCACTCTGGTACTCTTCTCCTATATAAAAGCCATCGGTAGCAAATGTGGCCTTCAACCCCATATCACTCATTGGCTTTATATTTCTATACTTCGGTAATAAGACCTACACTTCAGTACGGTGTGATGGTCTGGTGGACTGCCTTAGACAAAGCAATAAATGGCGACAAACTAAACATTACTACATTTTAACAACCACATCCAGGTCACCATCCCCTCCAGATCACTCTGGAAAGAAGGGGCTATCTTGGAAGATGAATCAATCTGTTTTTATACTGATGCCTTTCTTTCATTTCTTCTTCTTTTGGTATCAAAGGTCATTACAGCGGTTTTAAATAAGGTTTCCTCAAGGCCTTTCAAAAAATAAGTTTACAGTAGACCTTCATTCATTTCATTTCAATTTTTGTTTTCAAAAATGGTTATTTTCGATTGGGGAGATGAAAATTACACAGAGCGAATGGGTGTAATACAAACCCACAGTTATGGATTTTTGCCATAGGGACGCAAGTGGGCGTGCATAGCCATAATGAAATAGAATGCTCATTCTTTTATTTACTTTTTTACTCTCGCAATCGACATTAAAGAAATATTAAAGCGAGTTAATTGTTTTACCCTGGTTAGGGATACACAATCTTATATTACCTTACCTAACGTTACCTTATCAGTTGATAGTTTAACCTTAATTTTCTTCGGATAGCATATCTTCTGCACTCTTTTGATTGCTGTTTCGTCTCTGGGTGATTAGCCCATGTCTCATCTGTTGTCTCAAATATCGCCAAAAAATCCGCAGAACACATAGTGCAGAAAATTTGGAGAACCAAAGTTTCCTAATTTTAATAGAAAAAGTTGTCATCGGAGATACACATGTGTACAAATTTTGAATAAAATCGGTTTTAAGAAAGTAGATTAAAAATTGACACAAAAAAAACAAACACATCCAGACGTGAAGTTAATATAGAGAATTTAAAAATTTCAAAAAGGGATGATTTTTTCTACTTTAAGCTCCTTCTGAGGAATGACTAAAGTTCTATATTTCTTGTGCATTCTGTCAATATTATCATCATATATGATATGAATAATTTTCTAATCACTACAGTCTCTCTATCACGCTAATAGAGATTATGTTGAAATTCGCCATATTTCCACATTATGCTAATTGCAAAAGTAATGTCTCTTTTAAGGTTTTTCATTGTTCCCATTTTGTTGTTATCTAAGCTGTGAAGCTTTCATGTTAAAAGATCTGACATCTGAAGGAATGTGTTAGCCATATAGGAATGTTATGCTGGAGGAGAAACACAATGGTTAGTCGGGAGCAACGAATATAATGGACGAATATACATGTATCTATATGCACATCCCTGCAAAGATGTACGAATAACTTAGCAGAACACAAAGATGCACGTATTCAATATACCCGAAGACATCATCAAGGACTGTGTATGTGTTTGCTCAGTTGATATGTGGAAAAGACAAGTTGTTGAATAAAAATCGATTTTAAGGCTTAAATGGTGCTAACAGACTACTTTTCTGTGCCTATGTTGTTTACGTAAATCACAGCAGTATACGTGAGCAAAATTTGTTTGGAGAAAATTTGTCAAAATTAATTAATTCTGTTATAACTTTGCTAGGATGCACTAAGCTTTGGTATTATTTAATTGTGTTCGGTTAGTTAGTAGTTATAGTTTTCTTTAGGGAGGTTTCAAAAGCCGAACCAATCAGGAATTGCAGCAAATTACAGATTAAGGCAGATTTTGATTGTTATGTAGCCTAATGACCTTGCGAACTCTTACAATCATTAATGGTTGGATACATCAAGCACAGCAGTACATCTCATGTACGGACGATAAAATCAGCATATTTTACGCCAGTTCCTGTCTGTACGTCATAACCAGAGTTCAAATGAGTTAATGAAACCCGAAGATTTGGCAAGAAATACAAATATAATATAATTAGACAGAAGCATAAATAATTTGTCTGCAAGAAATGAAACAATACACTAACTGAGTGGATCTATAATTAATAATTTATACAAGGCGTATCATAGGCGTATATTCATAAAACTCATAAAACCTAAGATCAATAATTATGGTTTTATTTGTGTACGAGAGTTATAAATTGCACATAGACACCAATTTGAAGATCCAAGAACTGCCATAAAGGGGCAGACTTTTAATGCGCTTAATTATTTCTATGTCAGCCTATAGCTCAAAAAACAGTACAGTACTCATAGCAATGTATATTATTGTTGTTGAACATTCCTTAGGTCTGCGATTTATCGTCTCGAACATGCATTACTCTGGGAATGTATGTTCGCTGTGACTGCAGTAAATAACAAAAGTAATTTATATGTTAACTCACTAGTGTATATAACGGCTACTTTCGAGGCTAGGTTATAGTGTATGAAACCGTCACTTTCACCTTTGAGCGTGAAAAACACTTTTTGAAAACTCACAAGGCAATGTCAATTATATTTTATAGTGGTTCAAGTTATATTTAGCAATGAAATCGAAGGACTGTTCTTAGTAGCAACAGAAGTGAATATTAAACCTGAAGGATTAGACACAGCTGCTGCACTTCAAGCATGGACCAAGCAAGGTCTTGAAGAACAAATTCTCATTGCACTATACGTGAGTAGAAACATTGGGTATTTTGCCACCCAGACTCCATTATTTTCGTACTGGTTGAAAAGAGATTTTCTCTTTTTTGTGAAACTTCATTTGAAACCAACTCTTCCCCTCAAGCTTGGTGCAATTTTTGACGACAAGAAACACAAACAAAAGAACTTGGCCAAGCTACGAGGAACCGCAGAGAATACTCAAGAGCTCCATTTGAGTCTAGTTTTTTCGATCATCTATGCAATGTTTGGCGTTGGAGCTTATCGGCTCGATAGTTTTGCGTGCCTTTTTCGTTTGTAAGGCCTGGTACTACAAACGAATCCGGTACAATTCACAGTCGAGTTTTTGGCCTTCAAGAAAGAAGTCAGCTAGTTCCTGCAATGGAGGTTCCAAGAACTTTGAAGGCTAATTTATGTTATTTTTTTTTGTAATATTTTCTTGGTCAAGGTTTTTTGTAGTTTTCCTTGACCATGATCCATTCATTAAAGCATTTGGACTCGCGTCGTTTTAGTTTCGTGATCGTTTTTCCGTATTGCTTTTTTTAATGAATCAGGCTACAAACGTGAGGAATGTGATATATTGTAAATCACATTTCTCCGATTTATTTCTTTATTTTAATAAGGGGCTTCGCCCACCTTATTGCCGTGGCGCAAGTCATTCAGGGAGTATTCCCTTGGCAATAAGTTTAAATATAAAAAAACAACCCATAAAAATTAAAATACACACACACACACACACAGCGTGCTCGTCTTGTGGCAAATTCATCAACCAAATTACAGCGAACAGCGCTGCTCACAAAGCACAGAGCTCAGACTTTGCCGTGATCTGATGCGATATAGCATATATATATATTTAAAAATTGTATATTGGGGTCCCCAAGGGGCCGATCGCTCCAAATTTTTACAAAAAGTGTTTTTCATCGAAGACACACATGTGTACAAAATTTAAAGAAAATCGGGTAAATTTTGTAAAATATTTGTATGGGAGCCCCCCGAACCCGAGGTCCGAGGGCCTCAAATTTTAATAGAAAGTATTGTCACCGGAAATATACATGTGTGCAAAATTTCAATAAAATCGGGCCATCGGAAGTGGGCTAAAAATTGATCAGAAAATCTGACCAGCCAGCCACGTGCACGTGAAGTTAATATAGAGAATTTAAAAAAATGTCAGTGGTGTTGATAAAAGTCTGAAAAACATGAAAGAATTGCCCATATCTGTTTTAGAGTTCCGAATTATATTTTTTCCGAACAGTAATCCCCTTTTCAATACGTTATGGATTGAAATTAAAATTTCAAACCATTCCATGTTTATTTGTTCCCTATATCGTAGTCCTAATTTGTCACCTGATAACTATAGTAATGAATTTGACTATTAATCGGAAACGATAGATTTACCAGTACTCACCAACATTGGAATTGGTAGTCTTGAGCTATTTCAATGTCCACAATGATACTTGGTTGACTTTTTAAATGGAAGAGATCGAACTGATTAAGCCGCTATTTTCAAATATTAATCTTCCTACCCAACTCGTCGATAAGCCAACTAGGTATCCTGATATTACTGGTCAATCATCTCACCTTTTTGATTTATTTCTAACTACTAAGCCAGATAAATATTAATTGATTTACTAACTCTGCTCCACTAGGTCTTTCCGACCACGCTCTGGTAATAGCAAAATTTTCAATTAGCCATGCCCTTGTAGAGCGTAATTGTAAAAGGCTACTCTTGCACTTCAAAAATGCTAACTGACACCTCCTGAATCAATTTTATAGCTCATTTGATTGGTCCAACAATAATTCTGATCTCGTCTTATCACGTCAACTATTTTGCTAGGAATGAAAAATTTCATTCCTCTTCCTTTATTCTTCCTTTAAGAAAAGCAATATTCGTATGAATTAGTGGTATAATGTAAATTGCAGGTCAACTGTATCTAATAAAAAATGACCCATTTGAACTACGTTAATTGCCATTCCGAAGAAAACCTTTTTAAGTTTAGAATAGCCAGAAACAGAGCAAAACAGGTCCAACATATTTAATTACCAAAAGATTCGGTTAGCATGCAAAAAATGCAGATTCAAACAGTCGAAGCTTTTGGTCGTTTGCTGCCCTGGTTAAGCGAAACTTTGCAGACAAGTCTTCTTCTGTACCTTCTTTATTCCGTCTACTCGCGCGTCTACCCTTCCTTTAACTAAGCAAAGCCCACAAATTCTCCCGAATCAAAGCCCAGGTATATCTAAAATCTATTTCCGGCCACGGGTTGTTTCAAAAATTCTTAAAGAAATTGACCCCAATTAAGCGGCTGGTCCAGACGGTTTCCCCCCCTTAGCATTGAAAAGATGTCATCATTATTTTGCGAAACCGCTTAGCAAATTGTTTTATCTCTAAATGAAGACTGGTGTTTTTCCGTAAATTGGGAAAATAGCTAATATTCAACCCACTCCAAAAAAGGTGATAAATCTGCACCAACTAGCTACCACCCTATTGCTTTGTTGTTGGTTCTATCGAAGGTAATGGAATCTATCATTAATTTCAGACTAATGATTCTAAGATTCGTGCGCTCAACATATTGCATGAATTGTAGATTATTTATTATTTATGGAACCATAAAATAATAGTTGTATTGAACAGTATATCTTCATATCTTCGGCTTGACATGGTTTCAATGCTGGCGTGCCACAAAAGTCATCCTTGTCACCTACGCTCTTCTTGATATATATCAATGACCCGTTGTCTTCTAGAACCTCTGATATCCATTACTTTGCTGATGATACAACGTTATCGGCTTCTATTGAATTTGTTAGTCAAAAAGCGGCTACCACGCGGAGGTTTGATCGCACTTCCACCAGTCAGAGATAGTTGCGGCCACATGCATTTCTAAAGCATTCTGTGTCATTCGCCCTACTCTGCTGAGGGCAAAGCCTACTAAATTACAGAGGCGTTAAATAACACGAAGGAGATCAATTTCTGTATATAACGCTGACGACGAACTTCGACTTTAATAACCCTGTGTGCCCGCTGTGTGGTGCTGTTTTCTTGAAGTATATGATGCTCCAAGTAAACCTTTTCCAATTTGTTCCAAAAATAGTCATTCAGTTTGGTTCAGTAGCGATCGCCAGCATCACTGAAGAAGAATTATGGGCCAATGACGCTTACGGCGTATAAAGCGAACCAAAGAGCCAAATTTTGTGGGTGTAATGGAATGTCGTGAAGGACTTCGCGTTGCTGACTTGCCCAAATGCGTCAATTTTTCTTTGCTGATTATAGAAAAGAGAGCCGAGAGTTAGCCGCAACGTTGCCCCGCAGTCAACACAATCCATGCAGTAATCAATAAAAAATAAAAAAGCCCAATTAGTAATAACCCAATAACCAAAATAATCAATAAATAAAATATTCAAAATACAAGTTTTCCTTATTTTCCCTTTTGCACACAGTCGAGCTAGTACAAACAAGCAAGCATGTTGAAATGTTCAAAAAATACTCGTATATTTTTATTTTTAATAAATAAATTTTAGTATTAACGGCTATCATTTGCATTCACAGAGTCTCGCAAGTTAAGTAAAATTTATGGATGCCGCCTAATAAATCCAGATTTTGGTCCTGATCAGCAATATGCAACGTTGTGACAAAGCCATAGTCCAACAGAATGACTATAAAAATTTTCCAGTAAATAAAGCCTCCCATTTTTCTGCTATAAATTAATAAAATGGACAACTGTTTTGCTCCCTCATTCAGTAGGTGTTTGTATTCGACCCCATAAGTATTCTGGATTGTCATTTTGGCAGTCAAGCTCGTCATCCCTTTAATAAACAAAAATACTACAAAAAAATGTATGACGTACAGAGGGACTTGTTAGTGCAGAAGATCCTTGACCTATGACAACATGGTAGTTTTTATATAAATACTGTAAAATTTACGGAGATCCAACACTTAAATTGTATACATATACATATAATATACATGATGTGCACGTACATACTCGTACTTTACCTATTGGCCTAAATCGAATCTGAATTTTAAATGACACAAAGCTATTGAAATTCTTTGATGGTTATTTTTTCCGTTTTGCTTTGGTGAGGCCCGGGATCGACCGGCAGCGATTCACAGCAATTTCTTTTTTCCGGAAAAGCTAATAATATCTTTTAGATCCTTGAAGTATCAAAATCAAATATCTGTCGATGCTACAAAGCGTAAACGTCGATATTGGCTGATGCCGAAAGCAAATGTGATAGATTTTGTTGGGGCTATTTCGTGCAATCAAAAATGTAAATTGGTAATTTTTTTTTAGGAAAACTTATTGCTTTAGCTTAAAGAATAATGGAATGTGGGTTGTTTTGCTGTAATAATCCCTTTTGATTAAGTTCCGAATAAAGTACTTTAAATTTTATCCCGTCTAACCGCGGAAAATTCCTGTTAAGGATATTTAGATAAATATAGTTGTGAAAAAGTAATACATATGTATGGTTATATGAAGAAACCTTAGCATTGCGATTATATCGGTATCCTGAAGAATAAGAGAAACAGTAAAAATTAAAATATCAATGTGAACCTACGTGATATAATTGAGATTGAAAAAGCTCTCCATTGGTCCTTTTAAATTATTCGCTGCTTATTATTTATTTGCTTAACTTACTACTTTAAATTAAAGAGAAAATATAAGAATGTTATCGCACTGACGGCAAGACCAAACTGTTTAGGGGGAATTTGTGCCTCTTAAAATAAGTCTCTTAGCCATCAGTAGAGTAGGGCGAATAGCACAGAATACTTCAGAAATGCATGTGGCCGCAACTATCTCTGACTGGTGAAAGTGCGATCAAACCTCCACGTGGTGGCCGCTGGTAATTTTCCTCCAGTATAGAAAAAGCGAAATGATTGGGCTAGTCCCTTCAAAGTAAGGCCAATAAACTCGCCCGTAAAAAAACCATATAACGGAACCCCAAATCTGCCTTAGTTACACTGATGAACGACGACGACCACGGCAACGAAAACGGCTAAACGATTTAAGAATTTGCTTATGGAACGTACGTTCACTGTATAGAGCTCGAGCTGCACAGCAGCTGGCCGACATCCTGTACAAATATAATGCTGGCAGAAGAGCAATTCATGTGATGCGGTTGAAGGGGAATGGTGTCTTACAAAAATCAGAATATGACATATATTACAGCTGTCATGCAAGACATCATTTGCTCGGGGTGGGGTTTCTAGTCAGCAAAAGAATGAAACCCACCGTTATCGACTTTGAAGCAGTGAATGAACGACTATGAATCCTTCGCGTGCGGGGCAAATTTTAAAAACATAAGCCTCATAAACGTTCGCGCACCTACTCAGGATTCTCCAGATGATGAAAAAGAAGAATTCTTTGAATAAGTCGAACGGGCACTCCATGCCTGTCCTCAGTATGACGTAAAAATCATTCTGTGGGATATGAATGCGAAAATAGATAGGGAGCCAATAATCAGGTAGTACATTGGCACCCATAGCTTACACGAGAACACTAATGACAATGGACAACGAGTCATAGAGATGACAGCAAGCAATAATTTGGTCGTTGCGAGTACAAGGTTTGTGCGTAAAAATATCCACAAAGCCACCTGGGTATCTCATGATGGAGCCACTCGCAACCAGATAGACCACGTGTTGAAAGACCGCCGCCACAACCCAAACCTGATGACGGGACGAACGTACCGAGGCTGCCCTTCGCAACGAAGAGACCAAAAACAAGTACTGTCAAGCGATGGGACTCGCCCTAAATGCAGGGAGAGTAAGTCCTGGAGCTGAGATGCCAGGCGTAGAATAGAAATGGACACGCCTTAAGAATACTGTCATTAGTACTGCTGATACTGCTGACTCCATCTTAGGCAGTAGTCGTAGAGATTGGAATGACTGGTTCGATGACGAATGTAAGCTAGCGACTGAACGTAAGAATGTTGCGTACCGAGCTATGCAACAGTCTCGTTGAACGCGGGCATGCGAAGATGCATATAAAGAGCTCAGAAGATATGAAAACACAGTTCACCGGCGAAAGAAAGCAGCCTGGGAGAAGAATCTCGTCCGTGAACAGAAGATTACAGAGAGCAAATACCGCACCAGGCACGGAAGTTCTACCAAAGAGTCCGCGGTATGACGCAATATACACCGCTTTGCGCATACTGCAAAGACAAAGAGGGTAATCTGATCGATGATCTCAAAGGCATCTCAGAGCGATGGGAAGAGTACCTTCATGAGTTGCTTAACGACCAGCTAACTGAGGAATTGGAGGCTCCACCAATGACCGAAGACCACACTATGCTGCCGCTACCAAGCATAAACGAAGTTAGCAGAGCGATAAATCGTCTCAAAAATAATAAAGCCCCTAGAGTTTCAAAACTCACTACACCATATTTTTAAAGACTTTAAAGCCGCCTAGCATATACAGAATAGAACTTTATAAGCCATGAGAGAATGCGGCATCCCAAATAAGCTGACACGACTATGTAGGTTGACTATGACCAATGTTATAAGCCAAGTAAAAAATCCGGATCACTATCAAGCCTATTCAACATCTTTAACGGGCTCCGACAAGGAGATGGTGTGGCCTGCCCTCTCTTCAAACTGGCATTGGAAAAAGTGGTCCGAGACCCTGACGTACGGCAAGCGGAACAATCCTATATAAGTCAATTCAGATACTGATTTCCGCAGACGATATTGACATCGTTGGTAGAAACCCAACAGCTGAACAGGAAGCTTTCATATAGATCGAGCAGGAGGCACGAAATCTGGGGCTGCACATTAATGAGAGCAAAACAAAGTACATTGTAGCCACGTCTGCGAGTAGAAGATCCAACATTGGTCCCGCAATTAAAATAGTGGAGCGCGAATTTGAAGTAGTGCAATCCTCAAACTATCTCGGGTCAACTGTAGCAGTCGATAATAGCATTGAAACAAGAAATATGTTGCGCACGAATGCTTAAAGCCAACAAAGCCTACTATAGTCTGTCAACACTCTTCAAATCCAGGAATTTACAAATAACATCCAAGCTGCTGGTATATAAGACAATGGTCATACCAGTATCTACATATAGATCCAAGACTTAGGTTCTTAGCAAAAAGCATTCTGACCTCTTAGCCGCGTTCGATAGAAAAGTCTTACGGAGAATTGTTGGCCCCGTATGTGAGGAAGGACGATTCCGGAGACTCTTTAATGATGAGTTCTACGAGTGTTACCGCGATGTCGACATCGTGAATCGTGATTTTAGGGATGCCAAACTGGATGACATCGGCTCAAAATCGGGACCGGTGGAGAGATTTTTTGCAGCAGGCCAGGACCGGACACCGGTTATAGAGCCAAATATGATGATGATGCCAATAATCCATAACACCATAGGACCAAAATTGTACTTAAATTGCCGGTATATTGCCCGATATATGCGAAAAAGTCATAAAAAATTAGGCATGCACTGGCGTAGGCGTTTCCATAGAGCATAGGAGCATGGAACATAACCATAAATAAGCACATCAATGCCATTTTTTTGGAAACAAAATTGGGCCCTTAAAAAAAACCCATTACTTTAACATAGTTTTTCTGAACCATGTCAGCTTACACATATTAAATTCCCTATATTAAGTTCGCGCACCCGTGTGTTAGTTTGTGGCAGGCCAAATCTTATGAATAACCCACTTCTTAAAACCAGATTTTATTCAAACTTAGCAAACTTGTTGTATATCCGATGACAATACTTTTTGTAAAAATTTGGTAGTGATCGGGCACTATGGCCGCGGGACTTCCATATCCAATTCTTAAAAATGAACCCGATTTTATAAAAATTCCAAATTTTATTTTTTTTAAAAATTAACCAGATTTTTCAAACTTTGCACCATGTGTATCTCCGATTAGAGAATTTACATGAAAATCTTTAATTTTTATAGTTTATTTTTCTATATCCTCAGCCTTTGCGGTTATTGAAATGTTATGTAAAATGAAAGTTATCTCAAATTGATACAACTTTCAACTACAGCTACAGTTTTATGTGTGCTTTTCTCAATTTACTAACGAGCACAAAGAGCTGTTTCTAAGCCTTCGTTAGGCATTGCCTTACAGCTGGCAACACAAATGAATATAAATGCGAAAAACTAACATCGGAACGCTTCGCTTTATTTTGTTATCGTCCCATGCGTATATTTTGATATCGATTTATTTTGAAATGTTTAATTGACATAAATCAATTTTTTCGGAAATAATCGCTTCAAGGCATGTTTTTTAGATTAATTTGAATCATGAGGAAAACTTTGTATAGTGTGTTGCATACTTGGAATATAGTCGTACACCGCATGTATATTTTGTACACAAATTGTGCGCTCTTGTGATTGTGTTGTATTTGAGGCGATAAAACACGAACGCCAGAAAAAAAAGGTAAATATTTTATCAAGCGTTAAGCCATTGCATCAGCAAAAGATTCTTTTGAAATACCCGGTGAGACAAACTTGAATTTTTCATGAACTGAAAATATCGGAAATAAAAGCAAGACGATGACAATGCTCCAATCCCTTGCAATTAGTTCGATTGCAGTTGGTACGCCACGTTATCCACTTCAATTATCTCTCTAAATATTAACGTTGATTAAATGCATTTGCCACGTTGGTATTGGTATGTACCGAATATTTATCTTTTAAATTGTTACTGAGCTCTAGTTACGTTTTGCGGTGAAATGACAACAACTAGCAATAAAGGAACATTTTCTTGATGCATCGACTAAAATTTTTTTTGTATATTGATTTCGACTGTTTAATTACACAGGAAATATTGAAAACGTCGGCTAAGTTCAGTATTGTTGTACTCTTGTCTTAACATTTTTTGTATTATCTACTATATGAGGGTGAGAGTTAGACGAAATTTCGAACGCAAGGGAGTCATAAGATATAAGTAGATGTACGTTGTGGAAGTTCTTAAATATAATGTACTAGCTGAAATACCCAGCGTTGCCCGGCTGCCACCGCAATATCACTACATACATACATACAGACTTAGAGACATACAGACATACAGACATACAGTCATACAGACATACAGGCATACAGACACAGACGTGTTTAATTTTTTTATATTAAGACTAGCTGTTCCCGGGCGCTTCCCGTATACGTGAACACCCGGGTTGGGGTGTACTATTGCCTATAACCTTCCCTCATCTGCTTATAATTTACATTGACAATTTTATAAAAAATTGTTTGCAAATGTGCCTAATTTTAAAGTTATATATCCCCCCCCTCAATCTTTCCACACGGTGAGTACAGGTGTACTATAGCATATAACCTTCCGCCACCTGCCAATAATATACATTGAAAATTTCATTAAAATTGGTTGGTAAATTTTTCCATAAATAACAACCGCACAAAATTTGGTTTTTATTTTTTTAGAAAATATATGGCGTTCCCCGGCTGTTCCACCCAACTGATGATAAATTATTGGCAGGTGAGGGAAGGTTATATGCTATAGTATGACAGTAACGATCTCCACTCACTGTAACCCGAACTCAGAACTCATTTTTGAAGAAATATAGTCCGATGATTCCACCAGCGTGTAAACGGTGAATTTTTATGGAAGTAATGTCGGGTAAGCAATTAAATTGCTAAATTGTCGCTATGATAAGCGTTTAAAACCTAGAGACACCTGCGATATAGGGATAACTTAATACTCCCGCCACTGATTAAGCCCAAACATTTATACAAATACATAATTTTTCATAAAAAATTTATCTTAAAGTGAATTCTATAATTCGCGCAAGCTCAAAGGGGTTATCGCCCTTATAATGCTCGGCTATATGCTTGGCACAGCTTGGGCGTTGAGGAAAAGGAGCAGAAAAGAGGAGATGTCTATGAGCTTGCGTTTTGAATGCCTGTGTTCATAGTGATTTCGCTATATTTGCGTCACCCATAAGTTTTATCACGCGATTTTGTATTCTATCTAGCTGATGCAAAGTAGTTTTAGGCACACCAGACCAGATATGGCAAATGTACTCAAGTTTAGGGCGAATAACAGCCTTTTGTATATAGTAGCCAGATAAGAGGGAGTTAAATATTTCTTGCACCGGGCTAGAAAACCTAAACATTTCGCAGCATTTTTGGTGACGGTAAATATGTGGTCATTCCAACGAAGCTTGTCGTTAACGCACATACCGAGAATTGCGAGATTTTCAGTTTCCTCGATGCAAGTGCTTTTCATGGATAATGGCATGGGATTTAGGATTCGCTTAGACGACAGAATACATTGGATATTGGAAGCGTTAAATTCTACTCGATTGATTTCTCCCCATTGTGTTATGCTGTCTAGGTCAGCATTAACGTGCTTAACATACGTAGTTGTTTGAGTTCCACATGTGAAGTGGAGGGACGTTCCTCAAATTTATATGAGAAGCTGAGAGTGCTGTCGTCGGCGAAAGAGTGAATTGGATTAGAAGTCAGAGATAAGAGATCATTAATAAAAATAAGGAAGAGAAACGGGGACAATACAGAGCCCTGTGGAACGCCAGAATTTAAGTAATGAACTTTAGACTTGAAAGCGTCCAAAACAACTTGAATTGAGCGGTCCAAAAGATACTCGTAGCTTCTAATCCAATGAAGCAGTTTTTCATCGACTCCATAAGCACGCATTTTAGACAACAGATATCTTGATGCCAAACTCTGTCAAATGACTTAGAAATATCGAGTGCAACAGCTTTGCTTTCTCCAAATTGATGCAAAGACCGGTTCCACTTTTCGGTGAGATATACCATCAAATCACCAGTAGAACGTTGTCCACGAAATCCATACTGCCGGTCACTAAGGATTTTGTTGGTTTCAAGATATTTCTTGAGCTGAAAATTGATCAGCGTTTCCATGTCCTGGAAAGAAGAGATGGAAGTTCTATGGTTTGGTACGAAGAAGGAAACGACGGCACGCCTTTTTTTGGTATGGGCTAGACAAAGGCTGTTTTCTAAGTTCTCGGGAAGAGTCCAGAAGAATAGGATAGATGGAAAAGCTTACGCAAAATGGTAATGCCAGCTTGGAAGAACACCTCTCTTCAGGACTAATGGGGAAATACCATCTGACCCAGCGGATTTGTGAGTGTTGAGATAGTTTTAAACTCGAATGAATATCTGTCCCATAGAGTGTTCAATACTCTGAGGCGCAGGAGGCAGAAATGCACAATCTGGAAGCGTGGAGATAGCTGCGAAATGCTCAGCAAACAGATTGGCCTTGTCTATAGAGTTTATAACTGGAATGTCATTATACATGAGCGTTGGAATCGACGACGAGGCTGTATTTTTGATTCTTTTCACGAATGACCAAAAATTGTTACTTCCTTGGGACATTGTAGTATTTTTTGCCTCAATTTTTGGTCGTAGGCGAATTTTACTCGCCGAAGATGGGCATTGCAATCATTTATGGCTCGTTTAAAATTTATTCGATATTCCTCAGTAGGGTTTACTTTCTAAAACCGAAAGCATACCTCTTTAATTCTAGAAGCCTCTTTACAGCTCGAGTCATACCATTCCATTAAAGACATTTTTGTAAAAAAAAAATCTTCTGTATATTTACATTCGTAAATGCTATGCAATCATGCAGAAGGCAATAAAGCAAAACACGAACTCGTCAAGGATGCTTTATTTCTTGCAATATCGTCAGTTTAGTCCAAATTTCCTTACTGACGCGTTACTGTAGATGAAACTGCAAAAGTTCCATAAAAACGAGCAAGCGATAACAAGGGAAAGTTGGCCATGACCGAATACCTTATTAATAGTTTTCCAATTAAATTAAACTCTAGAGATCTTTGCATAGCGCAGACGGAGGCAAACGACTGCACTTGTACTAAGTATACGTTGCACAGCAGACTACGTAAATGTCCTCTAAAGTTTTACACAAAATAAAAAAATATATATGTACGAGCAACTCGTTTAAATTTTTATTCAATCTAAAAAAGCTGAGTAGCTAACGATCCGTGAACCACTATCAAGGAATAACATTGCAGATTTTATAATCAGCTCTTAACTCTTAAATGTTCTTTGTGTGTGTGTGTTTGTGTTCGTATATTGGAAGTTTGTGTTTGTGTGAGTCTGTGTGCTTGTTAAACAAACTAAACTATGCTTATGAAGTTTGAAGAAGGATTCAAGGAATATTACTTGGATGGTATAATAACATATTTTTCTTATATGGAAAACGAAAAGTTTCTTAAGCCAATGCAGAAAACTTTAATGGTTCAGGGAAATTGGGAAATTTCCACCGCCTCACTTCAGGGGTTAAAATACTAAACTGATGAAATAAAACTCCAAATTTTCTTAGAAAAAACGTCACTTCATAAAAAGTGATGTTTTTGAAAATCGATTTCCGGTGACCCGCTGCGTTGCGTTGCAAAATATAAAAATTCATGAAGTTATGCCATTTTATTATGAAAAATAAATGTAAACGGAAAAATGTTATTTATTGCCTTTTCATATGGGTTCTTACACACAACGATGCAGGCCGCTTGTAAATCTCGTTCCACATTTCATTCAATAATAAATCAACAATTGTGGAGTCGGGTTTCCCCCTTTACGTTAATTAAATTTGAAATTCTCATCTGTCAGGCTATGTCCTATGCATACATTGTACACAGCTAGTCGAATCGTTGTTTGCCGACTGCCGTTTCAATTTAAATTCTGTCGTTCTCACTCCTCCTACTATACCAGTAGAGAGCAGTGATAATTTTTAAGGGTCATTCTGCATAGTTTGCAAAATGAAAACTACTATCACTGTTACAAGTGAGTTTATATAATAAATTGTCGTATGCGGAATTAGTGCTCTTGCATCTTTTCGGTAAACGATTTGTTGACAGCTTATGTGAAGCGAGCTTAATGGCGATACAAAGGACGCTGGATAGATTGCTGGACTTCGGTTTGGCAGATTCTTTTTCTATTTCTATTCACTTCTTACAAATTTTTCACAGTACATACATGTGCAGAAAAATCATTTAATTTGATTTTATTCTTGTTGGCAAATAAAGGCTTCATCAAACAGAACGCGGATATATGATTCTCCTCGCAGCGGTCGCTGTACTGTACTGTCCGCACCGCTGGCGCTGGCCCGAGTTCTGTTTGAGGGAGCCCTTAAATCGCGATAATTTTCTCTATCCTATCATAGATATAAGGATTTTTTTGCTTATTCTTAGAACCTATTTTGGCCTTGGAAGTTTTTCATAACATGAGCAAAATAAATCTACTGCATTCCCAAATGAAATAATTTCAACTATTTCATTTCAATAAGTATTTTGTATGTTTCCATGTACGTATATTTGTGTATATTTCCTATTCATTTAGTAGCTGGTGTAACAAACAATTAGCAGTCCCACTGCATTGAGCGTCCATTTGAACGAATGCAATGATTTCCATTGTGGATAAACATCAATTTTTGTTTACAATTTATCGTGGACTATATCCCGATAAACAAATAAATTTTCCAGCAATTATAAATCATTTGGATTGACAAAGAAATCTACTGCTGTAGAAGCGTCTATTAGAATATACATACAAGTAAATTAGTAAGTATAATATTATTTATTTTTTTGTTCAAATTTACAAGAATAGTTAACAATTTAGAGTCTTGGGTAATGAGCTATTGCAACTACAATATAAGTTTACATTATTATCTAATGAACATTTTAATTAGAACAATAATATCTATATATATATAAAATAGAGAATTTATTTGTACTAGTTATCGCCCATTGGTCGAAATTCGACCGTCTCTCTGTACTCTATGCGACCCTCCACACGGTCACTAATCCGCCCCACCCACCATCCACCCACTCACTCGCCCTACACCACCCATCCCCAACCACCCAACCACCTAACAACCTCACTCAACCCCTCCACCACTGTATTTCTGTTCTATTAAAAATTTGAACGTTGAACTCTTAGCAACTGCTCTAAACGCTAAAATTAACGATAATAGATGACTTTTTTTTTCCAAGTTTTTTTTATTGATATTGTTGACACTCATCAATAGCTACCAAAAAAAAACAAAAAAAAAAGAATCTCGGTTGACAAACAGAGGAGGAAATGGTTCTTTTTGCCTTTGCCTATTACTATGTAGATATTTGTATATTTGTGCCTAGCTAGCTCTGGATCGCCTTGACCAATTTCAAGCAAACTTGGTATAGATATTAGTTACTACCTGGAATCAAATATATGTGTTGGGGGGAAGCACGTTTTTTGGCTGGGGGAGGAGTGGCAGCCGATAGTAGTTTGGGATCCACCATTTTCGGTATCGCCGAGACGAAAACGAGACGAGACGATCCCATAGTTTTGGGGGTCGCTTAGATGAATAGTGGTATTTAGAATACAATTTAGATTACCACGAAATAAACAATCAAATACTTGCCATGTTAATGGGCATAGTCACTGAATATAAGTGTAACGATACCGTTGTAGATACGGATAAGATATTTAATTATCTAACTGAGTTCCTAAACTCACTTTATTCGTCTAGATTGCCACCAGATCGTCTTACAGTTTCCAACTATTTTACCACGGATTCTCGACTGGCCAAAACTTTGCAACGGCAAAAGACTGCGTGTGTAAAAGAGATGCCGGGCAATACAATTGAAGCTACTATTTTGACAGCAAAGGGACAGTGTTTTTATCCCACGGATAGCAATCATTTTGACGGATCTACCTTTTTAATTTAAGAGATTGCGATTTCCAGTAAAACTTGCGTTTTCGATGACGATTAATAAGTCTGACAGTTTTTGACAGATTGGGATGAATAAATACCTAGGCAACGCCGGGTAATCAGCTAGTACTCTATAAAGAAAGAGTAGTTAAAACAAATAATAATAACATATAGAACAATAACAATAACACATAAAAATAACAATAACAAAACAAACTATTAAATTTAAATGTTATTTAATAAAAATAAGTTAGAAATCTGTTATTTATTACAAAAAAAAAATTGTCCTTTAAAAATTCAATATGCGCACATTTATGAATTTCAAATGTTGAAGCACGAAACTCACGGTTGAGACACATTTTCAAAATTTTGTTTTGCGACAATTGAAGCTTTTTTAAATGGGTTTTAGCTAAGTCCATAAAATTTGGACATCCGTATGATATTATTGGCCTTAGTACGGCTTTAAATAATTAATTTTATTGTGTTAGCAGTTTTTGATTGGCCACCCTTAGCCGCGATTATGGCCTTCAAACGGCCGATAAAGCTATTCCATGCAGCACGAAAGTGGCTTTGCGGTATTTTGGACCATTCCCGGCGAAGCGCTTGCTTGAGATGGTATTTTTTTAACCTTGCTCTTCAAAATACCTCAAACTGAGAAATAGCGGATTTGCATCCGGTGAATTTGGTGGCCATTGGGCAGTGGAAATGAACCGCGGAACGTTGTTTCTCAGCCAATCTTAATTGACGCGCGCTTTATGACTCGGCGCCGAGTACTGTTGAAATGTCCAGGCTCTGCGGCCGAAATGTTTTTGTGCCCAAGGCTTCAACGCTCCCTCCAATATATGATCTCGATAAATTTGAGCATTTATCTTGATGCCACGGTCAAAAAAAAACGAGCGGTGAACGGGTTTCGGCTGTTACGGCGGCCCAAACCATCACCATCGGCGGCGCTTGGTTTCGAGTGGCAATCCGTTGGTCCAAATTTTCAGTAGAACGGCCGGGCAAGTAAATTCGGTCATTTAGCTTGTTCACATATTGCTCAATAACGAACGGTGACTCATCGGAGAAAACCAAATTCGGCAAATCGCCACTTTCGTGCAAGCGTAACAACTCCATTGCTCTTTCCACTCTAACTTTTTTTTGAGCATCGGTGAGACCATCCGTTTGTTGGAATTTCAAGGCCTTTAATCCAAGATAATCTTTTAATATGTGCTGCATCCGTTTGAGCGAAATGTTCGCCTCACGAGACATCTTTCTGCCGCAACGCCGCGGATTCCGAATGATATCCGTCGATGTTGCAGTGCATTTCGGCCCACCACCATGGCGTTTTGCAATACTGCCAGTATCGTTATAACGATTTATGGTGCGATACACAAACATTTTATTCACATGCAGATGTTTTAACTGGTTAACAATCTGCGGCTGTGGTTTTCCAGCCAAATACAGAGCAATCACACTATTACGCTTGAATTCCATTGCGGATAACTTTTTCTGAACAATTCCCACTAAAATGCTTTTGTACGCTGGTAAACAATAGAATGAACTGTTATTAGTGTAAATTTGAGGGCTCTGTCATCACTGGTTTGACAGCAATGACAGTCTGAAGTTGGTAACACTTCATGTCCGTCACCCGGTAATTCCTTATTCACCCAGTCGATTGACTCAGTTCCGATACGCAACGCTATCAAAGGAATTTCACAAGTTCTTCTTCTATAGTTAAAAATATTGCTCTTGTTTTCGATATATTAAGTCGTATTTTCCATCTTGTAAAATATGCCAAGTATGTCAGCATAGCATTACGCAAAGCAGAAACCATGGGAGCTCGAAGTTTTGTTTACGCAAAGAGGACATTGTCATCGGCAAAGAAAGACCGAGATCAGGTTGTAAGAGGCGGCATGTCAGAAATGAAAATATTGTAATGCATTGGACTCAGAACTGCTCCTTGGGGAGCTCCAAACGGTTTATGGTACTGCTGAGATCTTCCACCATTAATTGATACAACAAACGATCTTCCTTTCAGGAAAGAGTTGCATATCTTGATTAAATAACCCGGAAATTTGTAATCAATTAGTTTTGATATGAGACCTGAATGTCACATTGAATCAAAAGCTTTTTCGATGTCACACAAAAGCATTCCGGTGGATTGGCCTTGATCGAATTCAGTTTTAACGTGGTTTTTGATTCGAAGCAATTGGTCAAGCATTGGTGGGATAATGAAGTTAATGTCAACGTGTTCTTGAATACTCCGAATAATAATAATAGTATTTTATTTAGTGCGCTCAAAAGAGATATAGGCGGTAGTTTGATGGATCCGCAGCTTTTTTATCAGGTTTTAAAATTGGAATAATGGTGGCATCTTTCCAAGCTTTTGGAAAATAGCTAAGCTTTTTGACTAAGATGTTATTGATACGGTCAATTCCTGGAGCTTTTGCGTTACGAAGCCTTTTAATAATCGCGACAGTTTCTTCGGCGGAAGACAGATCAGGATATAAGGATATATATATGTGGATTTCCACATATTTATCGCTTATGTAGGTGAGCACCTTGTCTTCAATTGTAGCTGTGAAAGTAGTGTCATTATTTGCCAGCGGATTTTTAGATGACTGCGAAAAATGAGAACCTAACGTTTCAGCTTTTTCACTGGGCGTAGTTGTAATGTGTGCGCCATTTTTGAGTGAGGGTAAATTCTGGTTTCGTCGCTACTTGCCATAAGCCCTTATACTGATTGCCTGGGCGGATGCTGCTTAGCTTATGATTCCAGGTAATATTTCTCAGATTGTTTATATCATGATTGATTTCCTTTTGCAACGCATTAATTGGGTTTTGAAAAACGATTTTATAATTGGAAAAGTGCATCTTTTAAATTTGATTTTAGATTTTATTTCATCAGGTAAATTTATCGAGTAACTTTGAGTTAATTTTTTGGGCACTGCACTGCAAGCATCTAACATAATTGAACTAAGATCATCAACCATTTCATCAATTTGTGTTGTGGACGATAAATTTTGTAGCAAGGGTTTATCTTTTAAGTTATTGTTAATGAATTGATGACAAACATTCCACCTCGCCTCAGACATACATACAAGTATTATACATATAGGCCAAATTTAATTTTTTCTCTATAACAGTATTGAAATAAAGTGTTTTATCTTCATTTCAATAAACCTATTTTATTATCTCTCTCCCTCTTTATTTCTAATTGCTAATTCTCTGAAACCTAAATTAGTGCCTGCAGCTTTAGATATCAGTATTTGGTTGATTCTACAAATAGCAATAATTGTGTTATAAATACAAAAATCCATAAATAACCTGTAGACGGGAAAAATAAATTAGCTTGGTTTGCCAAAATAAATTACATCGATTCAAAAGGGCGACAGTCTGTACTTAAGATATGCTCTATTCACAAAATTGTTGAAGTTCGCGACGTTTTTGGTCGGACAAAGGTCATAGAATATCATCTTAATTGTAAATTTTTTAAACATCAGCTTGCATACATCTAGCTCTAAGTTTACCTTCAGAAAAAAATTATTCGATGACATTTAACATCTACATAGTTAGGTTAAGGTGGCTGTCAGTGAAACCGACACACTTAGACCAGTAATGCTCCATTGTGATACCACTCGGATTAGGAAAAATTCCTTCCACCTACTCGATGAACCAATTAGAGCTTCGTATGAAGCGTAGGAGACTACCAATGTCAATGTTGATGAGATCATTAGTGTCGTTGTAGAAGAAAGCTTCCATTTACGTTTTTGGGTGAGGGCTGGATAAGTACAGAGAAGATGGACATGGTCTCCTCCTTGTTCTCATCCATACAGCTTCTGCAGAAGTCATTCGAGAAGACTCCAAGTCTAACTGCATGCCTGCCTATAAGACAGTGTCCAGTGATGACACCTACAATACGTTTTGAATACTATTCAGTATTATTGGGCACGAGAAGGATGTAAAGGAGTTACCCTTACCTTTCGCCATTACCGTTCTGTACAGTTTACCACAGGTGTGTTGTTCAACTTGTTGTCACAGTTCCCTGAGGCATCTGCGTTTACTTGCCTTTATAGCCGTCCTAAGCTGTGATCGGACATTACAATAGTGCTGGCGCAGATCATCAATGTTCCTACGCCTTTCTCTTTGGTACTGCCGTCTGGCCCGTAGGCACTTCCGACGCAGTTCCGCTATTTCTTCATTCCACCAGTAGGTAGATTTGCCTTGGCCGATTAATACTTTCCTCGGCATTGCTGCATCACAGGCTCTTCTTAGCGAGGTCATGACTTTAGACACCTTTTCCGTCGCTGACCCAGAATCCTCCAACATGAAAAGGAACAATTTTTCATCATATGATTTCGCTTTCCAACCCACCGCTTTCTTTCTAAGTTTTGGTCCCACTCCATCTATTTCATACAGTATGGCTTGGTGTATATGATTCATTGACTTCCCAAGTGACTTCCTTGGTTAAGAGGCAGTTACTAACAAGTGTTATATCGATTGTCGATCTAGCGGACCCCCTACGTAAAGTGGGTGTATTTCCATTGTTCAATAAAGTAATCTGCAAGGTAGCAAGTGCTCCCAAAAGTGCCTCACTGCGAGCATTTGTTTTCCGGCTGATCCATTCCACAGACCATGCATTAAAATCGCCCACTCTCACTACGGGACTCTCTATGCGAGCATCATCAACTAGACGTTCCATAAAAGTTGTAAACTCTTCCAATGACGCACTTAGTTTTACATACCAGCTATATATATGAATGCGATCGACCTTCCCTCTTATAAAATCTGATTCCAAATTCATTTATCTTTCTTGGAAACAACGCTTATCACAGACCCATATGGCAGCGCTACCAGTAGCGTCGGTGGGTGGCTTAATATAATCATTTCTTCCGTGCTAGCTGTACTGCCTTCTGATATGCAGTGCACTTGAAGCTGCCTGTCACATGTCTTGAATTACCGGTGTTATCCTTCAGGTGACAGAGCATGCATTGAGGGTCATTAGTATAGGCCTTAGTGATATGCCCTCCTTTACCGCATTTTAAACATAGCTTGGAGCAGTCTTTGTCGCTGTGATACTTATGCGCATAATGTACATAATCAAGGCATTTATAGCATTTTAGTGGGACTATTTTCTCTCTAATGCTACAGGACACTCATTAAATTCGGACTCTTTCTTCACTGATCACTTGATTAACAAAATTGCCTGGCACACTCACAACCGCAGCGAACCGTTGGCTTCTACAAACTTCTGTTCAAGTGCTTCACGCACTTCTTCTGCAGTAGTGACTTCGTCAATATCTCTGATTTCTACTTGCACCTCTTGTGTTAGGATTTTGTCATCAGCGTCCTGACCTATTATTTCTCCAAGTTTCTTTTTGTACTCCTAAGTTTTTGATTTTTTTGCAGTGTTCTGCATCTCCAATAGAAGCTCCCCTTGCTTAGTCATTCTTATGTGCTTTATTTCGGCACCGATACTTGAGAGGCTGTGATCTGCCTTCAATTTGCGTAGCAAGTCGACATATTTGACCGTACCCTTCTTTTTGATGAGTATCGCATCCGGATGAGAGGGTCTTTTACGTTTTCTTTCCTTCCTTTTTCCCACTTTCTGCCATTTTGGATTTGTTTCCTTTACTTCCACATTAATCGTTGGTGCCTTGTCCTTTTTTGGAATTGCTTTTGGCCGTGTCTCTTCCGTTATTTCCGCCCTGGGTTTTCCCTTTGGTCGATCCTCATTTCCCATAGGAGTTGAACGTTTCCTTTTGGAGTTTTTAATCGATTTCGGAGTATCATGATTATCGACTGATTTCTTCCTAGGTAATGGAACCGGTCCTTTAGGATCCTCCATTATGACTCCTATTGTCTGTTTTTTTATGTACACACGCTCAAGGGACTTGCACACGTATAATGCTTAGCACTGTATGGCGTTATAAATTTAGGGAGAAATAAAGGTGAGATGTCTATGAACGTGTATCTTAAATGACTGCAGATCATACAAATGCGGAGACACAGAGTCAGACGATTTATTACACATAACTATTGTGCAAATAAAGAAGGAATCTCTGAATTTGTTAGTACGTCCGTAGATAGGCATAATGATTGACCTGCGGGTTTGAGTTGTGACACGTTGATTACGGATGGGTTCGAGAATAGGCGGGATGCATCTTGATGGGCGGAATGCATCTGGATATTTATTTTCTTTTAATTGTGTGGTGTGGTGATGGTATTGAGAGGGTTGATGTGGTGGATGTGGTGGATGGCTAGGTATTGTTTTTGTATGAGATTGACTCGAAGACCGTGCATTTGATAGATAACAATAATGTTCGGCGCGACAGACCATTGCGGTCCAAGGCTTAGCTTCTCGCAACCATTTGTGTTGCGCATGTATATTTTTGGACACAAATGAAAGGGACCTACAATTTAAAGCCGGATCCGAACGGCGAATTGAGAAGCTTTCCGTGACAAGTTATTACTCTCGGAATCTTTGTCACCCATTCGCGAGTGGTGGGACACCGTGAAAAATACTTTTGGTGTTACTGGGATTCGAAACACGAACTTCCTGCTCAGTAGCCATGCAAATTTCCACTGAGCCACGGCGCCCATTTGATAGATAGAGGGTATCTTTAGGTGTCTTAAGGTCTTGAAGTGGGTCTTATAGGGCCTTGGAGACAGTTTGGTGGGAGAAGCCGGGCAACGCTGGGTATTTCAGCTAGTACATTATAAAATACCGAAAACTCAGTCACTTAAAATAAAATATCTTACGATTTAAATTTTATTTTTTTCCAAATTTCCAAAGAGATATTTATAATCTGTCTAATCGAGGCGAAAAGGCATCTTCATAAAAGGCATTGATGAGAATCTAGTGCTGCAGAAATTAACATTGTTTTGCCAAAGCAGCCTATATTAATATAGTATATATATAATATAATATATGCATACATCATACTGCTTTGGTTTTGCATAAATGTTACTTATACGACATTAAAAGTGTGCAGAGTATTTTTAAGATTCCGTATTTTGCATTCCCTTTTAAATCTGTCTTTTAAATTCTCTTTTCTTAAACTATTATTTCCAATTCTGCGACAGCATTGTATGAATCGAGCAGAGTCGCTCTTGGCGTAGTGCCGAAAACTTTACCATTAGCCGTAATACCAGATTACATGTCTTTCGCCAGCAATATAAAACATTGCCGCTGTGTCGCGTGCTTTAAGTGCATAGCTCTCACCATCACAATTATGCCCGACCTTAACCTATTGACACACCTTGTTCTGTTCTGATTCACAAAGGACCATTCAAAGATGCTAACACCACTATGTTGACGAGTAAACGCATCAGCTGGCTTATGAATGGTGACAATTTAACTCCATTTTCAACTAAAATAAAAAGCAAACAAATACTATATGTAAACGCTACATTGGGTAGTTACCGACTTGCAGTTTTTTTTTGTCCTTTTATTTAAGAGCAGCAGCGAAGCTTCTTTATAGCGCCGCTTTTTAGATTTTTAGTATAATTTTTGTTTTTTGTTTTTGGCTATTAATATACAGTGAACATCGTGGCTCAAGTGGCTAGTGTGATGTACAGAGCGGGAGGTTCAAAGTTCGAAATCTTGCGGAGGCGGTCATACTTCTAGAATGTCTGGCAAACGTCAGAGAGAATTAACTGCCATGAGAATTCGCCTTTCGGATATGGCTTTAAATTTACCGCCCCTATCATTAGAGTGCAGAAATATAAGACGCACAGCACGAATGGCCGCCTGAAGCAATGCCCTGTACCACAACGTCCTGTTGCTTCGAATATTATTTATTGTGGCAACTTGGTGCATATATATTAAAATGTAAAATATGTAATGTAAATATTTGGGTAAATGAAAGCGTCGATGAAAGAACGAACATTTCTTAATTGACTGCTTGACTTTGTCATACCACAGAAGATACTTTTTGGATGTGGAAAACGTTGCGACAAAGCTATGATAACCTTGCGGTCTTGGCTACTACAGTATTGATTTTTTTTATTTGCAATATGAAAAACTCAATAACATGACCATGTTTGAGACCGTGAAGCAAAGCTGGAAAATTTGAGTGCACTATGCGCGCCACAACCATAAGTGCAATTGCAGGCGCATTTGCGAACGCAGAAGCATTTTATTGTTCTAAAGATGATGCTGCATCTATATACGAGTATGTTGTATTGCTGCTGTTGTTGTTATTGTCGTTGCTATTACTACCGTTGCTTTCGAGTAAAGCTTTCAGATGCGTGATGAAGATTGTTAATTTTGTAATGCTACCTACTCGCGTGCGATGGATTTTATGCTGTGCAATGTCATTGGCTCAATTTTAATAGGATTGAACGTGTAATGTGCGAACATCGCAATTTGCCATTTCGCAAACAAATTATATGCAAAATGCATTCCAAGTAATCAACGCACACATGCACACTCATACTCATACTGGCATAAAAAGTGGTAATTATTTTAAGTACACGTCGCGACTTAACATTAAAGGGAATATTCTTTCGTATTTTAACAAACTTTTAATTAACTTCGCATGAACCTTGGTTCTCTATTTTTTTAACTTCTTTCAGATCCTTTTTAACCAACTTTTAGACGTCCAAGGTAGTGCGCAGCTAAGTCACGTGGAACATTGCCTGTATGCAACGCGTGTGGCTTGTGTAGCGCGTGTGATTCATCTGACGCGTGTGTTGTTTCCGAGAAACAATGTTTATTTAATTTAATTGTTGTACAAATAAATTGGTTTACTTATCCCTATTCACACTGAGTGTTTAGCTCAAAGACTACTCATCAACCGCTGCCCTTTACAAAATTCATTAATAAGTTTGAATAAAGTACAAGCAGTATTTATAAACATAGTTAATTCAAACCGGAAACATAAACATAAAGAAAAAATGGAGGTGGTGTGGCTACAACACGACTTTCTTTTACGTACGGGTCCGGAATCTTCAGTAAATGTATACTAAATTTTTTTAGTGTTTTTTTGTGTTTGCTTTTTCTGACTCAGGAGATACAGAAATGGGTAAATCAACAAAAATCCGGAGTTCGAAACATTTTTTTTGCTTCTTCTGATACTTCGCGCGTCATGTGTGACACGTAGACTTACTGAAAAAGAGAGATGGTAACTACACGTCGGACCGTGAGGACACAATTATAACGTTACTTAAAGTTCATTTCCCCGGTTCGTCTACTTATGTTTCACACACATTTCCTAATGCTCCTAGCCATAAGGCAAGCATTGACAACAGGTTAAATAATTAGTCCAGATCTATATATAAATAGGAAAAGACAAAGCATTTAAGTACCTTTTTCTCCTCTGTTTGTTAACCGATTTTTCCCTCTTTTTTTTTCTTTTGTTTGGTGGCTGTTGACGAGCTTTAGTGTTATCAATATAAAAATTTTTGAAACAGAACGTTATTTATTATCGTTCATGTAAGCGTTTAGACCAGTTGCTAGAAGTTAGGCTAGATTAGGTTAGGTTAAGGTGGCTGTCACACTTAGACCAGTAATGGTCCATTATGATACCACACGGATCAGGAAGAATTTCTTCCACCTACTCGATGAACCAATTAGAGCTTCGTATGAAGCATAGGATACTACCAATGTCAATGTTGATGAGATCATTAGTGTCGTTCTAGAAGAGAGCTCCCATATGGAGTTTACGCGTTAGGGAGAGGGCTGGACAAGTACAGAGAAGATGGACGATGGTCTCCTCACCCTCCTCATCCATGCAGCTTCTGCAGAAGTCATTTGAGAAGACTTCCAGTCTTGCTGCATGCCTGCCTATGAGACAGTGTCCAGTGATGACACCTACAATTGCACCGATGTGTAATCTTTTTTGAGAGATCAAACACTTGGAGCGTTTCGGACCTAGCTTGGGCCAGATCTGCTTTGTCGGTGTGCAAGTTGTACCGTTTAATCACCTACAGTTAGTTTTTACGTTAGCATCCCGCTTTAACAAGTAAGTGAAACTACTTTATCAATTCTGGAGTATAATAATTATGGTCTGGAATTTCGGGAACAAAGAAATTTCTCAAGCGATTCGCATGAAATTCGGTATTTAGGACTAAGATACGACTTTAAGACTTGTTCGTATGGAAATTCTGGAATATGGTCATTAGGATCTGGAATTTTGGGAACTATACCATTTTGAGATTATGAGATGTCCGTTCGTGTATCCGTTTCACAGATTTTCTTTTCTTTCGTCCCGGGCAGACGTTGTCACGCTCAAAACTAACGGCCGTGTCTCCCACAGAGCCTACCCTACCCTATTTTTATTTCTAACTTCACAGCTGCACAGATCGGACCAAAAGGTAACCATCAAGGGAAACACAATTTCGAACTCTAAATTTATTTAAAACTATTGCTAAGTTTCTGTTTGATATAAAATAAATAAGTCAGGATTCCAGAAAGCAAAGACTACACCATTCCAAAACTCCATTTCAACAAAAACTTCCAGAGGCCACCTTCCCCTACAGATCATTCGAAGACGCCTATCTGGAAGATGAACACATTCATTTTTACACATACGGGTCAAAAACTGATGACGGAGTCGGCGGAGGTGTTTTCTCACAAAAGCTAAATCGTAGCCCCTCTTTCCGTTTTCCAAATCACTGTAGTGTTTTCCTGTCTTGGTTGAAGAGAAACGTCATATCCGCTAAGGATATCCGTATATTCTCGAATAGCCAAGCTGCACTGTAATCCCTGGAGTCAGTCTCCACAAGTTCAAGTTTATCCCTTAACTGCCGTTCATCTCTCGTGGAGATGGCTGAACAGTTCAATATCCACCAGTGTAGGGTGCCGGGGCAGTCTGCTAAGCTTTATACGAAGCTCTAATTGGTTTTTCGAGTAGGTGGATCGACATTTTTCCTGATCCGTGTGGTATCACATTGGACCATTACTGGTTTAAGTGTGTCGGTTTCACTGACAGCTTAACCTAACCTAACCTTACCCCTTAAACAACCTTGTAGTGTGACGTTGTCACGCCAAAATATAATTTCAGTTTTCACAGCAATTTTTCATTTTATCTAATTTACTGATTTATATTCTACCAAATTGGAGCTTAGCAATAGTTTCAAATGAATTAAGAGTTCAAATTGTATTTTGCTTGATGGTTACCTGGGGATCCGATCTCTAAAACTGTGAAGTGATAAATAAAATATCATTCCAATTTTTCATTTTATCACATCACGAATGTACCACCACTTGCGATTCCCGATTTCATTTTTATAATTCGCCTTGGCAGCATGTTCCAAAAAAGATACCAAATGATAATTGCTGTAATTTTCGTATTGCCAGCTTCGCATTCATTCAATGGCTCTTCACAAAATAAATGGCATGTGATAAAAAAAGTATCTACTGAAAAAATTTGGACTTCTCTTTTCATTGGATCATACCACCAGAATCGCGTTGAGGATGGTGTAGTGCAAAAATATATCACTTCAAAACTTCACAGATTTCGAATCGATCCCCTGGACATAATCCCTCTATAAAGACGGTGTTCAGCATTTGCTCGCTCTTCATGTTACTTCAATTATACAAAAAAAATTTGTTCAATAAATAAATTGTTCTAACGATTAAGCAATGAATTTGCAAATTAGTAGCATTTGTCTGGTTTTTAATCGAAAAAATGTTGGCCAAGCCGCAAAAGAAATTTGTACGTAGGGAAAGCTGAAGTATCCATCGTATGGCACTCGTACATCGCAGTACAAAGGACGCAATAAAATAAGGACCAACAAAAACACCCAGAAGGAAATGAATGAAATAAAGAAATTCCGTTTTTAATTAAAATTTCTCTTTCAACCTCCGAAAAAAGTCAAAAGCAAACAAACAATCATCTATGCGATGACGTCTCTGACTTTTCATTTGCATTTACGACTCCGCGGTTAACAACACACAACACACACACTGACACAACCGAATAAGTGGAAGTACCTACTCAAATGAGGTACTATACATATATACTACACGTACATATGTACGGTATCCTGTCATTACGTACACATCACAGAAAAGCATAAATTACACATAACTCCACACATTGCTTATAGTTTAGCTCAGCCCCAAAAACGCAATACAAACACCGAAAAAACCTCGAGTCAAGTAAAACACCCACTTTAATAAAACCCAGAGGATAAACCACAAAGAGCTGAAAGGATCAAATGCTTAAACGCTTAGTGCGCGCATAGTTTTCATACAAATTAATGAGATTTCCACACACTCATTACACAGTTTAACCAGTTTAACGTTGGTTATTCGCAGGTGTTTGTTGTTCTCCTCGCAGAAGGATGCCAGTGATACCTGATGTTGGTGTTTGGAAGCAGTTGGTAAAGGGGCTGGTGCTGGTTCTGGAGCTGGTACTGGTGCTACTGCTGGTGTTGATGCTGCTTACAAACTGAAGGTAAGGTTGCTTGGCGCTTGAGGCGCTGTCAACAAAATTCAGCTGCTTCTGAAATTATACTATGATGTTATGATGTTTATAGATATAGTATGCAGCGCACTTACTCCTATATGTAAACGCATCTGTGTGGGCCTGGAACACATTTCATAGTACATAAATGGGTTATACTGGTGGTTCTGGTGATTTGACACACTCGGTAGTCATATAGCATGTGTCCTGTGCTTTCTGGTTTCGCTTTCAGTGTGTGTTCTGCACGGCCGCCCTCTTTGACACTTACGGCACGCATTTTGAATATGAAAGTTAAGTGAGATGGGAATGCGTTACATTTTTAATTAATTCTTTTAAAATTTATTTGAAAAGCTTTTAAGATTCTCCCAACACTTCTGACGCAAGTTTTAGTGTGTGAAGGACTCGACAATGCATGCTGCGCTTTGCATATGTGTCATACATTGGTATACAACACCATTAGGGGTAAAAGTCAAAGACCGTCTGTTGGGACACAACCTTTACTCATCGTTGCCAGCCTTGTCATCGTTGTCATCACCATTATCGTCGTCGTCATCATAACTATTAGCATAACCGTAAGCACACACATAAATGTGAAGTCTTTCCCAAAGGATTTTAAGGTTATTTTCATTTAAATTTTGCACGCCTATGCAGCATAATTTTTTGAGAACACGAAAGTAGTGCAGTTGACGTTGGGATGCCTAATCGTTTAATTAAAATTTATATTCAGTAAATTTGGAAAACGAGCACAAACCAAAAAAAAATGTTTATGGGTAAGCGTCTTGTAGTATGCAAAAAAAACGTCATAAAACTTTGACGAT
Source organism: Nephrocerus scutellatus (assembly GCA_947095585.1). Taxonomy (NCBI): domain Eukaryota; kingdom Metazoa; phylum Arthropoda; class Insecta; order Diptera; family Pipunculidae; genus Nephrocerus; species Nephrocerus scutellatus. Next base: position 75,575,607 of record OX352765.1, on the reverse strand, counting down.
ATTTTATTAGTAATGCGGAGAATAACATAAAAATTATGCCACATTATTCTCTGCGACTGGAAAGTTTTTTTTTATTGTGCGGTCCAGGCGATGCTTGTCTTTCGTCCTCGATCAACAAACAAAGGAAAAGTTCAAGTAAAGATTTTTATTTCATTTTAAGTTCTCAAAAAATCTGACGATAAAAAGCTCCTTAAACTCGTATCATATCAATGCGCCGGTAGATAGAGGTACACAATGAATTCAAAGAATTATTCTGGTGAAATTGTTTTAAGCACAAGTTTTGGGTCATGAAGACACGAAAGTGTTTTATTGCCGGAGTTGTCTGCACGCGAACTGAATGAAACTTAGCACCATTAAGCTCTTCCATAGCATTCTTCGTGAATGATGCATTTGGGACTGAATAAGCCAATGATTCTCTTTTCTGATTTTGATAATGATGATTTTTCTACCAAAAACAAATTTTTAAGTTGTCCGTCTGTTAATTAACAAGGAAGCTATAAAGTTTTATTCTTTCTTTAAGAGTTAAATGATTTCAACAAAATACAACAACATAACAGCTCTTTTTAAAAACTTGTATTTAAGTTGACTTATGTCTGTATTTTCGTTTGAGGTCCTTTTTTAATCAACTTACTCACGACATAGAGAGCTGAAATTTTTTAGTGTCTAAGTCCAAAGTAGCCTTTTTTATATTCTGAGTATGACGCGTGTCGCCTGTCGCGTGCGATGAGTTGCAATTTCTTTTCGACTTTTCCAACTACAACACGACCTGAAATTTTGTGAGTGTCTAAGTCCAAAATTCAATTTTTTATATTACGAGTATGACGTATGTCCCGTGTCACGTGTGGCGCGTGTGGCGCGTGTTTATACATTTTTTTTAACTATTTTTAATGTCCTTTTTAACCACCTTCCACACGATCTAGATAGTTGATATTTTGTGAGTATCTAAGTCCAAAATACCTTTTTTTTATTCCACGTATGAAGCTTATCACCTTTTGCGTGTGGCACGTGCGATGGTTTGAAATCGCGCCATTTTCTCGTTTTTAGGTATTTTTTAACCACCTTTCGCACGACCTAGAGGGCTGAAATTTTTTGAGCGGCTCAATGTCAGGGAACAATTTTGACTCGTATCGCGAGTTGCGTGTGAAGCGTAAAAAAATAATTCTTTGAAATAGCTCCGACCTCAAAAACAGATATTTTGGCGATTATTACCAAATAATAAACGACTGCGTGGTGTGTTTCGATGTATATATAAAAGTTTGTAACTGAAAAACGAAGGTTTTTTACATTTACTTGATTTGATCGGATCGTTGTTCTGCATTTGTTGGAAAGATGTCACAAGGTGTCCTCCTTTTCTTTAGAAAGCCTGCATCTGACATTTTTTTCGATTCCTAATTTCTTTACTTACTTCTGCTTATTACTAATATCAAGCGCGACCTCTTTGGGTGTTAGCTCCGAAACATTTCACTAGATTGCATAATAATAATAATCATATTTGGCGCAACAGACCATTGCGGTCCATGGCCTAACTTCTCGCGACCATTTGTGCTGCACATGTTAATTTTTGGACACAAATGGCTTGCCGTATGCCTGGGAGATTTTCTCAAGCAGCTGCTTTTGGGATGTATCTTTTCTTCGCATCTCTTCCCGTATTAGGCGGTGTATATGCCACAGAATCGACCTGGCCCAACCAGCGAAATTTCTGCCCCCTTATTTGCGAACTTATCCGCCTTCTATGCCAGTGTGTCATAGTCTAGACATACCTTGTATAGTACCTTCACATAGTCTGTTTAGCTTCGCCCTTCACTCCTCCACCAGTCTTGACATTATTTGGAATGTATCCAGTGCCCTTAACGCATCTTGGCTATCTGTCATGATAGCTATTTCCTGCCTCATTAAGGTGAGCAAATCTTTTGATGCCATGTACTTCTGCCTGGAGTCATTTATATAGACCTTCGCCTCAATTCATTTTATTATTGGGACTAAACGGTTAATTTATCAAAAGATTTCATCCAAACTATTTTAATATCTCCCGAGTTTGAATCGATTTGGTTTTTTCTGCTATTCCTCCTATCGATCCTTTTAAGTGATTGCTTCTTAGTTACCGGCAGTTTCAAGCGTGTTACCAAAATGAAACAACTAAAAATGTGTGATACACTTCCAGGCTACCCAGAAATACAAACGCAAGAAGATTGTGCCCCATACATATATTGTTATTACATTCATATAAGAACAAAGATATCAGAACGAGCAGCAACTATCGTGGTAGAACGTCAAGATATCACGTGAAGGATTTTTTCCTGAACGCTCAAGTCATCATTATTGCCAAAGTATAATTTCATAAGGGCATGAAGGAATGCCACGTCTGCGAGTAGAAGATCCAACATTGGCTCCAACATAAAATAGTTGAGCGCGAATTTGAAGTAGTGCAATCCTTTATCTATCTCGGGTCAATTGTAGCAGCCGATAACAGCATGGAACCAGAAATACGCGCACGGTTGCTTAAATCCAACAAACCGTACACTAGTCTGTCAAGACTATTCAAATCCAAGCTGCTGGTATATAAGACAATGGTCACACCAGTACTTACATATGGATACGAGACTTTGGTGCTTAGCCAAAAGCCTTCTGATCTCTTAGCCGCGTTCGAGAGAAAAGTCTTGCGGAGAATTGTTGGCCCCGTATGTGAGGAAGGACCATTCCGGAGACTCTATAATGATTAGATCTAGGAGCGTTACCGCGATGTCGACATCGTCAAGAGAATTAAGCTGGATATGCTATGGACACCTAGCTCGCATGAGCGAAGACGATCGTACTCGGAAATTCCTTTGTAGTAGGATTTATGGAAGGACGCCCAGGATTTAGGGATATAAAACTGGATGACATCGGCTTAAAATCGGGATCGGTGGAGAGACTTTTTGCGGAAGGCCAGGACCGGACCCCGGTTGTAGAGCCAAATATGATGATGATGAAAGAATTTGGCATCCCATTAAAACTGACACGACTATTTAAGTTGATCATAACCAATATAAGATTTTGCAACTTAAGATATTCGAATCACTATCAAGCTTTACAAAATATTGTAGTTAAAAAAAATTACTACGTTTGGTTTCTGTAAGGCATTGGCGGCAAGATTTAAAGTATATCCCGCTAATATATATTATAATAATTACTAGGTGTCGCTATATAGATGTAATATAAAATTGGGAAATTAAAAAAAACTATCAAACCCATTTAACATCTATAAGGAGTCGGAAAATGGGATGAACTAGCCTGCGTCCTCTTCAACCTGGCGAACTCGCAAGCCTAACTCTGATGTTACGGCGAATGAACAATTCTCTATAAGTCCGTTACCAACAGAATTCCAAGAGCAGTAAAAAAAGATTTCATTCAGAACGAGCTGACGGCACTAATCTGGGGCTGCACATGAATGAGAAAAAAAACAGAGTACATGGTAGAACTCATATTTGAAATATTGCGGTTCTTTCAGAGTGACTGACACGTTACCAAAACAAAACGACACAGAATTTTTATTTTTTGATGAATTTTATTGAATCAAAGTAAAAAATGTTCACAAATATTTAAATTTTCGAATTGCATTAGCAGTTCTCGATTTGGCCACCCTTAGCCGCGATTATGGCCTTCAAAAGGCCGACAAAGCTATTGCATGCAGCACGAAAGTGGCTCTGCGGTATTTTGGCCCATTCCCGGCGAAGCGCTTGCTTGAAATGATCGACACTTTGGTATTTTTTGTCCCATTGCTCTTCAAAATATCCCAAACCTAGAAATCTAGCGGATTTGCATCCGGTGAATTTGATGGCCATTGGGCAGTGGAAATGAATCGCGGAACGTTGTTTCTCAGCCAATCTTGATTGACGCGCGCTTTATGACTCGCCGCCGAGTCCTGTTGAAATGTTCAGGCTCAGCGGCCAAAATGTTTTTGTGCCCAAGGCTTCAACGCTCCCTCCAACACATGGTCCCGATAAATTTGAGCATCCACGGTCCAAAAAAACGAGCGGTGAATGGCTTTCGGCCGTTACGGCGGCCCAAACTATCACCATCGCCGTCGGTTGGTTTCGAGTGGCAATCCGTTGTTCCAAATTTTCAGTAGAACGGCCGGGCAAGTAAGCCCGGTCGTTTTCACACTCCTAGGATGCACATACTCTGCGCCTATCAGCTTGGCTACCTATTAAACCCGATTTGTGTCAACTGAGAGTTTTCATTATAACAAAAAAAAACGTTCCTACAGCAATGAAACCAGAGAGGTCATTCAAAAGGATTTTCTTAAATTGCATAAAAATAAAATCGTGCGATAACATAAACCACTGCAATTTGGCTTGCATGTGTTTGTTCTACTTTTTATTCAATGATTGGAACTTTTCACAATCGCTTGTGATTCTTTTGTTCGTATTTGTTTTTGTCTTCTCAAATCAATACCCTGAAGGCGATGTTTTGTCAGTGTTGTGTCAGTAGCATAAGCTCTAGAAAAAGGATGCCCACATTTTTTTCTCCGAACAATGTTGATTAACAAGTTGAGATATTTTTTGATGGGTCATCTGTTGATAAGAATGAAGAAAAGTTCCACCGTCAAAGCTGCATGTTTTTAAGTAATGAAAGCAAAACCAACAATTTCAATCGCTATTTATACCAGTGTTAGTGGAAGAGCTTTTTGAATACAAAAAATTATTTAGAAGGTTAACAGCATGGGTATATAATCTTGTGTAATTACAAGAGATGGCAGCAAGCAATAATTTGGTCGTTCGGAGTACAAGGTTTGCGCGTAAAAATATCCACAAAGCCACCTGGGTTTCTCCTGATCAAGCCACTCGCAACCAGATAGACCACGTGTTGATAGACCGCCGCCACAACCCGAATCTTAAACGGTACGAACGTACCGAGATGCCAACGTCTTGTTGGTATGGTGCTCCGAGCATGGATTGCATCATCACGAAAGACTACATCCGCGGATGAGATTCGAGTCAACAGGGCTGCCCTTCGAAATGAAGAGACCAGAAACAACTACGGTCAAGCGATAGGACTCGCCGTAAATGCAGGGAGTGTAAGTCCTGGGGCTGAGATGTCGGGCGGACACGCCTTAAAAATACTGTCATTAGTACTGCTGACTCCATCTTAGGCAGTAGTCGTAGAGATCGAAACGACTGGTTCGATGACGAATGTAAGCTAGCGACTGAACGTAAGAATGTTGCGTACCGAGCAATGCAACAATCTCATAAAACGCGGGCACGCGAAGATAAATATAAAGAGCTTAGAAGATATGAAAAAACAGTTCACCGGCGAAAGAAAGCAGCCTGGAAGAAGAATCACGTCGGTGAACTGGAACAGTACAGAGACGCGGAAGTTCTACCAAAGGGTCCGCAATAGGGACACAATATACACCGCGTTGCACATAAAACAAAGACAAAGAGGGTTATCTGATCGCCGATCTTAAAGGCATCTTAGAGCGCTGGGAAGAGCACTTTCATGCGTTGCTTAATGGCCAGCTAACTGTGGAATTGGAGGCTCCACCAATGATCGAAGACCACACTATGCTGCCGCCACAAAGCATAGACGAAGATAGCAGAGCGATTAATCGGCTCAAAAATAATAAGGCCCCGGGATCTGATGGTATCCCAGCGGAGCTAGTTAAAATAGGAGGCCCCGCAATACATGAACTAATAGTGCAAGTATGGGAGGAAGAAGCGATGCCAGAAAACTGGCGAAGAGGCATCCTATGCCCCATACATAAGAAAGGAGATATCACAATCTGCAGCAATTATCGTGGTATAACGTTGTTGAGTACCGCGTATAAGATTTTCTCCTCTATCCTTCAAGACAGGATAGCCGCATGCGTTAAAGTCATCATTGGTCCGTACCAGTGTGGCTTCATCCCATGCGAATCAACAACTGATCAGATTAACACCCTAAGGCAGGTGTTGGAAAAATGTCTAGAGTTTCAAAACTCACTACACTATCTTTTTATAAACTTTAAAGCCGCCTATGATAGCATAGCCAGAGTAGAACTTTATAAAGCCATGAGAGAATTCGGCATTTCAAATAAACTGTCACGATTATGTAGGTTGACCATGACCAATGTTCCAAGCTAAATTAAAATATCCGGATCACTATCAAGCCCATTTAACATCTATAACGGGCTCCGACAAGGGGATGGACTGGCCTGCGTCCTCTTCAACCTGGCGTTGGAGAAACTGATCCGAGACTCTGACGTAATGGCGAGAGGGACAATCCTCTATAAGTCCATTCAGTTACTGGCATACCCAGACGATATTGACATCGTTGGCAAAAACCGAAGAGCTGTACAGGAAGCTTTCATCCAGATCAAGCAGGCGGCACGAAATCTGGGGCTGCACATAAATGAGAGCAAAACAAAGTACATGGTGGCCACGTCTGCGAGTAGAAGATCCAACATTGGTCCCTCAATTCAAATAGTGGAGCGCGAATTTGAAGAAGTGCCATCCTGTAACAATCTCGGGTCAACTATGGCAGCCGATAACAGCATGGAACCAGAAATACGCGCACGGTTGCTTAAAGCCAACAAAGCCTACTATAGCCTGTCAAGACTCTTCAAATCCAGGAACTTAACCATAATATCCAAGCTACTGATATATAAGACAATGGTCATACCAGTACTTACATATGGATCCGAGACTTGGGTGCTTAGCAAAAAACATTCTGACCTCTTAGCCGCGTTCGAAAGAAAAGTCTTACGAAGAATTGTTGTCCCCGTATGTGAGGAAGGACGATTCCGGAGACTCTATAATGATGAAATCTACGCGCGTTACCGCGATGTCGACATCGTGAACAAAATTAAGCTCGGTAGGCTCCGGTGGGCAGGACACCTAGCTCGCATGAGCGAAGAGTATCCTGCTCGGAAAGTCCTTTGCGGTAGGATTTATGGATCACGACAGCGAGGCCGGTCAAGCCTACGCTGGAAGGATGGCGTAGACCAGGACGTCCAGAGTTTAGGGATGCCAAACTGGATGACATCGGCTCGAAATCGGGACCGGTGGAGAGACTTTTTGCGGGAGGCCAGGACCGGACCCCGGTTGTAGAGCCAAATATGATGGTGAAATTCCGGACTTGTTTCTTTGACCCCGAGAATTTTCTGTTAAATTTAAACCGATTTTTCAACAATATTGTTTATGCTCAAAAATTATCACTCATCACTACTAAAATGAAAATAACAAAAAGCATTGTTGAAGTGCCATTCTTATTACATCTGACCATAAAAAATTGAATACGTGTTCTTCTCTGTCATATGCTAGGTTTAGATTTAATATGAAAATTAGAACGGGCCAATGCAAATTTTATGGATAAATGTGATATCAATATCTGTAAAACTTATATGCTCGTGGATTCTTTACTTGACATTTTGTAATGAGATAAGTAATCGTTCTTTTCTACTTACAACAAAAACAACTTTCTTCAGCAATGTGACTAATTATAATCTGTATAAAAACTATGGGTATATATATTTACGTAGCTACACAAGCAAATACTTATTAAACAACATAAAACAATATTCGTGACAGTTGAGTGGGTATACTCCTATTTATATAAATTATTATTCATTTCTCAAGACAAAATCAACAACGATTTAATTAAAATGTTAATTAGTGAAATTAGAAAAAGGAGGAACAACTGTGAATAGGTAAAATACGAGTATTATACACCCACCTTAAGACAACTGACTGCACTCGCAATGAAACCACAATGATTAAGAGAAGATGAAGATTTCAATTATCCACAGAAAGTTCTTCAAAACATTCAGCGAATGATATTATGCAAATGCTTTACCCAGAAATCCCAGTTAAATAACAACGATAAGGACAATGATAAAGTGGTTGCCGATGATTTACTGCAATCTGCTGAAACCAATGAACGTGACAATGAGGGAAATTTACTACAATTGCACACACAAGTAGCAATTTCTTCAATTGGCACCCCAAACGTCGCAAAAATCTAAATCTGATGCCATAGACACAGATACACTCATACTTACATGCTCGTTTACAGTGAAATCTATTAGAAACTAAAAGTAAATCCGATTAAATGCTACTGTCGGTAGGTACCGGCTACTCTACTCTACTATTCTGAATTATTTCTAAGATTCGATTTCTACAAACAGGCGAATTTTAAAAGCATTAAGATGCCATACCACCAGAATGGTTTAAATCATGGAGAATAATTTTGCAGTGCTGTGGTTTTTACATATATAATGGGTGATCAATTTGGAGGTATCGGATTTTAAATTGAAATAAAACAACAAAACTTCAAATTGATTGGGCAGTCTTTATTATTTTTGTTTAGAACCATTCATGACATTTTGAAGATAATCCCTTTCAAATGTTGGCCGCAACGGCGCCATAATTCGGCCATCTGTAAACACCAATTTTGAATGGCTCGCTCGAGGACTTCGGTCGTTATCTCGCGAATAACTTGAGTAATGTTGGCTTCCAACATGTTTGGTTTATCCACAAAACATTTAGACTTTACATACCCCCACAAAAAAAAAGTCCAAAGGTGTGATATCACACGATCTTGGTGGCCAATCCACCGGTCCGAAACAAGACATAAATTGCTCACCGAAACGAGGACGCAGTAAATCCATTGTGTCACGGGATGTATGGGATGAAGAGCCGTCTTGTTAGAACCAAATGTCGTGGAGATCACGGGCTTCAATTTCCGGCATCAAAATGTCGTTTATCATGGCGCGATAGCGTTCGCCATTCAATGTTACATTGGCGCCAGCCTCGTCTTTGAAGAAATATGGGCCGATGATTGCTCCAGCCCATAGGCCGCACCAAATGGTAGTTTTCAAGGGATGTAATGGCAGTTTGTGAATGGCTTCGGGTTGCTCTTCAGCCTAAATACGGCAATTTTGCTAATTGAACAAAATTCGGGTCTCAAAATACGGATCTTCGGCGAGTTTTTCAAGAGCCCAACGACTGAAAGTATGACGCTTTGGAAGGTCGGCCGGCTTCAATTTTTGGACCAGCTGTATTTTATATGCTCTCAAACCAAGATCTCTGCGTAAAATCGCCCAAGTAGTGCCACAAGATAGGCCAAGTTGTTGAGAACGGCGCCGAATCGATTCTTCCGGGTTTTCGGAAAAACTCTCACTTACAGCCGCAATATTCTCTTCATTTCGGGCTGTACGTAGTCAAATGGGTCGAGTATCATCCAATAATGTAAAATTATTCTCAAGTTTGCAGATGGTATGCCGAATTAGTGCGTTCGGTAGGACGATTATGTACACCATAAGTTGGCCTGAGCGCGCGATGAACACTTTTCACAGAGCGTCGATTTTTGTAATACAATTGTACGATTTGTAAACGTTGTTGAGGCGTTAGTTTTTCCATGATGAAACGTCAATGAACGCTGAATAAAATTATGTATTTAGTTTGACAGTAGTCATGCGTGACATGTCAAAAAAATCCTATTGGAAAAAGTACCTCCAATCTGATCAACTTTTACTTTCATCGAAATTTCAAATGATGGCTCAGAAGGTTATCACTGCCGATTCTCCAGAACCTTTTAAATTTTTAAAAGTGTAACAAAGGAAAAATCATAATAATACATTCGATTCAAGTAACTATCGTAGTTGTTCTCAAAATATGTATCATGTAAACAAGGCTACATTTTTGTATTTCCATTTTAATATGCAGATTAGATTTAAGATATTGATTTTTAATTAATTTAAATTTTAATTTAGCCGATATTCAATAATTAAAAAGGAAAAAATTGCAATCATCATTTCATTCCCAGAAAAAATTGTTTTATTTTAAATGTTATGGCGGGGTACCTTTCAGAATATTTCAATTTTTTTAATAGCATAAGGAGGTACATTGTTCAGAAATTTTAAATGTAGTCGCGTGCAGTCGGTATTTACCGATTATAGCTGCTTTCTTATGGATTTCTTATTTTATGTCTCAACATAAATATCAGGGATTTTATACAAATTTGCTGGTCAAATAATCCAAACGACTCTTAAAATAAATTTCAATTATATAAAATTAAAAAGGGGGGAAACAACAACAACTTATTAATTACTTGTGCGAAGTATTGTTATCATCATAAGAAAATGGAAAAAGACATTTTTAACCATTTATGAACATCAAATATACTCGTAGGTATGTATGTTTGTGATAATTTCACTGAAGAAAATATATGAGCCAACATTTGTCCAATTCAATTGACTGCAGCTCGAAGTATTTTACTGTTCCAGAGAAGGATAGTACCGAATTCACCGTGCGTATTGAAGACGATTTACCATACTCTTTAGTATTAAACTCTATAAGTGACGTTACGATGTTTACTCACGTCATGAGAAAACTTAAGCTCGATCAGCTCGGTCGAACAGAACATCTAGTATTCATTATTGAAATTGAAAGCTTATTATGGGGGGGTGGCGCCAAAAAGTGCATAATAGGACAAAAAATCGCTGGAGCTCGTCTCAAACTCGGGACCAATAGAGAGATTTTTAAGGGAGACAAAAACTGAAGCCCGGTTCTAGAAGATATTTTGATTGAAATAATTATTGGTTTTTCATAAAAAAAATTAATTTAAAATCGTAATATATAAAATATACATAAACGTATTACCAAGGGACAACTCACTGAATGACCTGCGCCACGGCAATAAGGTGGGCTATACCCTTTATTAAAATTAAAATAAACATAATAATAATAATAGTGCAGATATATGTAGTGGGGAGGGGGGGGCATCTCAAGGAGGGTCTTGGAGGTCACTAAACGGCAGGGTAGTCTGGTAGGGCAGCCAAGCAACGCTGGGTAATTCAGCTAGTTATATTAATAAATGGAATTATAGGGTATAAAAAATGAGTATAAAAATTACCCAGATGTTTCAGCCAATTTCAAGACTAAAAAAATCACCCATAAAAATTTAAATTTTTCATGTAAATTCTCAAATCTAATCAAAGATACAATTGAGTGCAAAGTTTGAATAAAATCGGGTTAATTTTTTAAAAAATTTATATGGGCACCCCTCGGGCCTCAGGACCCGATCACTCTAAAAAATTTACAAAAAGTTTTGAACATCGGAGCAACACAGGTGTTAAAAACTTGAAGAAAATCAGGTTAAAATTAAAAAAAGTCATATGGGCACCCCGCGGGCCTTATGCCAAAAATTTTACAAAAAGTTTTGTACATCGGAGTTACACATGCATAAAAAATTTGAAGAAAAGCTGGTGAATTTTGTAATTTATGTATGGGACGTAAAGCAAGCAGCACACCACGCACACAGAACACAGTCTACATAGTATCACATGATCTGATGCCACTATAGGGGCAACAAATTTTCATGGGCGCTCCCCGACCCCGCGGCCCTATCACACTCAAATTTGAATAAAAAGTATTGTCACCGGAAATATATATGTGTGAAAAATTTCAATTAAATCGGGCTTGGGAAGAGGGTTAAAAATTGATCACAAGATCTAACCAACCAGCCAGCCAATTCGCCAGCCACGGGCACGCGAAGTTAACATAGAGAATTTAAAAATAAGTCAGTAAAAGTAACAAAATATAAAAAGCTGAAGTGTTAAGTATTCTTTGCACTTATATCTCGTACTCAGTTTATTGCAAAAACAAGTCTTGAATTTTTTCTATGTAACACCCTCCTTCATATAATCATAAAAAACCCTCATAGGTTACTCCTGATGTTTTGCTGACGATATCACAGTCACAGGTCCAACATTTTTAGGTTTATTCAAGCTTACCAGAAGGTTTTCTGTCTTAACTAACTTATTTACATTGTACATGACTTTCGGTCGAAAAAAAAAATTGAGTACGATTGCTTTTGAAACCAAGCAGGATTAAAAAAAAAGTCCGTAAAACTGATTGGTGATTCGAACATTGCAATGTGTCATAAGCCAGCCATTTACTGATAACCAGCAAAAAGAACTAACACAAACAAAAATATTGTCATTTGTTGTAGTATTCACTACTTTTTACTTCTAGAAATTAAATATAAATTAAGAAGGGGTTTCAAGGTTCGAATCACAGAAACCCCAAAAGTATTTTTTACGGTCCTACCCATCGCAAATGTCCGACTAACGTCTAAACTTCTCAACTCGCCTTTCGGATACGGCATTAAATTGTAGTTCTCTTCCATTTGTGTGCAAAAATATAAGAAGCACAACACGAATGGTCGCTTGGACCGCAATGGTCTGTCGCGCAAATATTACCATAAATTATGAAATAGTATTAGAAATTATAAGCAGTCAATTAGTTATAAGTACACATAAAAATATACATTAAAACATGCTTCCACTTCTTTGTCTGGCGTTACAACACCACGTTGGTCTTCATTCTGTCTATTGCACACAGTGGAATATTTTTGAGTACAATTCACTAAATTATAAAAGAATGCATTTTTCACATCAAACGAACACTAAAAAAATACGAAGTTATATTCTTCCAAAAACAGTATTGCAAGATATAAGCTATTAAAAGCCTTAATACTGATAAACCACATTGAAAAATGTCTAAACCGTAAAAACATTGGAACGTAGGATACTACAAAGTCATAGATTGCCAACCATTTGTAGCTTCAATGCACACACAAACAACATAATTTTCAAATCCCATCTCCAAATGAATTTGGTGGAAGAGTAAAAATTCTCTTTGTTTCAAAATATAGTGGCATCTTGAGAGCAGTACAAGGAAGAATTCGAAAATGCAGGCTCTTAACATGTCAGAGCATTTCTGTCTTGAGGGGATAATAACAAAACCCGGTGAGGCCGGTTTCCTTTAACAGAAGTACTTGTACGAGTACTCTAGTATATGTGCGAAAAAATAGAAACTCGATTGGAAATAAAATGAACATACGACTACGAGTATAAATGTGCACCACTTGTCCACTGTTGAAACAAAGAAATTTCGTAGCATTCGCATTCGCTACACACTCGGCATAATAATTATGAACGTAACAGTTTCGGAAAGGATCTTCTTTAAGGACTTATTGTGTTGAGTGTGCAAATAAGATAAATGCAAAAAACAATTGTTGTTTGTTACCGACAATGATGATACCGTACATCAGAGTGTGGATACTTTCGAGTTTTTCGAGTGAAGAGCATAGATTCAAAATCATAACTCCAAGCTAAGTGACAATAGTTTCAGTATGTTTGTGGAAGAATTTTTCTTATTCATAGAGCTATAATGAAGTTTATTTATAAAGAAATAAAATAAAATAATTTAATTCATTATGTGAAGACAAAAAATAGATAATATATAATAGGTAATATTCTAGTTAACTTAACCCATTATGGCCGGTTCTCAATTGACCGAAGCAAATTAAAGAATTTGGTGGTAGTCCACCAATATTTTGGTCTAAAATTAAAAAAGAATTTGGTGTCTTTTCAGTGTGGTCATCTTGTGGAACTTGTGCGCATTAATGTTTGATATTATTTAATACATAAATTAACGCCTCAATTCACCTCAACCCCAAATCCGTTTTTTTATTTATTTATTTTCATTCTTAACAAATAAATACAGTGAAGAGGTATACTCGAAAGCTTTATGCACAGGCAACAACCTCCTCAGTGTATTATATAAAATTCTTTCGCGCGCCTTCTTTCGTAAAAAACAACCACTTGGTAGGGAGCTTATAAGAAACTATCAAGCAGGATTTCGATCTGGACAATGAACAATGAATCAAATATTTATAGTGCGTCAAATCCGTAAGGAGCTTAATATCATCACACTCCATCTGTTTTTCGATTTTAAAGCAGCTTATGATACTGTCAACCAACAGGAGCATCATGAATCATGAACTTACCACTTAAACTCATCAGACTACTTCAACAAATTCTGAACAGAGAACAGGGTTATGGGAGTGGACGGTAACCTTTTAAAAGCAATTCAATCACTGAATGGCTTGAGGTAGGGTGGTGTAATCTCATGCATTCTCATGCATATTTCTTAAGAGTGTTTTTTCATAATTTGGAATAAATAGGCTGAACCTTAAAAAATTCTATTAAATTGTTAGTTACTTGGCCAATATTTAAATATTTGATAGAATCACGCTGCGCTACAATTTAATTACAAAGCTAAATAGACGAAAACTAAATACATGGTGCAATTTCATGATAATGCAAAAATGTGGTTGGTTCAGTTGGTTCGGTTAACTATCGACGACCAAGGTTCTAAAACTTCGGATAAGTTCAGAATTGTTTCTACCTCGGATCGAAAATTAAACTTCTCAATAAAGGAACGTTGAACAAAGCATTTTTTTTGAAACAAATTACCTTAACTCTCTTTTATTTAAAACTAAACGCAAACTAGTCCTGATTTTCTTTAAAATAAATTTCTCAATAGCTTCGTGATCTTATTCATAAAAATTTGTTCCATTTCGCTCATTTAACAGCTAGACAGTGAACTATCCTTATATTTGTTTGTGTTGTTTTGTATGGTGTTAAGTCTTGTTTCTACTGTAATTAAGTTGCTTGTTGACACATTAAACACAACGCACAATTTTAAGGGGTTTTTTTTTTCTTTTTTAAAAGTAAATTACTTCAGCGGTATAAGCGAGTGGCCTGTTTTTTGTAGACGTCCTGCCCTTACATACGTGTTTACTAAAACAAACTGAATGAACTTGTAATGTGGACCAACATGCTAAAGTTTTAATTTTTCGTTCCTCTAGTTTTTATAAATCTGCAAAAAACGTGCTACTTTAAATCAAAACCATATCGGACATGTGCCTCCTTATATCCTTACAACTTTATATTCACTGACACTGATAAATTTACGCATCTCGTAGTTCTGTAAATTTACGTCGTTCTTTAAATGAACATCCCTCAGAAACAAGTTGCGTAATTGAATCAGCTGTTATGTTCAGCTAGGAACGACAAACGAGCATGGCTAAGCGACATCTCAACACAAGCACAGCAAGCCGCTAATAGCAGGCAATATAGCATAGTCTACCAACTAGATCGTAAGCTCGCCAAAAAGAAACAACACATCAGCTACCCTGTTAAGGCAATAGATGGCTCTTTGATCCTTATGGAGGAACAACAAATAACCCGCTGGACAGAACATTTTAAAACTGTTTTGAATTGTACTTCGCCAGGCACGTCCATCAACCCACATATGCACCCTTATAGGCTACTTAACATCAGCGTCGCTACTCCTTCGTTGGATGAGATAAGGACAACAATTCGTTCACTGCAATCAGGTAAAGCAGCAGGCAATGACAACATCTACGCAGAACTCCTCCAAGCCGACGTCGAGTTAACTACGTGAACATTGCATGCGATGTATCAAGATATCTGGGAATCTGAATCCATTCTATCGTCGTTAAAAGAAGGCTTAATAGTCAAACTTCCCAAGAAAGGTGATTTGAGCAATTGCGAAAACTGGAGAGGAATTACCCTGTTAAACACCATAAATCCTCTATAATAGCTAGGCGCTTACGGAATGCGTTAGAGCCAATTTTGAGAAATGAACAAGCAGGATTTCGCCCAAACCGTTCTTGTACTGACCAAATTAACACCCTACGTATAATCATTGAACAGTCAGTTGAGTATCGCTCTCCTCTGTATATGGTTTTTGTTAGTGGAACATGTGATATCTCGATTGACGGACATCGGATAGAGGAAGTCGATAAGTTTTGTTATTTGGGCAGCTGGATGTCAAAAAATGGTGGTGCTGACTCGGATTTGCTCTCCTCCTATAGTATTGCGCGACACTCCTATAGTATGCTAAATAATATCTGGAACTCCTCGCAAATCTCCCGGAATCTAAAGCTAGTGATCTTCAGATCTAACGTTCTCTCTCAGTACTCTTGTATGGCTGCGAAAAGTGGACAGTCACAGAGTCAATTGCGACGCGCCTCCAAGTTTTCGTCAACAAGTGCTTAAGGAGGATACTGAGAATAAGATGGCCGGACATTATGACCAATCCAGACTTGTGGAGAGTAACGCAGCAGGAAGCAATCGCGATCACCATCAGACGACGAAAATGGAGCTGGATTGGCCACACTTTGAGAAAGCCAGCGGACGACATTACGAAACTATCGCTCGACTGGAATCCACAAGGAAGCCGTCGAGTTTGCCGTCCTAGCAAGACATGGAAGAGGACAATAGAAGAAGAAGCAAGATCCCAGGGGACCGAGTGGCGTCTCTTGAAACCTCAGGCGTTAAATCGTTGGCGGGCGTTTGTAGAAGCCCTATGCTCCCCCGCGGAGTAAAGGAAAGAAAGAAGAACAGTTTATATTTAATTCAAATGTGAATGTAATTAATTTCATTGCTTTTCAGGTCTTCAAAAATAATAAAAACAATCCATAAAAATTAAAATTGTTCATGTAAATTCTCTAATAGTAGATATGATTCTAGGCCAATTCCACTAGCACAATTCCACAAGACACAATTCCACTGGACACAATTCAACTGGCACAATTCAACTTGGCACAATTCCACTGGGCACAATTCAACTTGCACAATTTAACTTTTTGATAATCAAACGCATTTAGGGTGGTATTTCGCGCGCGCGGTTTACCATATGAATTTGTATTTGCCTTTCCGTGTAACTATACAAGTTGAATTGTGCCAATGGAATTTTGTCCAGTCGAATTGTGTCTAGTGGAATTGTGCTAGTGGAATCGGTCGGTTACCGGAGATACATATGTGTGCAAAGTTTAAACCGGATTAATTTGGAAAAAATTAACATTAGAGTCTCTTTACTTCACCGAAGGTACACATGTGTATAAAAATTGTATGGGAGCCCCCGACCTTGGGGACCGATCACTTCCAAACTTTCCATAGTAAGTGTTGTCATCGGACTTACACATAAGTTTAAAATTTGAAGAAAATCGGGTTAATTTTTAACAAACTTTTATAGACACCCCTCGAGCCTCAGGGCCCGATCACTCCAAAAAAAATGTACAAAAGTTTTGTCCATCAGAGATACACATGTGTTTAAAATGTGAAGAAAATCGGGCACACATGGGTATTTCCGGAGACAACACTTTTTGTTAAAATTTGGGGCCTGAGGGCCGAGGGGTGCCCATATAAAATTTTTAAAAATTAACTCGATTTTCTTCAAATTTTGAACACATGTGTATCACTGATGGGCAAAGTTTTCATTAAATTGTTTGTGGTGATCGGGCCCTGAGGGCCGAGGGGTGCCCATTAAATTTTTTTTTAAATTAGCCCGATTTTATCTAAATTTTAAAAACATGTGTACTTCCGATGGACAACACTTTTTATATGGGGTCCCCGTATATATATTTTTTTAAATTAACCCGTTTTCTTCAAATTTTAAACACATGTGTATCACTGATGAACAAAACTTTTTGTAAATTTGTTGGAGTGATCGGGCCCTGGGACCCGAGTGTTGCGATTTTCTTCAAATTTTAAACACATATGTATCTCCTTTTAGAGAATTTACATGTAAAAATAAAATTATACAATATAGCGGAAGTATTTTAACCAACATTTCATGCATCGGTTTGAACTTTTGTTATTTTCATGAAATTCGTCAATTTGGAGGTTCTCTGTCAAGCGGATTGGCCAGTTCCCAGAGATGCACAAATGCCTCTTCCCCTCTGCATTGTAATCTAACAAACTCTATTCGATAGATTATTCCTTTAGGAAGACACAGGTGTGGGTCAATATAGTGAGACATCTCTGGGAACTGGCCAATCCGCTTGACAGTGAACCGCCAAATTGACGAATTTCATGAAAATAACAAAAGTTCAAACCGATGCACAAATGCCTCTTCCCCTCTGCATTGTAATCTAACAAACTCTATTCGATAGATTATTCCTTTAGGAAGACACAGGTGTGGGTCAATATAGTGAGACATCTCTGGGAACTGGCCAATCCGCTTGACAGTGAACCGCCAAATTGACGAATTTCATGAAAATAACAAAAGTTCAAACCGATGCACAAATGCCTCTTCCCCTCTGCATTGTAATCTAACAAACTCTATTCGATAGATTATTCCTTTAGGAAGACACAGGTGTGGGTCAATATAGTGAGACATCTCTGGGAACTGGCCAATCCGCTTGACAGTGAACCGCCAAATTGACGAATTTCATGAAAATAACAAAAGTTCAAACCGATGCACAAATGCCTCTTCCCCTCTGCATTGTAATCTAACAAACTCTATTCGATAGATTATTCCTTTAGGAAGACACAGGTGTGGGTCAATATAGTGAGACATCTCTGGGAACTGGCCAATCCGCTTGACAGTGAAACGCCAAATTGACGAATTTCATGAAAATAACAAAAGTTCAAACCGATGCACAAATGCCTCTTCCCCTCTGCATTGTAATCTAATAAACTCTATTCGATAGATTATTCCTTTAGGAAGACACAGGTGTGGGTCAATTTAGTGAGACATATATGTGAGCTTGTTAATCTGCTTTACAGCGAACCTCTAAATTCAAAATAACAAATGTTATTTTTACCAATACATATGCAGGCTGTATACATATGAGATTCTGTTAATTTTGTTATTTGTTAAAAACTTCACATCCGTCTTTTGCATCGTGCATTTTGCATTCGGAAAATTAAAAAAAAAATAAAAAATTTTATGTGTGTATTTTTAAAACCGGATAATAGTGAATTCGGAATAATCGAAGCCAGACTATACGAGGTATTGCTGTATATATTACTGTAGAAATAAATAAAAAGACAAAAATGTTAGATCTAACCAAGCAAAATAAAAATTATTGAAAGTAGTGTAAGCCCTCGTAGGTTAATTTACTAGTTATAATTAAAGTAGTCAGTAAATTATTTATTTATTACTATTATTATTATTTAGTTTGGTAAATAAATATTTAAAAAAAAAAACGCCAGTTGCTGTTCCCATTTCATTTTTTCGAAATTCAATCTTTTTTCATTGAGACCAGTAAGAAAATTGAATACCTGTTTTATATCTATGCCGCAATGGTCTGTCGCGACGAACATTACTTTTAAATTCTCTATATTAACTTCGCGTGCACGTGGCTGGCTGGTTGGCTGGCTGGATGGCTGGCTGGTCAGATTTTCTGATAAATTTTTAGCTCACTTCCCATGGCCCGATTTTATTGAAATTTTGCACACATGTATATTTCCGGTGACAATACTTTCTATTAAAATTTGAGGCCCCTCGGACCTCAGGTTCGGGGGGCTCCCATACAAATATTTTACAAAATTTACCCGATTTTCTTTAAATTTTGTACACATGTGTGTCTTCGATGGAAAACACTTTTTGTAAAAATTTGGGGACCCCAATATACAATTTTTAAATATCGCTATATCGCATCAGATCACGGCAAAGTCTGAGCTCTGTGCTTTGTGAGCAGCGCTGTTCGCTGCCGCTGCGTAATTTGGTGGATGGCACACAGTGTGTGTGTGTGTGTGTGTATCTCCGATTAGAGAATTTACAAGACAAATTTTAATTTTTATAAGTTGTTTTTTATTATTTATTCTGATATAGAGAATGAATTCAGTAAAAAGAAACAATGAAGGGGTTAGAAAAATCTCACCTGAAACCCTGTTTTGATTTCATTCAGCCAACAACCCTGCACCTGTTTGACTCTTCCATTTTACTGCGACCATGAACGATGACTTCAAATAGCGTATTCTGCTTTTCATTGTTTCCCAGTTTATGAATACAATGCTTAGAGATTTTTCTTCAATTTTTCTATAAAATTTTGGGCTGTGCGTGAAAATTAAATTTATCGCAAACCTTTAACTGGTATGTAGATTACACCAAACAGCATTGTCCTTGATTTCGTCCACGACCGCTTCTAGCAAATCCCATGTCTCGACATCCGTTCACCGGTGGCTTGCATGTAAACATCGATGCTTACATTTCGTTTCTTCTATTTGCTGCAATTGAAAATCTTTTTTCTCAACTGGTTGGTTTAAATTTGTATTCCCAGCTCTGCCATAGGTTTAATCAAATTTGACAGCAGCACAATTTTTTACAGCAGTGTAATTTTCCGAGTGTTATTTCCTACCCAAAACCATCGCAGAAATATACGGGACTCTCGTAAAAAGGTTTTCATATAAAATTTGACAGATCATTTACGCGATGGTAAATTTATTCGGTTTACGTGGTTTATGAGGGTTTTACCATATTAAGCGAATACCCTTAATGACTAAAAAATTTATTTATTCAACTGACTTAATCTTATTAATTATTATTTTAAATATGTTATGCTTCAAATATCGAAAGCTTATCGAAAGAAAAATTTCGTAAAAGAGAAAATTTTATAAATTGTTTTCATTTCATACAATTTTCTATGAGAATTCGGCTTAGTCACTAAAAACACATTCACCATAATGGAGTTTTAATAAAAAAAAATATTGCTCAGCTAGAAATTTATTCTGCAATATTTGAAAACTACATACACTTTTAGTTAAATGCCTGTCCCAGCTGCCTCGGAACATGTACAATAGGCAAAGTGGCTCGACCAAATGAATATAATCCTTGCAGCATGAGTTGCTCTTAAAATGATATTTATATCTTCCACTACGTTAACGATTACTGCTATGAGGATACGATATCTTCCTGATGAACATACTCGTCTCTTGTATATTTTTTGATGAATATACGACCTCGTAAACACGATGCAACTATTTTGCACGCAACTGGCCTTATGCAAAAGAGAGCTGTGGGAAGTACTCCCTAACTGGCAAGTTAAAGTATTTTGTTTTGGTACTGCTATAAAAACTGTTTTGCTTTAGATGTGCATCAGTATATACATTTAAGTTTTGTGCGACTTTTATCCTTCTTTTGTCTAACTTTTGTCTCCTAAACCGAGGGTTGCATTGTTTAGATTAAATTAAATACTTATTAGAGAATAGCAGTTTTAAAACAAAAATGAGTGTACATAATAAGATTATTATTCCCATAGAGATACTTAACCACAGAGTTCATGCATTTTTTTAGTTAATAAAAACCGTCAAAATACGAGCCGAACTTCTAAAAGTCTTCGTTTTGGCATAGAATTAAATTAGTGAATTGATCTGCAATCTTATTTATGAGGCTTTAAGTTAATCATTTGCAGTAAATCTTAAGAAATTATCCTTGATTCAACTTCCGAAAAGTCCTAATTAAAAATTTAGAAAGGTAAAAATTAAATGTAGAAATATACGGGTACAAACCGGGTGACTATGTGGGTAACCAGAAAATTCCTGAAAGTGACATGTTCTGCACTATCCCCGACATTATGGTCAGGGAACACAGTTTCGGATGAAAATTTGAGGTAGAAAAATCGGACCGGGTAAACTGGTGCAAAGGCGTTCCGGTACTGGAAGCTAGAGGAAACTAGAGTTGGAGCTGGTATCTTTGGACCTAACACCAAAGTCTCGATACCAATGGCAGAAAGACTCTCGGTTTTCCAGGCAGAACTCAATGCCATTGAGATCTGCGCCAAAATTATCCTTAGTAAAGGAATGAAGGGCGCTATAATATATATATATATTTTCAGAGAGCCAGGCAGCACTTAAAGCGCAGTCGTCCTATTTGATGGACTCGACAGCAGTCAAAAACTGTACGATGCACTGCAATTTCTTGCCAGACACAACAAAGTCACACTCCGTTCGGTCCCTGGTCATCAGGGAATCGCAGGCAACGAATCTGCAGATGAATTAGCTAAGGCTGGCTCGCAATCGCAAATTTAAAAATACGGCCCACGAGACTGAGCTGCTCACAAAATTTTACCTCCCTAGATCATGTACAAGTTGGTTAAAGAGGACCTAAAAAAAGTCGAAAAGGTGTGAAAAAATCGGTTAAAGAGGATCTCAAATAAGTTGGAAAGAACCACTTTATCACAAACTCGCTAAAAAGAACCTTAAAGAAGACGAAACAGACAAACACACATGGATTAAGTCAAGTTATATAAAATTAAGTCTTTATATGAAAATTACAATTGATATTCTATAATAGTATTGAAAAGACCCTGCTTGTTTGAACTTGGAGTTGTGAAATTCCACCACAAAGGATGTGCTATCGTTCATGAGGGAGGTGGTACGTCTCTTAGAAGAAACAAACTCCCTTTTGTTTTGTTCCTCTGTTTTGTCTCCGACACTGTTTATCATTTCCAATAATGATCTCCTATCCGCTACTTCTTATTCGATTCATTCTTTCGCTGACGACAGCACTCTTAGCTTTTCGCTCTTTCAACGCCCATCTTCATCCCAAGTGGAACTTAATCAACAACGTATGTTAATCACGTTAACTTCTGACCTTGACAGCATAACAAGGTGGGGTCTACACAATAGAGTTAAATTTAACGCTTCCAAGACCCAACGCTGTCTTCTGTCGTCTAAGCGTAGTTTAACCACCCAACCTTATTCCATGAATGGATCTTGCATCGAAGAAACTGTCCTCTAACCGTAGTTTAACCCCCCAACCTTTATCCATAAATGGATCTTGCGCGAAAAAACTTATTGGAGACGTAAATATCGCGAAAACAATCGAATTGTCACTGTTTTATCGGTTTTTTCATAAGCGGTGTTCAAAAGAAATATCCAGATGCATCCTCCCATCCTCCAACCCAACCAAAATACCCGTGCCACAACCCGAGCTCACCGGTCTACCATTAGGCCTATCTTAGGACGTACCAACCAATGCAGATATTCCTTCTTTAGCCGCACAATAGTTATGAGGAATGAATTGCCCGACTCTATGTTTCCGCATTTGTATGACCTACAGTCATTCAAGACACATGTGCATAGACATGTTGTGCTAAGCATTATAAGGGTTTAAACCCCTTGAGCGTGTGCACATTATAAGAAATAAAAAGTAGTACAGAAAGTAACCGGTTAAGTAAGGAACGTTTAAACAAGCAAAGTCTTTTGGCATTAACTACGACTACGCGCCATCCAGTACAATTACTGGCGATGTGCTCCTCTTCTTTCAGTTGATGAGATTTCATTTCTGCGCCACGTCAGTGAGATAAGACGATCTCCCTGCAGTCGCCTTTGTGGACACAGCAAGTTACTGCAGGCACTCTCGTATGGGACAACTTTTTTAAACTTTTGTTTTTATTTATTTTTCCGATTGTGCAATAAATAATTTGGCAAAAGAAATGAAAATTAAGACGCATATAGAGTAATTTATCAGTGCGGTACCGTACAAATTATGTACTGTTATGGCTGAAACAGCATTGCTTAGATGCGATCATTCTGCCAATTAAATCTAGTGATAGGCTTACCTCTAGGTTTTATAATACTCTACATGGTACACATAAAGAAAATAAATAAGTAAAGTTACATTGTTTAGAACCGCTATCACACATTGAAAAGGTGATTACGCATACGAGAAAATGAATGCCGAAAAACTGTCTGCCATAATAATCTTATGAAGTGATTATATGATGTATGCAGCATGTAATTATTATTAAGTACGTACTTGATAATATCATGACATCTCAGTAGAACACAACAAGCTTATACTTTTATTCCTTTATTGTAAAGAAGTGTACCTCTTTAGAATCATTCGCATATTATTGAAATAAAAGCGATAATAAACGTTAAGTAGTTTACTGTTGACAGTTTTAAATTATTGAGCACCCTCTTGGCTTTACGTTCACACCACTAAGAAGTGCCTATGCCCTTCGTACCATATCCTCTGGTATGGTGGCAGATATTCAGTTGTAAAATTACTCAAAAGACAATGTTCGAATTCAGTAAACTTTTGTCAGACTAACTAACTGACTACTTTTGTCAGGACACAAAAGTTTGCTTTATCTGAAATATTTCCGAAATTTTACTTTCACTTTGAATTGTGTTTTTCACCGAGAAAGCGTTATGTAATTATCCTGTGTAAGCTAAAGTACCTCTGAATGCTTTCTAGCGAAACCACATCCTTGACCTTGGTATATTGTGTTATCGACATATAGAAAATGTGAATTACCTCTTCTATGGTGGAAACTGCTGAACTCTACGATAATACGCGGCATAGCATAGAGACAAAATAGAGTACATGGTAGAGTAATATATGCGGAAAATGCTTTTAGAACTACATCATACGGATCCAATAATTGGGTGCTGAGCAAATGGGACTTCGAACTTTTAACAAAGTTCAAAAGGAAAGTCTTACAAAGAGTTTTTAGCACCACATATAAGGAAGTGTTAAGGATTCTAGTAATTTAAAAAATAATTAATTTTCTCGATTGTCTTCGATACGTACAAATAATAATAATATTTGGCGCGAATGACGGTTGTGGTCCCTAGTCTAGCTTTTCGCAACCATTCATGTTGTGCGTGTTATATTTCTGCATAAAAATAGAAGAGACCTACAATTTAAAGCCATACCAGAAAGACGAGCTAAGAAGCTTTCTGTGACCGTCTGTCATTATGGGTGTGATTTTTGGTGGTTTTCTGGGACTCGAACTTTGAACCTACTGCTCCTTCAACGCACTAAGCACTAGAGCCATGGCACCCACCAAGTATACATATAGAGAACTCTCATTTCAGCTACCAACTAAAATTCTAGCCTATCCTATCCTGTCCACCAGATCCATTCCCATTAAAAAGGGGGAAGAAAAGTTATTTCGGTGGGAATTTGCACTCTTATTGTTCTATAGCCATGTGACCTATTTAAAATTATGTTTGCAATTGTGTATTTTATAATTCCATAATTGACAACCCCAGCGAAATTTGTGTACATTAAATAATAAATTATGTACATATATGTACATTGTTTATGCAATAGACAGTATTATAACGTGGATTATTTAATATTTTCTCAAATAACATCATATTTGCGTGTCGGACTCAGGAATCGGGAATTTCTATTCACTTCCTGGATACAAGTGTAAGATAAGATAAGTGTACAACAATACACGTACACAAATGTGTAGAAGTTCGCGGAATGTATTTTCTTTCTTGAAGAAAAATAATCCAACTTGTCTGATGTTGAGCACGTACTCACTTCAGTTGTTTTCTAAAGTTATCGATTCGTTTCTTAAACATACACAATATTTTGATATGTTTTCACGCAACGCAAATGTAGATTTTCTCATCCAGAACAACTTCCAACTCAAGAAAGATAATAAAAAACATGAGCTGTACATGCTATAGTCATAAGAAAGCTCGATAATACGTTACTTTTTTCTTTGCCTATTTGTAGCATTTTTCATAAACTAACGCTTAAATTTCTATGAAAATCAATCCCTGTATATATTTAACCTAAGAAAATGTATATTAATTTTTTTTTCAAAATTTTTGTTTTGTTTTTTGCTTGGTTTTAGTTTAAGTTTCTTTTTCACTTAACAGATTTTTCCTAAGTGCTTTACTTTTTGAGTTATTTTGAAAAACTCGAAAAACTGTCTAAATAAACTGTCACTTCCGGCTTTCAGATTTCCGTCAAAATCATCTGGCCCCTTACAATTGATGTAAAAAGCTTAAATATGAATTTTTATCTCGGGCTGCAGAGTGGACACAGAGAGACAGACAGACATACAGAGATTTTTTTATTTTCGCTTTTTATTAAATTCTCTATATTAACTTTGCGTGCCCGTGGCTGGTTGGCTGGATGGCTGGCTGACTGGCTGACTGGTTGGCGCTGGCACACTAAATTTTGTGATCAATTTTTAACCCACTTCCTAAAACCCGATTTTATTGAAACTTCACACATGTGTGCCTCCCATGACAACACTTTCTGTTAAAATCTGGAGCGCCTCGGGCTTTGGGGTCAGGTGGCTCCAATACAAATATTTAACAAATTGTACCCGCTTTTCTTAAAATTTTATACGCTTTTGTATCTCCAATGGACAACACTTTCCGTAAAAATTTAGAAGTAATCGGGCTCCGGGCACCCATACAAATTTTATAAAAAAAAATACCCGATTTTCTTCAAATTTAATACACATGTGTATATCCGATAGACAACACTTTTTGTAAAAAAATGATTGGTCCCCGGGGTCGCGGGCACCCATACAAATTTTATAAAAAAATGTACCCGATCTTCTTAAAATTTTATACGCATTTGTATCTCCAATTGACAACATATTTTTGTAAAAATTTGGTAGTGTTCCGGCGGGCCCCGGGATCGGGGGGCACCCTTACAAATTTTATAAAAAAAATACCCGATTTTCTCCAAGTTTTATACATATCGGATGTACACCGATATACAACACTTTTTGTAAAAATTTGGAAGGGCCCTGGTGTCCGGGGCACCCATACAAATTTTGAAAAAAAAAGTACCCGATTATCTTCAAATTTAATACGCATGTGTATCTCCGATGGAAACACTTTTTGAAAAAATTTTGGACTGATCAGGATAAGGGGGCTCTCAACATTTTTTTATAATGTTACCCGATTTTATTCAAACTTTGCACATTGGGTATCAATTAGAGAATTTACACGAAAATTTTTAATTTTTATTAGTTGTTTTTTTCTGACTCAGGAGATACGCTAATGGGTACATCTTAAAAAATCCCGAGTTTAAAAATATTTATTATTACTATACTACCTTTTACTATGTAAAATAAAGTAAAAACAAATCTTTAGATTTAATAAAACATCAGTTTGTCATTGCAAGAACATTCAAAAGATCACCGGTTTCTTAAATTTTACAAAAAAGGAAAAGTATAAAATAAGATGAAAAAATGCGCCATAAGCGAAAAAGACATTTCTGACGTTTAATTTTTTTATGAATTTCATTCACGATTTTCACAATAGCCAGGCCACTCTAATTGTCCACAAACAATCAGAAGATGATATCTTTGGGTGTGTAATGTATACACTACTTGTGCCCGTGATGGAACGGGTTATGCTTCGCTACTCGTATTGCACAAAAAAGTTTTTTATTTTCATTCTTAGTCATTGTGTGCTGATGCACTGAGTATCATGTTATCGCATAAAGTTTTCATCTGCCAAAAGGATTTCGTCCTTCAAAAGTTGAATGTACTCAATTTTTGCACATATGTGTGTTCATTCTGCAGCTATTCCAGAC
The DNA here is from genome assembly GCA_947095585.1 of Nephrocerus scutellatus. Lineage (NCBI taxonomy): Eukaryota > Metazoa > Arthropoda > Insecta > Diptera > Pipunculidae > Nephrocerus > Nephrocerus scutellatus. Next base: position 75,548,674 of record OX352765.1, on the reverse strand, counting down.
CAAATCAATATTTAACCAATTCCTTCACAATCTCATACTTTTCCGGAGGAGTTTGTCCTCCGTCTGTTTTCCGTCTATCTTGAGGTCGTACAATAATAATAAGATGACCAACTATGAGCAGGATTTGGACCATCCAACCGATGTGGTTCGTGCTTCTGGACTCGTTTGAACATATACAACAGACCGAGAAACCGTCATCATCCAGTACTCCGTTTTTGTTCATACATCATGATTTTCGCAATGATTTTGGACAAAGAAACCATGTGTTTTGATGTGAGTGGAGGCTTTTCGTGCAATTGAAGCACAAAGACGTTTCACATACAGTGGCGCCGCAATTGTATGTAAGTTTTCATCATATACGTTTTTTTGCGGAACAAATAACGTCCTGGCTGGCTGGCCATGTGTCTCTGTGCAATATCAAACAATCGGACAAAAGACGTTCTTTATGTTTGTGCTTACATTTTAAGTTTCTGTGAATGAATGTAATACTCGGTAATTATTCGGATAAGAGTGGACGATAAATGATAACTCAAGTGGAAGGAAAAACATCCAAAATGAAGGTTGAGTGTGTATTTAAATCGAGATTTTCAAGATGAAGTTTTCCTCTCTTTAAAATGATAATAAATAAATAAATTTCGAAAATCATCATAAACGATGTATGTATGCGGTGACCATTCGCCTTGTATTTTTGAGGAGAGTTCTGTATTTCAATAGCCTGTCCAAGCGATTTTTATGAAATTCTGTATGTAGGAATTGTTCGTAAAAATACAATGATACATAACCCGAAGAAGCTTCACTTCTTACACGTGTACAGTGATACACGCACTATACTTTTAAGGCCTTTTCGCACATCTGCATAATAGCGCTCACCATGCACTGAACTACTAAAACCACCCTATTTGCCGGGTCTCCGAAGTTTTCGGGGTTTTTTAGAAAACTTTTCGAAAGGTACAATAGCGATACAGTGATACAGGTACAGTGATCTAATATTATTTAAGGCTGTATAAGCTATATAAGCTAAGAAAAAAGATACTTATATAGCACGTTGCATGCTAGCTTCAGCGTTACTGACAATGACTAACTACAATTATATACTTGCGTGGCGTATTTCGTACAATATTTAAAATAAAACAAAAGTACCGCTTTTTGACATTTTTAACCTTTTACAATTTCACACGTCGTTCACACGGTTAAGGTGGCTGTCAGTGAAATAGTGATATTGTGATATCACACGGATCAGGTAAAATTATCTCCACCTACTCGATGAACCAATTAGAGCTTCGTATGAAGTGTAGGAGACTACCAATGTCATGCTGATGAGATCATAAGTGTCGTTGTAGAAGAAAGCTTGGCCAGCTTAATCCAGATCTATTTTGTCGCTATGTAAGTTGTAGCGTTTGATACCCTACAGTTAGTTTTTACATTAGCATCCCGCTTTACCAAGAGTTTGCATGTAGCAATTGATATGCCTATGGAACCATATTCAGGTAAGAAGGGTAGTGTTGTTCCTTGCTTGGCGAGTTCGCCAGCCATACAGTTACCCAGAATGTCTCTGTGCATTGGCACCCAACACAGGCGGATATTGAACTGCTCCCCAAACTCCACAAGAATTGAGACGGATTCCAGTGATTTCAGTGCAGCTTGGCTATCAGAGAATATACGGATATCCGTTTCTGTTCAGCCAAGATACGGCTTCACTGATCGCCATAAGTTCAGCCTGGAAAACACTACATTGATTAGGAAGACGGAGAGAGGCTAAGATTTTGCTTTTTTGAGAAAACACCTCCGCCGACTCCGCCGTCAGTTTTTGACCCGTCTGTGTAAAAATGAATGTGTTCATCTTTCAAGTAAGCGTCTTCGTCCCAGAATTATCGGGTGGAGAAGGTGGAAGTTGTTGAAATGGACTTGCAGAATTGTGTATTCTATGTTGTCTATGTTGAGGGACCAATGTTTGATATTTTGCTTGCAGTCGTGGCCAACAAGTATGTACATACTTTGTTTTGCGTTCAATGTTGTCTCCTGTTTTTTAAGGCGAAACGCATTCACCCATTTATGTGCGATCTTAAAAACTCTGGTTGCCTTATTTAACGAAAAGCTTAGTTAGAATGACCACATGCAATAAATATTTCACTGTCTCTGATCTGGCTACTATTTACAATGTGCTCACTCGCCCCAAAGTGTAACTGTCATAATGTCTAATCAGATGCACCCAAGTTCTCAAAAAAAGTAGCCAGTTGCATTGCGCCTCTTTTAGTTAATTTATATTCTTTATTTTATATCCTTATTTTCATAGAAAGTGTTGTCATCGGAAATTCACATGTGTGAAAAGTTTAAAGATTTAACACACAGAGCCACGAGCCCGCGAACTTAATATAGAGAATTTAAAAATCTAATAAATGTTGAATGCAATTTTCATCCAAAGACTAGTTACTTAATAATTTTGACTTTAAGTTCTTCAGTTATGATGAGTTCCCCACTATTACCTACAATTACGAGTACATAGCCATAGGAATATTGCTGTTAACATAAAAATGATTATATTTTGCTATAAATAAAAAAAAAACATAAATTTAATTGGAACGAAAAATATTTTATGAACTAGTTTTTATTGGTAATCTTTTAACCACACGATTTTTATAAATTTATCGCGTAACTGTAGCTACTCGTTAAAAATATGTGGATAATATATAAGTAGTTAATAGCAATGACAGTAACTATAAGCGCTTGTAAGTTCTCGCATTAGCCACTGTTACCTTTTAAATGATGTATGTGCTCTGGTGGCTCCATCCTTCGATTTCATAGTAATTGGCTCCACTAAAATCATTTGGTATAAATTTTATTACAACTAAAACGCAACGTAGCGGCAACAATCCGTACGAGGATTTAAACGTTTTCTTTGACACGGCTTACCTTACTATACTTACTAACTACAAGTTGCGGTTAATTAACTTAATTTGCACTTTGTTACTCAGTTAGCAAGAATAAAATTTTAAAATTACAGGACGAGAGCTTTTTCTCTTTCGCCAACGAAGTGACTTCTTTAGTTATTGTATAATTGTATAGAAAATTACGGCATGTAGCTTATTTTACACTTTTCCCAAAAAGTTAATTGCTCTGTAACATATAATCTTATGCAATCCCTGCAAGTTCCCTTTGGGTCTGTTTTTATTTAACAAAAATGGAATAATTTCCTAGATAACAATTAAAAGTCTCTTTGCTGGAAATTAGTCACTTACTTAATCTTCTCCGTAAGTTTATTATAGATTCAGATTCAGTATCGATAAATGGCAGAATCACATAACATGGGAGTAAACGAAGATCGGAAAATTTTGAGGTTGAACAAAAACCAAAGTTATTAATCGTTACAATAAGTTCACTATATTTTAAGGTTCGTTTAAACAAAAAATCAAAATCATACAAATAACAGCAACAAAAAGATTACTTTATACAGATATATTTATAAACAATATTTTATCATGTTATTTTTGTGATTAAAAAGAAAAATCAAAGAAATAAAAAAATGTGCATTTGGCTCCATGGGATGAATCCTCTTGGTTTTGGGAGTTTGCAATTAAAATTCATACGCCTGAAAATGATAAGAAATGATTGTCATATGAACTTAGTAATGCATTTTAAAAGTTACTTATTTAGTTGTTGTAATTATTTGTTAGATGTCTAATGATATTTCAGAAATAAAACGTAAAAGAAGACCATAGCAAAAACCGGTTAGTGAAGACTCTTGATTAACGACCCCCTCGCTGAACGACACAAACGTAACATTTCGTCTTCCTTCTGAATTACCCTTTCAACAAAAATTCTCCAGTTGCAAAACAATCAGACACTACTTTACCAAGAATTCTAAATGCTTTTATATTAACTTTACGGTGTCTGCTCTGTCTATCTATAGGTTTATATGTAATTCAGTTCCGTACATCATCACATTTTTACATTTTTGCCTCCTGCAAAAAATCTATCCATCGGTCCCGATTTCGAGCCGATGTCATCCAGTTTGGCATCCCTAAACTCTGGGCGTCCTGGTCTACGCCATCCTTCCAGCGTAGGCTGGAAGCCTCGCCGTCGTGTTCCATAAATCCTACCGCAAAGAACTTTCCGAGCATGATCCTCTTCCCTCATGTGAGCTAGGAGTCCTGCCCAGCGGAGCCTACCGAGCTTAATTCTCTTCACGATGTCCACATCGCGGTAACGCTCGCAGATCTCATCATTATAAAGTCTTCGGAATCGTCCTTCCTCACATACGGGGCCAACAATTCTCCGTAAGACTTTTCTCTCGATCCATATGTAAGTACTGGTATGACCATTGTCTTATATACCAGCAGCTTGCATGTTATGGTTAAATTCCAGGATTTGAAGAGTCTTGACAGACTATAGTAGGCTTTGTTGGCTCTAAGCAATCATATGGACCAGTGATGACTTTAGCGTGTGTGGCTATCCTGTCTTGAAGGATAGAGAAGAAAATCTTATACGCGGTACTCAACAGCGTTATATCACGATAATTGCTGCATTTTGTGATATCGCCCTTCTTATGTATGGGGCACATGATTCCTCTTCGCCAGTCTTCTGGCATCGCTTCTTCCTCCCATACTTGCACTATTATTTCATGAATTGCGTGGTATATTGCTGCTTTAATCAGCTCCGCTGGGATACCACCAGATCCCGGGGCCTTATTATTTTTGAGCCGATTTATCGTTCTGCTAACTTCGTCTATGCTTGGTGGCGGCAACAGAGTGTGGTCTTCAGTCATTGGTGGAGTCTCCAATTCCTCAGTTAGCTGCCCATTAAGCAACTCATGAAAGTGCTCTTCCCATCGCTCTAAGATGCCTTTAAGATCGGCGATCAGATTACCCTCTTTGTTTTTGCAGTATGCGTAACGCGGTGTATATTGCGTCATACCGCGGACTTTTGGTAGAACCTCCGCGCCTCGTGCGGTCCTCGCTATCTGTACTGTTCTAGTTCACGAACGAGATTCTTCTCCCAGGCTGCTTTCTTTGGCCGGTGAACTGTTTTTTCATATCTTCTGAGCTCTTTTTATTCATATTCGCGTGCCCGCGTTTTATGCGATTGTTGCATTGCTCGGTACGCAATATTCTTATGTTCAGTCGCTAGCTTACATTCGTGATGGCTCTAATCGAAATGCTGTCTTTCTTGATGATGCAATCGGAGCACCATTCCAACAAGATAGTGGTCCGAGTCAACGTGGCGGCGGTCTATCAATACGTGTTCTATCTGGTTGCGAGTGGCCCCATCAGGAGATACCCAGGTGGCCTTGTGGATATTTTTACACACAAACCAAATTATTACTTGCTGCCATCTCTATGACTCGTTGTCCTTTGTCATTAGTGTTCTCGTGTAAGCTATGGGTGCCAATGTACTGCCTGAATACTGGCTCCCTACCGATTTTGACATTCATGTCCCCCAGAATGATTTTTACGTCATACTGAGGACAGGCATGGAGTTCCCGTTCGACTGATTCAAAGAATTCTTCTTTTTCATCATCTGGGGAATCTTCTGTAGGTGCTTGAACGTTTATAAGGCTTATGTTTTTAAATCTACCCCGCACGGGAAGGGTGCATAGCTGTTCATTTATTGCTTTAAAGCCAATAACGGTGGGTTTCATTCTTTTGCTGACTAGAAACCCCAGTTCCGTACGTTTTTTAAAAACTTTTATTTAACTTGACTGGACTCCTGTTTGTCTGTATTTTCAAATACTTTGAGGTCCTTTCGAACCAGTCATACGATCTAGAGAGTTGAAATTTTGTGAGTGTCCAATAGAATTTTTTATATTCCTCGTGTGACGCTTGTCGCATTTCGCGTGTGGCGCGTGTGATGGGTGGAAAAAACATTTTTTTTGAGTTATTTGAGGACCTTTTAAGCCACCATTCACACGACCTAGAGAGCTGTCTAAGTCTAAGTCCCAAACAGCATTTTTTATATTGTGGTTGTATATATTATTTTGTATTTCGCGTTTCGCATGTGGCGCGTGTGTGTGGTCATTTTCTCGTTTTTTTTCAGGTCCTTTTAAACCACCTTTCGCACGACCTAGAGGGCTGAAATTTTTTGAGCAGCTCAATGTCGGGGCCAGTTTCGATATCCCGCTTTTGACGTGTGTCGCGAGTCGCGTGTGGTGCATGTGATGCGTGGAAAAAATAAAATACTTTGAAATAGGCCCGACCTCAAAAACAGATAATTTGGCGGTTATTACCAAATAATACAATGTACAAATTAAAGAACAGTGTGGCGTGTGTCGATCTATACATAAAAGTATGTATCCGAAAAACGAAGTTTTTACTTTACATTTACTTATTTGTGGTTGGACTTCTCGGCGGTGGCTCTTGAGGAGTGTTTTAAGGGGTTCTAAAGGGGTTTTGAGCGGATCTTGAAGGGGGTATTCAGCGGATCAGCCCTAAGCATTTAAGGTTTCAAATGCTAAATGTGGTTCTTTTAAGTTTAATTTTAAATTTTAAATAATTTTGTATGCATAAAATATTCCAGATTTCCATTAAATACATTCCAGAAATTTTCGTTTTTTTTATAAAAGTTCTAGTTGCTCTAGATCTACCACCTATTTTATTTTTTACATTTTATTAGCCTAGTTATGCTTCAATAAAAGCATTTTAAAAGAAAATTTAAATATTATTTTATTTATTGCAACCTTCCTACCAACGTCTGCCACAAGGTCTGAAATAATTAAAACCTACGTATGTAAATATTTACAATAAGATGCTGCTGATCAGTTCTCTTCGAATAACTCTCTCTGTGATAGATTGATTTTATTCTCTTTAGCTGTCATACAATGCAGCTTGATCATCCCTTCTGCTGACGCATACATAAGATATCAACTGAAATGTAACGACAAATAAAATTATTTATTTAATTCGGTTTGTAAAATCGATTTTTAAATCAGTAGTTTTATAAAATAACAAGTTGCAAAAAATCTACCATACTACTTTCTGCAACAAAACCTTTTCTGTTTGCGATGTTTCATATCAGATCCATTAAAGAGCCATCTGTTTCTAATTTATTTGCCTTTTAAAACCCACAATAAACAAATGAGAAAAAATCGATCACATGTTTTAATGTGACAAGTAAAATGTATACAAAACAAGTTATGCTACACATAAAATTACAAAACAGTAGCCCAAATTCTGCGATTTAATGCAGTTTGATACTTGGTAACTGGGAAATTTCAAACACGCTACCTAAGCACCTACCTTCAATATAAAGCTTGGATGCTTAGCAAAACGAAGCCGAAATGAAGTAAAGCCGAACATAAGTGTCAGTCGAAGCTGCTGTCATTTTTAACTGTTGCATCCAGATTAGAAGTTTGGTTTGGCATTCAAACTATCATTCAAAACCTTAAGCAGGAAGGGAACAACTTTCACTGTTTTCTATACGCTTCGCTTAGCCACGCTTTCAACTTTACCACTGAAATTTGTATACACGTTATCAATAACAAACAAAACAGACCTAGCGGCAGTCAACAGTAAAAATTTTTGGCAACGATCAGTTTCGAGTGTCAAAACAAGAGACCATCGTTCACCCTTGCTCCTGTTTTGATTTTGAATTATTGAATTTTTGGCGGGAATTTTTATTTTCTAGATCTTATAAGAAGTGTACATGTGCAGGTTAACTTCAAAGCTCGAGATTTTAGAAACATTTAAAATAAGTCAAAAAATTGTTAAATCATGATGCGCTCCAAACACAACTCTAAAAATATTAAAATAATAATTGATATACTTACAACTGCTAATTTTTAACAATTTGTACCAAAAAAAGATGTCAGCAGCTGGCTAGATGCTAAATCAAGCAGCTCATTGTTTATATTAATCACGCAACGTTTTGTAAACTTCAAGAAGTTATCCGCAGAAGAGTTTCCGTAAGCTGGGGTTTTCATCACGGAGGGATCACAATGGATCCGATTGAAATTTCACGTTTCTGAGTGAGAAAACCGTTTATCTGTGATAACTAATGTCGTTTTTTTTCCTTTTAGAAATCTGCGCTCGAGCTCAGATTTTTTCTCGGCAAATCGAGATGTTTTACCACATTAAGTGATTGCTCAATTCCTATGTAAATGCCACCACATCTGCCAATTCGAGTGGTTTGGCATTTGACCAGAGAACTTCATAAGCCTTGAAATGTTTTATTATTTTCCGAGTGAGGGCTGCACATATGCAAATTTGGCCAGTTCTTTTAAGTGCCAGAAGCCGCTCCACGTTGTTTTAGAATAAAAGACTGTACTTTTTAACGCTAGCAGTGCTGCTTGACTGTCTGAGATCACGTAGATCTCGGTTCTTCTGTACATCTTTTGATACATTCTAGTGCACAGGAATCTATTGCTAGGGCTTCTGCCTGGAATACTGTTGGAGATCTACCCAGGAGAATTCGCATTTTGTTTCTAGGTCCGAAAGCCCCTGCTCCGATTTCTGTGTTTGTTTTTTATACGTTTGTGTACCATATGGATGCATGGTGTGGAACGGTGCTTATAATATTTTCATCTTGATTTCGTTCGGGTATTCTTATCGGGAAATTCCTTTGAAAATTAGTTCTCTTTATCATTAACTCTGATGGTTGGACAGTTTCTTTTTTCAATTTTATGTTGGTTATGATGCTGGTGTGTCCTGGACCTCTTTCTTAAATTTGATTGATAATTTTTAGTTTGATGGCTTTTGATCCAGCCTTGCTTTTATTATGTATGTGCAAGGGTGTAAGCCCCAGAAGTTTTTTCAGACCGGCCATTGGGCAGGTCTTTACTGCACTTAGACAAATTAGTCTTTGTATTTTGTTCAGTTTTGAGCGTGCCGTTATTTGCTATCTTTTTTGCCACTAAATCAGGGCCAGGTATATGATCCCGGGTCTAATGATACTATGTTATAGCCATAAGTTAATTTGCGTGCTTATTCCCCACGATTTGTTAAGCATGCGTTGGGAGGTGAAGTAAGCTTTGTTAGCTTTGTTAGTATATTATATGTGGGGTCCATGTCAGTTTTTTATCAAACACGACCACTAGGTATTTGGCTTCTGGCATTAATTTAAATGTTTTGCCTTGGAGTAATGGAGGCATTTTTTTTTGCCTTTTTGTGAAAAATGTGCAAAGTATCTTTTCTGGATTGACGTTTAGCCCAACCTCCGTGCACCAGTCTTTCACTAGTTGGAAAGCAAATTGCATGTGTGCTCTCGAATTTGCATCGAGCCATTAGAACTAGGTCATCTAGGAAATGAGGGGTAAATCTCCGAAAATATACAGATCTGTTTTCGTTCTGTATTCGGTTTTTTAGAAAAGTTTTTAAAAATATGCTTCGACTCTTGGGAATGGTTTTAGGTATACCCTATATATGAGAGTTATGTTTTTTTTTTAATGAACATTTTAATCAAGTTTAGATACATCGCCTTTCATGATAAAGGTTAAATTTCCAAACTCGTTAAATAAAAATTGCTGCCATCTTTTGTTTCATTGGCAAGTCGGATTGAAAAAAAAAATCACTTGCCATGATTGTTCTTAGGGTGTGGTGTACTAGCACTATGACCTATGTGGGTGGATCCATTGTGCTTCCCCCTAACTTGTACTTTCGGGATAGTGTATGCCCATCTCTATAGACCAATGGCTCTTAAGAACCTAAGGATATGGACCGGATTCAAAAAATGTCGCGCAGATTCCGGGATTGCGTGAACTTGGAATGATATTGAGGTATGTATTTCACTTTTAAGAACACCGAGACATAATGATAAAAGCTATTTGATAGCCCACTTAACTTATAACAGTTTGATTTGACTCCGAAGAAACTATTTTGGAAATCAATACATCATATTAAGCATACTTTTGCCTGTTAGTCCTAAGGCATATATGTAGACATATAGTCAAACTTAGTAATGCTGTAGAAAATTCCATTCTAGAACGGACTGCTTTCCGGTGCGTATGTCTAAGTTGTTAGGTCAAAACAACCACAGGTTGCGCCAGGATAAACATTTCACTTTACCAATTATTTCTTTCAGCTACATAAAGAACTTTCTATTCAGATGTAAACCTGGAAGTAGCAGTAGTACATCATACCTCATTTTTTTGTATGGCCCTTTAAAAATTTCTGAACGAGTACATGCTGAAAAACACGCTGAACAGTATGTGCTCGTAAATGCATCATAAATCACAAATGACGAACAATTTAATTAAAATTGTGAGGTATGCTAACCACAACACAGTTCTACCCTTTTGAAATTTCAAATTTGTATATTCATTAGGAAGAAGAAACTGTAATGCTGTGTTCTGGGACATGAGAACTATTAATCAAAAAAGTGGCAGCCTACTCTGAAGGACCATTACACATTCAAGGGATTTTGTTTTCTCTTTAAGAGGTGTAGGTATGCCTTAATTAAACATGGTACAGTTAACATATTTAATTTTACTGTAGTTCCTCCTGTTTTATGGTTCAATAATTGCTTTATTGATTTATCAAGCATAAGTGGGGGACGTTAAAAGTAATGTTTGTCTTTTTCATTTAGAGAATCATCTTTCAGCGGCATTCACCGAATTGTGGTCTCACAATATGTTTTCTCATGGGCAAGATAGGCTGGTGGGTTTGATACCTTAAGCGGTACATTAACTTACCTCAAATGGGTTAGTAGGATTATCCTGATTTGTGGTATGGGTATACATCTGGAATATTTTATACGTAAATTCAATAAGACATGTATATATACATCTGTGCCTCTGATCCCAAGTTCAGTATTACCTCACGAAAAACGATGCAGAGTTATATTATGCGGTAGCAAACAATTCTATAATTTAAGTTATCTCACGCTCATTCAGAGTATAACAATAATGATAATAATAATAATATTTGGCACGACAGACCCCGTTGCGTTCCAGGGCCTAGCTTCTCACAACCGTGTTATATTTTTGCACACAAATGGAAGCAACCTACAATTAATTGCCGTATCCGAGGGCGGATAAAGGATCTTTCCGTGAAAAGTTATTACTCTCGGACATTTGTCAGACATACGCAAGATGTGGGACCGTGGAAAAATACTTTTGTTGTTTTCTGGGATTCGAACCACGAACCTCCTGCTCAGAAGTCTAACGAACTTACCACTAGAACCACTGCGCTGCCACCATTAGAGATATACTAAGCTAAAATTTCTAACCATGTAACCATGTGGCGGTCAGCCATCAGCAGAATAGTTGGATTAACACAGAATGCTCTAGAATTGCCGTGGCCGTAACTGTCTCTGGCTTGTGGAAGTACGATCAAACCTCCACGTGGTGGCATGTAATTTTCCTCCAATGCAGAAACAGCGGAATGATCGGGCTAGTCCCTTCAAATTAGGGTTGGCGCGAGGCCAATAACCTCGCCCGTAAAAAATTATTATTACGGAACCAAAAATCTGCCTCGGATACACTGTTGAACGACGATGACCACGGCAACGAAAACGGCTAAACGATTTAAGAATTTTCTCATGGAACGTAGGCTCATTGTATTTAGCTCGAGCTGCACAGAAGCTGGCCGATTCCCTGTCTAAATATAAGGCTGACATAACAGCTATCCAGGAGATGCGGTGGAGAGGGAATGGTTTCTTACAAAAATCAGAATATGACATATATTACAGCTATCATGCATGTGCTCGGGGTGGGGTTTCTAGTAAGCAAAAGAATGAGACCCACCGTTATCGGCTTTAAAGCAATAAATGAACGGCTATGCACCCTTTGCGTGCGACGTAAATTTAAAAACATAAGCCTCATAAACGTTCACGCAACTACATAGGATTCCCGAGATGATGAAAAAGAAGAATTCTTTGAATCAGTCGAACGGGAACTCCATGCCTGCCCTCAGTATGATGTAAAAATCATTCTAGGGGATATGAATGCTAAAATAGGTAGGGATCCAGTATTCACGCAGTACATTTGCACCCATAGCTTACACGAGAACCACTATTGATAAAGGACAACGAGTCATAGATATGGCAGCAAGCAATAATTTGGCCGTTGCGAGTACAAGGTTTGCGCGTAAAAATATCCACAAACTCACCTGGATATCTCCTGATGTAGCCACTCGCAACAAGATACACCACGTGTTGTTAGGCTGCCACCATAATCCGAACCTCATGACGGTACGAACATGCCGAGGTGCCAACGTTGACCTGGACCACTATCTTGTTGGTATGGTGCTCCGAGCACGGATTGCATCATCACAAAAGACTTCATCCGCAAATACGATTCAAGGCAACACGGCTGACTTTCGCAACAAAGAGACTAGAAACAACTACGGCCAAGCGATAGGACACGCCCTAAATGCAGGAGAGTAAGGGGTTAAGATGTCAGGCGTTCACCTGCGAGAGAAAGCAGCCTGAGAGAAGAAAAATGGACACGCCTTAAAAATACTGTCAATAGTACTGCTGACTCCACCTTAGGCAGTAGTCGTAGACATCGGAACGACTGGTTCGATGACGAATGTAAGCACGGCACGGAAGTTCTACCAAAGAGTCCGCGGTATGACGCAAAATACACCGCGTTGCACATACTGCAAGGGCAAAGAGGGTAATCTGATCGCCGATCTCAAAGGCATCTTAGAGCGATGGGAAAAGCGGTTTCATGAGTTGCTAAATGGCCAGTTAACTGAGGAATTAGAGGCTCCACCAATGACCGAAGATCATACTATGCTGCCGCCACCAAGAATAGACGAAGTTAGCAGAGCGATAAATCGGCTCCCGGGATCTGATAGAAATCAGCGGAACTGATAAAATAGGTGGCCCCATTACACCATAAAATTTATGAAGTAATAGTGCATGGAAAGTGTATGGGATGAAGAAGTTATACCAGAAGACTGGCGAAGAGGCTTCCTGTGCTAAAGCCCCATACGCTAAAGTCATCATTGGTCCATACCAGTTTGGCTTCATCCCAGGCAAATCCACAAATGATCAGATTTACACCCTTAGGCAGATGATGGAAAAATGTCTAGAGTTTCAAAACTCACTACACCATCTTTGTATCGGCTTAAAGCCAATTAAGCATACTACAGACTGGATGACATCGGCTCGAAATCGGGACCGGTAAAGAGTCTTTTTGCCGGAGGCCATTACCGGACCCCGGCTGTAGAGCCAATTATGATGACGATGGTCTTAGCTTTGCGCATATTTTTGCATGCTTTAAAAATTTAAGTGCTGATAGATTTCATCATGCCTGAACTAAAACTGAACGCTCTCTCACCAACATCATCCACACTCGCACAGCTGCTCGAGGAAATGCAGCAATCCTTGCAAGAGCTAATATTTAAGTGCCAGTCTGGTTACTGGATAGTGTAAATTGCGATGGAAATAGCCAAAAAACAGTGTCAAGCAGACAGAATACTGCGATTTTCGAACGATTCGATGGTCTGGTCTTTATAAGTTTACGTCAGGAAATCAAGATCTTTTTTAGCGCGCTTCTGGTATTCTGCCAAGTACATAAATGCAAGGTGGTTTTGCGTACACCCGATATGTATGTGGTATTTAAGCTTAGACCGAATTGCCGCTTTGTAAATAGAGGGTCTAAAAAACTTAGTTAACCGTTTTGGGAACAAACATTTTGCAGTATTTTAAGCGATGTAAAATATCATTCCAACAAAGCTTGCGTTCGTTAACGCGAATGCTACGTTATTTTTGTTTTCTCAATGCAGGTGGCATCCATGCAATCGTTTTTAGAATGCTGGATAAAGTTTTGTCATCATTATCATCATAATATTTGGATCTCGAGTCGATGTCATCCAGTCCGGCATCCCCAAATTCTTGGCATCCTGGTCTAAGCCATCTTTCCAGTGTAGGCTTGTCTTGTCTCGCTGTCGTTTCCAATAATTCCCACCGCTAGTAAATTTGCAAGCAGGATCCACTTCGCTCCGAACTAGGAACCCTGCCCACCGGATCTTACAGAGATTTATTCTTCTCTTCTGCGATATGAAACCCACTTATGACTCGGCGGCTGTGTTAATAATAAAATTGTCACATTTGGGCAACCAACTCTTAGTGCGAGTTTCATGCTGGATGGGTCTTTGACCCATACTTCTACCTCAATGATGCGAAATAATTTTAAATTTTTTTAAATGAAAGGAAGGAAATAACTTTCAAAATAAATGTATACCAAATAATATGAAGATAGTTGACTTTTCTTCTCTGTAAAAAAAGCCTGAAATTTTGTTGACTCATTTTATAAGACAAGATACTCGTAATATATTTACGGGTATCATTGCACTTATACCAACTTTTAAAGGGAAATCTAATCATTAAAGCCATTTACCGAAGTTTTCCATTAGTTGAAGTTGTAGGGACATTTGCGCCCAAGGACTTGTTCGTGTTATTTTTTTATGGTCTATTTTTTATCCATTTGTGTGCACTAATATGAGGATAGTTTGATAAGTCAGTAACTTTTTAAATAATAATAGAGGCAAAAAAACTTTTAATTTCTCAACATAGTCTCCTTTAAGATCGATACATGTGTTTTTCCAATTTTTTTATTCCCTCTCAAGATTTCTCAAATCCCTCAAAACAGACGTTTGTTTCAGTTAGACCCAAATCTGTTTCCGCCCAGTATTTCTTCAGGTTTTTAAATAGAAAATAGTCGCATTGTGCTAAATCTGGAGAATATGCTGGGACCCTATCATAATTTCCACCGCGAGTCGTAAGCTATTTCGATATCTTCATTTAGACCCGCTTCAACTTACGTATCACGAATTCCGCTATCGAAAAGACTATAAACGCACTAATTAAAGTCATAGGCGAACTCATTTAATGTGTAACGAAGTAAATTGCTGGGTTACGCTCGCCGGCGTCCAGGGTCATTTGCATAGAACTAATATACGGTTGGTTTTGTTATATAAAATTTTGTTTTCTTTATTTGACTCATTAAAGATTTGTTATGTATTAATATAATATGTTTTATTAAATTCAATTCAATTCTATTTTTATTCTTTTTTCGCCGTGATGTTTTGTCTTCGGGGTTTCTCCTTGTTAGGTTACCGCCACTCCTGGTTCCTTAGCCGCTTACTCGGCTCTCGTAACGACGGGGTATGGACAAGAAACGTTGGATTGCACTTCAGGTGAATTTACTGGGAAGTTTTCCCTACGGGATTTAGTCGGAAGAGCGGGTCTTTCACCACTCAATCTCTACTAAATGGGAACTGGACACTAAGAGATATCGAGGCTCAGGATGGAGTCCTATAAGGCTCGCCAGAGTCCAAAGTTCGTAGGGCTTCTACCTCTAACAAGGGGGAGTCTCCCCCTAACGAGATTTTCAGGGTCCCGAGATGGAGTCCTATAAGGCCCGCTAGAGTCTCGATACCAAGAAAGGGGATTCTAATGCTAACTATCTGGAGAATTTGGCTTACCTGATTCTAGCGCCGACCAGCGTTGATTGTCCCGTATCCCGCCTTTAAAATTCCTTCGTCTTTGGCTTTGGTTGAAGCTTTGATGTCGAATATGTCGCTTGTAGTGTGCCGCCGGTGATATTCACTTTTCTCCCATTTACGGTAGTTGTCGATGCTGTCAATAGTCTCTCTGAAGTGCTTGCCATTTCAATCTTACCGTTACTTGTTGTCTTGTTGCCGAAGTGAACAGACTCACTGATGTCACAGGAAAGAGAACAATTCTTCCTGTGTTTCTCCTTTTATAAGATTTGCCTCTTGGTGGATTTTTCAGCTTTACAGCTTTGCAGGTCTCTCAGATCTCTTGTGTTGTTGGTGTTTTCTCTTCTGCTTATGCATTGCAAATCTTTTGGGTTTATTCCATCTGGCATTTTTTCACCTCCGTTATTTCGTACATATTGCGTTTCCTGCGTCGCTACGCTGGATTTATTTGCATGCTTGGGCTGTGTTGCTATGCTGGATTTATTTATTTGCCCTGTGTTACTATCCTGAACTTGTTTGCATGCATGTGCACAGTTAGAATTTTTTCTTTATGTTCACACAGTGGGTGTACGACGAAAATTTGACGTTTAAATGTTCGTCATTACAAATGTTAGATTGACTTGACAAACAAGTGTCGATCGTCGAACACAATAAAGAAATGTCAATTGTCAATCGAAAAAATTTCTGTATTCTTTTTGTTGGCGGAACTTTTCTCGATATCGAAATAGATGGCGGAAAGGTATCGTTTTTGGTGACTCCAAATTCACGATATCGAATAAAAATTGTTTCGCGGCGGAAATTATTTTTTCTTCGCCAAATTCGGTCGTTTTTTCTTTAAATCAATATCGAATCTGTCCAAAGCAATGAATAATATTCGCCGGTGATCGTTTAATCCCTTTTCAAGGTAGTCGATGTGAATGACACCGCGCTCATCCCAAAAAACTTTGACCATGACCACCTTGTTGGCGGACACCCCATCATGGCCTTCTTTGGTGCACGTTCACCCAGAGAAACCCACTGTCTTGATTATTCCTTGGTCTCTGGTGTGTTGCGATGGAACCATATTTCGTCCACGTTTACGAAATTTGATTTCGGTTATAGTTTTTTTTACGCAAAAAGGAATGCTTAATCTATACACGGAATTTACTTTCCTGCATTAAAATTAACGGGTTGTCTGCTTTCAATGGCTGTCAAACACAAACTAAATGACGCAGCTTGCTCAAAATTTGACAATAGTCTATTAATAGATGCCAGTTGACAGAAGGAGTGTTGCGTTGAAAGTTACTGCACGGGAAATTCAAAAAGTGACTGACTTATCAAACTGCCTCGTATAACAGGCACAGCATAGATATACGACGGAAAAAACAGGCACAGCATAGATGGTGCAATGGTACAAAAATATAACACGCACAGCAATAATAGTCGCGATATGCTAGGCTTTGGACCACAACGGTCTGTTGTGTCAGATATTATTATTTATAACATTTCATCATACCTCTATCTCGATGTAAATATTGGCGATTTTTTTTGTATAACACGAAATGAAATGTCATGAAAATAGCAGCTCTATGGTTTGAAAACAACTTGTAGTACTTACCCAATGGACTTTGACTTTCAAAGCACCTTAAGGAATTAAAAAAAAATAAATAAATTTAATTTAGAAACTTTTTGTCTAAAGTTTGTATTTATCGATGTTGTTATAAAAATGTTATGAGTTCAGTGCAATTTATCTAAAGATTTAGCGAAATACAATAAACAAAACAAAAACTACAAAAAGTTGTTTTACTTTTTTTGTTGTTTAATCGTAAAAGGATTTTTTTTCCTAGCTTTTACTTTGTATAATTTTTATTATATACATAATTATATAATGATTAACAGTAGGATATATACAATACAACTGATGAGAATATTTAGCTAATTAACTATACAAATATAATACAAAAACTACATATAGTGCTTATTTAAAAGTACAAAGGTTTGCATTGAATAAAAACAAAAATGGAAACACAAGACAAAGCAACAGAGTACGAGCGGAATAACATTGGTTAAGTAATAACAATAAAGGTAATTTTGTATTTATACAATTTCATGCTTTATACAACTTTGACTTAAGTATGAGTGGGGGTTTAACGAGCATTTCGTGTTTATGGCACAAGTTTTTTGAATCCAGCACCTTCTTGGCCCAATTTGAGCTCTTCGTATATCGACGGATTGACCTCGGTGGGCATTGCTGAACCAGCCAATGCTGCACCTGCACCATCTCCAATAACAGCAACAGCAACATCTTTATCATCTGCCTTTATAGGCGATGGCGGCGATAACGTTGAACCCGAATGCATTGTTACTGTCGGCAGCTAAAATACAATATAAAAGTCGGTGGAGAAGAAATGGTAGACACGGAGGAAACATATAAACATTTAAAAAGAAATACTTAACGAAACACACAAAAACACACACATATTTCAGCCGAACATGCGCTTTTACGCCATTAATAGCAACAACAACTATAACCACAACAATAACCACAAATGGACACTGTCTACTCACTTGGACATGTTCGAGTCCTCGAGAGTAGGTGGGATTTTCAAATGCAACACCATTGGCAGCCTTTTCGTTGGATCGCCGCTTTTTGTAGAATATAATAGCGGCCGCCGCCAGCAATATGGCCAGAATGCTGGCCAAAATACCACTGACAGTCCCGACGGTATTTGAGTATGAAGCCGATGTCATGTGATGATCGCCAAGTGTAAATTTAATCGGATCCGTTAAAATGCTGGCGCCTGTAACAAATTATGGAAGCAAACAATTTCTAACACTTCATTGATCAAAACGATTCTATATTTACCGTAATTATTGCCAGCTTTGACGACCAATTCATAGAGGACGTCCCTTTTAAGGCCATCGATTTTTATACTCGTCTCCCTGACATCCATTCTGCGGATTTCGGTGCTGTTTATTATCGACGAATTGCCCGATACATCTGTACTTTCCGCTGATGAATCTGAAGATGGATTTGATGCGGCTTCGTGGTAGAATATCCTGTACCCATCAACTGAGTTGGGGTTTTTCGACGGAGGATCCCACCTTTATAATTAATTGAGATGGAAGATAAAGATACTGACTGTCAAGAAACATACTGAACTAAGAAAAAAAATTATATTGCAAAAAAGTTAGACATTTCATACGGCCTTCCTTAGGAGTCATTAGGGTCCATTACTAGTTGTAATTATTTCAATACCTAACTTTTTATTGTTACCACTGTGGATTTAACTACGACAAATCCTCTAGTGATCATATTTTTACCTTTATCAAGGTGATTGAAAAATTTCTTGGGCATCAAACCCATTACACAGACTTAAAGTCGCCTATGCTTATAGTGGAATAACAAAAGTAGAATTTATTGTTATTAAATAAAGAGAAACAATCTTTTAAAAGTTTTGTGGAGGCACAATTTTTGGTCAGTGTTGATGCTAGAACTTTTAAAGGCAGAAATGTTGTGAGCGCCTGGCTCAGTGGAAATGCACATGGCTACTGAGCAGGAGGTTTGTGGTTCGAATCCCAGTAACACCAAAACTATTTTTCACGGTTCCGAGAGTAATAACTTGTCACGAAAATTTTCTCAATTTTCCGTTCGGATCCGGCCTTAAATTGAAGGTCCCTTCCATTTGTGTCCAAAAATATACATGCACAACAAAAATGGTCGCGAGAAGCTAGCCCTTGGATCGCAATGGTCTGTCGCGCTGAATATTATTATTATAACTTGATTGTTAGCTTTAGAATCGAGAATTTAGCTTTAGAATTTAGAAATAAATGAAAATGGCTGGAATATTTTTAATGGAAATCTGAAATATTTGTGACTTATAAAAATCACATAATTTAAAAGAACCATGCTAAGCATTTTAGGTTTATGACAAGATTAAAAGAACATCAAATGCTTAGCACGGCTCTACTACACTCAAGACCCTCTCAAAATCCCCTCAGGACCCCTCAAGACTACTTAAAGACCCCCACAAGACCACACTAAAGATCCTCACAAAACCACTCTTTAGGACTACCTAAAGACTCCCTTAAGATCACCTCAATACCCCGTTAAGACCACGTTACTACCCCCATCACCTCAAGACCTTAAGACTCTCTCAAAACAGTCTCAAGACCACCTAAAAACCCCCTTAAGGTTTCACTCAAGACACCACTTATGACGCTCTCAAAATCCCCTCAAGAACCCCTCAAGAACCCCTCAAGATCACCTAAAGACTCCCTCAAGAGCCCACTAAATGTCCTCACAAAACTCCCTTGAGGCCCTCTCAAGACTACTTAAAGACTCCTTCAAGACCCCCTTAAGACTTAACCCACGATCCTCTCAGAACCCCCTAAAGCCATCCTCAAGATTACCTAAGAACCCCTCAAAACCCCTCTCAAAGCCACCCCTCAAGACCCTGCTCAAGATTCACTTAAGAACCCCTCAAACCCCTCCTAAGACTCAACTCAAGACCCTCTCAAACCCCCTCAAGTATCCTTTTAAGCCCCCACAGATCCCTTTTAAGACTCTAGTAGAGACACTCCCCAAATCCCCTCAGGATCCCCTCAAGGACACCTAAAGACCCCCTCAAGACCCCACTAAAGATCCTCACAAAACCATATAGGGACCCCCTTTAAGATTACCTAAAGACTCCCTCAAGATCACTTCAATACCCCGTTAAAACCACGTTACTACCCCCATAAATACTCCCTCAAGACCACCTCAAACCCCTTATAGATTCCCTTAAGACCCCTAAAAACAGTCTCAAGACCACCTAAAAACCCCCTTAAGGTTCCACTCACAACCCTCTTAAGACCTCCTCAATAACTCCTTAAGACTCCATCAATACCTCCTGAAGATCCACTCAGAACTCCCTCAAGGCCCCTCTCAAAACCCCCTAAAGACTACGTTACGACCCTCTTCAGGACCCCACTCAAAACTCTCTCAAACTCTCCTCAAACCCCCACAAAACCCCCTAAAGACCATCTAAAGACTCCCTTAAACTGCCCTCAATACCACCCTCAAGACCACCTTCAAGGCCCTTCAATAACCCCCTCAAGAACCGCTCAATACCCACTCAAGTTCACATTCAAGAGCTCCTCAAGTAATCCCTTTAATACTCCCTTAAAATCATCTCAAGAAGCCCTTAAAACTACCCCAAAAGCCAATCAACATCCCACTCAAAGTCCCCTTTAAACCGCCTCAAGACCCCTCTAGAGGCACCTGAGGCCCCATCATGACTCACCTCAAAACCCAACTCAAGACCAACCTCAGGACCCACCTGAAGACCACCAAAAGATCCACAAAAAAGTATTAACTCAAAAACTCTCAGATTTGGAATGAAAAAAGCGTGACAGAATGACATACTCGTATGTATAGGGTGTTTCAATAGGTGCGCTTCAACTTTTCTCCGATAGGGACGGCAAACGACGCCATATTTTTTATTGTTCTTTTGTCATTTGGAAACTTCATTAGTATACATTTCATCATGGAACGCTACACATGTAAACAGCGATTGCAAATCGTGCAAATTTTTTATCAAAATAATCGTTCTGTTGCCGCTACTTTAAGAGCATTACGGCCATTTTACGGTCCATTTAACAAGCCAGCCCGTTCGACAATCGATTTTACGTAAAGATCTTGGCCTACATCCGTATAAGATCAAGCTGACACAACAACTAAAGCCGTTTGACCATTTGAAGCGACGCCGATTCGTGAATTGGGCTCAAGAGCAAATCGAAAATGATGCAGATTTTCACTGAAAAATCATCTTCAGCGATGAGGCTCACTTCGTAAAACGTGCACGCGGTGGTCATGCAAAAGAAATCGAGTTTCATACTTAAATGTATCATATGTATATGTTCAAATTCGTTAATAAAAAAAAAAGTTAGTTCAAAAGTCGAACAGTTTGTGTTTTATTCAAAAAAAAAAGTTGAAGTGCTCTTATTGAAAAACCCTATATTAACCGACAGCATTTAAAACTTGTTATTTTGTATTGATTGCACAAACGTTTGTTTTTTTTTCTTGTCTAAGTATCTTAGAGAAAAAGTTAATTAAAATCGATCTCCTGATACTACAGAATGAAAGAAGTGAGTAATTAGCGAAGAATTAGCACACACGATAATTATCTTTGAATGGGAAAAGGCTAACAATATACTTTACGCGAAGCGTTATTCAAATATTCATTTATTTTGCAACACAGAATCAGTTTCGAAACAATTTTTCTATAATACTACTATCTGTTATTCGTATTGCCTATTATGTCGAAAACTTTTAAAATAATATAAAAAAACCCCGATTTTAAATTTAAAGAAGAAGTCAAATCTTCAACATGAACTCATTAAAGGAAATAATTAAAAATAATTTTTAATTTCTTTTTTTTTGTGTCCGTCCCTAAAAAGTCCAGTCTTTCACAACGTGGAGCTTCATCTGTCACTTAAAAGAGCTGGCCAAAACCAACAAAATCACACTAATGTGGTCTCCCGGACACTCAGGCATATCAGGAAACGAGGCAGCAGATCTCTGTGCAAGAGAAGGAGCATAAGGAGCCTTCACTGGCCCCGAGTCCAGTATTACCTATTCCAAAAGCCATATCAAAAACAGAGTTAAAGCATGGGATAACACCGCCATCGAAGCGGAATGGGTGTCATCGACTGGGATAAGACTGGCTAAAAAGCTTCTCAAATACAACATTAGTCATATGGACAAAAGGAGATCAACCTTATCTGTGGGTATAGCCAACTCCCGTAGTACCAACGCGAACTTGGTGAGATCTGACATCAAGCGACTCAGCTCTTTCAGTATGAGTGCCTTTGGCGTAGGTACACTACAACCTTGGCAGCACATCGTCCGAAACCTCGAACCCAATCATTTGCCACTAGGATGAGACTCTACTCTAGGCCGCCCAGGATACAAAGTATCCCAGGCACGTACATACTAGACATTCTAAGTACTAGCAGCCTTGCCCCTTTTATCTTTCGAGTTTAACCAAGTATCAAACCTGTCGAAAAGTAAGATACAGCGGTCCCAAGTCATATGGACCGCCATACACTAAATACACTAGTCTGGTACTTGACACGGTCCATTCCAAAATGGTAAATCCCAATGCCGCTGCCGATTTTGTAACGAGGCAAAGGAAACACCAGAGAACATACTTTTCATATGTACAGCCCTCACCCGGAAAAGGATAAAACATTTCAAGGCTCATACAGTTCTTTGACCAAATACCAAACCAATCGAAATTGGCACACGTGGTGGCGTTTACAAAGGAACTGAGAAATCACATAATGGGGTAAAACATCTGGGATGCACAATAGATCTCAAGGTCGCAGTGCACAAGGTTTACAGCCCTACCTTCAGTAATAATAATAATAATAATATATAAAAATAATGCCTTAATTATACTTATTTATTTCGTAGTCAAAGTTTTAAACGATATTATTCAGTTTTTCATAATTTTTTGTTTTAATATTAAATTAAGGATAATTATACATTGTCAATATAGTGTCGCAACATTGCCCGTGATCTTATCTATTTGTTTTATTCTCAGAAGATTTGTTATGTGTCAAGAACTCTCAAGTAGGGAAGAAGGCTGTTTTAGCACATTATCATAATCATCATAATGTCCTATAACCCCGGTTGGGACATAGGGTGTCAAAAAATCATCTCCATCCCTCACGATCTGTAAGTAGATATTTCAACTGTGACCACGTTTTCCTCTGGGAGTCTGCTTCTGTTGATTTTAACGTTGTTATTGGTCTTCCAACCCGCTGCGCAACCTGAGGAGTCTATTCATATGACGTTCCGTTAAGACCCCTAAAAACAGTCTAAAGACCACCTAAAACCCCCCTTAAAGTTCCACTCACAACCCTCTTAAGACCTCCTCAATAACTCCTTAAGACTCCATCAATACCTCCTGAAGATCCACTCAGAACTCCCTCAAGACCCCTCTCAAAACCCGATTGGACCGATTGACTCTCCGTATTCTCAGCGCATTATCATTATCATCATATTTGGCTGTGTCCGGTCCTGGCCTTGGCATCCCTAAACTCTGAGCGTCCTGGTCTACGCCATCCTTCCAGCGTAGGCTTGGCCGGCCTCGCTGTCGTGTTCCATAAATCCTACCGCAAAGGACTTTCCGAGCAGGATCATCTTCGCTCATGCGAGCTAGGTGTCCTGCCCACCGGAGCTTACCGAGCTTAATTCTCTTCACGATGTCGACATCGCGGTAGCATTATAGACTCTCCGGAATCATCCTTCCTAACATACGGGGCCAACAATTCTCCGTAAGACTTTTCTCTCGAACGCTGCTAAGAGGTCAGAATGCTTTTTGCTAAGCACCCAAGTCTCGGATCCATATGTAAGTACTGGCATGACCATTGTCTTATATGGATTTAAAGAGTCTCGACAGACTATAGTAGGCTTTGGTGGCTTAAAGCAACCGTGCGCGTATTTCTGGTTCCATGCTGTTATCGGCTGCTACAGTCGACCCGAGATAGTTAAAGGATTGCACTTCTTCAAATTCGCACTCCACTTTTTTAATTACGGGACCAATGTTGGATCTTCTACTCGCAGACGTGGCCACTGCCGCTTCGTGTACAACAGCGAATAAGAATTTTAACAGAGCGTCAACTCATTCGAACAGACAACTCTACACACTCTCTATACTGTTTGGGTTTATTTAACCGTTATTCAAATAGTAGTCTGTAGTCACTCAAAGTTGTAACTATCCATATCCCTCTAGAGAAAAACAGAGTGTTAGTTTCTTTCCTTTCCTAAGAAAACATTTAGTTTCCAGATATGTATTAGTTTTTCTACAACTAACATGGCCAGCATGGACAATAAAGGTCGGACAGTTTTATTTTATATGTAAACTTTGACAATAAACAAACACCTTAAATATGCTGAAATTACCACCAGCACTAATTGGAGAAACAAACAAAAAAGTCATCTTTACCGAATACTATAGGAATTGAAAAAAATAATAGGAAAAGGAAACCACACAAAAACCAAAGAAAGTAAATAGAACATTTCCGAGCAAATTAAGAGAAATCCGATAGCGAATATTGTCTTCTATCCCAGTGGAACGTATACGTACATACATCTATGTATACTATAGCCACATGCGCTATGGCCTAGTAGCGCTGCGGTTGCATTTTCTTTTTCATGTAACACATTTATAGGCAAAAGCATCAATCCAGATTGTTAATTCGGTTTGGCAATTTGAAGTCGATTACAGGTAAAAGATTAAATCCGTTTTGGACGGTGTGAATCATTTTTTCTATTAAGAGAAAAAATCTATAGGAACTATCCATAGATAGGAGCAGATTTTTAGAATAAAATTGCAGAACAGTGAAATTGTAAAATAAGTGACTTGAAATGGTAAAATTATTTGGTTCATTTAAAGAAATCAATTATCATATAGATTTTCTTAATTTTCGTAACAATAAATAAAATTGTTGTTTCCATAATTTTTTTTCGTATATAATATATTTTGGCGGTCAGCTATTCAAATAAGAATGCGGGAAATATGTGCAATATCTCTTATGACTGGTGGAAGTCTTACCGAACCTCCACGTCGTGGCCACTGGTATTTTTTCCCAAAACAGAATAGCCTTTATGTTCGGGCTAGTTCTTTTAAAGTAAAGTTGTCAAAGAGGCTAATAAACAAACAAAAAAACAATATTACGGAAGCCCAAATTACTTTAAAAACACTGATTCAAGATCACGATCACAGCAACGAAAACGGCTAAAGAATTAAAGGTTTTTCTCATTGATCATACAGTCACTGAATTTACGAATAGCTCGAGCTGCAGCTAGCCGATACCATGTCGAAGTATAATGCTGACATAATAGCATTCGAGGAAATGCGATGACGGCAAAATGGTAGCGTACCAAATTCTGAATATAACATTTATTACAGCTGTCACGCAAGACATGATGAGATTTCTAGTCAGTAAAAGAATGAAAGCCACCGTTTATAAATTTAAAATCAATAAAGTAACCTTCATTCTATGAAATCAAAAATAACTAGAGTTCCAAGACTCACTAAACCATCCGTTAAGAGACATTACCCGTCAATAATATCATAGTCATAGAAAAGCTTCATAAAGCCACAAAGAATTCGGTCATTCCAAATAAACTGACACGACTATGTAGGATTACCGTGACCAATGTTATAAGCCAAGTACTTTTCAACCTGGTGAAAAGTATCCGAGAATCTGATGTAACGGCGAGAGGAACAATTCTCTATTAGTCTCTCTACTCTATTGGTAGAATCCCAAAAACTGCATAAGAAGCTTTCATCTATCTTCGTTACGAGCCTTACCTCTCATGACATCAACATTGTGAAAAAAATTAGGTTCGTTTGGCTCCGTTGGGCATGAGACCTAGCTCGCATGAAGAGGAACCTGCTAGGAAAGTCCCTTGCGGTAGGATTTATAGGACAGGACAGAGAGAAAGACTAGCCTACATTGGAATGATAGCGATACGATCATTATGGATAAGATTGGCTCAAAATCGGGACAAGTGGAGAGATTATTTGCGGAATGGCAGGATTAAAGCCCAACGTTCTGTGTAAATCTCATATAAAATCGCTTATCTATTACTATTTACTATTTGATTGGTAAAAAAATAGCGTTTTATAATAATAAACCGTCTCCATGGGAAGAAATATCATATCGCCAAAAAAAATTTCATGTGAAGAAGCCAGAAACCATAATTAAAAATCATGTGTTCAAAAAAAATACGGAAAAAACTACTTAAGGGACAAAAACCTCAAAAACCTTCAGATTAAAAGATGATGAAAAGCTCTCTCCAACTCTTCCCCAATTGCCGTGACTTCTCCTCAACTGTTCTGCGCCATGTATTTTTCGGACGACCCGTTCTTCTACCATCCTGAGATAACGGATTCCATTGCATTGCGTAGTTTGCTATGGAACTGTCGCCTTTTCGGAGTGTTGACTAATCCACTGCCACTTCCGTCGTTGGATGGTTGTGCCTATTGGTTCCTGACTCTGGTAAATATGTTCGTTAGAGATACGGTTATGCCAGAAAACCCTAAGATGTTCCGTCGGCACCTATTTACGAACGTTTGTAATCCTTTTGTGATAGTAGCGGTCTTCTTCTAAGTGATGCACCCATACAACAGCACAGATTCAACATTTGAACGGAACAGACGCAGCTTGGTGTTAAAGCTGATCGCATTGCTTCGCCATATCATGGACATCATTCCAAACACTGATTTTGCTTTGCCGATTCGGTTGACAATATCCGGTTCGGTTCCGAGTTCCATTATCTACTAACTAACTGCTTTTCGTAACAATATTAAGCACTTGCAGTTTCGTGTGCGGTTTGCATTCACAATTACAATAAACAAATCAAAAGGGCAGCCATTGAGTGTTTGCGGATTAAACCTTGAAAATCCAAGCTTCTCGCATGGTCAATTGTATGTCTCCTGCTCCAGTGTCGGAAAACCATAAGCTCTGTTTGTTTACGCGCCAGACAAGAAAACAAATAAAAAACAGTGCGTGTAACTTTTACGCGCGGTTGAAGTGAAACTTTTTTGATGTTTTGGGCAAAAAGACCTCTAAAAGACCATCAAAAGAACCCCACAACCCCAAAAAGAAGACATCCGAAAGACCCTTAGTAACAAAACCCTCAAAAGAATCATAAAATACCCCCAAAAAAACATTAAAGACTCTCCAAAATATCCTCAAAAGACCCCCAAAAGACTTCTCAAGAGATCCTCAAAATACACCCAAAAGATCCTCAAAAGACCCCCAAAAGACTTCTCAAGAGATCCTCAAAATACATCCAAAATACCCCCAAAAATTCCTCAAAAACCCCAAAAGACCCTCAAAGGACCTCCAAAAGATCCTCAAAATACTCTTCAAAAGATCCCCAAAAGACTCTCAAAATAAGCTTCAAAAATAGTTAAAAAAAACCAAAAGACCCCCATAAGAAACTCAAAAACCCCTCAAAGGACCCCCAAAAAGACCCCCAAAAGATCACTAAAAGACCCTCAAAAACCCAAAAAGACCACAAAAAGACCCTCAAAAGAGCTTCAAAAGATCCCCAAAAGACCCCCCAGACGACCATCAAAAGATAATACCAATTTTCATTCAAATCTTACAAAAATTGAGAAATTACTTAGTTCCCAAAATTTAAAAATGTAACACAATAATGTGACCAATTTATGTGACTCAAAATTGCAACACAAACGAAATAGTGATGTTCAAGCAAATAATCAAAACAAAAAAATGCTTTGTTTCAATTGGTTTTCTATGACATTGCAATCGAAATCGAAATGTAAATGAAACACATTGAGATTATTTGTGATTTCAACTTTAATGAAAGAAAATAAATCATTTGGCTGACGTTTTGTTTCTCATTTTTACTTTCATTTAACATTTCAAGTAGCTTTTTACAAAGACGCAAAATGATCCAAACAAATTTATTTAACGTGGGACAGGACAAAGTCTGTCGGGTCCAGCTAGTAAAAGATATATTTCACCCACTTGTATATAAATTGTATGCAACACTTATACTGTTTCGCAGTTATATAAGAATATAAACTTGTTGATTTGCTATTAAGACAGCAACTTTATCGTAGTAAGTTAGTTATTACATGAAATTCAACCAGACTTTTTGAAAAGTTGAAAAGTAGATAGAGCTGCCGCCTTTGTGAATACTGTTATAAGTGAATAATAAGTAACCACCAGTGTGAATTTGTGAACTCCTGCTATTTGTAAAGGAAATTTGTCATTTGTGAATTAGCTAACTTATGTTATGTTTTTATTTGCAAAATCTATTTTAAACACTAGAGAGTCTAAATTTCGTAACAATATATTTTCAATTAAGTTAGAAGCTTAGGTAAATAGACAAATATACATACTCGTGTATACCTAAATAGAAGATTGTTATTTTCTTCTCTTTTTAAAAGATTTGGCCAGATTTGCATTAATTTACTTAGTATTTTTTTAATTTCTTGCTTGCTATTGTCATTTTGCAAAGCTGTTTGGATGTGCTGCGTATAAAATGTTGATCAAAAATGTCGCAATTAGCATTACTCTGAGAAGATACCGTTTTCATCATAACCACTAGCCATATGAATTCTTGACATTCCCTAAGAACTCTCAGCTGCATTGCACCTACAACGAAACTGCACTCACATTAATGAGCAGACAAATAGAGCACACTAGACTGAAGGGCGTAAGGCTCCAGTGTCGTTTTATGCTTTGGACTTCTTATAAGTGTTATGAGCATGAGTGTACGCTTAAACTCGCTTTGCACGTCGTTCAGGATAAATGGCATCACATCAAAGAACATGCGAAAATTAAGGAAGAAAAATGCATGTACATGCTTCGTTTTCAAAACAACAAAATAATGGCAACCTATGTTGTAAAGACAACAATGACACGGTATTGGTTCTTCTCCTTAACAATAGAAAACAAACACTTTTAAAGAAATATAAAGAAAAGGAAATGTAAAAGAGAAAATCTAGATTCCAGAGGAAATATGTTGATGACATTTTTGCGATTACCAAAACCACTGGCATCGGGAACCATCGTTGAGCGATATTCAATGTAGATAACAACATAAATATACATAAATATACATAAATACAGCAGCATAATCAAAGATAAGCAGGAATAATTTATCAATAGATAATTTGTACATCGAAGCATCCTAGATGGATTTTAATCAGCGACTCGCAGTTAAACATACAATTTAACGGTACAAAAACAAAACAAAAACATTAGGCTCTATAATGAACAATAGATTTCCAAGAAAGCGAATAGAGTATGAATATTAGACGAACAGCGAAAGACAAAATTTGCAAGACAATGAATGAATTCACCGAGAGAATAGAATATCCTGACAGCTGTGACAAGGAGATGTAGTTATGGCCTGCCAGACAACAAATAATCCATGATGGCTTTTTAGCATAGAATATTAGATATCAGATATGATGGATAATGCAGATGCGGTCTATCAAAATGCGGGAAACGGAAAGGATAATGTCACTTGCAGCATTGTGCTTACATTTATTATTTATATATATGTGCATAAATGTTGGCGGTTGGCGGTCGGCGCGTATAACTACCAAGCAGAAATTTCGGGAACAGAACAGCGGGACATAAATCTGACATAAAAAGTAATTTTGTTGAAAAAGCGCACAATACATAGTGCTAAACATACACACATTCCCGAACTGGGACAACATAAACGTCCCAGAGAAAGAAACACAAGCAAACGTATGACGACGACGCATCACGTTCACAATGTGCGCACTGATCCAATGGGACAATAGCCCTTCGTATGTGCGTCGTTAACATAGTTTTGTAGCAATTAAATTAAGAATCATAGCGCGAATGTTTCCCGTTCACAACTATTCTGTAAAATACTATGCAAAGCCATTTATGTCAGTTATTTATTCAGATTTTAAAAATTCATGGAATGCAAACAAAAAAAATAACGCATGACGTTTGTTTCGTCTGGGTGTTATGGGCAACTTGAAAATGTATAACTTTTGAACCTCTCATTTGAGGGCAACTATTTCTTCGAGTTTTCATGTACACCTAACGTTTACTTTAAATCAGCCGAAACTACTCGTATATCCGAGAACGAATATTTTTAGTACAACCGAATTATTAATGGAAACAATACGATAATTATTGACCGTTTACCTGCAATTAAATCTATATATATAAAGTAGAGAATCTATTTGTATATTTGTATATATACTTGTGCCTAACTAGCTCTGGAACGCCTTGACCAATTTTAACCAAACTTGGTATACATATTATTTACTATGTGGAATCAAACATAGGGGGTTGGGGGTAGTAGGTTTTTTGGCTGGGGGAGGCGTGGCAGGCGATTTTATGGTCGGACCCACCGTTTTCGGTATCACCGAGACGAATAATGCTGGTAGTACACTCCTATGGGTGAGTTATATTCCCGCAGCTGGTGGCTGTTCGATATAAGTGTTGATTTTATGGTTTTCGTGGTCGCTGCATTGAATGGTGATGGTAAGACAGCTCTAGGGGGATGGGGTCGATAACTGATGGGGGGGGGGGTGACCGATGTTAGTGTTGATTTTATGGTTTTCGGGGTTGTTGAGTTGAATGGTGATGGTAAGACAGCTCTAGGGGGATGGGGTCGATAACTGATGGGGGGGTGACCGATGTTAGTGTTGATTTTATGGTTTTCGGGGTCGCTGGGTTGAATGGTGATGGTAAGACAGCTCTAGGGGGATGGGGTCGATAACTGATGGGGGGGTGACCGATGTTAGTGTTGATTTTATGGTTTTCGGGGTTGTTGAGTTGAATGGTGATGGTAAGACAGCTCTAGGGGGATGGGGTCGATAACTGATGGGGGGGTGACCGATGTTAGTGTTGATTTTATGGTTTTCGGGGTCGCTGGGTTGAATGGTGATGGTAAGACAGCTTTAGGGGGATGGGGTCGATAACTGAGGGGGGATGACTGATATTAGTGTAACTTCTGTAGTTTTCGGGTTCGCTGAGTTGAATGGATATAGTAAGACAGCTTTATGGGTATGGGATCGATAACGGAGAGGATAGGGTGACCGATATTAGTGTCGATCATATAGTTTTCGGGGTCGCTGAGATAATAGTGGTGTATAGAATGGTACTCGGCAACCATTTAGCGACGAATTTGGGGGTGAGGACATTGTCGCCACTACTAAAAATTGGAAAAGGTAGATTAGTAGCCGTGTTTTATGTTTAACGGAGTTTTCCCAGCCAGGGCAAACTCAGCGTGACCAGGGTTCTGAGGCAAGGGGTCGTTACAATAAAATTTCTATTTGCGGGACTTTTAGTTCAATTTAATGTTTAATCAAAAGATTTTGTTTTACCAATTTCGTATTTAAAATAGGTAGTAGGTAAGTAGACGAGGCGTTGTGTCGGCCTGGGCGATAGAACCTGGATTCCGTTGTGCTCGGCGGCGTGATCTTTGACGTGAGTGACGACGAGAGCCGTGATGTGTCCTTGACGAAGTGACGTGACTCTTGATGTGAAAGATGACGAGCCTTGACGTGCGTGACGACGAGGGCCTCGACGTATCCTTGACGAAGTGACGTGACTAACGTAAGTGATGACGGGCCTTGACTTGAGTTACGACGAGAGCCTCAACGTATCGTTGACGAAGTGAGGTGAGTGACGTAAGTAATGACGAGCCTTTGCGTGAGTGACGACGAGTAAGGCTTTGACGAACTGACGTGAGTAATGCTTTGACGAAGTGACGTGACTGACGTAAGTAAGGACGAGCCTTGACGTGAGTGACGTAAGTTGTGACGAGCCTTTGCGTGAGTGACGTGAGTAAGGCGAGGGCTTTGATGAACTGACGTGAGTATCGTCGAGCCTTGACGTGAGTGACCAGAGTAATGCCTTGACAAAGTGACGTGAGTATCGACGAGCCTTGACGTGAGCAACAGTGGTGGATGTAGCGAGAGAACGTCGGCAGCGAAATGCTGGATGTACCAGCGCAACAACCTGTAGGGGAGCCACACAGTGAAGTTGCGTCGTACGAATGACGAAAGCAGAGGAAGACGTCGGCAGCGATCTGCTGGATGTACCAACGCAACAACCGGTAGGGGAGCCACACAGTGAAGTTGCGTCGTACGAATGACGAAAGCAGAGGAAGACGTCGGCAGCGATCTGCTGGATGTACCAGCCCAACAACCCGTAGGGGAGCCACACAGTGAAGTTGCGTCGTACGAATGACGAAAGCAGAGGAAGACGTCGGCAGCGATCTGCTGGATGTACCAGCGCAACAACCCGTAGGGGAGCCACACAGTGAAGTTGCGTCGTACGAATGACGAAAGCAGAGGAAGACGTCGGCAGCGATCTGCTGGATGTACCAGCGCAACAACCCGTAGGGGAGCCACACAGTGAAGTTGCGTCGTACGAATGACGAAAGCAGAGGAAGACGTCGGCAGCGATAGTCAGTGAATTAAGTGAACTAATTTTATTAACAATGACTTACCACCACGTGATCCGAACTGCACAGGAAGCAGACTAAGAGTAAGAGATCGACTGACTGCATGCTCGCCTTTTTATAGCTTTTGTGTGGCAAAAATTGTAAATAGCGTGCTGCGCTCTGATTGGTCAGTCCGGTAGCGTGATGTTGTTTTGACTGTTTTTATATTCATATCCGATTGTTGGCTGCACTGCCTGGGTACAGGGTGCACCAGGAAATGATTATTTAAATAAAACCAAGTTTATATTTATTTAAGTTTTATTGAAATGTATTTAATTTTATTAATGTTGAATTATTTGTTGTATTAGATTGTATTAATGTTGTGGGAGAATTCGGTCGCCTGAATTGCCCCTCACAATGGATATGTTAAATTTACATCGATTTTTGATATCTGCCGCAGAACTAATAAATTCTATTTATCCGGCTGTTTCTCAAAACTATAATATTTTGAACGGGTTGCTTGAAGGGGCCATTCTTGCTAACAAAATGGAGAAAACCACGAAATAAACAATCAAATACTTGCCATCTTAATAGGCGTAGTTACTGAATATAAGTGTATCGATACCGTTGTAGATACTGATGAGGAATAAAATATCTAACTGAGTTCCTTAACACACTTAATTCGTCTGGATTGCCACCACATCGTCTTACAGTTTGATCTCCAATTATTTTACTACGGATTCTCGACTCGCCCAAACTTTTTCAACGGCACAAGTCTGTGCGTAAAAGAGATGCCGGGAAATATAATTGAAGCGACTATCTTGACAGAAAAGGGACAGTGTGAAACAGTTTTTATCCCACGGATAGCACTCATTTCGACGGTCGGACAGTTTATTAAGAACTGCGGAGTATTGATTTGAGATTGCCATGCTTTTCCCACGGACAACTTTATTTTGCTTGCTCTGGGTTGGGTTGACCTAAGAATTTATTTATTCCTGCTCTTGAAGGTGAAACTAAAAACATTGTAGGCATACAACGAAGATTTGTTATAATTAATTTTATGTATGTTTATTTAATTTTATTTTATAATTTGAATACTATAGCTATAATTTCAAATATATTTTTGTTAATAAAAACTAAAATTTTACCTTATAGATTGATATCATTTTTTTTCTACCCCTGCCTTATAGAAGATTGGGATGAATAAATACCTGGGCAACGCCGGGTAATCAGCTAGTCCTTAAATAAATAATGAATGAATACACTGTGCACTTTGTGATAAAGAATTTACTACAGATTTTAACAAAGTCAGGTTCTATTATCTGTATCAAGACTTTACTGGCAAAAAGTAAATTAGAGTCTACAATAATTATAATTATGCGCTATCCGCCTCAGAACGCCAGAACGAATAGATAAATTCAATTTGTGCCGACTGTGTCCATCCGTATAATTTCGCCTTTTTAATGCAGTTTCTAAAAAAACAACCCATAAAAATTTTACATATGTGTTTAAAATTTGCAGAAAATCGGGATAATTTTTAAAAAAATTACATGGGCACCACTCGGGTCTCCGGGCCCGATCACTCCAACAAATTTACAAAAAGTTTTGTCCATCAGTGATACACATGTGTATAAAATTTGAAGAAAATCTGGTTAGTTTTTTTGAAAAATTTTTATGGAGCCCACGACTCCTGGGTCTCCAAAATTTTACAAAGTGTTGTCCATCGGAAATACACACCTATATAAAATTTGAAAAAATTGGGTTGATTTGTTTAGCCCTGGGGCCCGGGGGTTCAAAATTTCTACAAAATGTGTTGTCCATCGGAGATACATACATATATAAAATTTGAAGAAATTCCCACGACCCCGGGGCCTCCAAATTTTTTACAAAAAGTGTTGTCCATCGGAGATACACATGTGTAAAGAAAATCAGGATAATTTTTAAAAATTTTATGAGGACACCCTTCGGCCATGGGGCCGGAGAGGCCCCGAATTACCTGAAAGTGTTGTCTCCGGAAATACACATGTGTGCAAAATTTTAATAAAATCGGGCTTTGGGAAGTGGGTTAAAAATTGATCGCAAGATTCCACGAAAAACCGACCGACCGACCGACCGACAAACTGACGTGCCACGGGCAAGCGAAGTTAATATAGAGTAAAGATAAAGGAAGAAAAAGATTGTAATTTCTTTATGAATGCTCTTTAAAGTGCCATGAATATCACAGTATTCAAGACCCAATTATGTCATTGTATCATTTTAGTTAAAGCATCCATAAACCGCAATACATATATCAAAATATTTTCCCCACAAAGCGGAGTTCAATAGTCGATTTGTACTATGATGCTTTTGTCTGTTTTTGATGTTTAATGGTAGACCAGCTCACGAGAACTCACTTTATATAATGTTAATAACAACAAAACAATTTTTAAAACAAACTCTAATGTTATCATTTCAGCATTCAGGAATAATTGAAAGTACACAGTAAGTTAGCCTAAAGTTAACAAAACAAACCACAACAAAACCGCATTGTTACCCTTTTATTTTGTTAATGCGTTATTGAGCCCTAGGCTATTTTAAGGAACTGTATCCCTTATTAGTACACGTTTCGTTTCGCTGCCCTAATATATGAATGCTACTCGAGCTGAAAGCATTCAATGATTTGTAGCGTACTACTCGTATAATGTCTAATGACATAATGGACATTATACTGGATATATTCCTCCAGTCAAATGGCCGACCTTTTTTAAACAGCAGTTATGGATAATTAATTAATTTGTTCAAATATGCTGCGGTTTCTCAATATAAAAATGTCCAGTCGTTGAAAAATTTAGTGTAGTGTTTTACACAACAAGTTTAGAAATGTGATATTTTACGAACTTTAAAAATGTTAGTTCAGTAAAATCACTTTTTCAACGGACTTTTTTGCGTGGTGGAATATTGTGATAAATTTTTAACCCAATTGCTAAATACCGATTTTATTCAAACTTCGCACACATATGTATCTCCGATGACAACAATTTTTGTTAAATTTAGGAAGTGATCGGGCCACAAGGCCAACGGTTGCCCATATAAATGTTTCCAAAATGAACCCGATTTTATTCAAATTTTGATTTGAATTTTTTATGTAAATTCTCTTATCGAAGATACACATGTGTGCAAAGTTTGAATAAAATTGGGCTTTAGGAAGTGGGTTAAAAATTGGTCACAAGATTTGGCCAGCCGCAAACACATGTGGGCGCGAAATTAATATAGAGAATTTAATAAAAATCAATAAATTTATTTAAGTGACTTAATTAAGACAATTTCAATTACAAGAATCCGGCATGTTTGCAAGGATTTTATCTCGGAAGTGGTTAACATCGGCAGTGCCTGCTGTGCTGTTCTAGGAATATGAAAGAAATTGTGACAATGCCTAGATGCGGCAAGCCAGACTTCATTTCAATCCAGTCCTTCATTGCATGAAAACATTTAAGGATAAGGATGCAATGGAAGAAGTACTCGTATTCTTGGGGCTGATTATTTAATAGAAATGCTCACCAATTCTTACAACAAAAAATAAAACGGACGGACAGCGAAGCGCTTTCAAGTACAAAATAATGGATGTTAATTAAGTACGAAAACCGTAATCCATACCACTGCACTTCCCGCCATGGACTTCAGCCGACCGATGATGATTATACAGAGCCAGGCCGGCAAGCGCTAAAGTTTTTTTTACACCGCAAAAACTTTTCCAACAAAAGCCAAGAAGGAGACCAAGTATTTCCACAATTTATGTGAAGATTGATTCACAATAGATGTAGGGATGGTTTTTCGAGAGAGAGAGAGAGAGATGGTTGTTAGTGGTTGGTCGTAATGAAAACTTTCCCCACTTACACTCTTGGTCATTATCATGATGCAAACAAAAGCAGCCGCCAAATAACGTTTCAAACATAGCTATATTTCGGGGATACTTCTCCGCGATTTAATTATTTAATGAGAATTATTTAAATTTCTTTCTTGAAATGTTGCCAAGCTAGTTCCTAAGGCCTAAGGAAACTGGGTTTCACCAGCAAGATGCTGCTTCGACCATCTGCCACTATGGCAGCAGTTTGTAATTATTTCAATGAAGAAAACTTAAATTGGTTGATTAGCCGCCATGGGTCTGTCATTACCAATTCTGTGGAGAGGGAACGACTTGACGCCTGCAGCGGCAATATCCGGCGCGAGGCATAGTGAATTTACTTTTTGCAAATAATGTGAGAAAATTCTGTTACAAAAAGCCAATTTCGAAATTGTGCGCAAATATTTTCTTCTTCTTGTTCGTTTTTTTTTTCTTTTGCTGGATCACTTCTTAGCTCTGCAGTTGTTTATTGCCCATGGGATATAATAAAGGATATACCAAACAAGTGAGCAAGCCATCTGAAATGGTTCCACGGATCAATGGTTTAGTTTCTTATAAAAGTAAAGCAACTGGTTTCACAGCCACGAATTATTATTGCTTTCAAATCAGCAGATAACTTTAAGAACACTTAAGACTGTTATTGATTTTTTATAACAAAAAATAACGAAATATCTATCTCTATATACACACATACTACAATAGTATAGGAATCAAATTCGAAAACTTCTTGACCGATTTCATATATTATGCTATTAAAAGGATATATAATACCTGATGATTTTAAAAAATGTATGGTTGCATCAGATATAGCAATATTTGTTACTAAAACCGGAAAAGCCGCCTAATTTACTTTTCAATTCCAGAATCATTGAAGGACACACAACAGTTAAACATTTGGCGGTACAGCTTGAAAATGGACAGAAGATTTATTTCACAGAAAGTAACCTACAAGAAAGAGTCGAAAGCCCGGCTGGATAGTTGTGCATGCCTTTTTCGTTTGTTAGGCCTGGTACTACAGACGAATCCGGTACGATTCACTTTCGAATTGTTGTCCTTCAAGAAAGACGTCAAGTTGCAGAAGGTTCAAACTATACTATAGAGATTCCAAGAATTTTGAAGGCTCACTTACTTAATTATTTAGGAGCAGAATTTTGATAAGCCTTTTATCTCGATAGTTGTGCATGCATTTTTCGTTTGTTAGGCCTGGTACTTCAAATGAGTCCGGTTCGATATACTGTCGAATTGTTGGCCTTCAAGAAAGACGTCAAGTTGCAGAAGAATCGAATTATACTATAGAGGTTCCAAGAATTGCTCACATACTTAAATATTTGTAATATTTTCTTGGTCATGGTTTTTTGTAGTTTTCCCTATCCATGATCCATTGATTAAAGCATTTGTACACGTGTCGTTTTTATTTTCGTGATCTTTTCCCTTTTGGTTTTTAAAAACTTGACTTGACTTGACCCCCTTTTGTCTGTATTTTTTACCACTTTGATACCTTTTTTAACCACCTTCCACACCTCCGACCTAAAATTTTGTTAGCGTCTAGGTCCAAAATAGCATTTTTTATATTCCAAGTATGACGCGTGTCGCGTGTGTCGCGTGTGATGGGTTGAACATTTTTTTTCCACTTCTTTTTAACCAACTTCCACATGACCTAGAGAGCTGAAATTTTGTGAGTGTCTAAGTGTATGACACGTGTCGCGTGTGATGGATTAACATTTTTTTTCGACTTCTTTGAGGTCCTTTTAAGCCACCTTCCACATGACCTGAAGAGTGGAATTTTTGTGAGTATCTAACTCCAAAATATAATTTTTTATATTCCCCGTATGACGCGTGTCACGTTTCGCATGTGGCACGTGTAACGGTTTAAAATTGCGCTATTTTCTCGTTTTTTGCGGTCTTTTTAAACCAACTTTCGCACGACCTAGAGGGCTGAAATTTTGTGAGCGGCTCAATGTCAGGGGCCCATTTTGATATCCCGCTTTTGGCGCGTTTCGCGAGTCGCATGTGGTCCGTGTGGAAAAAAAGAAAATTCTTTAAAATAGCTTCAACCTCAAAAACAGATAAACGAAGTTTTTTTACATTTACTTGTTCAATGAATCATAGGGAATTCTGAAAAAATAAATGTAAACTGGTGAGAAATTCCTTCGATTTTTTAATTTTAATAAAGGGTTAAGCCCACCGTATTGCCGTGGCGAAAGTCATTTAGGGAGTTCTCCGTTGGCAATAAGTTTTTCATAAAAAAAATGATATCGACATAAGCATTTTTGTTTTTAATGCTGAAAATAATATCCACTCTTACACGCATCACACGCGTAACACGCAGGATTTTAGAAATGACCAATAAGGTTGCTCACAAAATTTGAGCTCTCTGGTGGAAAATGGAAATCACAACAAGCGTCAGGTGGGTTCTCAGAAATGCTCTACGAGACTAAGCTACTCTCTAGGACTTGTGAAAGTTGGCTATATACGGCCTCAAAAAGCCTAGTGCTACGTATGTTCCGTGGCTCACTGGTTCGAGGACTGGATGGAAATGTAAAAGTCTCGTCTTCGAATCGCACAACTACACTTGTTATTGTTTCCAGTAGTTAGCCATTTATGTAGTAACTCATACAGTTTCTAGGTAACTTAGGATTTCTAAGAGATGGCTTGATTAATTTTAAAATTGAAGGAAATCTTAAAATTAGTTGATGTTTTTGGTTTCGGCTATTATCATATTTAACAACCCTTTATTATAACCACAGATAAACAATATACAGATGTCGCATGCCCATGCATTGAAAAATATCGTATAAAATCTTCCTGTCCGATTTGCGTTATTCTTCGAATTATTTATACTTTCCATGTATCTTTCTAGATTCGGTAAACATGAGCAGGGTTAAAATTGAAAGTTGGTAAAATTCCATATATCTATAACTCTTGAACGCTTCTAGCTACAAGGCCACTGTTGGTCTTTTTTGAAAGAAAATTAAATTCTTAAGATCAAACATTTTTTTAAATCCATGAAACTATTACTGATTTAAACGTCGTAAAAGTCAAAACAATTTTTATTTTTTTTTAATTGTATTTTCAAACGCGATCACCTCGAAAAATGCTCTCAGATGATTTTTTTTTGACAAATGTAGTATTAAAGCCTATTCAATTTTCTACAAATCCATGTCACAATGTTTACACATTGGGTCAACAGGAGCAAAGCTATAATTAAAAGTTTGTAAAATAAATTTTAAGAAAAAAAAAAAAAAGTAATGTAAAACTTTACTTACAAGTAAACTCAATTCAACTGAATAGAAAATAAATAAATAGATGAGTATTATCGTATGAAATATTAATATGAATGTGCAAGACCAACAGTGGCCTTGTAGCTAGAAGCGTTTAAGAGTTATAGTTATATGGAAGTCATGTAAGGTCAAAAGTACGGTTGCCTTCATTTTACCACTTTCAATTTTAACCCTGCTCTTGTTGACCGAATCTAGAAACATTGTGAGGTGGTTTTGTAGAAAATTAAGCATGCTTTAATACTGCATTTGTCAAAAAAAAAATATCCAGAGCATTTTTTGAAATAATCGCGTTTGAAAATAAAATTAAAAATTTCTGACTTTGACGACGTTTATATCGGTAATGGTTTTAAGAATTTAAAAGAATGCACATTGCACATTGTATGACCATAGAAATTTAATTCTTTTCCAAAAAAGACTACTAGTGACCTTGTAGCTAGAAGTCTTCAAGATT
The DNA here is from genome assembly GCA_947095585.1 of Nephrocerus scutellatus. Classification (NCBI taxonomy): domain Eukaryota; kingdom Metazoa; phylum Arthropoda; class Insecta; order Diptera; family Pipunculidae; genus Nephrocerus; species Nephrocerus scutellatus. Next base: position 75,508,722 of record OX352765.1, on the reverse strand, counting down.
TACAGGGTGTGACCCCCCCCCCCCTCCTATACGATTTTTTTCACGAAATTAATCAAGGAATTATCCCTTAAAGTATTTGCCACCTTAACGGATAAAATTTCCGCCAGTGAAATGACTGGCTTCTTTACTAATACACATTCTATAATATTACGAATTAAAAATTACAGTCAAACCACAAAAAATAATAAATATATATATATCTCGATTTGGTATATCGCTAAAGTATCTTCAATTTCATTCATTCAGTCTTTTGCTTACTACTGCTCAGTTAAGATGAATGTATCAAACAAAAAATACAAAGCTTATTACATGGCACTTACCTTATAACAACCTCATTGTCCGCTACTACACTAACTGCTAGATTCTCTGGCGGACCAGGCAGACGTTCACGATTCGATTCAAAGCATCCGATAATCGTTCGGGAATATTGCAAACTGCAAATTTCCTTCGATCGGACCGCTTCGCCGCGACACCAGTTTAGACATTTTCGCGGAACATTCGAATCGGCACAACAAGCTCTATGGTCCGATCCATCGGCAGCGCACTTCATCAGCTTGTCAAAGTCCACAATGCACTCGGGCTTATCAGCGATCGCATCAATGTCGACGTAGTAACTGCATGCCACGCGACAAGGGGCAGACACATTCATTTTAGCGCAACACTCTGACACATTCCGATTCGGCGCCGATGAACTACGAATCCTTACCGAAACAGGTATCGTCGAAGAACCAAAAGCGTTGACTGCATGACAAAAGTAGTCACCAACATCGGTGGCCTGCAGCTTGTTGATTCGCAACTTCATCGTATACATGGTCGGCTCGGAGGAGTTATGCTGGACGGAAATGTCAAAATTGCCTCCTTGGATGACAGGAATTCGTCCGTCATGATCCCGCCAGAATATCGTTTTTGGTGGTGGTCTCGCCATAACGGTACATCGCAGTTCAACCTCTTCACCGACCTGGCTAACTGTGATTCCTGAAGCCTGTATGCGTGGAGAAACTGAAACAGATAAACACACAGTTAGTAAACGGATAACTTTGCTAATCACAGTGAAATTTACTTACAGCAGATGTTAATTTTTCTTGTCGCCTGCATTGGTATTCCATAACCGTTATCTGCATAACAAGACACATGCTCCATATCGGTGGTGACATTGTGAATAACAGTCACCATATGCCTGGATGTGTCTTGACGAACCAAATGACCGCCAACATAGAGCGAAATCGTTGGTGCTGGGTTTCCCAGGGCCAAACAGAGTATGGTCATCGAGCCGCCGGCAGCGATGTTATCCGCGGGATGAACTGTTGGTGGCTGGAAAATGTGAAAAGAAAAGATTGTTTTTTAACATATGCCTAAACAAACTCTTAATTGTTTGGCACTGTTCCTATTTCTAGATGTCAACTGCTCTTCAAATTAAAAAGTAGTTTTTAGCGCTCGCAAAATTCTTTTCCAATACTTACATCGACAAACGCTGGCAATGCTGGATCGGTCCATGCTACAAGTGTTTCTGACGGTAGCGATCGTGTCTTCTCGCCAATAGCCTCCACATACAAAATATGCTGCGAACTTGGCTTCAAATTGTCGAGACGCATCCAAAGTAGACGAGTCTCCGTAGCTTCGAATTTTTCAGACTGCATTGCCTTGTGATAGACTCTGTTGAATTAAAACAAAACGAAAAACATCAACAAAAGCCGTAATAAAATAAGAATTCTGCTAACCTATAAGAAATCCTTTCATGCGGATGTGCGAACTCGGGAGGTTGCCACGACAATTGTACCCAAGTAGCACTGTGTGCGGTAATGGCCAACGAATGTGGGGGTGATGGGGCTCCAATGCTGTTCATTTTTTTAGAAGCATAACCTGTGAAATTTTATGTTAAAAAGGACCGTCTGCACCGAACTTAGATGTAAGTTACAAACTTTTAGCACTTACTTTCCTCTGTAGTATTGATGAGAAGCATTGATGATGGCAGCGATGTACCATATTTACTGCGCGCTTTAACTATTATCCTGTACAAAGAATAGGGCTCCAAATTGGTTAGCTCAATTGAGGTTTCATTTGTTGTAAGTTCCTAAGAAGGGTTGATGAAAAGATAAACGTAAACATGAAATTTGTTGCAATAAAATCTATTTGTACATAAAACAAATTTATGAGGTATGCTTCAATTACTCTATTGGCGCTGACGACATGCCAATGATGCACTCACGATGAAAAAATGTGTCGCTTTTATGGATGTGTGTGCGTGTGTGATAAATACTTACAACAAATTTCGCAAATAATTTATTCTTCTAATGGAAGATCAAGATGTGCGCGATTGTGTAAAAAGTAAGTCAATGGCATTGTGTCGCGTAGCAAAAAAGTTCAAGTCTTCATCACTCATCGTTCAATGCAGATAACAACAATAATAACAACAACAATATAGGCTCTGCAGCATCATCACTAAACAAGCACAACGCTCTCGCACTGACTTGTGCTTACAGTCAGTCAGTCAGGCGTTTGCGAGATTTCTTTTATGGCGATGGCGCGCAGTTCACTTACATTTTCTAACTTCGCCACAGTCTCAAACATGGTCATGTTATTGACTTTTCCATATTGCACAACGAAATCAATATCATCGGGTTCAGTCGTCGTGGTCATCGCCGTATCAGTGAGGTATGCAGTTGCATTGTCGCTCTTCGCCAACTCTGCCTGAATCCAAACTAAGCTGATGCTGTTGTTTGTCACAGCGGTGACATGAACGTCTTCGGCTGGTCCGGGAATGTTTGCGGTTCCTTTGTGAATTACAAGAGTGTAAGATTAAAGTGTTTCACTGGGTTAAGGTCAAACAAAGTACTAAAGCCACTCCTTCGTTACCTTCTTCGTAGCATTGTAATATGTTGCCAGCGTATGACAAGCAGTCCGGTGTTGTTGATGAGGATGAAGTTGTCGGCATTACACCTCGACACAAGGATATGCACGTGGCAGGAACGCCGCGTCGATTGCAGCATGGAGTATGATCACGTCCTCCAGCGGCACAGCGGGCAATTACAGCTGATGGTGGAGGAAAATAAGTAAATGGTGGCTCAATGAGTGCTCATGAATGCGTAAGATTATGAGGAACAACATTCGGAAACTTTAACTTCTTTTAGTGAACTTAAAACTAACAGCATTTTAACATTCTATGAATTAATACCAACTTCCGTTTATTATGTTATGTTAACGAATACGTTTATAGTTGTGCGTATGTGAAAATCAATGAATATCAAGTGGGGTTTTTTTTATATAATTCGCGCACGCTTAAAAGGGGTCACACCCTTATAATGCTCGACTATATGCTTGGCACAGCCTGGGCGTTAAGGAAAATGAAGATAAAATAGGAGATGTCAATGAGCTTGTGTTTTAAATGCCTGTGGACCATAGTGATGTGGGAAGAAAGAGCTTGGCAGAGCATTCCACATACTTGTTCTACGGCTGAAGAAAGAATCCCTGAACTTAACTGTACGTCCGAAGATGGGCTAAGGGTAAACTGATGAGCATTTAGAGCGCCACGAGGCTCGAACTTACAGGATTGTATGGATTTCCAACATTTCCAACGAGCCAGAACTGTTTTTTTTTCTGATTCTAAAACTGTCTTAAAATTTCGTAAGTATAGTTGTTCAGAGATTCACAAACTTTTAACAGACATATTAACCATAATGGCAGCCACTTTTTAAGTAATTCTCATATTTCCATGCTGGCAGCAACACTTTCAGCGATTCTCAAACTTTTTCACAAAAATTAGGATATATTTTCGTTTTAAGACAATTGAATTTTATTAATGCCTCTTTCGATTACGTAAAACCATACCCGAAACCATACCCACGGGTAAGCTACCAAAATGACATGGTTTTCGTTGTGAATGCTTTGCCTTTGAACGCCAAACCAAAACCACGAGTGAGAAATTTTAACTCTACCCTCGAAATCGAAAGAGCTATAAATCATACAAACGGGTCATTATTATTTGTATATTTGGCTGCTTTCACACTCCTGTTCTATAATACGAGCACAACTGTGAGTCAAAGGTTTATGAAATGAGGATAATTTATCTTAAATTTGACAGCCAGTCTATAATCGAACCGAATTGTTCCCTGTTGCAAATCAAAGAAACGTTTACAATCAACAATTTTCTGTCTTCCATTATACGTTGCATACTACCATTAATTACTTTATGTAGAACAAGCTGTAGTGCCCGGCGTTGCTTGTGGCTTCATTTACTACCCATCGTCCTGTCGCCTGCATAGGTCCCCAACACAACTTCTCCGCGCCTTCTCCCCAATCATCATCCCATCACCCCATCACCCCCATAACCCCTTTCACATATAACCCACCGCCCATTTTCTATCCATTGACCCACTCCCCAACGACCGCCACCGTAACGATTTTGTCCCCTTCGACCACCCACCACACCGATTATCATCTATCACCGCCATCAATACCCGTAGCTCCCAAGACTTAACCCCATAGCCCATTCTCATTCTCCCCACCGACCCGCTCCTTAACGATCATCAGCATACCACGTCATCAAAAGCCCTTGTCATCAGAACCCCACCCCCTCCACACAAAAAAAAGAAAAACCTCTAACGATAAACTATTTGTATTTTCATTCAATCAATTTTTTTATGCGCCCGGCTCAGCGGAAAATATCTCGACTCCACCGCCACCGCGTTCCAACTTTAATCAGCAAACATATTTTTTATTTAAAAAAATTTATATTGTGATTTTGTGAAAGTATTTCACTTTCCAAAAAAAACGAAATTATGAAATATTACGACTACTGCGGCACCTATCGGAATAAAACTTAAGAGAAACCTTCCTGCAGATTAAACTAACATATTAGCTGTGTTGCTTTGGCAAAGCAGGCTTGGCTTTACAAAGCAACAGCTTTTGGCTTTAAATTTTCGATGCATTTTAATTGTTATGTGTTAAACAAAACACCGCCTTACGGTGAGTACCATCACTATAAAGTTTTTAAATCCTAAAGATTTTTGGATTTATTGTCGGCTTTATGCTTATGCTATTGTTGTTGTAAGCCAAGCCGGCTTTGCCAAAGAAACACAGCAATTGTTTAAGTGTGGTGTCAATCGGTTCAGTACCCCCCTGCGACTATTTCCTGTTCCCAAACCTGACAAAATGGCTGCGCGATAAGAGATTTGGGTCTAACGAAGTGGTCATCACTGAAATAAACGCCTCTTTTTGGGGGCTTGAAAAACCTATCATTTGGAAGGAATAAAAAAATTCGAAAAACGCTGGACTATATGTATCGGGCTTAAAGGACACTATTTTAAGAAATAAAACGCTTTTTTCTTTTAGTCCAAAAAACACTGACTTATCAAACTACCCTCGTAGTATATTGTAAATCACATTTCTCCGATTTAATTCTGAATTTTAATAAAGGGCTTAGCCCACCTTATTGCCGTGGCGCAAGTCATTCAGGGAGTATTCCCTTGGCAATAAGTTTAATTATAAAAAAAGAAGAAAAAAAAAAAAAAAAAAAAAGGGGACATATATGTGCAAAGTTTGAACCGAGTTAATTTGAAAAAAATTAATATTAGAGCCCCTTCACTTAAATTTTTTTACAAAAACTGTTGTCACCGGAGATGCACATGTGTAAAAAATTTGTATGGGAACCCCTGACCTTGGGGACCGATCACTTCCAAATTTCAATAGGAAGTGTTGTCATCGGAGATACATATGTAAGAATAAAATCGGGATTTATGAAGTGGGTTAAAATTTGATCACAAGATTTGGCGACAAACACACAAACAAAAAAACAAACACACTTGGATGCGCTTTTATACATCTATAGAGAATTTAAAAACGTACAGATACGCACTCTCTTTTATGGGTGACCTTTCTTCGTAAAATCCACTTAATCTCATTCAGAACAATGTTAATAACTCCTTTCCTGACTTAATAGTATATTTGCATAATCCTAATCAGTGCGAATTTCATTAGATTACGATTAAGGAGTTTATCTCAAACTGATCTGCCCACAAAAATGCGCACAATTCCCTTATAATTGCGTAAATTTGCACCGCTATAAACTATCCGAAAGCGCTTTAATTTCCAAAAGAGTTAATCCTTCCTTGGGGAACAATTTTATTCCTGCTATGTTGTGATACTTTATTCAACATTTTTTTTAGGAATAAGTGCTGTGCGGTGGTGTTTAATTGGTATTCTCTTAGAGAGACTGGAAGCTACGAAAGAGGAAGTAAAACTTTCAGTTTGAATTTGCAAAGGTTGGTGTAATAAAGCTTAGGCGGGAAATTAATGGTGATGCATGTGGACTGTGTTTTGGCCGGACATTATTGGTCCCAAGCAGTCGTCGCATGCATAATTTAGACATAAATCAATACCATGTTTAAGGTAGGTAAACCGGCTTATACGAGTAACTGACAACATCATGATACGCAAAGTTTTCTTTTCTCATGGGAATCCGGCCTACATTGCTCCTTCTCTTCCCCATTTCCACCAGCACTCAAACGTTCGTTATGAAGAAGATTAACTTTTTCGAATGTATATATTCACATTGCATTGGGATTTTCGGATTTTCTTTGAGAATAATGTATTCCGCCTTAATTTCGTCTGTAAAACTTTTATTAAATATTAACAATATTCTGGAAGTTGTGTGATGCCTAACCAAAGAAACTTTCTTTTACTTTTCTGTACTGACTCTACGTTTTCCAACTCAAAGCAGTAAACAAGAAGAAATATCCTTGAGCGAATATCTACACTACACCGCGCACCGCGCAATGAAGCACAAGACCACCCGAGCTCGATGGTCTGGCAACAACAACAACTGCAATCAATGAGTACTATAAAAGTTTACGCCAATCAAATGGATACCAAAGTGTGCCAATGAATCAATAGCTGCCAAAGTTTTGAAATCAACAGAAAGTCACCGATACTCGATACACACTCAGTTGATGTGGTTCGTCCTAAATATTCTCAACGGTTTTAAATTTTAAATAACTTCTACGTGCAAATACACACGAGTGAGACGAAGGGTATAATAACTTTTCAGATGAATTGTAAAGAGAGCTTGTATAAATAAATGTATCACGGTATTCCATTACTGTTATATTGTTATATTTATAATAAATTGTTTTTTATTTATGATAAATTATATTGTGGTTAAGTATAGAGCCCCATGACATAGCAAAAACAGTAAATAATTCATTAAAATTTAAGGCCAAGTTTCATATTTCTCAAAAATTAATTAAGGATTAAGATTCGCGTTTTCGTGTTTTGTAGCCAAATATTACAACAAAAACAAACTACAAAAGTAGGTATAAGACTACATTTGTGAAATGTAAAAATTTAATTCTAAATTTTGGGTTTTCAGTTTTCCGAATGTGGAATAAACTTATTCCTAATAACTAAAAACCTTCGCGTGCAGGGTAAATTTAAAAACATACGCCTCATAAACGTTCACGCACCTTCAGAGGATCCCCCAGATGATGAAAAAGAAGAATTCTTTGAATCAGTCGAACGGAAACTCCATGCCTGGCCTCAGTATGATGTAAAAATCATTCTGGTGGATATGAAGGCTGAAATAGGTAGGGAGCCAGTATTCAGGTAATACATTGGCACCCATAGCTTACACGAGAACACTAATGACAATGGACAACGAGTCAAAGAGATGTAGAGAGGTTTGCGCGTAAAAACATCCACAAAGCCAGCTGGGTATCTCCGGGTGGAGCCAATCGCAACCAGATAGACCACGTGTTGATAGACAGCGGCTACAACCCAAACCTGATGACGATACGAACGTACCGAGGTGCCAACATCTACTCGGATCAATATTTTGTTGGTACGATGCTCCGAGCGCGTATTGCATTATAAAGAAAGACAGCATCCGCGAATCAGATTCGAGTCAACACGGCTGGCCTTCGCAACGAAAATACTAGAAACAACTACGGTCAAGCGATAGGACTCGCCCTGAATACAGGGAGAGTAAGTCCTAAGGGTTGAGAAGAGAAATGGACACGCGTACCGAGCAATGCAAAAATCTCATAGAACGCGGGCACGCGAAGATGAATATAAAGAGCTCAGAAGATATGAAAAAACAGTTCACCGGCGAAAGAAAACAGTCTGGGAGAAGAATCTTGTCCGTGAACTAGAACAGTACAGAGAGCAAAAGACGCACCAGGCACGGAAGTTCCACCAAAGGGTTCGCGCTATGACGCAATATACACGGCGTTGCACATACTGCAAAGACAAAGAGGGTAATCTGCTCGCCGATCTTAAACGTATCTTAGAGCGATGGGAAGAGCACTTTCATGCGTTTCTTAATGGCCAGCTATCTGAGGAATTGGAGGTTCCACCAATGTCAGAAAACCACACTATGCTGCCGCCACCAAGCATAAACGAAGTTAGCAGAGCGATAAATCGGCTCAAATATAATACTAAGGCCCCGGGATGTGATGGTTCCCAGCGGAACTGACAAGAATAGGAGGCCCAACATTAAACCAAATAATTCATGAAATAATAGTGCAAGTATGAGAGGAAGAATCTATGCCAGAAGACTGGCGAAGAGGCATCCTGTGCCTAATACATAAGAAGGGAGATATCACAAAATGCAGCAATTATCGTGATATAACGCTGTTGAGTACCGCGTATAAGATTTTCTCCTCTATCCTTTAAGACAGGATAGCCCCATACGCTAAAGTCATCATTGGTCCATACCAGTGTGGCTTCATCCCAGGAAAATCAACAACTGATCAGATTTACACCCTTAGGCTGGCGTCAACCTGGCGTTGAAGAAAGTGATCCGAGACTCTGACGTAACGGCGAGAGGAACAATCCTCTATAAGTCCATTCAGATACTGGGTTATGCAGACGATATTGACATCGTTAGTAGAAACCGAAGAGCTGTACAGGAAGTTTTTTAATTCAGATCGAGCAGGCGGCACGAAATCTATGGCTGCATATAAATGAGAGCAAAACAAAGTACATAGTGGCCACGTCTGTGAGCAGACGATCAAACATTGGTCCCTCAATTCAAATAGTGGAGCACGAATTCAAAGTAGTGCAATCCTTTAACTATCTCGGGTCAATTGTAGCAGCCAATAACATCATGGAGCAAAACACAGTACATGGTGGCCACGTCTGTGAGTTTGTCAAGACTCTTCAAATCCAGGAACTTAACCATAACATCCAAGCTGCTGGTATATAAGTCAGTGGTCATACCAGTACGAGTACTTACATATGGATCCGACACTTTGGTGCTTAGCCGCGTTCGAGAGAAAGGTCTTTCGGAGAATTGTTGCCCTCGTATGTGAGGAAGGATGATTACGGAAAGTTTATAATGATGAGATGTACGAGCGCTACTGCGATGTCGACATCGTCAAGAGCACTAAGCACGGTAGGCTCCGGTGGGCGGGACAACTAGCTCACATGAGCGAAGATGATCCGGCTCGGAAAGTCCTTTGCAGTAGGATTTATGGAACATGACAGCGAGGCCGACAAAGCCTACGCTGGAAGGGTGGCGTAGACCAGGACGCCCAGAGTTTAGGCGTGCCAAACTGGATGACATCGGCTCGAAATCGGGACCGGTGGAGAGATTTTTTGCGGGAGTCCAGGACCGGACAGCGGTTGTAGAGCCAAATATGATGATTATGATGATGATAGTACACCCCACCTTCCCACTAATCAGGAAGAAATGTGAAATGTTAATATCAACCACATTTACAAACCGCTTTTTGTGATATTTAACGTATAATTTTAGCATGTGGGAAACGATCATAGGCTATAGGACACCCATCCCCCCGCAGTGGTAAGAGAAAGGCGGGTGTTCGTGTGATGTATGCTGGTAGCAAAGCGGCCAGGAACATCTAGTTCCTAATCAAAATGGGTATTTTTGGTCTTTCAGTCCGGTCAAAATGATAAAACAACTGCCAGGAAACTTCATTTAAACGTCTCTTGTATTTGTTAGATTTAAGCCGAATAATTTATAATTTAATTTTTTTGTATGGGCGCCGTGGCTCAGTTCATAAGTGCATGGCTTCTGAGCAGGAGGTTCGTGGTTCGAATCCTAGTAACCAAAAGTATTTTGCACGGTGTACCACCTTTCGTGAATGTCTGGAAAACGTCCGAGAGTAATAACTTGTCACATAAAGCTTCTCAATTCGCCGTTCGGATACGGCTTTAAATTGTAGGTCCCTTCCATTTGTGTGCAAAAATATGCATGCACAACTCAACTGGTCGCGAGAAGCTAGGCCTTGGACCGCAATGGTCTGTCGCGCCAAACTATAACTCAAATAAATATACACTAACTACCTTGTAAGGAGACAAAAATAGTGACCGCAGCAGTTTATTCAGACAAAGCTATGTAGCTGAGATATCCCCAACACTAGACTGTCCTTAAATGTAGGTACGAGTAGTCATAAAATTTAAAGTGCCCAATAAATATTTAGAAATATGCTGGTGCTGTTAAATTTCGGAAAATTTTAAAACAGGCATAAAAAAATTTTCTCATCTCCTATATTTGTATGATTTTTATTGAATGCAGGTACTCGTACCCCAGTAAAGAAAGAAGATTCAAGAAATCTAAAAAGTTTCCGACTGCTAACATATAAAACTTTAAAGTACATATCTGGACATCAATAATATCAGTCATGACATAGAAACTTTTGCCAACATTTTTTACGGCCGTCTGTGGCGTGTGCAGCATAATGGCAAAAAACCATGGCACTTTGGCTACAAACATTACCATATTTAATTTGTTCTTTATTTTTGGCAAAATGACCAACTCTTTTTTATGGCACCTGACTAAAGTACCAGCTTTAATGCATCAATCCAATTAATTTTCACAGTGTATGGTTGACTCGCCAGTAACATCAACTAAACCTCTTCGTCCACAGTTTTTTCGACATTTTTGCACTTTACTGTACTTTATTAAAAGCCAGTGGATGTTTGCATGGAATACTTCAAATGAGTGTGAACAATAAATGTTTGAGATAACACTTCGGACATACGCGTATGTTCTTCCATAACCAGCTCTTGCAGAATGTGTACTCGCTTTGCCAAAGATATCCGGGTATCATTCTCCTGCTAACCATTTGATTTCATTTTCATTAAGTGCTTCTGGTGCATAAATTACCATAAATCACTGCAACTGTTACATAATATATGTGATGTATATAAATTAATTCTGTCAGTCGCAGTCGGTAACAAATATAAACTTGGTTGGCGTCATTTAAATAAATCCATGAGTCCTTTGTGCTGGCTTTTGTCTGGGGGTATAATTTCTTATTACAACAATAATCGAAAATGATACATCACTCTCCCGTCATTCATTCCATATGACGATTAGGGGTTCAAATCACATTTTACGAAAACAAAAATGTCCACAATCGCTCCATTAGATGTTTCAACAGAATTTAATAGCTTCCGATGGTGCATAATCCTGATCATTGGAGGAGGATTTTTAGAATTAATTGCTTCCACTCGTTGACCTAAAATGTTGCCACAGTATTCCCAGCTCCACCCACCAATCTGTTGTGCGTTGTATGATAAATTGTGGCTTCGTCGTTTATCTCAGCCAACTGTTCGTCCAAATTATCTTGTGTACTTTCTCCTTTACTCTCCATCTCTGTTGTTGACAATTTAGAATCATTATCCCTATCATTAGGATCTCCGATAATCGTGAAATGAATATTCATCGCAGAAACAGATGCAAGGAAATATTGTTGCCGTGATTAAAGTGCCACTATTATTTATAGATAGATAGATAATTAGATAGATGGATTTTTATTTTATTCAAACAGTTATTGAAAAAACATAATATTTTAAATTTTCAATAAAAAGAAGATAAATTTGACCAAAACTTTTAAGTTGACTGTAAGGTTAAGGCGACTTATTTAAATCGTTCAACTTTAGAGAGATTTATTTAAGAAATGTCGTTTACTAATTGGGAGCCTGAATAGTGAAGCTAATAATCAGGGAAAATTGATTTTTATAGCGTGCGTGCGTTCAGTTTGTCAGTTTGTCCACTCGTATATCTCGACTTGTATCAATCAGAATTTGATGGAACTTATTTTAAAACAATTGTTTCTCGCTCAGTTTGCGATGGCATAATATTGAGATTTTTGTATTCATACGGGTAGTTTTAGGGTTTTTTTTTATGAAATTTAAATCCTTTAAAGCTTATTCAGTCTTAGAAATAAAATACAACTAACCTTATGGCAAGCTTTATCGCTTTACTGTCTGACGGTATTTAAGTCCATGTTTCAGAGAATATACTATAGTTAGATAATTAGATAGAGACTATAGTTTTGTCCATTTAGAATTCTTAAAGCATTGTCTAATTTATTTTTCACAAAAAATATGTTGATAAACTAATATTAAAAACTTTATTAAAACAACCTATGATGGCTCTAAATGTCATGTGCTGCATAGAGGAAAGCTGTCAGAGGAATTCAAGATCCTAATTGGGGTACGACAAGGTTGCATTCTATCGCCGATAATTTTTTTGTTGGTGATTAGCGATGCATTTCGCGCAGCTTTATCTATACTCTTATATCTCAACTCATACATCTGGACTTCGCTGACGACGTTTGTTTACTCACACACAGAATTATTGAGCTGCACCAAATGACAACAAATGTGGAAAGGGAGGCAAATGTTGCGGGTTTGAAGATTAATACTGCCAAAACCAAATCATCAACCTCGGCACTAACTCATTAACATTGCTGGACAACCGGTAGAGAGAGTAGAGAGTTTCCAATATCTTGGGAGTATTGTCTCAACCAAAGGTGGAACCGAACAGGACATTGTCAACCGAATTGGCAAGGCAAAATCAGTGTTTGGAATGATGTCCACTATATGGCGAAGCAATGCAATCAGCTTAAACACCAAGCTGTGACTGTTCCGTTCAAATGTTGAATCTGTGCTGTTGAATGGGTGCAGTAATTGGAAGGTGACCGCTACTATCACAGAAAAATTACAAACGTTCGTCAATAGGTCCCTACGGAACATCTTAAGGTTTCTGGCCTTACCGTATCTCTAACGAATATCTTTACCAGAGAACGGGTCAGGAGCCAATAGGCACAACATGCCAGGAACCGCATGCGATGGCGCGTAGGCGTAGTAGAGGTCCTAGGACCCACAAGGGGATATAGGACATAAGTAAGTAAGTAAAAAATAGTCTCCTGTATTTTTGAATGTAGGACAAACTCCTTTTAAGTGAACTATTTTCGCTGACATCAAGGCTACAGATCGTACTTAAACCAACCGTACCGTTGATGAAAGCTCTGGCATTCAGATTGAGTAGTCCACATCGGGACCAACCAGGCTGATTATACCTCAGGAATTTGAGTCTTCGAAGAAGTTGTGGGTATCAGTATGTGATGAGTTGCAGTATGTGTCTAAAAACTAGAGATTTTCTTTAAGCTTAGCAACAAGTATATTATGAGTTTCGTTCCACTCAGACTACTTCGCCCAATTGAATACCAGTTGCCCAGTTTCGTGGAATAGCGCAGACAAGGAATTGTCTGCTCAGTAGATTTTATTGCGAATTAATAATTGCGAAAGAATGCATGGCAATCGGTTTTGGGGAAGTTTAACCACCATCTGGAACTATTTAAGATTAAGCTTAAGGATTGCATGTAGGTGGATTGTTTAGATGTTAAGGACATAGTTAGGTATATTATTTAAGTTTTTCAGCTTGAATGTTTTCATTACGGACTTTACAGAATATTTTACATATTTTGTATTGTATGAAATCAAAGACACATTTTGTGACATTCTTCGACTAAGGCACATTGTGAGAAAAAGTTACCATATTTTTTTGCCACAAAAATTTCGGTGTTCTTATAAAAACAAAAAATTACTTTTTCTCATTTCTCGAAAATATACTATCAAATTCCATTCGTGAAAGAATGTGATAAGCCTTACGATCATGTTTTGCTAGGCTGTCAGAAAATATAAATATATCGTCGACATATAGTAGAATATTTATTATCTTCAATGGTTCAACCAGGAAGCCGCCAAGATGATCAGAGTGCAGATCATTCAAAAATCTTTGTGGATACGAGGGGTGCCGTAAAAGTTTTTAGTAAAAGTAATAAAAAATTAATTGCTCTTATTGCTTTTCAAAATATTCGCCTTTAAGATCTATACACTATTGCATACGCTCAAACCATTTATCGAAACACTTTTTCCAGTCCGAAGATGATAGCTCCAAAACATGGTTTTTGAACGGTTCAACCGCTTCAGACGATAAAAAACGCATCTTATCTGTGATTGTTGGGAACAGTCAATGGGTGTCAAGTCGGGGCTGTAAGGCAGATGACCCATCAATTCGATCTTTTCAGTGCTCAAACACTCGCTTGTTTGATGTGATGTGTGTGAGCTCGCATTATCGTGATGCAAAATGATTCGCCGTTTTGGGTGGTTTTCTCTCAATTTGTTGAAAACCTCATGCAAACAAATGGTCGTACACCAAGCTGAATTGACTGACTTTTGATTTTCATGAGCCACGGTAGCCACGTGACCGGTTTTCGTGAAGGAACACGCCCATTTGCTTCCCAACACTCCGAGCTCGCACAACTTTTGTTGGATTTTTTTGGAATTGGAAGCCACAAACAGTGTGCCCTTTTCTTTTCGGCTCATACGCAAATATCCATGACTCGTCACCTGTCACGATCTCGTATACGTTTTTGGAAGTACCGAATTCCAGGAATTTTTCAAACATTTGGTGGTACCCATAGACACGAACCTTTTTTTGTGCGTCTGTCAAAAAATGTGGAATCCAACGTGCACATAGCTTCTGCACCTTCAAATGTTCATGTAACATCGTATATACGCTGGTGTTACTAATGCCTAAGCCTCGATCACTCGAACACTATCCAAGGATGGTGCTTCGTCGCCAAAAGTCGAATGAAGTGATTCGAAGTATTGTTGTTAAGTTAGCCCCTTTCGGAAGTCGTATAAAATCATCACACGAAAATGTTCACGCGATAATGCCATTTTTTATTGAATTAAATTTTTCAATTAAATAAAAAACAATGTTGCGATGCGAACTGGCAGATTACTTTTGAGAAACATAACCACCAGAAATGTTGAACTTTTTGACTGACATTTTCTAAAAACATTTACGGCACCCCTCGTATTCATTGAAGTGAGAAAATTTAAAGCAGAGCTTCTCTATTGATGTTGCCGATTTCAGCTTTCACACCGAAAAAAATCGTAAAACTTTTTTCCGGCATAACTGAAGCTGGATGTTGCAGGAGCGGTTGTTTTTACTTTAAAAAGTTTTTTGTTAACGTACTAAAAAAAAAAGATATTTATATTTACAACACATTTATTTATGAGTCCTTCTCTCATTTCTAATGCAATAAAATTTGTTCCTGTTGTTTGTATGCACAGCACAACCCCTTTCCATCCACAGCAATGTTCCACGAAAAGATTCACCCCCCAATTCACCAAAACCAATTCACTTTATGTTTGTTAACATCATTACTTTGGTTTTATCGCGTGCATCCCACATAAATATTTTATTTTCTTATCTTACATGTGGCACAACTTTAGAATACAAAAAAGTTGTTGCACCGTATCAATAATTACATGAAATTGTAAAATTGCCTTTGTCTATTTGTCATCTGTAACTTAAAACCACAAAGCTGTAATTATGTGCTGCAAATTGTTCGTTTCGATTTCTAAAAAGGATGTCATTCTTCGTTTTGTGAAGCCGAAGGACCAACCAAATACAGTAAGACTTCCTGAGTATAGTGAATACATACTCGTACGAATAGGAAAACAATGCAACTACACCTGAAGAGCTCTCAACTTTTGTACACTTAGCTTTTATACAAGCTCACAAAATATAACTACATACAAAATAAACAGTTACAAGAAAATATCCATCATACATAGAGTAAGACGCGAGCTGCTGAAGTTTTCTTGAGTTCCATATGCTATACAATTTATGGTATACATGTTCTGAATGTAATTTACAAGCAATAGAAGATGTGTTCGACTGTAAAGAAGGGGTATTAGTTCCTTGGTAAAAAACGGCATTATACTGAACCACACTTGAATGGAAAGAAATTGCGAATGGGTGCAATATACCCATGTATTTCCAATTGACCGTCACAAAAGCCAAATTGTTTAAACAGAGTATCTACCTTTTTTATTTTGTTTTTAGTGCACTTAAGATAGTGCACTTTTTTTTTAATTTTAATGCCTGACAAATTTATTAATTTTCCTCTGAGGTTACTATTTTTTATTCAATTATTTATTCCATTTAAACGTTGTTATAATTAAGAAACTTAATCAACTTGCTATAGCTAGCAGTATAGATATTTATTTTTTATTATTTAAAAAAATTATAATATATTTTGTTAAGAAGAACTTAATGTAGAAACCTTTAATTCTGTATATTTTCTTATTTTTTTTTAAAACTACTAAAAAATAGTTAACAAAAAAAACAACCCACAAAAATTAAAATTTTTCATGTAAATTCTTTAATAGGAGATACATATGTGTGCAAAGTATAAACCGGGTTGATTTGGATAAAGTTAATATTAGAGCCCCTTCACTTCAAATTGTTATCAAAAACTTTTATCACCGGAGATGCACATGTGTAAAAAAATTTGTATAGAAGCGCCCGACCTTAGGGCCCGATCACTTCAAACTTTCAATAGTAAGTGTTGTCATCGAAAATACACACGTGTTTAAAATTTGAAGAAAATCGGGGTTATTTTTAAAAAATGTATATGGGCACCACGAGCCTCATGACCCCGGTAACTCCAAAACTGTTAAGAAAAAGTTTTGTCCATCGGAGATACACAAGTGTTTACAATTTAAAGAAAATCGGGATAATTTTTTAAAAACTTATATGGGCGCCCCTCGGATCACTCCAAAAATTTTTACAAAAAAATTTTGTCATCAGAGATACCCATGTGTTTAAAATTTGAAGAAATTCGGGCAAAGTTTTAGAAAATTAACTGGGTCCTCCTCGAGCCTCAGGGCCCATTCACTCCAAAATTTTACAAAAAATTTTGTCTATCGGCTTAAAATTTGAAGAAAATCGGTAGTTTTTACAAAATTCATATGTTCAAATTCAAAAAGTTTTGTTCATCGGATCTGATCGGATATGTGTATAAAATTTTAAGAAAATCGGGCTAATTTTTATTTTAAATTTGTATGAGGCCCCGCGACCCCGCAGCCCAGCGTCTTTAAATTTTTTTTAAATAAGTGTTGTCAATCGGAGATACATACGTGTATAAAATTTGAAAAAAGTCGGGTTAATTTTTTTAAAAAATCTGTATGGTGCCCCACCCCACGTCTCCGGGGTCCGGTGTCTCCAAAATATTAACAAAAATGGTTATCCATCGGAGATACACACATGTGCAAAATTTGAAAATAGTCGGGTTAATTTTTTTTAAAAATTTGTATGGGGTCCCACGACCCCGGGGCCCGTGGTCTCAAAAATTTTTACAAAAAGTGTTGTCCATCGGAGATACGCATGTATATAAAATTTGAAAAAAATCAGGTTAATTTTTTTTAAAAATTTGTTGGGGCCCCATGACCCTGGGACCCGGGCTCTCCAAAACTTTTACATCGGAGATACAAATGTGCAAAAAAATTTAAAGAGGTTCGGGTTAATTTTTAAAAATTTTGTAAGGGCTCTTCGGTTGTCCCCAGCACAACTGGCATAATAGAGCTGCTAATATGACAACTCTATGATACCCATCGTACAGACCACCCGAGACACTGCCCCCGGTTATTCTTAGGGTTAATGGTCAGACACAACCCCAGTCGAGCCACCAGTATATATTCGTACCCTGCTGGTTCATCGCAAGTAATTCATAGCATAGCAATTCATCGTAGCAACAATTCATCGCAACAAAATAAATACCGTTTATCACAAATTTAATTTACCGCTACCCAAACACACTGTAAAATACATTGCACTCCATTAATTTATAGTGAGATAGGAGTTTTTCCTTTTAAAAAACATTTTTAAAAATTATGAGAACACTGTCATATGAATCGCGATGAAAAATAATTGTCTTGCGCGATGAATTACCACTTTGAGGCTAATTGCTTTGCGATGAAGTGCTGCCACGATGTCCTATGCGATGAATTGCTTGCGATGAACCAGCCTAGAATCGTATATATTTACATTATTTTTATTACGGTCTCTTTCAGGTACGTTACTACAGTATATCCAGTAACCATCCCGACTACCCAAAGTCATTGAAACAGTGCCATGGTAGATTACGGGCACCTTGCACATTGCACAAGAATGGCTCAAATGGTATCAATCCATTCTCGAAGTACTGAGGATTAGGATAAAATGCTCCAGAAATTATGTCGTTTGCAATAGAGGCTGACTGAGCGAAATGATTCCTAGTAAGATCTAAAATGACATTATCGAGTCTTGACTCCCCGAAAGCGTCCAAAAGTTTTTTATTCGACACAAAATGTCTATAAACATAATATGTTCCCTTCTATGCATATACTCTATATATGTATTTCTGTACTCTAAGGGATTTCCTCTCAAGGACGCGAAATTTTATCATATATGAAGGACTTCTTAACCTCCCATCTCACATGGCGTGAATAAAAAAAAATTTCAGAGCCATAAAAGCGGCTTTTCCCTTTTTTACAGTGGTATTTACGTGTTCATTGTAATACAAATATGTACACCCAAATACCGTACGTAGGACGTCTTTGTTGGAATTTGAAATTTGCACCAGTTATTAGTAAGTTTTTCCAATTTCGTCGAAGATCTTGATTTTCATTGTCTTAAGCTTCCATGTTTCGCAGTATGCCCGAAATTCACTGAATTTCGATTTCTAATTTCTTTGCATTTCCTCGACTCTACAGCCGTGTACGTGTAGCATAATATCGTCAGCATAAGCAAAGGACACATCTATATCCTTCAGCACTTTGGAAATAAATATATTAAACAGAAGTGGCGCTGTTATTGCGCACTGTGAAGTACCGTTAGCGATATTGAAAACCCTAACTGCCGCGTTCATATTATCTGCTACAACAAATTTCTTCCCGTATATCATTGATATAGTAATCATGAACATTTTCAAACTCAGGATTTTGCAGATTTACCCATTACCGTATCTCATGAGTCAGAAAAAGCGAACTTATTGGGATGAATACACCCGTTCATGTATATTTATTTATAATTCAGTCTAAGGACTAATTTATCTTAAAAGCGTTATAGTATGCAACGTTAAATGTAGGTCTTTCAGTCATAAGCGATTTCTGAAATAGACTGAAAAAACCGCATTTAATTTTGCATATATTTAGGCTTACAAAAAATCGATAGCGATGCGTAGATTTAGTATTTTTCTCAGTTTCGTCTGACAAGCGCAACCCGAGCGCTTACCAATTATTTTAAAATACGTCCCATCAAATTTTGACTGGTAGAAGCCGAGATATACGACTCGGCAAACGTACAAACGTAAAAACCTAAAATCATAAAAACGTAAAAACCTAAAATCATAAAAACGTAAAAACGTAAAAACGTAAAAACGTAAAAACGTAAAAACGTAAAAACGTAAAAACGTAAAAACGTAAAAACGTACAAACACTCGCTGAAAAAATCTTCATGTCCTTCGGCCTTCGATTTCACAATTATTTTCAACGCGCAATTAAACTTGCAAATCAGATAAATAATGTCTGTAAAATACATCTATTCAAAGATGTTAGTTTCTGTCAAAAAAATGTATCGGTACGAGTATTTACCCAAAACAATTATTTTGTTACTCAAGCCGTTTTCTTTATTTTTCTACCATAAATTTGTATTTTTAGTTTGATTGTCTGTAATAGCGTAATAAACGATAAAACTTTTTGCTGGAAAAAACGTATGCTTCGTACTGTTTTATCGCTTTTCCACGTGTAGTGTACAAGTGAAATACCCATGTCCACCAATTCAACTGTACTATCTAGTTTATAGCTCTGTCTATCAGCATCAACATGATCCACAGCCATTCAAAATAGAAGCTCGCAGATATCTCGAATTTTCTTCTTCTTAAGTAACTCAACGTTCACGCTGTACCAGCCATGAACGTGTGCCAATTATAAACTAACTAGTTTAGCGGGGAGTTTTGTTCTACACCATCCTTTTAAAAAAAACACAGATATATGAGTAGTTTACAGCATTTTATTTCCTAAGTCCGGTCCTAGGATTGACTATCAAATTATTTTACTTTTCTTTTCGTTTCGTATGGCAGCGGTATTATTTTAAAACTGATTTTAGGAAGCGGTATGTAGTCCTTTTTTGAAGCCATTTTCTAAGCAGCACAAAGGCACACATATCTTGCACAAGAAAACTAATGAGACATAAGTAATGACAATGGGAAACAATGTACAAGATTTGCGCGTACCCACAAACCCACATGGGTATTACCAGAAGAAGCCACTTACAATCAGACAAAGAGCACATGTTAACAGATCGCAACCGGTATACCCAAGAAATGTTGAAGATCTTACTCACTTACAATATTTTGCTGAGGGCAGTATATATATGTATATTATTTCACAATCTCTGCACAATTATTTTTAACTTGTAGAAATAGTTTACACATAAAATTGCAACGCGCTTCTCATTTTTTTTTCTAGAACTTCAAATCTTCAGGACATTCTAATTAGTTTTGCACTTGAACTTACCCATTTGGGCTTGACACACTGGTCCCAGTTTTTCGATATCGGACATCCGAATGTTGTATGTACATAGTGGCCGACACTGTGGTAATAAACCAGATGCCTGACAACATGTAGTCATGTTATATTTAGTGGGTGTGTCCTCGTAAGTATCCTATAAGGAATAGACATAAAAATAAAATACAAATAAATAATGTTTATGCACAATATTGATAAAACAATTAAAGTGTTGTCTTTCAGCTATAAAAATTAATGCTACCTTTAATTTTGTTCGAACGATCAATCGCGAAGAGGCTTCACTTTTGCCATAGGCATTAATTGAAACAACATAGCATTCATAGTAAACATCCGGTATGAGTCGCTCCAGAATCAGTGGTGGGTATTTCTGCAAAGGAAACCGATTGTTGTTAGGAAAATCTCCCAAGGACTTACTCGTAAAATTGATATTTTCTTACTTTTTCGATAGTCATGTAAGCATCACCAGCGCCAAGACGGCGGAACTTCATATGGTACGTAATCACTGTCTCCGCCAATTGTTTTGGTTTATTCCAATCGAGAATAACAAAAGTTGGAGCGACTACAACGGCTTTCAGCTTTGTTGGAGCTCCAGCTAGAACGCCGTATCCCTGGAACAGACAACTGCTATAGTCGGACATATAGCGAAGACATCTGCAAAGACAAAAACATCGTTCTTATAACGCTGATCCCCCCTACAGAGTTGCAATACTCACTTGAACAGGCTGAAGTCCAGGCTTGTTACTTTTCCCGAACACAGTGGGAAACAAACATCGGGAATTCCACGCGTTTTGCAGCATGGCGTATGATCAACGTTATTCGCCAGACAACTAAACGTTATGTTCGACCAAGGCGCGCAGACCATGAAATCCGGTAAACTGGCCAAATCCGTCTTGCGCGGATCGCACATCTTGTCAAGACACATGCGATGCGACATGCCGTTATCCTCACAGCACTCCCGAATATTCGGCAAATCTGGGATTGTGGCATTTGCGGAAACGGCCTTGGCAACGTCACTTACGATAGCATTAGCGTGCGTGAAAATCCGCAGCCGATAACTTGGTAAACTTGATCCGTATTCATTTTTCGCTGTCACAATAACAGCGTACATGGTCAGCGGACTGAGATTGGTGACCACAGTTGACGTTTGATTGGCTGGAATTATCCGTATTGCCATTGTGGTTGCCGCCTTTCGCTCATCAGTCGAATTAACAGCTTCGTCGTCCTCGTCAGCATCGAAGAAATGCAACGCCGTCAAGTTGACGGAGTAAAACTTTACTGCTTCAGGTAGCCGCAGCGGTGGCGACCAGCCAACTTCCACCGAAGTCTCAGTTATCGTTTCAGCATAGACATCCGTAGGTGTACTGGGAATCATCTGAACACCTTGCAGAATGCACTGCAGGCCGCTAAGCGTGTGGTGCACACAGGAAACGCGTGTCCTTAGCAAATCCGTAAACGGTGTGTACTCTCCGCGGCACATGTCCTGGCACAAATCCGGCACCTGCTTCGCCACACAGCAGGGGACATGATTGCGCCCATCTGCCATGCACTTCACAATGTTGGGAAAATCTCTCTCGCACGCTTCCGGCTCTATGCCCGTTGTTCCATCCAGGATATTGTGCACATTACAAAAGCCCATGCACTCGCTGGTGACATTCTCCTTTTCGCAGCAATCCGTGAAGTCATGCGACAGCTGCGGCGATACGCTTGAGCGCCACAGCGAACGATTATCGTTATAGCTTAAGGGGGGCGGCACCAAGAATGAATCGCTCGTCTCTGATGCCTTCGCTGATGAGGTTTGCGTTGAGGCTCCCTTGGTTTTATTATTATCGTTACTTGCTGCATCTTTCTTTGGTTGAGTTGAGGATTTTAATTGTTTGACTACGAACGAAAAGGACAACCAGTCATGGATGGATGCAAGTGAGTACATATAAGTAATTAGGATATTTTCTTTTAGCTTGCTACTGTTAAAGTTAATGTTGAAGCTGCTATTCCTGTATACTTCATACCTGATAAAAGATGTATACTCCGCAGAACTGGGTCGGTGTTTATTTCACAAATATAACTTCCTGAATCAGAAGACTTGACGTCCTTTATGTGTAGAACCCAGACATCACCGCCTGACGCCAATATACCTTTTGGATCTGAGAACGTATTATAGAAATATTAATAACCGTAACAGGATTTTTAAACTAACAATAACCCAAGGCAAATATTTTCGTCAATGTTAGGAAAGAACAGAATGGTAACAACGTGCCCGTATAACGGAATTCACTACTAAGAAATTATACTTCATAATAATAAAGCAGTCGGTTTCTACATTTCAGAACAGTTGCTGGGTCAAACATAAACATACAAATACATTTTTCGGTATACATACTATCATCGTGTAGGACACTGATTCGATTGTCATTAGTGACTCGGCTCATTCCTGCCGAGAGAATGACATCCTCACTTTTTCGCCATATCACTGTGTTATTTGAATATGCCCCCGAGATAACACATGTCAGTAGCGCGTCCTTCCCCTCCCACACTTGTGATGGTCCACCGGTTCCTATATCGGAAACAAAAAACAAACAAAAAAACAAAAAACGATAAACGGGCTCGTAGATAGATTTGCGCTTCAGGGCAGTTGCACTGTTCATCGTACCAATCAGATCACCAGAGTTGACAGTTGAAAAAATGCAGCTTGACGTTGTTAACACCACCAAGAGCTTAAACATTTTCCAAAGTGGATCTGAAAATGAAAATCACATTATACTCGTAATCAAAAAAACATTTCATCGATTTATATGTAATCAGGAAAATCAGAGTTGCAGGAAACCTTTTCGTCTTTTATAAAATGTTAAATTCTAAGATAATATCAGATATAAATATAAATATCTTGGTTTTTGATTCCAATAAACGCAGTAGTATAACATAAAGAGCTGTATAGAACTTTAAAGCATCAGTAACTTCTAGTATACTAGTCAAGTGTCACACTACCTGAATTGATTTTTCTAAAGGATTCCAATATATTAAAATGAAAAAGGTTAACCAGTTCTGAACCTCAATCGTAAAAATAATAATCGTGACAAACCGATGCGGTCCAAGGCCTAGATTCCCGCGACCATTCGTGTTGGGTGTGTTATATATTTCCACACAAATTAGAAGGAACGTGCAATTCAAGGTCGTATCCCAAAGGCGAATTGAGAAGGTTTCCGTGACAGTTAGTACTCGCGGATGTTTGTCAGATAGTCGCGAGAGGTGGGACCACGAAAAAGATTTTCCTCCTGCTCAAGCGTCCACGCAAAGAAATGATGGGTGGAGTTGAAACTTTCGCAAAGAGCAGGGACTTTTTCCTCTCCAAAAAAAATTAAGACCTACAAGTAATTTGATTTGATATTTCTATATATGCCTTGTAAGAGTAAATAGTAGCCTGGTCATCGGAGGGAGTAAAACATGTATTACAACAATTAAGAACACATATGGTCGTTCCAACGAAGCGTGATTTTGACGCACATACCAAGAATTAATTCTCGGTTTCTTTGATGCATTCATGGATTAAGGTTGGAAGTTTATTATTTTCTTAGGCTTAGACGAAAGAAAACTGGCAGGTTTTAAAAGAGCTTAACATACGCTGTTGTTCAAGTTCCACATCCGAAAAGAAAAGACGTGAACCTGCGAACATATAAGAGAAGCTAAGAGTACTGTCGTCAGCGAAGGAATGTATTGGATTAGATGTTACAGACAGAATATCGTTAATGAAAATAAGAAAAAGTGTCGACGACAAAACACAGTCCTGAGGGACGTCCGAATTTATTTGGTAAACGTTAAACCTAAAACCATCCAACACAACTTGGATTGAACGGTCAGAAAGATATCTTCTAATTAATTGAAGCAGGGTTACATCGACATCGACAGGGTTAAATTCTCTATGCTAAGTTCGCGTGCCCGTGTGGGTGGCTGGCTGGCTGGTGGGCAGAATTCTTGTGAAATATTTTATAAAATACACCCGATTTCCTTGTGGCTAGGGGCGTGGAATTCAAAAATTAACGGTTATTTTAAGGTCAAGGATTAAACTTTCTGATATACCTTCTCCCAAATACAATATAGAGAAGTTTTTTTAAGTAGGCGGCGTTTTTAAAATTCATTGTCAGATTGGTTCCACAAATTAATGAACTAAATGAACAATTGATCAGATAAATTGCTTTCAGAATGAGTTTCTTTTAACTCACACTTAACAAATGATTAATGAAAATTAATTATTTAACCATAAATGTATAAATAAATATAAAATAACAATTAATATTTATTTACTTGTTGAACCATTTAGAGCTTCATATAAAGCGCAGGAGACTGTTAATGCCAGTATTTGTCAGATAACTAGGGTCATTATAAAAGAATGCTCCTAGTTGAAGCTTACGTTTTTGAAGGAGGGCTGAGCATGTACAGAGAGGGTGGAGATTGGTCTCTTAGTCTTTCTCGTCCATGCAGCTTCTGCAAAAGTCGTTTTGAGAACTCGCCGAGCCGTGCTGCATGCTTACCTATTAGACAATGCCTAGTAATGCCACGCGTGCCCGTGTGGGTGGCTGGCTGGCTGGTGGGCAGAATTCTTGTGAAATATTTTATAAAATACACCCGATTTCCTTCAAATTTTATAAAGCATGTGTATCTCCGATGGACAACACTTTTTGTAAATATTTGGAAGTGATAGGGCCCTGGGGTCGGGGGGCACCCACACAAATGTTGTAAAAATAGTAGCCGATTGTATTACAATTTTATACGCGAGTGTATCTTCCACGGGCGACACTTTTGTAAAATATTTGAAGTGATCAGGCCCCGGGCTCGGGTGGCACCCATATAAATTTTATAAAAAAGTTTCAAATTTCAAATTTTATAAAGCATGTGTATCTCCGGTGGAAATACTTTTTGAAAAATTTTTGGAGTGATCAGGATAAGGGGCCTCCCAATTTTTTTTTTTTAAATGTTACCTGATCTTATTCAAACCTTGCACATTGTGTATCATTTGGCACGCTTGTATTTATTTTTCTCGGTTTTCTTTATACAACCAAAAGCTGTTCCTAGAAGCCTCTTTGCAGCTAAAATCATACCACCCATCCTTTGGTTTGACAGATTTAATTCTGAAAGGAATGTTTTTCATACCAATGTGAATTATGTTTGTGATCGCATCAGCGGCGGCATCCACCTCGCTATTGAGAAAGAATAGCGACCACTTAATTTTCCTAAAGAATGTATTAAGGCCGTACCAATTAGCTTTGTCGTAATACCATTCAATTCTTTTTGGAGTTTTTTCATTAACTGAGTGGTCGAAACACGAAAAATTAGCATATACAACACAATGGTCGGATGAGCCTAGAGGTGATGATACATTAACGATGTATTTATCAGAACTAGAGGTAAAAAAATGTCGCGAGCTGAGATAGTCTTACTATTTGTCTCAACAAATAGCTCAGCATACCTTCCCTCGGGTGTTGTCTGTCTAGAGTGGCGTAGCCAACCAGAATTGGGGACATTGAAATCGGCCGCAACAACGATTACAGAATAAGAGTCTTCAGTTACAATTCCTAACATTGAGACAGTGGAGCAAATTCGTTAAGAGTTGAAGCTCTGTCAAAGTTGGAGATTTTATATAAAAAACAGTAATAAATGTTTTGCTTATGTATTATAACTTTAAAGCGTGCTTAACATACTCTGTTGTTCAAGTTTCACTTTCGAAGTTGAGGCATGTGCAAGTAGTGTGAAGCCTGTTGAGAAGTTGCAGTGCTGTGGTAGGCATTAATTTGATTAGAATAGGAAGGACAATACCCATAAAAATTTGATTTATATAATTATTACGAATTTAAGCTTTCAAGAACAACGAATTACTATGTTTTATCAATATTCTACTGTAAATAACAAAGATTTTATATTTCAAACTATTTGGAATGCTATCCACTGGGATATCGGTTTGAGTGGCTTCGGATGGGACGGGCACCTGAATAGATGAGCGGGCATAACTTGGGGTCTAAAACCGATCGTTTTATGGCGGAAAGTTCTTGACGATGTGTGCCAGTGTCGGTTTTTCCTTCGCAAAAGGACACCATACTGAACGAACTAAGTCCCTTTATGTCAGACCTCACCTGCGGTGTACTCTCGAAGAGAGGACCGCTTGACTAAAATAGCATAATTATGAGCATACTTAATGGCGAAAGCCGGGTAAGTGCGGCTTCGTCCCACTCCAATGATGATGATGATGATGATGATAATGCCCTACGACTGCATTAGAAGCTGTTGTAGGGGCTTTCACACCTACCAATTTTCATTAGCAACTAGAATACGGGTACAAAACAGGTCACAATGCGGGACATCTGAAAGTTCTTGACTCAGTTCCCGAAAGAGTTATGTTCTGCACTGTATCCGACACCATGGTCAGGGAGTACTGTTTGGGCAGGTTATTTGAGGTAACAATATTGGACCGCGCAATCTGGTCTAATGGTGTTCCAGCATTGGACGCAAAAGGTCTGATCTGGGTGTTTTCAAACCCAACACCAAAGTCTCGATACCAATGGGTGAGAGTCCCACGGTTTTTCATGCGGAACTCCATGCCATTGAGGTCTGCGCTAATATTAACCTTAGTAAGGGTATTATCGGCGCTACGATTTATATATTTTCAGATAGTCTGGCAGCACCGAAAGCGTTATCGTCCAACATAATTGACTCTAAATCATTTAAATGCTGCTACGATGCACTGCAATCGCTAGCAAGGCATAACATGGTGGAGCTTGTAAATAACATTTCTTCGATTTTTTAATTTTAATAAAGGGCTTAGCCCACCTTTTTGCTCTGTCGATGTTCCTACTGATCCGAAACCAAAAAATGCCAGGTATTATTTAACCAAAAATGTTTACAATATCTGCACAAATTTGAAGCTGCAGAGAGGCTAAAAAATAGCATATCAAGTAATATTGTATATAGGTATATGGTTTAGTAGTACATATTGTTATTGGGAAAATAGTTACTGGGTATTTCTACTATACAAACTCAAATTGAAACAACAAATCTTGAGTTAACTTCATAAACAATTTTATCCAGCCAGGTATCCACTCTATTCAAGTTCTTCGAGTGGTGTTACGCAAACAACAGACCAGTTTACATTAAACGTTCATTGTCCAAATAATAAACTATGGGCGGAGACATCAAGGATAGTACTCGTTGGCAGGGAGTAATCCATCAATTATGCTTACAAAACTTATCGAAGCATAAAAATAACAGAGCGCATTTAAAGGCAGATTTTTTAGTCGAACTGTACAATTCTGGTAAAGTTTTGGTAAAGCCGATGAAAAACATTTGTTTACTAAGTTTAACTATGCATAACTGTATCACTTGAAAAGTTCAATATGATGTTAAAATTATGCTAATGAACGCAGAATTTTATGCGCTAAATACAACTCACTTTTAGTTGTTAAGATGTTCTGTTCAACTTTTCGTCGAACAAAATAGTCTGTAAATTAAAACCCCAAAAAAATTACCATTATAAATTTATGTTAATCACCAAAAGGCAAATCTTTGTTAAAAATTTATGTTAATCTTCATAAATGCAACTGAATACGAAATGTACGTAAAAGAATGTAGAACGAGCTACATTCGGTAGGTTTCACGATGTTTTACAATTGTACATATAGGTTGTGGCTTAGGGGCGTGGAATTCAAAAATTAACGGTTATTTTAAGGTCAAGGATTAAACTTTCTGATATACCTTCACCCAAATAGAATATAGAGAAGTTTTTTAATTAGGCGGCGTTTTTAAAATTCATTGTCAGATTGGTTCCACAAATTAATGAACTAAATGAACAATTGATCAGATAAATTGCTTTCAGAATTTAAAAGAAACTCACACTTAACAAATGATTAATGAAAATTAATTATTTAACCATAAATGTATAAATAAATATAAAATAAAAATTAATATTTATTTACTTGTTGAACCATTTAGAGCTTCATATAAAGCGCAGGAGACTGTTAATGCCAGTATTTGTCAGATAACTAGGGTCATTATAAAAGAATGCTCCTAGTTGAAGCTTACGTTTTTGAAGGAGGGCTGGGCATGTACAGAGAGGGTGGAGATTGGTCTCTTAGTCTTTCTCGTCCATGCAGCTTCTGCAGAAGTCGTTTTGAGAATACGCCGAGCCGTGCTGCATGCTTACCTATTAGACAATGCCTAGTAATGCCACCTTTTAAAGCACTAATGTGCAATCTTTTTTTAAAAGATCAAACACTTGGAGCGTTTTGGATCCAGCTTGGGCCAGATCTGTTTTGTCGGTAGACAAGTTGCTCCGTTTGACCACAAACGGTCAGTTTTCTCGGTAGCATCCTGCTTTAACAGGAGTTTACATGTAGCGATAGGTATGCCTAAACAATCATTTTCAGCAGTGAAGTTTCATGTTTAGTGAGCTCATCAGCCATAGAATTTCCCGGAATGTCTCTATGCCCCGGCACCCTAAACAGGTGAATGTTATACTGCTCTGCCATCTCCTTGAGAAATAATCATCAGCTTAGGGCTATAAGAGAGTTCCAGGGTTTTCAACGAAGCTTGGGTATCCGAGAATATGCGGATATTACATTCCTCTACAGTCAAGATAAAGCTTCTTTAATCACCATGAGCTCTGCCTGAAAGACACTCATGGAAAGACGGAAAGAGGGACTAAGATTTTTTAATAAAAAATACCTCCGCCAACCCCATCATCAGTTTTTGACCCGTCTGTGTAAAAATGTATGTATTCATCCTCCAAGTGAGCGCCTTCCTTTAAGAATGATCTGGGTGGGATTGTGACCTGGAATTTTTTGTTGAATTGTAGTTGTGAAATGGTGTAGTCTGTGTTGCCCAGTGGAAACCTGAACGAATTCAGAACAGAGGAGTGTCCGATATCATGCCTGGACCCCTGGGAGATTGCACTAAGGCGAATAGCCGCACTAACAGCTACTTACCTACTGAAGATGTCGAGTGGTGTAAGGTTAAACAAAATGTCTAGTGCAGCGGATGGAGTTGTGCGAAGTGCTCCCCTCATACATAAACAAGCTGATCTTTGGACTTTGTTTAGCTTGTCACGATTTACTGCGCTATCTAAGGTAGTCTACCATATAGCCACACCGTATAGAAGTGTCTTACTACCGCTGTATATAGCCAATCAGTGATATGGGGTTGAAGACCCCATTTCTTGCATGAGAAGTGTGCCACAGTGGCTTTACCAACTCTTTCTTGTATGTTTGGCTTCCATATTAGCTTTCTATCCAGAATAAGATCCATATATTTGGCTTCGTCAGAAAATATTTAGCTATTGCCCTTAATAGAGGGATGGGCTACATGCAGAGTTTTTTTACTTCCTTGTAAAGAGGACAAGTTCAGTTTTATGGGTGTTTATTATCCCTAAACCGCAACGATCTGCCGATCTCGTTAGCTTATTAAGAGTATTTTGTAGAAGTTCTTTTAAAGTATAAAGAGTGCTTTTCTGAGATGACAGTAGCAAAGTCATCCATATAAGCGATCACTACGCAGCCGTTTCAGGCAAATCAGCAGCTCATTCACCACTAAGTTCCATAGAAGGAGGGATATGACTACACCTTGCGGGGTTCCTTTGCAGACAGATCTTCTGGCGGATGTCGCACCCAGTTTTGAATTTATAGTCTTGTGAGCATTAATCAATTCGCCAAGTGAGTTGTCTATCCTCACAGCCGATAGTGCATCCGCGATCGCAGATGTGTGTGGAGTATAGGGTATACAAAGTTTTATTGCACAACTAAACTGCCAAAAAGTTACTCAATTGGGGAATTGAAATTATGTCTTAATTTCATTAGGGATGCATGTGGGGAACGATGAAGTTATTTTAATGATAAATAAACAAGGAATGAAAAAATGAACCCCTTGTGGGAATTAAAGTTTTTCCATGTTCCTTTTCATCTTCTTTTAGACTGCATTAAGTGTAACCGTGCGCCAAAGTAGACATTTGACGTACAGGAAAACCATCGTCGCACACAAGAGGTTATAATAAAAGTTAAAACGTTGGATGGCAAACTTTAAATATAAAACGACAGTTAAATGAGGGAATTTAAAAAAATTGTCACAAACTTCATAAAAAACATCAAGTACTAAAAGACATAAAATGAGTAGGATACACATCGCAGAGTGTTCTATTTAAGTCACCAAAGTTAAAGGAATTATTAGAAAACTGCACTCTGAAAACAACATTAAAAGTACATTTTTCATGTGATTTATGATTTGAAAAATTTACAAGTAGCAAATAAACCATTGAGAAAAGTTAATTTTCACTTAGTAAAATTCTGAAAGGCATCGGTATTTCAAAATAGCTAATCCTAGTCTAATCCTTTCACATGAAACTCTAGTTTGGTGGCCGTAAATTGCTCAGAAGGTCTTAAGGCTCAACTATAATGCAATTTCGCCCCCTTACGTTAAAGTCAAAATCCGACGAAATGCTTTCCAAAGTTTCTAAAGTTTCTCATCCGACCATAATGTAATTTTGTCAATGACAATGAAATAACATATGACAACTGTCAAGTTTTCTTAAGAAAATGCGCTCGCCAGCGCACATCTAATCGATTGCCAAAGTAACGAATCTATTGCGAACGCTTTTATGGGCACAGCATACATTTTCATTGTATTCGCTCATTTCATCGTCGGGTTTTGACACTAGCGTAAAGAGACGAAATTGCATTATAGTTCCGGCTTTAAGGTATTGATTGCATCATAAACAAAGATTAATTGGAATTAATTTAATCTGTGATGCTCAACCACGCCTTCTGACTACTATCCTCGCTCCATCATCTCAAGCAGCAATCATGTATACTATACGTCTCACAAAATCGATCATTATACTGTTATTGAGTTCGTTTCTAATAAAGGGTGTTTTTTTGGGAGGTTTGTTTTTCCGATAGATGTCGTTTTATTTTATGACAGTTGTTTTGACAGCTCAAAGTGGCATTTCTACTCAGTATTGTTTGGCAAATCATTATGAAAAAAAAAAAAAAAAAAAAATGACATTTGTGAAAAATAGTCGTGGTAGCCATATGCCAGAAATTGTGTTTAAATGTTAAATGCTAATCGCTAATCGCTAATGCTGTTAAATGTTAAATCGGCAACCTCTTAAAAAAACACGTTATATCTAACGGGTGTTTTTTTAAGAGGTTGCCGATTTTTTTTTTGAATAAAACACATATAAAATTATGAAATGACCAAAATTTTTTTTTATTTGGTAGATAATTTTTTGGCATTTAACACAATTTCTGGCATATGGCTACCACGACTATTTTTCACAAATGTCATTTTTTTTTTTTTTTTTTTTTTTTTTTTTTCATAATGATTTGCCAAACAATACTGAGTAGAAATGCCACTTTGAGCTGTCAAAACAACTGTCATAAAATAAAACGACATCTATCGGAAAAACAAACCTCCTAAAAAAACACCCGTTATGTATATATATTTATGCTCAATATGGCAAAATCTTTGAAAAAATAGTTCTACCTAACTTGCGATTACATTAGAACTGTCTTATCTTTGGCACGAAAATTTAATTAACTAT
Organism: Nephrocerus scutellatus; assembly: GCA_947095585.1. Classification (NCBI taxonomy): domain Eukaryota; kingdom Metazoa; phylum Arthropoda; class Insecta; order Diptera; family Pipunculidae; genus Nephrocerus; species Nephrocerus scutellatus. The sequence continues at coordinate 75,476,480 of OX352765.1, read as the reverse complement.
TTTATTTGATTAGTTCCAAATCAACTAGATCACAATCAAACTTAATGTAGAAAATATATAAGACTTACAATAAAAAAATGCGCTAAATCAGATTTAATTGTACAAGAAGCCCTCTTCCATCGACGTCCACCACCTAGAGGTTTTTGCAATCACTATTCATCTGTGTGACCCCGAAAACTATAGAATCGTCTGTCCCCCCTTCCCGTAACCAATCACCTATCGACATCATCATAATGGTGTCTTACTATTTACCTCAGCTAGCGAGAAACTATAAATCGACATTAATATCGATTCTATAATAAATAGGCGCTTAGAATTGGCACCTGCGTTGAAAAATCGTAAAAATAAAGATCCTTGAAATTATTAATTTTTAATGTGTAAACATCTTAGCTGCTCTCGGTAGGGGTAAAATTTGAGTTGGCGTAACCACGTGATAAACTGTCTGTTGACATTGTTAACGCCTTCTCAAAATCGATGAATTCCGGTCAAAACTGCACCTGGTGTTTTGATCGGAATTCAACGCACTGTTCAATAATGATCCGAAAAGTGTTGATGTGGTCTTCACAGGAGAATCCAGTGCCGAAACCTGCTTGTTCAGCAACGAGTTTATCTTCCAGATGTTCCTTAATTCGCCCAAGTACTACTTTGGCTATTACCATTGCAACTGCAGGAAGAACGCAAATGCCTCTCCAGTAGACTACCTTTCTTAGAGAGCTTGCCAATCATTCCCTTCTTCCACTCGTCGGGAAAACTTTCTGCCTCTCAAGCTCTCATTGCTGATGTCGTTGGAGCGGCACGCAGAAACTCTGCGGGTATACCATCTAGTCCTAGCGACTTGTTGTTCTTTAATGAGTTGTTCACGGTAGCGATCTCACCATTACTGTTCATAGACAGTTTATCTGGCTCGCCTTGCGCAGGAGAGGTATACCCGATAAACTAATAGGTAATATTAAAGAAACCTATGATGGACCGAAATGTCATGTGCTGCATAGAGGAAAGCTGTCGGAGGAATTCGAGATCCTAAGTGCGGTACGACAAGGTTGCAGTCTATCGCCGATACTTTTTTTGTTGGTGATTAGCGATGTACTTCGTGCAGCTTTATCTACTGGAAACGGAGGAATTCGTTGGACTCTTACATCTCAACTCAAACATCTGGACTACGCTGACGACGTTTGTTTACTCCCACACAGGATTATAGAGCTGCACCAAATGACAACAAATGTGGAAAGGGAGGCAAATGTTACGGGTTTGAAGATTAATACTGCCAAAACCCAAATCATCAACCTCGGCATCGGCACTAACTCAGTAACTCAAGTTAACATTGCTGGACAACCGGTAGAGAGAGTGGAGAGTTTCCAATATCTTGGGAGTATTGTCTCGACCGAAGGTGGAACCGAACAGGGCATTGTCAACCGGATCGGCAAAGCAAAATCAGTGTTTGGAATGATGTCCATGATATGGCGAAGCAATACGATCAGCTTAAACACCAAGCTGCGACTGTGCCGTTCAAATGTTGAATCTGTGCTGTTGTATGGGTGCAGCACTTGGAAGTTGACCGCTACTATCACAAAATGATTACATACGTTCGTAAATAGGTCCCTACGGAACATCTTAAGGATTTTCCGGCCTAACCGTATCTCTAACGAACATCTTTACCAAAGAACGGGTCAGGAACCAATAGACACATACACTCCGAAAAGCCCCATGGTGGCCCAAAATTTAAAAGAAAGGGTTGTCATCTGAAATACACATGTGTGCAAAGTTTTAAGAAAATTGGGCTTTAGGAAGTGGGTTAAAAATTGATAACAAAATTTGGTGTGCCAGCCAGTCAGCCACGGGCACGCAAAGTTAATATAGAGATTTTAAAAAGGAGAGAATTTGTTCCTTGACTGAGCTCATTGGACAGTTAACCCTCTCAATAGAGCCGGTGTCTATAGCCATTTCGTTCGGCCTCTCATTTCCCTCTATATTACTGTGCACCCATACTATGGTAATGTCCAGGAATTGGTTGATCGAAGCCTTGGTACTAGCAGAATCGGGTAGCTTGTATGACCTTGGCAGATTTAGATCATCCGAGAAGATACCTGCACCGACTTATTTTGGATCCGTCAGTTGTTGCATCAAATTACCTCGATACTGCCTCATATTATCAATCAACGATGAAGTTTATGGATGCAGTAGTCAGTAGATGATGGTATCATACCTTCAGGTACCGTCTGCAGTATATTACAGTGCCCGTGTGGTCTAGTAGCAAACCAGCCAGATTCTCTGATCAGTACTGTACTGCACGTCGCAACATACTTGATAAATATGTCAGGAGGTAGTAGGTGCAAAATGGTGTTAGGGTACTCGGTCGGACATGACCGTAGAGCTCCTATGATGCCGACTGCTGCGAATCGCTGTACTCTGCTATGTTTGGTGACATTATACTTTTTCTTCATCGCTGGCCACCAGACTAGGGATCCATAGGTAAGAATCGGCCGTACATATTTGGCGCTTGGGGTAAGACTGAGAACTTGCCCAATGAGTTTTGGAGGGACAAAAGCCGGTATTTTAGATTGAGTGGTGAACAGTACCATTTCAGTCTTCCCTGGTTAACTTCAAGGCCACAGCTTGTTGCCCAGAAGCTGACTTTACCTAGGGTCCTTTCCATAAGTTTACTGATCACGGAAAGGTTCTGGCCTGATACGAGTATCCCCACGTCATCTCCGTAGCCAATTACCTTCGTCCTATCTATCCTCTTCTGTATCTAAGAATGGGGCTAGCGTAAACTGCTTGTAATTAATCGGGTGCTCAATCGTTCGCACAACCTCATGAATGTGGGTTCCGCTGGACCTGCCCTTGAGATATGCGTATGAGATCTCGATGCTTGTGGGACTTCAAATCGTTGCCTGATGATCTAGAATGCGCTCTAGAGCCTTTAGCAAGAAAGATGAGAGACTGAGTGGCTTAAAATCCTTTATTGTTGCATGGCCTCTTCTGCCTGCTTGAGGTAAGAAAACCACCCGAACTCTCCAGCTTCGGGGGACATAGCTCAGAAGAAGACATCTTCTGAAAATCTTCATTACCCAGGAAGTCGACTCTAGTGACTTGTTTAGCATAATAGGCTCCACGCCATCCAGGCCAGGAGACTTGTAGGTTGAAAAACTTCTTAGAGCCCAGGAAACCTTTTCCCGGGTTATGATATTATCCAACCGAGGAACTGGATGCACAGCATGCAATCTCTCCAAATTATCTGCGCATTGATAACTGCTGGTGGAAAAGTGTGTATTTATGAGAACATCCAGAGATTCTGCCGTCCAGTCACCGTCTGCTTTCTTGTTGAAAGTCGAACAGGTGTGCCACGAGCGTATTTGGACACACTAGAATCGCAATTGTATCGGCCTTATTTTGTTTTTATCACAGCCGCTAATTTCATGTATTAATGGAAATTGAACTAAATATTATATATTTAATACAAACTATGTTTTTACATCTATCCTCATGAATCCCATCACTCATACACTTTTTGATTTCAGGTAAAGCTCAAAACAAGAAGAAACGAACTCCTAAGCTCCACGCAAAAGAAATTATAAAAGAAGTAAGTATTAAGTACGAATACAAGATGTTTTTAAAATAAATTGCGATTTGAAAGCATTGAAATGGATAAAAGACATGAAAGTAAAATAATGAAATCCGAACCATCTTAACTTTGTAGGTAAGATAATAAGAAGAGCTGCACTAAGTGTCATCTCTTTTGAAATCAGCGTTACTTAATTTTTTTTAGCAAACCAAAGCTCATTGAAAAAAATAAGTACTCTAGTACTAGTTGACATAAAGGGACGAACATTCAATGAGAGATCAAAGTATTAATCCTTACTAGTCGCTGAAGACAGAGCAATTAAACCTCACCGATTTCACATCAAAACATCGCAAAGCAAATCTTGAAGATGCTTTGACTTTTGTCAACTGCTTCATAAAAATTCGGTTTTCATAGCAAATTGGTAGTAATTTAATTCGATCTCTATGGATCTCTTTGACACGATAGCATTGGGTATTTCCTAAAATAAAAGGAAAACGTACAACAAGAGTCTGAAGCAAACTCCGTATTTTCGCATAATTCATAAGCAATAAACAATTCAATAAAAACTCGGAATTCAAACGCTTGCAAAAAAGTGTTAAAGACGACTCACGTAGTGGAAGACCACCAACAGTAACTACAGAGAAAAAATGAAGGTAAGGGAGACAGCTGATGGCTTATAGAGAAATGCTACTTTCATATGTCCTCCAACTTAAAAAACCATTTGGGAGGACAAAGATTTACAACGAATAAGGAGGTCGAAGCTGCAGTAAATGTATTTTTTAAAGCTTTGAGGAAACCCCTTTTAAAACCGGTGCAATGACCTTAGATACCAGATAGAAGAAGTGCATTGAGCTTAAAGGTTATGTTGATCAATAAAAGAATTTTGGTGAAGATGCGATCTTTTCAATCCATTGCCGTATATACAAGTATTATACACAATGACGAAACCAAAGAGAAGCAGAATCAGAATCAGATTGAGAACAAAGCTAACTTTAAGTTTCCAAAAGGAGCAGATTGCTATGTGTCTTCTATGATAATAAAGCTGCAAAGAAATTAGTTGTTTGCTAAAACAAACCGCCCTCCTGTTATTTTTTAGATTTAACATAAAAACTCGTGTTATTACACGGCATCTTAAGTACAAGATGCCACCACCACCGGATGAAAAAACATGTAAGATGCCAATTTGCTACCTCATATTCCCATTCTAGCCCTTCATTAATTTCTTTCTTCTGTAAGCACGGAGCATTTTTATTATAGACTAGCTCCAGGGATGGAGGGTGTACTTTAGCCTATAACCTTCCTCTACCTGCCAATAATTTACATTGAAAATTGCATAAAAATAGGTTTGTAAATGTGGCTGATATTAACATTTTATATTCCCCCAGGGACTTAATCATATTAACGGATAAACGACATAAGTTTATTGTCATGCTTCATAGTTCTGCTTACAAATGTCATTCTTGTAAAAAACATGAAACCAGAGTTCAAACCTTAGAGTTATGAATCCATTACTAGGCATATGTTCCAGCATTTAGATTTGAATCATAAACCATGTGTTCCTGCTACTAATAAAAACGACTAAATAAAACTCAAATATTTCGAAGCATGTGGATTTTTGGTAATAAACCTCCAATAAATAACTCCAAATATTGGCCATTAACAATGAATCGTATGTACTTGAAATGTTTAATTCAGAAGAATAAAATTTCTTGGTATGGTATGGTATGTACACCAACCAAATATCTACTGAAATGACACATGACCACATGCGAGTATTTCCTGGTGTATGGAATGCGGCCAAATGGTAAGGTTTTTAGAAACGTTGAAGGAAATATTTATTTTACTTTATCGGACCTGGTTTCAATTTTTACAATTCGTTTCGAACGAACGGTACGTGCTGCTAGCTTGAACACTACCGAATCGTGTCATGTTTGCCACATTTTTATCGTCATTTTCACCGTGGGTGCTCAACTGAATTAGCCATTTACCCCTCAATTAATTAAACCGCCATACCCGCGGCGCATCGAATCCTTATCGATAAACCCTCGAACTTGTGTTCAGTTGTAAAACAATCTAAGCAACATGAGTGTGGAATGACCAAACTCTATTTTACCCCGTTACAATTAGTACCTATAGCTAACATCCTATCCTATTTTTTCTTTAATTATGTAGTAAGACATTTTAAATTAGATTTATCTTATTTATAATCAGTTGTATATATACATCTGTGAAATTGGAATTTTTTATCTTTATTGTCTATTTTTGTGTAAAACCTACCATTGGCCCTTAAATGTTAAAGCCTAAAAACTATCACCTTAAATATAAGATACAAAAATGTAGAAAATGTTTTTCTAATACCCTTTTAAAACTATCAGTCAGTCAGTGTCGGTGGTGCAGTGTTTCCAACTCTGAGACACCGAGTTCAATTCCACTGATCTAGATTACAAGCTCACATGATACGATTTTGTATACTCCACATGTACGGTTGAGTTGATGTATGAAGTAATCAAGATATAACCATTAATGATCATAATATTCTAGTTTGTGAGTGCTCTGGTGTGATATAAACTCCACACACCTTCCTTCCTTCTATCCTTCCTTTCCTTGTTCTATCGAAATTAGAAGGGTGCAAGCAAGTACCTTGAAATGTGCGCTTATTATAAAAAAATCGCTTGATTTGGAAGCTACTTGGACGTTGTAAAAGTAGACGGAGACCAGAAAATTATAAAACAAATATTTGAAATGACTTTTTCGGGTACCCAACCCGGAGTAGAATTATTAAACTGGTTAAAATTATTAAGGATTGGAATTATTAAGCATCAAAATAATTCATTAGATCAAGTATGGAAGAGTGCCATCGTTATTTTGATGGGTGACCTTAGCGCAAAGGTAGGAAGCGACAACAGTTATGAATGACAACGGTGAATGGTTTGCTGATCTATGTTCTGATCGCAGCCTAATCGTTGGAGGGACAATTTTTCCCCACAAAAACATGGACCTCTCCTGATCACATGTACAACAACCAGATTGATCACATCGCTATAAGCCGCAAGTGGCGATCATCGTTGCTGGACGTTAGAAGCCGAAGAGCAGCCAACGTCTACAGCGACCACCACCTCGTGGTTGGCAGTGTGCGATTGAAGCTTGCGGTCCACTCAACCACACGAAGTCAAACAACGAGAAAGCCAGCTGTAGCAGCACTGAAAGACCCAGATGTGAAACTGCAATATGTATCCCGCGTACAACAGTCTCTCTCTGAGATACAGCCCCAAACCCTAGAGTCTAAATGGGAAAAAACACTAAATGTTAGAAAAAAAAACAGGACGGAAGCAGCCTCAACTATTTTAGGTTATCCCGACAAAACTAGAAAAGAATCAGATAGCACATGGAACGCCATTCGTGAACGCCAATCCATCAAAGCAGAGTTAAACGCGGCCTCGGGTGCTGAGCGAAGCGCATTAGCGCGGAAGTATAGGGATCTGGACCGGCAAGTTGGCCGTTCAGCTAGGAACAACAAGCGAGCATGGCTAAGCGACATCGCAATACAAGCACGGCAAGTCGCTGATAGTACGCCAATAAGAAACACCACATCAACTACCCTGTGAAAGCTATAGACGGCTCTTTGATCCTTATGGAGAAACAAGAATTAACTCACTGGACAGAACATTTTAAGAATATTTTGAATTGTACTTCGCCAGGCACGTCCATCAACCCACATATGCACCCTAATAGGCTACTTAAAATCAGCGTCGCTGCTCCTTCATTGGATGAGATAAGGACAACAATTCGTTCACTGCAATCAGGTAAAGCATCAGGCAACGACAACATCTACGCAGAACTCCTTCAAGCTGACGTCGATATAATTACGCGAACATTGCATGCGATACCAAGGTATCTGGCAAACTAAAACCATTCCAGCGTCGTTAAAAGAAGGCTTAATAGTCAAACTCCCCAAGAAAGGTGAGCCAATTTTGAGAAATGAACAAGCAGGATTTCGCCCAAACCGTTCCTGTACTGATCATATTAACAACCTGCGTATAATCAGTAAACAGTCAGTTGAGTATCGCTCTCCTCTGTATATGGTTTTTGTAGATTTTAAACGCGCCTTGGATAGCGTGGGGCGAAACATGATGTGGCAGATTTTGTCTACCTAGTTATGGTGTTCCGGAAAAACTCATTAACATCATTAAGGAGCTGTACCGCGACTCAACATGCCGCGTCATTTATAACGGTCATCTTGGCTCACCTTTCAACATCTCCATTGCTTTTCACAATTGTCATCAAATGGGTGATAAAGATAGTAACCTGTACTCCATCGGGTTTGCCATGGAATGTTTTCACTGCCTAGAAGACCTGGATTATGCCGATGATATCTGTCTCCTTTCACAATCGCTAGGTGACATTGAGCGAAAATTAAACTCACTAGAACTCCACGCTAACAAAGTGGGTTTAAAAATTAACGTCTCAAAAACAAAACTACTTCACGTTAACGCTAGTGGAACATGTGATTTCTCGATTAACGGAAGTCGATAAGTTTTGTTATTTGGGCAGCTGGATGTCAAAAAATTATGGTGCTGACTTGGATGTATGCTCTAGTGTAAACAAGGTGCTCTATAGTATGCTAAATAATATCTGGAATCCTCGCAAATCTCCCGGAATCTGAAGCTAACGATCTTAAGATCTAACGTTCTCTCAGTACTCTTGCATGGCTGCGAAACGTGGAAAGCCACAGAGTCAATTGCGACGCGCCTCCAAGTCTTCGTCGACAAATGCTTAAGGCGGATACTGAGAATAAGATGGCCGGACATTATTACCAATCAAGACTTGTGGAGAGTAACGCAGCAGGAAGCAATCGCGATCACCATCAGTTGAAGAAAATGGAGCTGGATTGGTCACACTTTCAGAAAGCCAGCGGACGATACTACGAAACTAGCGCTAGATTGGAATCCAAAAGTAAACCGCCGAGTTGGCCGTCCTAGCAAGACATGGAAGAGGACAATAGAAGAGGAAGCCAAATCCCAGGGGACCGAGTGGCGTCTCTTGAAACCTCAGGCGAATAATCGAGTTCGTTGGCGGGCGTTTGTAGAAGCCCTATGCTCCCCCGCGGAGTAAAGGAAAGAAAGAAAATGAAAGAAGAATTATTAAGCTAGATGGTTCATTATAAAATATTTCTAAATTCGATTTCATTTAGCAATTCCCGCAGTTTAATTTAGGATTGCACTAGAAAAAAATATGTTCTTTCTTTCCCAAGGAGTAACAGTCAACAACAAAAATTGACATTATTTTTACTAAACTGTGAGCCAAAGTGTTTTTGCCATAAATTATACGGCTTTTTGTACTTAATGGCCTTGGTTCGAATTCACTTTTTGGTTAACATCTATCATGAAATGATGTAGCTCCGACAATTTTATATTTGCGAAAAAGTAAATATTTAAATTGCCGCTACAATTTCGGTAGCACTTTCTCGTCTATCACAAAGAGCTTAACCTCAGCAAAATTGGAAAAAACTTTTGCGCGTCGTTTGACATCAAACAAAATTTCAGACACTGAGATGAAAGTATCTTTAGTATGAATAAAAAAATCGAAAAATAAGAGTCACTGCAGAGTTTAACCGTTCTGTTGGTCCTTTACAAAAGGGATAATATATTATGATGTTGATATCATCGTCAGAAACATGAGATCAATCATGGTAGTAGTTTCAAGTCCAGCAAACAAAGTCCTGTCGAATGAGAGTAGGAAAAGGAAACTCCGTCAAAAATCAATGGTTCCTGTTGAAAATGTCGCTGTTTACAATCACACTTTTTTAATATCCATAATCCAATTGCACTTGACCTAGATAAATATATTATTTTTTTAAAGCTTTTAAATGCTTTTATGTTAACTTGCCTGAGTCTGTGTGTCTATGTGTCTTTCTGTCGGTTTATCTCATTCTGTCACGCTTCATTACAAATCGTACGTGTTTTTGCGGTAGGACTTTTCTGGAAGTCTTTTGGTGCTATTCAGGTGGATAGGAGGGTCTTGAAGTGAGTCATCATGGGGCCTTCCGGTGGGTCTGAAGAGGGTCTTGAGTGGGTTTGAGGTAGTTTTCCGAGTGCCTTGAGATGACGTTATGTAGTATTAAATGGGGTACTTGAGGGGATCTTGAGAGTGGTCTACAGGGGGTCTTTAGAGGGTCTTGAGGGGGTCTTGAAGGAGGTTCTTGAAGGGTCTTGAGGGTGGTCTTGAGGGGATCTTGAGTACGGTTTGAGGAGAGTCTTTAGATGGTCTTTTGGGGGTTTTGTGGGTGTTTGTGGAGAGTTTGAGAAGGTCTTGAGTGGGGTCCTGAGGGGGATCGTAACGTAATCTTGAGGGAGTCATGATAGGGTTTTAAGAGGGGTTTTCAGGGAGTTCTAAGTGGGTCTTCAGCCATTTTTGTTTATTTTATAACAGTTCTAGTTTCTTTAGATCTACCACCTATTTTATTTTTAACCTTTTAGGGGTCTAGTTATGCTTCCATAAAATCATTATATTATATTATTTTATTATATACAGGCGAAGTGATAAGTCCAGATTGTTACGGGTAGTAGTCGTCATCACTTTGCTAGTCTCATTGACTCTTGAAATAATAATATATATTATCCATTAATGGCACAAAAGCAAAGGCTATGAGAAAACAAGATGAGTATTTTTTGAAATTTCTCAAAGACTTCACAGAAATTAATAATAAAACGAAAGCGATTCAGTATTCCAGGGTCATATGAGAAAACGGACTAATATTGTAATTATCAAGTTATAGAGAAAACGTCCAAATCTTTACCGTATGATGGAAATGCCAAACGCCGAAAATACTTTGCACACCCAGAATAAACCAGTTAGTTGGAAAGTAATTTTTTGTTAAAACAATTCTGAATTTTTATTTTATTTTTTATTTATTGCCAGCTTTTTCCGAGCGCTTTGTTGCCCGAATGTTATTAACTACCGCCTTCTTCTTATCAGCCCATGGTGGGGGTACTATAGCCAATAACCTTCCTCTACCTGCCAATAACTTGCATTGAACTTTTTATGAAAATCGGTTTGTAAATGGTTCTGATGTGCAAAGTTTGCATTATCCAATGGGGAAAGGGGAGTGTATTAATCCTATAAACTTCATCTGCTGCCAATAATATATATTGAAAATTTCATAAAAATCGGTTTGTAAATGTGCGTTTCCATAAATAATAACATAAAAACAAAATTTGAATTTGAATTTATATAGATTTCACCTGATTTTACTGCTACTCCAAGATAACAATTACTTTGAAATTTTTATAATAACAAATGTTAACAACCTCAACACACAGGTATAGTGCAAAATTCAAGACAACAAAACTTGTCAAAAACTGAATATCTTTTAGACGAATGGCACATGAAATACTGGTACGTGCATGCCAATGGAAAACAAAGGATAAGTATATTATATATGTTGTTGCTATTTTAAAAATAGTTTCAGTTTCATAGTAATACACCTAAAAATATTTGCTTTAATTTAACAAAATATTAGAAATGTAGGAAATCATCAAATCAACATCACTATAAATGGTGTGCTCAGTTCCTAAATAAATCATTTAATGTTCCAAGCAATACCTCTGGGCTATCTTATCTTGACAGAGTTGAAGGAATTTTATATTTTACTATCAAAACATAAACATATAGTACAACGAAAAATTATCTGCTACACATCAGAGTGAAACCTACAGGCGAAAATATCTCAATCGCGTACTTTTCAGGATGACAAGAGAGAACACAACACCAAGGATACCAGTGCTGTGACCTAAAATGACAGACATTATTGTTATCATGCTTACGAGATTTAAAATATTTATAACGTCAGCAAAAATCTTTACATAAATTCTTTTGGGTAATATATTTTTTTGCACCGTAACGAAGCTCAATTGTCCGCAATGACAATAATTATGTATAGGAGAACAATGGAAAAATTCTTCTTTAAACATCAAAAATAAGGGCAATAAACTTTTTCCACATTGATTCCATCCAAGCTGGTGGTTTTATGTTAACTTGACGATATGATATTAAAATAAATGCAGTTGAATAGTATCACAGCAAGCTTGCAAATTTCTGATGACTTTTTTAATACCGATTGCCTTATTCTGATTTAAAAATTGTTGACCGACTTTAGAGGACGTGTTTGGATTTATGCAACTTTATGTTTTTCTATTGTTATCGCTTGTACCTTTCGCTTTGGCACGTCCGAGTCTCTTATAGCTCACTTCAATGCCAGGTATAAGGTAAGGAATGCCAGTCTACACCATTTTGTCGAATCCTGCTGCAGATACTGCTTGAAGTTGCTCTGCACTTTGCAAATTTTTAAGTGGATTTTTACATTGGGGTGTGGAGTTATTTGAGATCCCGAAACCTTTGATGGATTTATCTACTTTGGTAATGTTATCTGCTTATGATAGGTAAAAGGTAAGGTAGAAATGGCTTAGGCAAACTCAGAACGGTGACGTTCCGTTGTGATATCAGTGGATCTTATTCCTTTCCCCTTTTAAAGAAACTATTTGGAGCTTGTTTTCGAGATCTGAGTTTCTCGATTCTGTATTTGTGGAAATTGTTGTGCTTCGTTGTGCTAATGCCGCACAGAATCAGACATTCTTTTGGATATTTAAATGGTCACTATTCTTCCTAAATAGTGACGTGGATTCCGCCACTGATGCGATTACAAACATCATTTACTTTGGTATGCAAGACTTTATTCCTCTTAGAATTAAGTCTGTAAAACCGAAGGATGGATGGATGGTATGATTTTAGCTGCAAACAGGCTTTCAGGAACAAGCTTTCGGTTGTATAAAGCAAACCCACCAGAGGAAAACCGATAAAAATACAAGCGTGCCAGAAATGATAGCAATGTAAAAATACGCCAAGCGAAATTCACCTATGATCAAAGATTGAGGCAAAAAATACTACAATATTCCAACGGTAGTAAAAAATTTTGAAAAGAATCAATAATACTGTCTCGTCGTCAATTTAAACAATCATTCAATGACATTCCAGCTGTCAGCTCTAAAGAAAAGGCCAATCTACATCCTGCACATTTTGCAACTATCTCCACGCTTTCAGACTACGCTTTGCTTTGGACAGATTAACATTCGTACACGTTAAGTTGCTAGAGTTCTAAGTAATATCATGAATCACGAGAACTATTCAATGACCGCTAACATGGCTTCCATGGACAACGTTCTATTGGTTATCTGATGGCATATCTCACCGTAAAGTGGAACCAGTCTTTTCACAAGTTAGGTGAAACCAAAGTTGTTGCACTTGATATTTCAAAGGCGTTTGACAGAGTTTGGCACCAAGCTCTTCTGGCTGCTTTTGGAATTGATTTAAGCCAGCTTCAATTGATTAGAAGCTATCTTTTAAACCGTTCAATCCAAGTTGTGTTGGATGATTGTAAGTCTGATAACCACCGCATAAGTGCGGATGTCCCTCAGGGCTGTGTTCTGTCTCCGACACTCTTTCTTTTTGAATTCTCTATATTAACTTCGCGTGGCTGGCTGGCTGGTCAGATTTTCTGATCAATTTTTAACCAACTTCCCTAAGGCCGAGTTTATGAAATTTTCACACATGTATACAAATATTTTACAAAATTTACCCGATTTTTCTTTAAATTTTGTACACATGTGTGTCTTCGATGGAAAACACTTTTTGTAAAAATTTGGAGTGATCGGCCCCCTGGGGGCGTATGTTAATCTCGTTAAATTCTGACCTTGAAAGCATTGCAAAGTGGGGAGAACACAATAGAGTTGAATTTAACACATCCAAAACCCAATGCTGTCTTCTGTCGTTAAAACGAAATAGTAACCTCCAGCCATTATCCATGAATGGAATTTTCATCGAGGAAACTGAAAAACTAGCAATTCTTGGTATGTGCGTCAACGATAAGCTTCGTTGGAATGACCACATATTCAACGTCGCTTATAGTACGTACGTACAAAGCAGTGCAGCGAACAGTGCAGCACACAGCACACAGTCATTATGGTGCCCGACTGTTTTATCGTTGAGTTTAGTTATTTTGTTTCAAAATTGGTCGCCACGAAAGACCCTTTTATTTAAATAAAAATTTAAACAAAAATCCGTTGTATATAGTAACTAAATCCATTGGTTTCATCTGTTAAAGTCTTCTTTTGACAATATGGATGCCATGTATCCTATCTCAATATATTATCTATATATTTTTTATATCCTTTTACGAGTTTCAAGATTTTGTTTTCTTTGCTGGCGTATTCCTCACTCGGTTACTCAAGTATCACTTCATACGTACCAAGAAGCATTATCTACGAGTATACTTTAAAGAACGTCGTTTTAAAACGGCTTATTTCATTAACTTGTTTCCTTTTTATTAAAATGTTTTTATTAGTTGCCTTTCTTATCTGTGTGTTTGGGTGGAATTTCGTAATTGATTTTAAACTTACTTCCCGGTGAGCTAGAGACTTGAAACTTTAAACATAGCTCAGAACTGGGAGCAAAAAAAAAATCAAATTTTAATCTTACAATACAAAATAGCTATTAAAAATTCATAATTAAAAATTTTCAGGAATTTGATTATTATTATAAATTATTTTATACTCTTTAGTTCGTTTTAAAAACGTTTTAAACTAAAGGTTTATTTTATTCAAATAATTATTTAATGTACACATTTATCTTTAATACACACGATCTTTATTTTGCCCATCATTTGTAGGAACTTGCGTAAAAATCTCATTTATTTGTCTGGTGAGGGGTTAAAGAATTTCCTCGTGATCCTCCGGAAATAGATTACCGTTTTTTTTGCCTAAAATTCTTTCTTCAAAATAAGTTAATGAACTTAGTCCATTAGCACTATTTCGTAAGCCTTTCCATCTATCCTATTCTTCTGAACTCCTCCCGAGAAGTTGGAAAACAGCCTTTGTCCAGCCCATACCCAAAAAAGGCAAACCGTCGTCGCCTTCTTCGTACCGACCACTAGGACTTACATCCATTATTTCCAAGCTCATGGAAACGCTGATCAATTGTCAGCTCAAGAAATATCTTGAAACCAACGAATTCCTTACTGACCGGCAGTATGGATTTCGTAAGCAACGTTCTACTGGTGATTTGATAGTGTATCTCACCGAACAGTGGAACCGGTCTTTGCATCAATTTAGAGAAAGCAAAGCTATTGCACTCGTTATTTCTAAGGCATTCGCCAGAGTTTCTCATCAAGCTCATTTGTCCAAAGTGCGTGCTTATGAAGTAGATGATAAGCTGCTTCACTGGATTAGAAGCTATCTTTTGGACCGCTCAATACAAGTTGTATTGTATGGTTTCAAGTCTCAAATGAATTACTTAAATGCTGGCGTTACGCAGTACTCTGTTTTGTCCCCGATACTCTTCCTCATTTTTATTAATGATCTCTTATCTGTGACTTCTAATCCAATTCACTCTTTCACTGACGACAGCACTCACAGCTTCTCATATTAGTTTGAGGAACGTCACTCAAACAACTTCGTATGTTTAGCACGTTAAATTCTGACGTTAAATTCTGACCTAGACAGCATAATACAATGGGGAGAAATCAATCGAGTAGAATTTAACGCTTCCAAAACACAATGCTGTCACCTGTAGTCTAAGCGAATCCTAAATCCCATGACATTACCCATGAATGGCACTTGCATCGAGGAAACTTAAAATCTCGCAATACTCAGTATGTGCGTTAACGACAAGCTTCGTTGGAATGACCACATATTTAATAATAATAATATTCGGTGAGACAGACCATTGCAGTCCAAGGCCAAGCTTTTCGCGATCATTTGTGTTGCGCATTTATATTTTTGGACACAAATGGAAGGGACCTACAATTTAAGGCCGGCTTCGAACGGCGGATTGAGAAGCTTTCCGTGACAAGATATTACCTATTCGTGAGAGGTGGAACACCGTGAAAAATACTTTTGGTGTTACTGGGATTCGATTCGAACCATGAACCTCCTTCTCAGTAGCCACGCGCATTTCCACTGAGCCACGTCGCTCACATATTTACCGTTGCCAAAAATGCTGCGAAATGTTCACGTTTTCTAGCCCGGTGCAAGAAATATTTCACTCACTCTGTTCTGGCTACTAACTATATACAAGGCTTTTATTTGTGTCCAAAACTTGAGTAGAATTGCCATTTCTGGTCTGGTGCGCCTAAAACTAATTTGCATCAGCTAGATAGAATACAAAACCGCGCATACGCGAATACGAAACTTATCGGTGACGCAAATATAGCGAAATCAATAGATTCGCTTGAACACCGCAGGAACGTTTTCTGCTTGTCACTGTTTTATCGCTTCTTTTACCAGCTCAAGAGAAATAGCCAGCTGCATGCCACCTCTCTTTGAATTCAAACCACAATACTAGTGGCGCCCTGAATGCTCATCAGTTTACTCTCAAGCCCATCTTCGGACGTCCAGCTAAGTTCAGGGATTCGATCTTCAGCCGTACAACACGTATCTGGAATGCCCTGCCAAGCTCTGTCTTCCCACATCACTATCATCCACAGTCATTCAAACATAGCATAAATCTCGCCTCTTTTCTCCTACTATTCCTTACCGCCCACGCTGTGCCAAGCATATAGCCAAGTATGAAAAGGGTGCGAACCCCCTTAAGCGTGCGCTAATTATAAAAAAAATCTGTCACAAACGGTCTACAGCAAAGCAAAACTTAATACGAGTACTATATAAGTATACAAAACATACTAGTTCAAATTTCTTTAAAATAAAATAACTTACTTATTTAACCAAAGCACTTTTATTTGTGTTGTTTCAATCAACCGCTTCAAAAAAGAATCGTTAATTCTCACGTGATTTTAATTTGGGAATTTTCAAGAAATGATAAAAATCGAAAAATGTTTTTTGTTGCTTTTGGGTTGACAACAATTGTCAGGCTTAGAATTTCAATATTTAATTGGTAGCATTGAGCACGAATTCTGGTGTTGACTTGGTTACTGATTAAAAAAAATAAAATTCATCCAGCCTAAACTCTCGCGTGAAGCACATATTTGCGTGTCCTTAATTTGTGCCCCATGACATTTTTTCATTATTTTAATTTGAGTTGTTTTGTTTTTATTATTTAAAAAAACATTCGCATATACGCTTCTGCCTTCCACTCTCACCAGCCATCAAGAACAACAAGTAAAACCCATAAAAACAATTCAAATGATTTTTGTGCACATTCATACGTATTTGTATTTGTATCGGACGCTATTGGACAAAAATGTATACTCGTCGTTCATTAAACCAACTGGCCGTTCATTCCGCTCGTTGAGATCCTCCTCCCTCCGGCTAGGGGTTGGATTAAAAAAAGCAATCGGATTAAACACAAAGCAGTAGTAGCATAAGCACCCGTTTCATTTCTTTTTTGGCGGACGCATTTGCGCCAGCTAGCTTCTGCATACGATATCAGTATGTACGTTAAAACGGCAATGGGCTCATTGCAAACGCCAAACGACCGCAAAATTGTTGACCATAATGCTGCCGCGCCCTAGCGTATGTCCTTGGGAATGTGCACGACGAACAAAGAGCGAAGTGTTTGAAAATAATAAGAGAAAAGGGTTTAAGTCAATTAACTCGGTTGGATGGCTGAGAGATGAATGGCTTAGTTCAGCTCTGTAATGCTGGTCGAATCAATCGATACTTAGTCGTAATACGTACGTAGGTCATTAAAAATGAGAAAATCCCGTTCCTGTTCACACAGTGTACAACGAGTGATCATAGAAGTGAGCTTTGCACATTTTGAAACATCAATAGATAGCTTTTTGGTAAGAATTATGCACCTGCCTATCCATCTTGTACTATGAAAAGGAGGTTTAGCGATTTAATTGAGAATTAGAGTCAACTCTAATTTGGATTTGGAGATTTTAATTACAATAGTTTAATATTACAGACTATCAAGGCAACGTATATGTCAGATTGTCATATAACTTGGATAGAACCAAATATAATATTGTCAAATATTAATAATACAGACTAATGTTTACTCTTTTTTTTTCGAAGCTTTCCATAGCACAGCATCTCAGGCATGTTACGAGTATACATATGCACGGACAAGCATACCGAACAGCCAAGAAGAATGTCATACATGTATTATTACTGTATATTTTTCGCGTGCTACTCTAGCTGCAGATTTTATAAGACGAATTATCTCGTAAGGCATTTTGTTAACATTAAATAAGTCTGCCTTGCTTGGGAGCCATCTTAAAAATATATGTTCACTAGCTGACCCGACAGACGTTGGCTGTCCAACTTTCAATAAATTCGTTTGTGATCGTTTTGTGAATTAGTAAAGAGCTATTTGAAATGATGGTCCTCTAGGGGATCTTTTGTAGGTGTTTTTAAGGTTTTTTGTGGGTCCTTTGGGGTCATTTGAGGGTATTTTGGAGGTTTTTAAAGATTATTTTATGACTATTTTGTTGGTCTTTTGGGGGTCTTTTGTGGGTCTTTTGTGGGTCTTCTTGGGGTCTTTTGGGGTCTTCTGAGTATCTTCTGGGAGTCTTTTGAGGGCATTTTGAGGGTCTTTTAAGGGTCTTTTGGGGGTAATTTGTGATGTGAGGTCTTTCGGAGGAATTTTTTTGATTCGTTTAGGGGTTTTGGGAGTATTTCTGGGGTCTTTTAGGGGTTTTTTGGGGAGTCTTTTGAGGGTCCTTTGAGGGTCTTTTGGGGTCTTTTAAGTGTCTTTTGGGGAGTCTTTTGAGGTCCTTTGTGGTCTTTTAAGGGATTTTTGAGGGTCTTTTTGAGGTTTTTGGGAAGTCTTTTGAGGATCTTTTGGTGGTCTTTAATATTTTTTGATAGTCTTTTATAATTCTTTTTATGGTCTTGTTGGTGGCCTTTGGGGTTTTTTTGGGGGTCTTTTAAGGGTTTTTTGGGGAGTCTTTTGAGGGTCCTTTGAAGGTCTTTTAGTGTCTTTTAAGGGTTTTTTGGGGAGTCTTTTGAGGTCCTTTATGGGTCTTTTAAAGGTTTTTGGGCATCCTCTGAGGGTCTTTGGGGGATCTTTTGGGGGTCTTTAATAATTGTTGGTAGTCTTTTATGATTCTTTTGATGGTCTTGTTGGTGGCCTTTGGGGGCTTTGTAGAGATCTTTTTGGAGTCTATTGAGGGTCTTTTGTGATTATTTTGAAGGTCTTTCGGAGGTCTTTTTATGAATCTTTTAGGGGTTTTGGGGTCTTCTTCTGGTCTTTTTCGGGTCTTTTGGCGGCGTTTTTGCCCACATCAAAGAAGTTTCACTTCAACCGCGCGTTAAAGCTACGCGCACTGTCTTTTAATTGTTTTATTGTCTGACGCGTAAACAAGCAAAGCTAATGATTTTTCAACACTGGAATAGGCGACATACAATTAACCATGCGAGAAGCACGGATTTTCAAGGTTAATTCCGCAAACACTCAATGATTGCCCTTGTGATTTTACTTTCACTTACTAGTAGTAAAAGTAAGTATAGTAATCATGAAAATTTCGAACTTGGGATTTTTGCAGATTTACCCATTACCGTATCTCCTGAGTCAGAAAAAGCAAAAAAAAATCTCTGTCTGTGTGTCTTTGGCTCTGTGTCCACTCTTCAGCATAGACGGCTGAATTGATTGAGACGAAAATTCATATTTAAGCTTTTTACATAAATTGGGAGGGCCCAGTTGATTTTGGCGGAAATCGGCCAAACGGAAGTGGTAGTCGTAGTAGTAAACTTCTATGACAAAATGCAAAAAATATATACATGTAACATAGCCACAGTCATCAGTAGTGGTCAGCAGTAGTTAGTCGTTAGCAGTAGGCAGTAGTCATCAAGTAGTCGTTACAAGTAGTCAACAGTCAGTCATCGGCAGTAGTCAGACATCGGCAGACAGCAGTATTGAGTAGTGAGCAGTAATCAGTCGTGAGCAGTGTTCAATCGTCGCCAGTTGTGTGGATCATCATCTCAACATCATCATTATCATCTTTGTGGTTACTCTTGTGCTAGCTTTTCACTTTGTCAATTTATTTTTTAATTAACCATCTTTGGTTAAACCTATGATTAATAATCTACTTGATTATAGTAATAAAATATAAGGGTAGTTAAACCCTATCATTTTTACATACATATAGTTACTAAAAATTCCGGCCCCGTCCGTAAAAAAAGTCGTGTTGTGCCCACTGCTCCATTTTTTTTTGAATTGTAATTGCGAATGCAAACCGAAACTGAAACTCCAAGTGCTTAAGATCTAATGGTATGTCGGTCGTTGACAGATCGCAAAAATAAGCCCGTGCATCAGCTGTCAAATGACATTGGCGCACATAGCGCCAACTATTGGAAAAGAAATGAAACAACGCCTTTTGTTGTATAGATCAAGAATCAACACAAATGTAAAAACAAATTTAATTTTATTTTAATTCAGGCTGGAATGCGTTTTTCCAGATTTTTCTTTTTACCGAAAACATTCAATTGAGTTTTTCATAAAAAATATTCAATTTATCGTTTTCCAAATTTTCCAACTTTCTTTTGTAATTTTCCCAAATTTTCTTTTGCTAAAAATATCTCCGGAAGTTACGAACAAAACCAAAAAAAGGAATCAACCAAATATGTCGTTCCTATCATCAGTTATGTGCATAAAAAAATTATGATTTTGCTGTTAGTCCGAATTTTTCGACTTTTCGTTGTTTTTTTTTTCCTTTTTCCATTCCAACATCTTTCTTTTCCAGGACAATAACGAACAATGCAAAAAAATAATACGCAAATCCATCGTTCGAGTCGTGAGTTATGGTCGCGTGTTCATACAAAAATTATATGAAAGACGCACTTTCAGTTTTTTCCGAATTTTCCGGAACTCTTTTCTAATTTTTTCCGCATTAACCTTACTCGGACTATGGCGAACATTTTAAAATAAAAATGAGCCAAATCGGTCCATCCGTTCTCAAGTGATGCGGTTACCAACGAACAGCATTTCATTTTTCAATTCTCTATATTAACTTCACTTGCCCGTGGCACGGATGTCGGTCGTCGGTCGTCTGCGTGGAATCTTGCGATCAATTTTTAACCCACTTCCCATAGCCCGATTTTATTAAAATTTTGCACACATGTATATTTCCAGTGACAATACTTTCTATTAAAATTTGAGGCCCCTCGGAACTCGGGGCCCGATCTCTCCAAAAATTTTACAAAAAGTATTTTCCATCAGAAATACACATTTGTATAAAATTTTAAGAAAATCGGGTAAATTTTTAAAAATATTTATGTGGAAGCTCCCAAGATCCATTCATGTATGAAGGTTAGTGGTTTAAATTATGCTTAGACGACAGAAGACAGCATTGGGTTTCGGAAGCGATATATTTAACTCTATTGTGTAGTCTCCACCTTGTTATCCTGTCAAGGTCCAAATTTAAAGTGCTTTAACATACGTTGTTGCTATAGTTCCTCTTGCGATGAAGAGGGGCGTACAGAAAGCGTGCAATTATAAGAAAAGCTAAGAGTGCTGTCGTCAGCGAATGAATAAATTGGATTGAAAGTAGCGGATAGGAGATCATTAATGAAAATGAGAAAGAGTATCGCATACAAAACAGATCCTTGGGGAACACCGGCGTTTATGTGGTGAACATTGGATTAGAAATCATCCAAGAAGACCTGGATTAAATGGTCAGAGAGGTCCAAATCAAGCAGGGCCTTATCAATTGCCATCGCCAAAAAATGCTTTGAGATGTTTAGGTTTCCTAAAACGGTGCAAGATGTACTTCACTCCTTCAGACCTGGCTACTATTTACAAAGCGTATATTCGCCCTAAACTTGAATACAATTGTATTGTCTGGACAGGTGCCCCCAAATACACATTGCATCTACTAGACAGAGTTTAGAACCGCGCGTTAAAACTTATTGGTGGCGTACATATCGCGGAAACAATCGAATTGCTTAAACTTCGTAGGAATGTTTCCTGCCTGTCACTGCTTTATCGCTTTTTCCACAAGCGGTGTTCAAAAGAAATATCGAGACGCATCCCGTCCTTTCTCCAACCCATTCGAAATACCCGTGCCTCAACTCGAGCTCACAGGTCCACTATTAAGCCTATCTTCGGACGTATAACCAATTCAGAGATTCCTTCTTTAGCCACACGATAGTTATGTGGAATGAATTGCCTGATTCTGTGTTTGCACATTTGTATGATCTGCAGTCGTTTAAGACACCTTCCTTTCCTCTCTCCCTAATTTCCACGCTGTGCGCTGTGCCTTTAGCGTGTGAACATTATAAAAAAAAAAACATTAATTTTCGACAAAAGTCCTCAATGCCAGACTCTATCAAATGACTTGGAAATACCAAGTGCAACAAATTTGCTTTGACGAAATTTGTGAATAGACTAGTTCCACTTTTGAGTAAGTTAAGCCATTAGATCATCTGTAGAACTTTTCCTACGAAAATCGTACTGGTCGGTAAGGAGTTCACGTTATTCAAGGTATTGCCTAAGCTAATGATTGATCAGCGTTTCCATGATTTTAGAAAGTATGGATGTTAGCGCAATAGGTCGGTACGAGGAAAGAGATGAACAGGCTGGACAAAAACTGTTCTCCAATTCCTTGGGAAGACTCCAGAAGAATAAGAGAAATGAAAAGCCCTGCGTAGTGGCAATGCCAACGTTGAAGAACACCTCTTCAAAAGTATAGCAGGAATAACATTAGGCACAGCAGATTTATGAATGTTGAGATCATTTAATACTCTAGCTACTTGACGAGTACGAAAGTAGATGTTTCCCTTAGAGGATTTGACTCTTGCTAGTAGAGACGGCGATAACGCGCTATCCAGTAACGTGGAGCTAGCTGCGAAATGTGATGCAATTAGATTGGCCTTGTCTATAGAGCTTACAGTTACAATATCATTGTGAATGAGCGTTGGGATTGAAGACGAAGCAGTATTTTTAATTCGCTCCACGAATGACCAACAATTCTTACTACCTTTGGGATATTGAATATTTTTTGTCCCAGTTTCTGGTCGTACTCGAATTTGACTCGTCTAAGGTAGGTATTGCAATCATTTCTGACTCGTTTAAATTTGGTTCGGCTCTTCACAGTGGGGTTTTTCAATATATAACCGAAACCATACCGGCGAGTTCCTAATAGCCTCTTTGGAGATTAAATCATACCAAGCATTTTCCTCCGGAATGATACACTTTGTCCTGGAAGAAATAAACTGTCTCATACGCTTGTATATTATGTCTCTCATCGTATCAGAAATGGCATCCACACCAATATTGGCATTGAGTAAATATATAAGTTAAGGCTTCTAAAGGAATTATTGAGGCCATCCCAGTCGGCTTTCTCGTGTAGCCATACTTTTCTCTTTAACTGCGTGGTTAGAGAACGATTAGCTGATACTACGCACTGGTCTGAAGAGCCTAGAGGTGATAATACACTGACGGTGTATTTATTAAGATAAAAGTTAAGACACAAGTCTTGTGTAGTCCGTCAAACGAGAAAAATTACCTGAAAAGGCACCTGTATTTGCTTAACTAAGCTTAAAACACGCTCTCGGTTCTCATTACTTATTTAAAAACCATGTATATAACATTTTTGTTACCTATTGGACGTTTAGATAATTCTACAGTACACAAAATTATGTTACTTACTGGTTAATATATTTGTTAAATTAGGTTATTCCAATACATGTAAAAAAAATTCCTTTTTTTTAAGTTTCATTCAATAAGTTTATTTATTCCTTTAAACTTATTAACTATACATATAAACTTTTATGTATATTATATAAAACATGCAATTTCTCAGTAGATACTCAATCTAGCAAAGACATATAAATATTTCTTTTAAAAACTTAAGATAATTTAAAATGCATAAATCTCTAATTATGGTTTGACATTCGGAATTGGGATGCATTCAGATATGTTAACTAGCTAATTGCCAGAGCTGTCAGTCATTACAAAAAGTACTCTCTAAATGATAAATTGTATTATATACATGTGTACACATTAGTTAGCTGCTTCCTCATGCATTGCATGCATGCTTTATAGTGCTGATAAAGCGAAGGTTAAACTGTAACTGATAGATGACTGCAATGACTGAAGGATAGCGGAGGGTCCCCATTCGCCACCCACTTTCACCACGTTATAGTGTTGTCAGTCGTCACCCCAGGTAGCCCTTGATTACAACTTTTATGGTTTCTATTTGAAATTCGCAATGTAAAAGAAAGAGCATTGCTCAGGGGCTAGCAATGTGGTAATGTGGATACTCGTAGTGTAATAAGGTGGTACAGCTACTGGCTGTAGTAAACGGTCATGAGACCTTGCAACATCAAAAGCGATAAATCAGCTGAAATACTGTTACGAACTTGATGTAAGAACTTGATGTAATTAGAGCACCAAATCGATTCATGTTAAGTAAAAGATATTGCGAATGGATTTAATTTGAGCATCGTCACGCCACACGGTTGAATGAGTGTCGAATTACGGGGGGGATACGCAACAAAGTCATATTTGTAATGCATGTAAGGAAATGAAAGCTATTTTAAAATTTTAACTGGCATTTCCCAGATATTTTTATTTTATTTTAAAGTAAATCTTTAGGTGCCAAAACTATTGCGCCAACTTCTTGGTGTAATAATTTCAACATTAATGCATACCACTTGCTACACATTTGCTGCCTTGCCGTACGCGAACCACAAACAAAAATCAATGCCAATTGTTAACATTTACGGAAAACCATTCATACAAAATGCAGCACATGTTTCTTGATGGCCAGCTCATAAGCGCGGCTCTCACCTAGACATTCAGCTGAAAAGAAAGTTCAAGAAAATCATTCTGATAATTATACGGACTTTGCTCGACTACTTAAATGATTTCAATGCAAGCAGGAATTGACCTATGCCACTGTTCCATGAATGGTGACAAGAAGCTAAGCACTGGACAAAAAAGGTTTGACGCGCTAAATATAATTAATAGAAATGAGCTTCAATGTTCGTTATTTCGAATCTATATAAAATTTATAAATATTATGAGGTTGTTATTTATGAAAACTCACATTAACCAACTGATTTTTATGAAATATTCAATGTATATTACTGGCAAGTGGAGAAGGGTTATAGGCTATTGAGCACTATTCCCTCTCCATGGGGGTGCAAAATGTAAATTGAAATTTTTTTAATGTATATTATTGGCAGGTTGAGGATAGCTACACATCCCTGGAGATGGGAAATATAAAATGTTGATATCAATCACATTTACCAACCGATTTTTATGAAATTTCCAATGTATATTATTGGTAGGATAAGGATGGTTACAGTCTATAGTACACCCCGTTCCCCCTTTCTGGCGGTGGGAAATGTGAAATTGTAATATCAGCTACATTTACAAATCAATTTTTATGAAATTTTTAGTGTATATTAATAACAGGTGGGATAAGGCTATAGCCTATATGCTACATGCTATATGTACACCCCGGGGGTTCATGTGTGCGGGTAGCGAAGCGCCCGCGAATAGCTAGTATAAAATATTTATCACTTTTTATCTTGAGAACATTTCCAATAATTTAAACATAAAAGGTAACAAATCATTATTTGATTATATGTAAAATGTCTCACCAATTCTACTGTCAGACAATTCTGTTTAGTCATTCGAGTAACTCATAAGAAATCAGTTCGTGGTCATGGAAAAGTTATGGTCATGTCTATAATTTTTCCTGCTAATTGTATTACATTTTCTTGTGTAAAAAAATCACTTTGAAGTAAAATAGACGAAGAAAAAGAAGCAGAAACTTTGAAACATAAATATGTACCCAATCTAATTGACGACCGTCCGCCGCCTTCCACCATTATGTAAGAACGTAATTTCCTGTCTTCTTCTTTATTATTTCTTTTTTGGATAAACATGACTGCTTTATCCCGATTCTCTCGCATGAAAATAGAATCATCCAATAAAAAAAGGAAATAATACCGAATAAAAAGCGATAAACTTCAAATATTATTGCTATAAGAAAAAACTTCTACGCCCTACTCCTCTATTGAACCGAAACTTTTGGCGGAAGCTTAAAACTCTTTATAGTCGTTATAATGTAAAGTATAAGGTATAAGGTATAAGGTGCTATTTATGTAGCACCGCAATAGAGACGCTTCACTTTGGAAGAGTACATACGTATGTGTGTGTTTGCTAAAGATGAACACTAAATCGAGCTATATATGGCCGTCTGTGGGTAATTTTCGGAAGGGTCGCTGTGATAATATGGATTACACTAAAAAGTTCTCTACAAAATCCCTGTGCCTTATCCCTTATTGTAATAAAATTAGTGTAACATCATAATATATCAAGTTTTTTTTTAATTGCCATAGTCCTTTATAAATTGTGTTATAATCTAATTATTTATTTCTTCTGTTCGCGGAAACGGCTTTACTGCGTGCTTATAGTATACAAAAAGAATGAATAATTAGTGTTGCAACTTGAGATATATTTTTTAAGCTTGAAAAGAAGTTCCAGCGATGGTCAAACGCTTATGGAGGCAAAGTTGTGCTAACTCCTAGAAAGAAAGAAGCAAATAAAAGATGTGACTTGTCTAAAGACTTATGTAACAATGCGTTGGGTACAATATTTACAGATCCATTATAATTAGTTTTTAGCTGATCTCCTAACGTTGTAATCTTTGAATTAATGTATCTTAAGCATTTCTGTCCGATTTGCAAGTGTTACAGTGCATTGGAAAGGAAAAGGTATAAAAAGTCATATTAAACGCTGCTTCTTACGTTTAACGGCTGTCCTTCGCAACGAAGAGACCAGAAACGACTATTGTCAAGCGATAGGATCGCCCTAAATGCAGGGAGAGTAAGTCCTGGGGCTGAGATGTCGGGTGTAGAAGAGAAATTGACACTCCTTAAGAATACTGTCATTAGTACTGCTAACTCCATCTTAGGCAGTAGTCGTAGAGATCGGAACGACTGGTTCGATGACGAATGTAAGCTAGCGACTGAACGTAAGAATGTTGCGTACCGAACAATGCAACAATCTCATAGAACGCGGGCACGCGACGGTGAATATAAAGATATCAGAAGACATGAAAAACAGTTCACCGGCGGGAGAAGAATCTTGTCCGTGAACTAAAACAATACAGAAAACAAGGGCCGCACCATACGCGGAAGTTCTACCAAAGAGTTCACGGTATGGCACAATATACACAGCGTTGCACTTACTGCAAAGACAAAGAAAGTAATCTGTTCGCTAATCTCAAAGGCATCTTAGAGCGATGGGAAGAGCACTTTCATGAGTTGCTAAATGGCCAGCTAACTGAGGAATTAGAGGCTCCACCAGTGACCGAAGACCACACCATGCTGTCGCCACCAAGCACTGCCGAAGTTATCAGAGCGATATATTGGCTCAAAAATAATAAGGCCCCGGGATCAGGTGGTATCCAAGCGGAGCTGATTAAGTCAGGAGGATCCGCAATACACCAAGCAATTCATGAGCTAATAGTGCAAGTATGAGAGGAAAAAGGGATGCCAGTAGACTCGCGAAGAGGCAACCTGTGTCCCATACATAAGAAAAGAGATATCACAACTTGCAGCAATTATCGTGGTATAACTATGTTGAGCACCAAGTGTAAGATTTTCTCCTCTATCCTACAAGACAGGATAGCCCCATATGCTAAAGTCTTCATTGGCCCATACCAGTGTGGCTTCATTCCAGGCAAATCAAAAACTGATCTGAATTACACCCTAAGGCAGGTGATGGAAAAATGTCTAGAGTTTCAAAACTCACTACACCATCTTTTTATAGACTGCAAAGCCGCCTATGACAGCAATTTTACTATTCCGGACCCCTTGGGAGGGATAAGGGGAGTGTACTATAGCCTATAACCTTCCCTCACCTGCCAATAATATACATTAAAATATTCATAAAAATCGTTTGGGAAATGTGTGTTTCCATAAATAACAACCGCACAAAATTTCATTTTTATTTATATAGATATGAAAACTGGATGAGATCGGCTCGAAATAGGGGCCGGTGGAAAGACTTTTTGCGGGAGGCCAAGACCGAACCCCGGTTGTAGAACCAAATATGATGATGTAGGGGTAGAAATAGTGTTTAAATGATAATCAATAATATATATAATATTCACGTGAAAGAAGATCCTACTTACGGGCTGTTATCTTTTTATATTGCATGTGGTATAATTGAAGCTTTTCAAAATTGTTTGTGTATAGGAATGCTGAAACAGTTAACGCATAATATCTCTTAAGAAAATCATTTTTAATTACTTATTTAACGGTTGACATTGACGTGAACATTTTTGTGGTGTTGAAAATACGAATTTTTAGTGAAGAATTATGTCGAATGCTTTTAATAATGCGTATTTTCAGTTCCTTTCCTCCCACCATTCCCTCTATCATTATGCGTTTATTTAGCACAAGAGAACCGCCAGCTATAAGTTTAAACATACATTCAATTTTAATATGGAAGACGCACAATGGGTAAACTGTAATTGGCATTGTTTTGCATTCATTAAGCAAAACCGACCTCACAAGCCGCACGCACCCTTAGGGTAGGTAATTTCTTTGAATTTTTGGTTAATTGTTGGGGACATTTTTAATTAAATTGCATTTTACTTTTTCTTCTAATTAACAAAGTCATTGAATTTCCTTTTTCTTTTGTAATGGTAGCATAATAAAACTCTTTAATTTTAGCCTTACTATCAAAATGTTGTTTTAACAGTAACGGCAAAAAGTTATGCCACTTTTAAACGTGTAAAATACCTCGATTGTTTCGATTTGACAAGTGCACTAAATGTATTAATATAATTTTAATTACGAGCATTTGGAATTTTTTTAAAGCTTAGCTTTAGACGAGTAACACATCAAAGTACAAACGAAAGCTAGATTTTAAACCGCTCAAACTTATAAATCTGACTAAATTGTTTCAGGTGTGATGTGAATGTTAAATTTTTACCCTGCAATTTTTAAATATCTGGAGAAAAAAGAATCCTACGACAAAACATTTTAGAAATAAAAAATTAATGTTTTGTAGTAAGAAATCATTATTGCCAAAATTAGATTAGATCATCGAAAAAATCAATACGGAAAATGAACACGAAACTAAAACGACGCGATTCCAAATGCTTTAATGAATGGATCATGGTCAGGGGAAACTACAAAAACCGTGACCAAGAAAATATTACAAATAATAACATACGTTAGCATTCAAAGTTCTTGGAGCCTCCTTCAGGGACTAGTTGATGTCTTCCTTAAAGGCCAACAACTCGACAGTGAATTGAACCGATTTCGTTTGTAGTACCAGGCCTAACAAATGAAAAGGCACGGAAAACTATCGTGTCGATAGTCTTATCAAAACAAAACACTTTAAAAAACCCTTTTCAAAAGATTCCTTAACGACTCCTTGTGGCCAAGTCCTGTGGAGCAACCACAAATTCAGGAATTTCGGTTTTTATTTTTTAATTTAAACAGATTTGTAAAATGTAAAATGTGCTATCAAATCAACTTGTGCAAACTGCAGCATTGTATCGTAGTTACGGATACGAGGGCGGGCTAAAAAGTAATCGGCATAAGCAAGAAAACACTAATTTTTTCAGGAAAATTCAATTTGCTTCTCTGCCTTCGTCTATTCGATCCAAATCTCCTATCACCAACCCATTTCTTCAGATTTGGAAGTAAATAATAGTCGTCGTTTTTGAGAATAAGGTTGATTAGGAACCAATTCGTAACGCAACTAATGTAATTTTGCCATTGAGACTTGTGTGCCGGTGCATTCTCTTGATGAAAACGCGCTTCTTTCTTTGCCAAATGCGGCAGCTTAGGCTTGAAATCGGCGTCAAATAGATCCATCAGATCACCATAATATACGCCGATGATTGCTTTGCCTTTTTCAAGATAACCTATGTGAATGTTACCGCTTGAATCCACAAAAAACAGTGGCCTTGACCTTGTTGGGGGACAGACACACCTCGGTCTTTTTTGGTTTCAATTCGCCAGGACCAGTACACTGTTTCGGCTATTCCTTTGTCTCTGAGATGTTGTGATAGACCAATGTTTCGTTCATGGTTACAAAATGCCGTAATAAGCGGTCTTTCTCAATGCCAAATATTCATGCAATATATACTTCAGGCGTACACGTGAAATACCCACAGCCTGAGCAAGCTCGCGAACCTTTACTCGTCGATCGTCAATTACCATACTATTCATTTTATGCACCACTTCTGGTGTGGTGACCTCTTTTGGACGGCATGGACGCTTATTGTTAAAAATGCTCGTACGACCGCGCTTAAATTCAGCTGTCCAATATGTTATGTTGGTATCGAAGGTGCAGAGTCCCTATAAACATCGCTTAATTCGGTGTTGATCTCAACGTTTGTTTTCTTTTTAAATTCTCTATATTAACTTCTCTTGCCCGTGGCTGGCAGGCTGACTGACTGGCTGGATGGCTGGCTGGCACACCAAATCTTGTGATTAATTTTTAGCCCACTTCCTAAAGCCCGATTTTATTAAAATTTTGCACACATGTTTATCTCCCATGACAACACTTTCTATTATTTCTATTTGAAAGTAATCGGGCCCCGGGTTAAAAAAAAATTACCCGATTTTTTTCAAAGTTTACACACATCTGTATACCCAATAAACAATACTTTTTCTAAAATTTGGTAGTGATCAGGCCCCGGGTTCGGCCGCAAGGCCTTTATAAATTTTTTTAAATATCATATTGTGATATCAAAATACCGTCGTAATTTAATGACTGTGTGCGATGTGTGCTGCGCAGTCGGCTGCGCTGCTTGGTTTTGGTTGTGGAGAGAGCAAATGAAACGAGACATAAATGTTTTATGCTTAATTCAACTTACTTATTTACTGAATTCTATTTTTATTGATGTCGTTTTTTGTTGTCGATATCAACTTACAGATAGAACAACAAGCTTTCACAATATTCTGTCATTTGGCGTTTTCATAATTTAGTTCAGAGCAGTCAAAGAGCTCTCAAGGAAAATGCTCGTGTTTCTTATTTGCTCAGAGTAAGAGCGTGCTCTAAGTGCTCAGAATAAAATGACATCTGATGTCAAATGTCTCTTTCGATGATTTTTTCCTACAATAAAAAAAAATACCCAGATCGAGGGGCTCCCATATCAATTTCTGCGATTAGAGAATTTAGATGAAAAATCTTTATGGGTTGTTTTTTTTAATAACAAGTATCATATCACGATATTCAATTTTGTTCATTTTTGTAAAAACACAAAAGTTGTTCGCTTTAAATGACTGTCACACAAAAAATAAGCAACGCAGCTCGCAGAAAAAGGATAGTATGTACGAAATCCAACATTGCTTTGATACTGGTAGCACCATCTCTTGCCTAGACCGATTACTTTACATCTCGTCCTCCTGAGGCAGACATCTATAAAAGATCCCCAAAACACCCAAAAAGACCCTCAAAAAACTCCCCAAAAGACCACCGAAAGACGCTTAAACACTCTTTAAAAGACCCTCAAAAGACCCCTAAAATACCCTCAAAATATTCCCCAAAGACCTTCAAAAGTCTCCCAAAAGACCCCCAAAAGACCCTCAAAAGTTTATACCGAATTTCATACAAATCGGTTAAGAAATGGCTTAGTTCCCAAAATTCCAGACTATAATGACCATATCCCAGAATTTCCATAGGAACAGGTCTTATGGTCGCATCTTATTCCTATATACAGAATTTCATAGAAATCGCTTGAGAATTGGCTTTTTTTTATATAGAGACTCATAGCCAAGGGAGGACTCCCTGTGAATGACTTGGGTCACGTCAATAAGTTTGGCTATGGCCTTTATTAAAATTAAAAATAAAATAAAAATCGAAGGAATGTGATTTCCAGTATATCACATTCCTCACGTTTGTAGCCGGTTTCAATTTCTTTTCTCAGAATCTGATTTATTGAAAAAGCAATGCGAAAAAAAACGAACACAAAACTAAAACGACGCGAGTCCAAATGCTTTTATGCATGGATCATGGTCAGGGAAACTACAAAAACCTTGACCAAGAAAATATTTCAAATTTTATAAATATTGTAAATAATAAAAAACAATTTTTTTTATATAATTTATAAACAGCTTCATCCTTCATCCTTCAGGAAGTTTATAACGGCTAATTTGAAGGCCTGCAGATTATAAGATTCGACACGGGATCAACCAATTGATTCCACATCGAAGAGACAGACTCTCAGAAAAAAGGAGGATTTAAAGTGTTGGCTTCTACATGAAAAAAGTTTTAAGGCAAATCTATGTTGATTGGACCTTAAACAAGTGTTGACGTTGCTGACAAAAGGACCTGGAACTAGAGAACGGGTTTCTAAAGCACATCTACCGTATTAAAATTTGTAGAAAACAGATAAAGCTCCTACATTTAGTCTGTGCTCCAAAGTATCAAGAGACGAAGTAATGGTTACATCGTTTATCAAACCGATAACTCTATTCCGAATTCCATCAAGATAAAGCAAATGCGATCTTGGAACCCACCCCACACATACGAATTAAATTCTAAAATTGGTCTTACATAAGATTTATATAATCTTAATACTTCAGAGGGAGTGAAGTATAAGTTACAACGTCTTATGAACCCCAAACATTGGCTAGCTCTTCTTGAATTTTCATAAATATGTTCCTTCCAGGAAAGATCACTTGATACTTTTAAACCAAACAACTTTAGTGAATCTGATCTCGCAATAACGGCACCATTAATAACAGGTGGAACGTAATGTTGAGTTCTGAAAGATAAGACAAGACTGGAATTTATTAGTTCCCGAAATTCCAGTCACTAATGACCGTATTCCAGAATTTCTGTAGAAACAAGTCTTGTAGTCGCATCTTAGTCCTGCATACCGAATTTCATAACAATCGCTACAACTACAACAATGCTACAACAACTTAGTTACAAGAATTTAAAAATGTAACACAAAATCGTAACACAAAATTATTTTTGATATCGTACTAAATTTTCTCCTCACCGCCGATAAAGTAGTTTCACTTACAAAAAAAACCTGGCTAAGTGTGCAAATTAACCAATAATATGACTAATAAACTTTAGAACCACAAACAGAATTAAAATCTAGCCCATAGCTTGGGAGATATGATGAAAAATGTGAAAAGGGGTCACCAAAATAAAAATCACGAAGTCGTCTATAAGTTTATTTGGATAATTGGGTAGCGTTGTTCAAGCGTGTGTCGGTATACTGAAAAGAAATGTTAAACAGTGAGCGCACTATGACAGCTCGTTTGACAGTTAACCCTTCAAAAAGTTCCGATTATACCGTTAATAAACATTTATTAGTCCTTGTTAATACTTTTTTTCATCAAACAGAAGTCTATAATCAGCATCGTTAATGAACATTGCGCAACAATAACAACCAAATATATCGAAAGCCAGTCTTTGGCTTCACTGCTTTGCCATAGAGCAATAACAAGAAGTTGGTCAAATTCAAAATTTATTTTTTCGGTCAGTTTTGGGCTAGTCTCACACTTTGCGAAATGTGTTGTACAGTAGAGAATCTTTCTTTTTTCTTTTTTTATACTTTTTAGGTTCTTAGCATCTATATATGTATCTCTGAGAGAACACTGTTTTGAATTTTTCCATGATCACAAGTAAGATTTCTTTCTATGACAACATGCACATTAAATGCGTCAATCCAGACTTTTATTCAGTAGACGTCATGATAAACAAAATTATTTTATTGTTATTATTATTATTTTGTTTATCGTGAGTAGACTTATGCTATAGAAACATCATCACATCATTTTACATTCTTTATGAATTGTAGAACAAATTGTGACTTTGCAGCCCTCAAAATTATCAGCGATTATTTTTCAAGCTATGGTTATAACTGATGCTGAAATGTAGAAAAGTGATATTAAAAATCTACTGAATGTTTTGATATTAAAGATGACTGTTACATCGATAAATTACAAATTTTAAATCTTTTAGTTCTCGTATATGGGCACACCTCGGGCGTCAGGGCCCGATCACTCCAAGACTGTTAAAAAAAAGTTTTGTCCATCGGAGATACACATATGCTACGTATAATACACACATTTGAAGAAAATCGGGCTTATTTTTACAAAATTTATATGGGCACTCCCCGTGCCACAGGGCCCATTCGCTCAACAAATGTTCAAAAAGTTTTGTCCATCGGAGATACACCTAAGCTTAAAATTTAAAGTAAATCGGGCTAATTTTTAAAAAATTATACCCGTCGCTTAAAAAATTTTACAAAAAGTTCGGTCCATCGGAGATACACATATGTTTAAAATTTCATCTGCTTCCGAGTACCAGCAACCGAAACAAGGATAAGAAAAATCGCAAGCCGGTGCAGAGCTTTAAAAATCACCCTTCCGGATAATACAACAATAAACACCAAGTCAGAGACTAAGTACCTGGAAATCAACTTTACTGAGAGGCTCAAGTTTAACTCTCACATCGACAAAACAATGAAAAAAGCGAACCTATGGCTACCACATATGGTTCACCATCTCACCAACAACGATGAAGAAGATCTCCCTATTTGAAAGGAAGGTACTAAGGATCTGTACAGGACTCTGGGGGTTACAAACAGCTATAAGTTTGTGTCGACTACAAAACTATACAAAGCAGCAGGTCTGCTGCCAATAACTGACCACTTGTTCCGAATGGCGAGGAAATTCGTCGACGCACTGATTCACTGATGCTAGATTCGATGACATCTTTAACAATCAAGACGTCTCCTTCTACGAGAAGGCGGGCAACCAATATTACAGAGGCTGAAGTTCGCCCTGTTTATACGCCGCTTAATATTTTTCATTCTTATTTTATTTTAAAATTATTGTTTAAAATTTAATTCCCTTAAAAATAAACATGTAGTAGATTAAGTAGTAAAAAATATTGTTTAAAAATAAACAATACCAAAAAAAAAGACAATGTAAATACGTCGGGCCCCTATTGTTGAGCCGACACATATTAATATTAGTTATAAGTTTAGTTTTAAATCAAAATTGTATATTACTTTAATGTTTAATAAAAATATCTTAATCTTAATCTATGTTTAAAATTTAAAGTAAATCGAGCTAATGTTTAAAAAAATCTAATTTTCAAAAAATCTATACGGGTAGCCCTTTGGCCTCAGAGCCCATTCGCTCAAAATTTGTCCAAAAAGTTTTGTCAATCGGAGATACACATGTGTATAAAATTTTACCAAAAACCGGTTAATTTTTATTTTAAATTTGTATGAGGCCCCACGACACCGCGGCCCGGCGTCTGTAAAACTTTTACAATAAGTGTGGTCCATCGGAAATACACACGTGTATAAAGTTTGAATAAAGTTGGGTTAGCTTTTTTTTTAAATGTGTATGGTGCCCCATAACCCCGGGGCCCGGGGTCTCCAAAATATTTACAAAAATGGTTGTCCATCGGAGATACACACGTGTGTAAAATTTAAAGAAAGTCGGGTTAATTTTTTTCAAAAAATTTATGGCTGCGTGGCCAAATGTGGCCGATTTTTTTCAAGTATTCTGTTTATGTTTTTTGTACGAATTAAAACCAAACAAACACTTGTTTTCATTTACTGCTGAGTAGATTATATTTTGACGCCATTAAGACGTAATTTCGTATGTAAAATAGTTTTGAGGAACTACATGTCACACTTCCCGCACAACACTTCAGATAATATTGAGCAGTTCACACAAAAATACGATGTAATTTGTGAAATCGACTAAACTCAAACAGAAAACTACAACACATAAAATTAACAAAATCAACTTGTGGCTGCCCATATAAAAGAATTTTGTTAAAGAAAAAGCCTCCATGTGCTTATTGCTCTAATGTTTAAGAATATAGCGCAACAACCAGAACCAAATTTCGAAAGCAGATCTATCTCATGCATCACTGTTTCGCGAAGTCAACTGAGTGACCTTGAAAAGTAACTAATCAGTATTCAAAGCCCACAAAATCAGCCTAAAGCCTAAATGGAACAATAATTTTTTTTTAAAAATTTGTGTAAAATTGAAACAGAACCAAATCAAGCTTTGTTGAGTGGAAAAAGGAGATATTTCTGACATAAAATCTTACTTCTATTGATCGCTTACAGATTAATACAACGAAGATGATATCTTACCATGACAATTAAGCGAACACAATGCCAGATACATATCAACAGAAACTTCTCACATGTTTGTTCATTCCTCTGTTTGTCTATTCGTACGTCAAACAATTTGCAATTAATATTAGAAGAGACAGGGATAGCTAAAGATAACTGGAACTAGCAGATAGAGAAGACAACAGAGAAGAAAAAACAACCACAAGGTCAAGCTCATTCAACAATTCACAACACCACCACCTGTCGCACCCTTTGCAACTTTGCATACAGTACATGCTCGACAAAGAGGTGTTCGCATATTAATAAATAGTAAATCTTGATTTGGCAGCAGTACTAGATGCATGGGTGTACTGCAGCACAACAGCTGAGCATGAG
Organism: Nephrocerus scutellatus; assembly: GCA_947095585.1. Classification (NCBI taxonomy): domain Eukaryota; kingdom Metazoa; phylum Arthropoda; class Insecta; order Diptera; family Pipunculidae; genus Nephrocerus; species Nephrocerus scutellatus. The sequence continues at coordinate 75,440,481 of OX352765.1, read as the reverse complement.
AAATACTTAAAGTTTTGTGCGGAGGGAAACACATGAATACCAGCACAATCGTTGCATTATTATTATTTTTTGCACAGTGCACACAATCATTAGACTTAGAGTAAAGCTTAACTTAGACCAACTACGCTTGAACACTACACTCAGTGCGAGTGCGCTCAATTCTTAAGTTCTTCTCCGTTTTAAGGTTGAAAAACCGGTTTCTTGTTTTTATTTAACATGCATATGCATAATATGTATACATATTCTGTACTTAATTATTATTGTTATTCGAATATAATGAGGAGGAATGAAACTGCATACTTGTATCTACGAGTATATGTGGGTCGACTAACTCATCTGAATTGCGACGACAACAATCATTTTTATAGCAGAGGTAGAGATTTTTAGATGGAGTAGTCATTTATGACATTCAAGGTCAAGTGCGACGCGCAAAATCTTATAATTTATATAATATACTTTTGGGGCTGGAATCGTCATTGCTGTTTGTTGTTGAATGCTGCTTGGAGTCACGAGACTGCTGTTTATGTCTCCTCATTTGTTTTACCTGGGAATTTGTGGTCAACTTAATGCCTCATAGATCACCGCATACGCGTAATACACGTATATTGGTGGAGCCTTTTTAATTTGACATATTGTTCAATACCAAATTCTGAAATTTAATGCGGTTTTCCAGTAGGTAATTAGCAATTAGCTGAGTTCTTAAAACAGATGTTTTTGTCTAGTCAATCATGTTAAGGTTACGCTGCTATTATTTTTCTTAATTGACTTCTAAATATACTAATAGTTTTTTCTATTTTTCATTCAAATCGATTTAAAAAATGCGATACTTAGAGCACTATGTGCTAGTACAATTGAAGCCTATTGTGGAACTGTATTCAAGGTAAGTTAATTAGAAGCATTAAGTCATTCAAATGCGGGACCAATTGAATGGTTAAATTAATGCAAAATGGCAAAACTATCACGTTTTTCCTTATCGAGGACGTTACAGTGGGTTACAGTGGGTTTTTAGGATCTAGGTTATCAAAAAACTTACAGGTAATCGGTACGTATTAAAGCTGTACCATTTCCTTGAGCGTCCTGCCATTTTTATTGATCATCATCATCATATTTGGCTCTACAACCGGTGTCCGGTCCTGGCCTTCTGCAAAAACTCTCTTCACCGGTCCCGATTTTGACCCGATGTCATCCAGTCTGGCATTCCTAAACTCTGGGGGCCCTGGTCTACGCTATCTTGAAGCGTAGGCTTGGCCGACCTCGCTGTCTTGTTCCATAAATCCTACCGCAAAAGATCCTCTTCGCTCATGCGAGCTAGGTGTCCTGCCCAACGGAGCGTACCGAGCTTAATTCTTTTCACGATGACGACATCGCGTTTACGTTCGTAAATCTCATCATTATAGAGTCTCCGGAATCGTCCTTCCTCACATATGGGGCCAACAATTCTCCGTAAGACTTTCCTCACGAGCGCAGCTAAGAGGTTAGAAGCACTCAAGTTTCGGATTCACATGTTAGTACTGGTATGACCATTGTCTTATATACCAGCAGCTTGGATCTTAGGGTTAAGTTCCCTTATTTGAAGAGTCTTTACTAACTATAGTAGGCTTTTTTTGATCTGGATGAAAGCTTCCTGTACAGCTCTTCGGATCTGCCAACGATGTCAATATCGTCTGCGTAAGCCAGTATCTGAATGGACTTATAGAGAATTGTCCCTCTCGCCATTACGTCAGAGACTCGGATCACTTTCTTCAACGCCAGGTTGAAGAGTACGCAGGCCAGTCCATCCCTTTGTCGTAGCCCGGTATAGATGTTGAATGGGATTGATAGCGATCTGGATATTTTTACTTGGCTTATAACATTGGTCATGGTCAACCTACATAGTCGTGTCAGTTTATTTGGGATGCCGAATTCTCTCATGGCTTTATAAAGTTCTACTCTGGCTATGCTATCATAGGCGGCTTTAAAGTCTATAAAAAGATGGTGTAGTGAGTTTTGAAGCTCTAGACATTTTTCCATCAACTGCCTAAGGGTGTAAATCTGATCAGTTGTGGATTTGCCTGGAATGAAGCCGCACTGCTATGGACCAATGATGACTTTAGGATATGGGGCTATCCTGTCTTGAAGGATAGAGGAGAAAATCATATGCGCGGTACTTAACAACGTTATACCACGATAATTGCTGCATTTTGTGATATCCCCCTTCTTATCTATAGGGCACACGATGCCTCTTCGCCAGTCTTTTGGTGTCTCTTCTTCCTTCCATAATTGCACTATTAGTTTATGAATTGCTTGGTGTATTTCGGGGCTTAATCAGCTCCGCTGGGATACAGTCTAATCCCGATGCTTTATTATTTTTGAGACTATTTATCACACTGCTAACTTCGTCTATACTTCGTGCCGGAAGCATAGTTTGGTCTTCTGGTCATTAGTGGAGCCTCCAATTCCTCGGTTAGCTGGCCATTTAACAACTCATTAAAGTGATATTCCCATCGCTCTAAGATTCATTCTTTTTTTTTCATTCTTTTGCTGTAATATATTTCATGTTCTGATTTTGGTAAGACATTATTCCCCGTCCACCACATCTCCTGGATTGCCGTTTTGTCAGCCTTATATTTAGATAGGGTATCGGCCAGCTGCTGTGCAGCTCGAGCTCTATACAGTGAGCGTACGTTACATGAGAAAATTCTTAAATCGTGTAGCCGTTTTCGTTGCCGCGGTCGTCGTCGTTCGTCAGTGTATCCGAGGCTGATTTTGGGTTCCGTAATAATAATTTTTTACTGGCGATGTTATTGGACTCGCGCCAACCTTACTGTGAAGGAACCAGCCCAATCATTTCGCTTTTGCTGCATTGGAGGAAAATAACCGGCAGCCACCACGTAGAGGTTTGATCACTCTTCCACCAGTCAGAGATAGTTACGGCCACCTGCCATTCTTGAGCATTTTGTGTTATTCCCCCTATTCTGCTGATGGCTGACCGTCCATTTTCATTGATACAATGCCTAAATGTAACTTGACAAAATGTTGTATAAAATATTTTCTTTTCATTCTCAATCTGACTTTAGATTTAGATAAGATATCTACTTGCCTTATTCTATATAAAAAACATTTATAATGAAAAATCGGCGATCTATGGAGTCCTTTAACTAAGTTGTTTTATATCACTTTATTATGATCTTTTCAAGTGACTGTGAATAAGTCACGAAATGTAGTTAAACGAGTTCGGCTACAGCCCGTTATATGAACAAACGGGCCCCTAGTTTGTATTTTTCAATTTAATGTCAATTATATTACTTTCCCAATTTAATTTAAAAGTTTTGCTCCTAACATGGTTTGTGTCTCTGTTATAATTTGTGAACAACTGAATTGGTATACTAATAATATTTCATCACAGTGGTTCTAGAACACTTTATGCGTGACGGAGGTAGGGATATTAGTATACAAATTGTAGAGGATGCTTGAGATGTGGTAGAGGTAAGCTTTAGACCAAAAATGTACACCAGACCGAGTTCAAAAATCTTAAGCATTGTCAGAGGTGCTTTTGAATCCAAAAGATAATTGGTTAATTGGAAACAAGAAAAAGATTACAAGGATATAGCACAAGGAATCACTTTCAGAACACACATATAAGCAAATAGCTATGTACTGAGGACCGCAGGTTCTTACCAAATGGTTTGGTTAGCAGTGGCATCATGAGAAAAAGGCGAAAAAAAAGTAACAGCAAAAACATAGGCATGTTGCTCTTTTACTTCTTTCCACGCAGAATTGGAAAGATTTAAAGCTCGACATTCAAAGCACTCCGACTTTTGAAAACCCTTATTAGAGAAGCAGAGAAAGGGGAATAGACGCCGGACTACGCTGTGGATATGATGCTATCCCTAAATAATAATAATTTGAATACTTGGAGACAGGTGTTGCGGCATAATATGCTTGAGTCACAGCATCCAATTAAAAGATATATGTAATAGCCGGTAATAAGAGAAAAAGTTTCCCACAGCTCAATACTAAAATAAAGGAACAAAAGAAATTAAGTTAATTAGAGAGCGTTTAAAGTTTGTGAAGACAACAAAAAAAATTCATTAGGAAGAACCTCTGTCAGCCTTTCGCACTTTCAAACCTGTAACTAAATACTAAATACCTCACATAAGAGTTTACTTAAAGCGCTATTATCAATTTGATACCACCAATTGGCAGTCTTTGTTGGCTTTAAGCCACCGTGCGCATATCGCTGATTTCATGTCATTATCGATTGCGATTGAGCAGGATGTTCATGATTCGAATCCCTGTAACACCAAAAGTATTTTTGACGGTTCCACCTCTCGTGAATATCTGATAAACCTCCGAGCGTAATAGCTTTTCACGGAAAACTTCTCAATTCGCATCTAAGTTGCATCTAATGTTAGCAAAAAACGGAAAGGTATTACGGCTTTACAGAAGTAATTTTCCAAAATAAGTTTGGCTATATAGCTAGAGCACTTGAATATAATTTTCTACATTTTACATTGAGTAACTAAATTGATTATTATAATTCCCCCCTTCAGTTATATGTACATGTGTGTACATTGTACAGTACAAATTTAAGTTGTTTTTATTTTGCAATAAGCGTGAAATTCCTGTATAGATTATATTGTTATTTATACAGGTATCTTGCAGTTCTACTCGATTGATGCAAACAAAGGAGCACTTAATGTTTAACAGCGAAATAAATTAATTTGACTGTTCATTTAATTATACAATTACCGGTTTTCAATAGAGAATGTGGATTTGACTAATAGAATCTATAACAGCAATTGGCAATCTTTTTAAAAAATATAATATACAATGTACACTAGCCAAAAATTGATCTACCTTTAAAAACCGCAGTTCAATTATTTAAGATACATCTTCTGTAAGAAAAAAAGCAGCAGGAACTTTGAATTTAATAAAATTTTTCTTTTCTTTTCTTAGAACACATGCAAAACAAGATCAATATAAAAAGCGTAATTTTGTGTGTAATAGTTATTGTTTTATAAACCGCATATTCGAGAAGATAAAAAAACAATAAAATTTAAGCCACAATTTGAATTCTAAAAGCCGCAAGCACACACAAGCGCATTGCAATGACAATTTAAAAAAAATTAAAAACATCTGCATTTGTATTTTATTCGGGTTACACAAAATTAAGAATAATTCGCAAGGATATTTCAACTGAAATTCAAGTTTAATTAATTTTCATTGTGTATGTCCACTTCGTCAGACAGACTAATCTGGTGCGCAGTTTCAGTAACTAAACGCTTCACTTGAATTGTTTTGAACGCAATAAAATCTTGTTCTTCAATTCGTGAATAAATTGTATTATTTTGCATTATTAAATTTTTAATATAATTTTATTTGGCAGACTTTTTAATAAATTTCAAGGATAAATAAATTATAGCATACACACGTATATGACTTTTTTATACCCGAAGATGAGATGTCCAATCTAAAAGAACTTTTAGAGGTTAGTACCGAGTAGTGTCAGTAGCTAAGAAATGTTACGATTAGGCGATAGATTCCTGTCTGTTTGATAATTAATCATACCTCAATTTTAAATACGTAGCTGCTATAACAAAATTTAGGTCAACGCATCAACGAACAAATTCTTATTGTTTTTATTGTAACTAAATATGGCGCTTTATACGTGGATACTTGAAACTTGAAGATTCCAAAAATAAATCAGATCGGAAACAACAAACTCTAAATTTGATAAATTTGTATTTTGTGAGAACCGTCAATAGCTATCAACTGCAGACTGCACCTCCTCATTGTTGGCAAATTTTTTACCACCAATCCATTTTTTATCAAATTTGGAAAGAAAAAATACTCCAAGGGGGTTAAATCTGGCAAACTGGAGGCGTAACTATGCGCACTATGCGCCTTCCTAGATATCGAGGAGCATTCGACAACGCATCTCATGAGGCGATAAGGAATGCTTTGGAGAGAAAGAAAGTAGACAGCACAGCTACTAAAAGGATGTGCAGGATGCTGGGTACCAGAACATAATAGGGACCATGAAAAACGATTTTGGTGGGTCTCAGTGTAAACGCAAACAAAATCACACTGGTTCCCTTTTTTCAATAGAAGGAAGCTGGGATGAATGTACCCGCTAACCTTTAATGGAGAAGAGATTACTATCAGCAAAGAGGTTAAATACCTTGGACTGATATTTGGGAGTAAACTGCTATGGATTAAACACCAACAGGCGGTACTGCAAAAATCAAAAAGAGCACTTATGACGTGCCGAAGGGTGGCAGGAAAATTCTGTGGAGTTAGTTCCAGAATAATGCACTGGATGTAAACCATGATAGTTATTCCAATGATTACTTATGGAGGGAGCAGTGGCATGGGCGAATAGAAATTATTAGTGGAATCACTAGCCAAACAGATTCCTTTAGCCGTGTGATAATATGGTGCAAAAGCTTGAATTCAAGAAGTACCTTGAAGTCAAAATGAGCAACAAGAAGGAATTCAGATCTGAAACTGAATACCAGATACATCCGGGAGCCATAAAATGATATACCTATGGATCAAAGAAAGCAGAAGGCACGATTGTATAACTAGAACCATTCTGTGGCATTGGATACCGCATAATGCGAGAAGAGATACGAAAGCGTATCTTTTTTTCCTAAACCTTAACGCTCTTACTGTGCCAAGCCTAGCATTATAAGGGTGCAAGCCCCTTTACGCACGCGCAAATTATAAAAAAAACTCGCAATTTACAAAAAATATGGGCTCTTTATTAACTTCGCGTGCCCGTGTGTTTGTTTGCTTGTTTGTCATGGAATCTTCTGATCAATTTTTAACCCACTTCCCAAAGTCCGATTTTATTGAAACTTGGCACACATGCACATCTCCGATGACAACACTTTCTATTAAAATTTGGGGCCCCTCGGTCCTCGGGGTCGGGGGGCTCCCTTACAAATATTTTGCAAATTTTACCCGAATGTCTTCAAATTTTATATACATGTGTATCTACGATGAACAACACTTTTTGTAAAGAAATTTTGAGACCCCGGGCTCCGGGGTCGTGAGAACTCATACAAATTTTTTTTTTAAAAAATTAACCCGATTTTCTTCAAATTTTTTATAGAGTTTATCCGATGGACAACACTTTTTGTTAAAATTCTGTAGACCCGCAGTCGTGAGGCCCCATACAAATTTAAAAAAAAAATACCCCAATTTTCTTCAAATTTTATACACATGTGTACCTCCGAGAGACAACACTTATTGTAAGACCCAGTGCCTCAGGGTCGTAAGTCCCCATATAAATTTTTAAAAAAAATTAATCCGATTTTCTTTATATTTTATACACATGCGTATCTCCCATGGACAAAACTTTTTGCAAAATGTTTGGAGTCCTGAGATCCGAAAGGTGCCCATATATTTCTTTTAAAAATTTGCCCTATTTTTTCAACTTTCAAATTGTAAGCACATTTGTATCTCCGATGGACAAAACTTTTGTAAAAAAATTTTAAAAATTAGCCCGATTTCTTCAAATTTTAAGCACATGTGTATTTCCGATGAACAAAACCTTCTGTAAAATTATTGGATTGGACGGGCCCTGAGTCCTGAGATCCGAAAGGTGCCCATATATTTCTTTTAAAAATTTGCGATTTTCTTCATATTTTAACACATGTATAACTCCGAATTGATCGGGCCCCAAGGTCGGGGGCTCTCCTTTTAGAGAAATTTATATGAAAAAATTTTATGGGTTGTTTTTTTAACCTATTATTTTTTCTCTGGTTGGTGACTCAAGTGGTAAGAGCGTTGGCCTTCTAAGCGGGAGGTTAAGTTAGAAGTTTGAATCCCAGAAAAACATAAAACCCCGGGTAACGCCGGGGTTAACAACTAATAAAAATATAAAATATAAAAATTTTCGTCTAAATTCTCTAAACGGAGATACACATTTGTGCAAAGTTTGAAAAAACCCGGACTAATTTAAAGAAATGTATATAAGAGACGCTTGACTCTAGGGCCTATCACTACCAAATTTGTGTAGAAAGTGTTGTCGTCGGAGATACACAAGTTTGAAGAAAATCGGGTTAGTTTTGAAATTAATACGGGAGCCACTCGACCCTGAAATTTTATAGGAGCAAAAAGAACAATATTTCTAATCTCTAATTATATATATAAATACAGATTCTAATAATGGACCTACTTAGATTTAACCAAAAAAAAACTTATGATGATAAATGTCCACTATGCAACACATTTAACAACTGAGCCTACCTGGTGCGTTCCATTAAAATTACGTATCCTGCCCAATTTCACTTCAAATGATTTGCTGAAAGAGTCCCTTGTTTGTGTAGACATGGGTCTGTTATAATTTATATTATATAATAAACAAATAATAAAATATAATAATATATAACAATATTATAAAGATGTAATGTTGGTTAGTGTGTAGGAGGTAATCTTCGAAACTACTTGACTGATTTTAAAAATTCTTTCACCAATATTTATAATTATATTTATAACTTTCGGAGTGAACATAGGATACATATTATCCCGTTTAAATAAAAGGACCTTTCATGGTGACCAATTTTGTAACTAACTAACCAAAGTCAACGAAAAATCGGTCGGTGTGCTGCTCTGTTCGCTGCGCTACTTTATGTGTTGTACGAACATCACGCCATGTAGCGGCATCATAATGACTGTGTGCTATTTGCTGCGCTGCTTCTGCGTACTATACTCTATATAACTATATAAAAATTAATGTTTATTGGTTTGTAATACGACACAAATACTCAAAAACTAGAGAGCCGACTGAGCTGAAAATTTGACAGAAAATGCGTCTTAACAAAATCTCGGTAAACCACATAGTGCAAACACGATCGAGGTGGCGCTTTGTTTAGGTTTACGCTTGATTTACATTTGTGGCGTGCGAGAACCACAACTTCAATTGGCACGCTCACTTTGTCTCGCACACCACAAATGTAAATCAAGCGTTATGGAGAATTTAGACTACAGCCGTGCGAGAAAAAAAGAGCGGGTTGACTATAGTTAAATTGAAGTTGTGGTTAGTCAGAAGAGATTGACACTACGCGAATGTTATAGTTATTTTATAGTACATGGGAAATGTTATCTATAGCATTATGGTAACATTGAAAATATACTACTTCTTTCGTCTGGCTAACTACAATATAATTTAACAGCCGTCCTGCTTATTTTTTCTCGCACGCCACAAATGTAAATCAAGCTTTAGGCAACAGTACACCCATATCGTGCTAGTGATGGCAAGGCGAGGATTTATGCGTGCGTGTGATGGAGCGGCCGATAAAACTTAGTAATTTATATAGACATATAGACAATTTAAATTTATGTATCCTATTTATGAGCAAACTAGTAGTTTTAAAATACGAATCTTATTTTAAACCAAGTACGATAGGACGATTATATTTATGGAAATTTTTTGTCATATTTTCTGTATTCCGTAGTAAATTAGAAGAATCACCAGGTCTGTATTAGCTCATACGTAAATTGGCTTACTTCCAAACTCATGGGGAATTGCAACTACTTTTTATACATTTGATTTTGCCGCATTATAACACATGTCAACATTAACCAAAAACTGCAAATCAAATTAAATAGATTATTGATTTTCTCCAAATTAAAATTCTTTAGAGAATATAGTAAAAAACTGATTTTACCAGTGCAACAAAACAACAACAGTTCACACCAGAATATATTTTGCACGTTGTTCACGTCTAGCAGTATACCAGCGTAAGTTGCTGCTGACACGTTCTGCTATAAAATTCGAATAGATATAATTAATTGATAATCAATTTAATAATTTCTATAATTTTATTACATTTAACCGAAAGTGTGGATTTGTTTTAACATTGCTTGTCAATTAACTTTTTATTGAAATTCCCATAAGCAAATCGTATGTACAACTACCCGACAAGGGTAAAGTCGACATGGACAGCTAAAATACGAGTGCGGTCAAAAGGTATTGAAATCCCCGGACAATAAATACGAGTTGCAGATAGATAGGCAAAAATATTAATTTGTACGAGTACCTACATTATTTAATTAATACTTTATAGTAGAGGTTGTGTGGCAAGCGGAGACCTAAACTAGGAACAATGGAACGTAACTTCTTTGATTGTCACTCGGCTTGTTTTGTGATATGCATTACAACAGTAGCAGCTTTACCATAGAAATTGTGAACAATTAAACTTGTCTTACAGTTTAATAAGAATTATTTGATACGAATTAATAGACCGTTTTAAACTAATGCTGTACTACTTCATCGCCACATTATAAAATCCTTCTTAAACAGATCAACTAGCCATTTCATGCACAGACATTGCAAAATTGGCAAGAAAAGTTGCTAAATTGATCGAAATATAAGCAAAGGAAAGTTGGACATACAATCGAAAAGATTAAAACAAATACATGAAGCTCTACAAAGATGTGCTAAGGCGTAAAACCACCTTCAGTTACTATCGAGAATTATGCCTGAAACAAAAAACACGCTTCAGCTTCGTCTTCGCTGCGTTACGATGCAGCCGCTTTGAATCTGCTTTGAATGACTTTTCTCTATATGGCATTTCTCAAATGAAAGTTCTGCCACAGTTCTCTGCCTTGAACTGTCAGGCAAAGCAAATGTTCAGTTTTTTTGAACTAGAGCTTCCGTTTGTAGCTTCGTTACGTAACATTACGTTTTTTCTTTACCATTGCCAAACGAAACGTTGAAGCCGAAGCGACATTGTGATAGGAAGCATTGAAATCGTGTGGCTGAACTCGTAAACGTCAGGCGAAGCCGAAGCTGAAGCGTTTTTCTGTTTCAGGCATTAAACCTTTGATTGAGAGAGGGCATAGCTTAAAGTACCTTTGTTATAAAAAAACGACAGCACCATTTCCTTTCACGGAAATTTTAACTTGCAGTGCATCCAGTCTTGGCGTATCGCGCAGAGAAATGGACTCTTAGATAAAGCACCACGCAATATTTTCGAAAAAAAAATAAAAAAATAAATATATAAAGGATAATATCATACGTTAGGTCCGATGCAGGCGGTACTTTTTGGTGAATACATAATAATAATCATTGTCAATTGTATGACGTAAAAAAACATCAAAGCCCAGCTTCTAATGTGGATTGCTCTTCTACTCAACACTGATGGGTTACAAAAACATGAATGAAATATTGTGCTCATAAACTCACATTGATGACTCTCAACCGTACATCTGCAGCAACAGTATCATCATCATATCTAAATTTACAACCGGGGTTCGATCCTGGCGCTCAATTCGGATGAAAGCTTCCTATTGGGTTTTTACCAATGATATAAATGTCGTCTGCGTAAGCAAGAATCTGGATGGACTTATAGAGGATTGTTCCTCTCGCCGTTACGCTAGAGTCTCGAATCACTTTCTCCAACGCCAGCTTGGAGAGGACGCAGGCCAGTCAATCCCATTGTCGAAGCCCGTTATAAATAGATGTTGAATGGGCTTGATAGTGATCCGTATATTTTTACTTGGCTTATAACATTGTTCATGATCAACCTACATAGTCGTGTCAGTTTATTTGGGATGCTGAATTCTCTCATGGCTTAATAAAGTTGTACTCTGGCTATGCTACAAATCTGATTAGTTGTTGATTTGCCTGTGAGGAAGCCACAATGGTATGGACCAATTATGACTTTAGTGTATGGGGCTATCCTGTCTTGAAGGATACAGGAGATACGCGGTACTCAATAACGTTATACCACCATAATTTCTGCATGTTGTGATATCTCCTTTTTTATGTATTGGGGCACAGGATGCCTCTTCGCCAGTCTTCTGGCATCGCTTCTTGCACTTGGTACGCAACGTTCTTATGTTCAGTCGCTTGCTTACATTCGTCATCGAACCAGTCTTCTTCTTCTTTTTCATCATCTGGGGACGCACCTCTGTAGGTGGTGAACACATGATGTCTTCCATGACAGCTAGAATATATGTCATATTCTGATTTTTATAAGACACCATTCCTGGATTGCTGTTATGTCAGCATCATATTTGAACAGGGTATCGGCTAGCTGCTGTGCAGCTCGAATTCTCTACAGTGAGCGTATGTTCCATGAGAAAATTCTTAAATAATTTAGCCGTTTTCGTTGTCGTGGTTGTCTTTGTTCATCAGGTTCGCTGGGAATAGAACCCGGTTCCCTCCGAGCTGGCGCCAATGGTACCACTGCACCACCGACACTGAAATGTTATTATTATCAGTTCAAAGTTACATGTTGCACTTAAAATTAAAACCAAATCAGCCAACATAAAGTTATGCACATACTATCGAACATGACAGTCATCTTTGATCGACATCATTCAAAACTAAGAGTGTGATCGGCTGACAATAAAAACTGATGGATTGCTATCAAGAAAGTTTGCTGTTGACTGTCATTCAACCAGGCCATGTTGGTTTGTGATTGATAATGCGTACATAAGTTTTATCAGTCAGTAACTGATAAATTGGTAGTTTTTTAACAAAAATATGGACAGCATACATATTCATCTTTTTTGTTCGGAAGTAAGAACTTAAGTGACTTGAATGAATGTTAAGGGCTAGTTATGGGCTTAAGCTTATGTCAAAACCCAACGAAATATAATTCATAACAAACTGTCATCTTTAAACAATTTGGAGCGGTTGACAAATTTCCACATGAAATCTCTCATTCCTTCTAATTGATCGACACTTTACTTACGCTCATTTAACGAAACGGAGCACATTATGGCCAAAACATACGATTTGTATGTAATAAGTTGTTCATATCACTAAAATAAATCTCACTCAATCTCATTTATAAATTTCATGCCATCATTACTTGAGTTAAACATGTACGTCCAACAATGTACACGGTAAGCTCGTTGCTTTGGCTTTGTAAGCGAGCAAAGGTTGGTTAATTTTAAGCGATCTTTAAAACCCATAATGTACTTTCGAACGCTTAAGCTAGTGTCAAATCTAAACGATTAATTGGTAAAATATATGCTACGGCCATAAAAGCTTGCATTTCCGTTTTGTTAACTTCCGCAAGCGAATGCTCATGCTGACTTGCTAACTTCCATTAAAAATAACAGATGATAAAAGATTGGTACAGAGCTTTGTTAGTACATTTACTTGTGGGTACTTTTGGTGAAATTACGTCAGTGACAATTCCTTTGTTTCTGTATTGTATGTCTGTAACAACAGCTATTAGTAAATTCGTACAATACCGCTCTATAAATAACTATAAGAGTATGGTTTATATGCGACTCTCATTAAAATAAATTAACTCATTAATGGAATTATTTTCACAGAATATTATGCTAAATAATAATATTATAAATAGTGATCGGGCCCAGGGGTCGGGGGGCACCCATACAAATTTTATAAAAAAAAAGTACCCGATTTTCTTAAAATTGTATACGCACGTTTATCTCCGATAGACAACACTCTTTGTAAAAATTTGGAAGTCATCAGGCCCCGGTGTCGGAAGGCCCCATTAAAATTTTAAAAAATTTACCCGATTTTCTTTAAATTTTATACACATGTGTATCTCCAATGGAAACACTTTTTTTAAGTGGAGTGATCGGGATAAGGGGGCTCCAAAATTTGATTTTTTAAATGTTACCCGATGTTATTCAAACTTTGCACATTGTGTATTAATTAGAAAATTTACACGAAAAATTTTATTTTTTATGGGTTGTGTTTTTTTAGGTAATAAATTTCACAACTGTGCATTTAAATGTAAAACTGTTTTTCTTAGTGTATATCTGTTGAAGAATGAAACTAGAGTCCTTCCGCTAGCGAAAAACTTTTAACCGTCATTGGAAAACCAAGTACTTATACTTATGTACATATATATGTATATGGAAATTGTTTCACTGAAAATCCGCTTTATTCTTTGATTTATTGTTTTTATCGCCCAATAAATTTTCTGATTGATTGTTACTGTAATAATTTATAATTATTGTTTGATCAGCGGGTGGCCAGGACCGGATGCCCCTGTGCTGCCCGGGCCAAATAGGATGATGATGATTGTTTGATCAGAAATTTCGCGATGTTTTATTGCACACAATTTGAATCGGTTAATTTTATAAACTGAATATGGCTACGAAATGAAAACATTTTCAACAAGTAAACTTGTTTCGCAATTTAAAATCCTACTTAGTTTGTTGATTTTTGTTAATTTACATCGAAACTACTGTGGCACGTCAGTGTTAGTGCCATAGTTACAACGTGTCCTTTTTAAATAAATTAAGTCGATTCGTTTCTCGCTGCTCACTTCCTGCTATAAAGAGGCCAAGTGAGCAGCACAAACACAGAAAGGTTCTACTGCACTTTTCACAGCTGCAATTGCAATTTGATTAAGAGCCACAGCAACCAATCTCCACTAATCGAATTGTCCTTTAAAATTCCTACAACACTGCCAATAATCCTTCAATTGACTTACCGCTACACCTACACACCTGTGAGGCTATGATTGTGCCTATACACGATAGCACGGACTAAGGAAGATGAATGGCCAATACGAAGATTCCTGCAGTAGTGGTTGTTATGGTGCAACTGTTCTGCCCAGAGTACAATTTTTACAAACTCAAAATCACAAATCAGGACGCGTATAAATCACTTTGCTCCTTGTGCCAACGCTGATGATGCCGTCACCACTACTGAACTATACAAGAACTTGTCGGCTGGCTGTAATTGTAACGTAATCCACGTAATATAAATTTTCAAATGCACGGCACGAGAATACAAAAAATACGAAAATAATTTTCATTAAACAGAGACTGGGACCAAGGACGACTTCACGAGGATTTCATATCCGCGCTGACTTTCGTGTCTGTGATTAATCTCTGCTCGGCTTGGCTCACATAAATCACAATAACTCACTCTCGGCAGATTTAGAATCACAATTAAAATGACCGTTCAGCTAAGTATCTAGTTAGCTAGCTGCTGTATGGTGCTACAGATCTAAAAGCATTACAATCACAAGAAGAGAAGACTAGCAGTTAATTTACGAGTACTTGTTCCAGAAGCAGCAGTTCGACTACTTCACGTTGACGCGACGGCAACCCAACTATAACTAAAGAATCAACAGACAACATTAGATTATTTTATTGTAATCGGACTCGCATGGCGGTTGCAAAGCTTCGCTGAGAGGTGGATGTACACAGCCGGTTAAAGCCGAACGGGTGGGTCTGGTTGGGTGGTTAGGTGGATATGGTGGATAATAACACTGGCACCACTATATTTGAAAAACAGAATTCAATTGTAACATTGAACTCAAATGAAACTAAAATCACAAAAGATGAACAGCAATAAGTAATTGCTAAATGCAATTGCGTAGTCAAAATGTCGACGTTTTTATACAAACAATTTATGTTTGAATTGCTAATTTAGTATTTTATTTGTAAGCTGTTCTTTATACGATAATAAAACTGGTTTTTTGTGATGCATTGTGATTTTGAATTTGTTTTGTAATTTTTTCACCTTCCATCAATTGTGCTTTCTGGCAAAGGGTACCAAAGTTAACATTCCCCCCCCCCCTCCCCCCTCCCGACCAACAACACATTGTAACAAAGCTTTTCCTGTGAAAGCTTGTGACGAACACGTAAGTGACAGCCAATTCCGAAACTAGCTAGCACGTGTTACTAAAAATGTTTTTGCGAGCATTGTGGATTGTAAAAAAGTCACGTGAAGCCTTTTGAATCCATCTATTTCTCATTGCGTCAACCATGCGCTAAAGTTTTCGATGCATTTGAACAAACTCCAAATTGTTTGAAAAGAATGTCTCTTTTACACCCTTTCGGGTTTCAGGAGTATATTTTTACGAAAAGTAGTTAGAAGGGCAGATAATGGGATTCGAAACCAAAGATAAATCGCAATATACATACTGAATACTAAAAATATGCACTGAATTCGAATTAAGCACTTTTGAATAGCATACTTTTAGGCTGCAAGATTTACTAGATTATTTGAAATGTAACCGCTTGTAAAATTAAATCATTATGTACTGGTCAAAAATGTAGTCAAACCGGTTTGCCCGGTTTTTGTGAAAGTACATGATTGCATATGTATAGTTTATTAAATTCTCTATATTAACTTCGCTTGCCCGTGGCACGTCCGGTTGTCGGTCGGTCGGTCGGTCAGTTTGTCGTGGAATCTTGCGATCAATTTTTAACCCGCTTCCCAAAGCCCGGTTTTATTGAAATTTTGCACAAATGTGTATTTCCGGAGACAACACTTTCTATTTAAATTTGGGGCCTCAGGGCCGAGGGGTTCAAACATTTTAAAAATTTTCATAATTTTCCCAATTTTTTCTATTTTTCTAATTTTCTAATATTTTAAGATATATCTACCTCCTGTGTTTTTTTCTAACATTTAGTATGTACTAGGTTTAGATTGTTAAATATCTATATATAAAATTTTTAAAAATTAACCCGATTTTCTTTAAATTTTATACACATGTGTATCTCCTATGGACCCCGGGCTACGGGGTCATGGGGCTCCAAATTTTAATTGAAAGTGTTGTCTCCGGAAATACACATATGTGCAAAATTTCAATTTTCATCAAATTTTATATACGTGTGTATCTCCGATGGACACGACACTTTTTGTAAAAAATTTAGAGACCCCAGGCACGCGAAGTTAATATAGAGAATTTAAAAAAAACAACCCATAAAAATTGAAATTTTTCATCTAAATTCTCCAATCGCAGAAATTGATATGGGACCCCCTCGATCCTGGGCCTTTTTTTTATTGTAGGAGAAAATCATCAAAACAGACATTTGACATCAGATGTTAAAATTGAAAATGCTCAGATCATTTTATTCTGAGCACTTAGAGCACGATCATACTAGTATTTGGTTGCATTTAATGGTACATTGGAACAATCAATACAATCAACATAAAAGCTTCTCTAATTGATGTTGACTGCTTTTATGGACTCCCTACATACATTTATTTTTTCTGGCTTGTTGCTGTGTAATGGATACCTACACACAAATTCCCGGCTACCACTTCGTGCTTCAAGCTGCTCACTCACAAGATGACGTCCACTTTTCTAGCTCGTTATGTAATATACTATTATAACGTACAAGCTGAGTGCCCGGATTTACCCAGTTGTAAGATTTGAAATTAATATCGCCCTCACCCCCCCCCCCCTCCCTACACTGACCACCTACCAAAGCGGTGACTTACCATCACTATTTATCTCAGCGATACCGAAAACTATAGGATCGACACTAATATCGTCCATCCCCCACGCTTTTTGTGGACGCCCTCCAACTAGAGGTGTTTTCCCATCACTATTTATCTGTAGAGATCCCGAGAAAGCTATGAAATCGACACTAATATCGGACGCCCCTACAAAACTCCACACTAATCGACTCTCTCCATCTATGGGTCTTACCATCAGTATTCACCTCAGCTACCCCGAAAACTGTAGAACCGACACTAACATCGGTCACCCCTAATGGTATCCTACCAACACTATTCATTTTAGCGACTCTGAAAATTGTGGAATTGCCTCTTATATCGTCCACCCACCTCCCCACCTCTCACCATTCGACCACCAAAACGCTACTCCACCCAACAAACAACCCACCACACTAGAGGTGTCCTACTACTACTATTCATCTTCCCTACCCTGAACATCGGAAGGCCCCACCCTCCAACAACACCGGATCACCCATCACCATTCTTTCCAGTACTATTCATGACGACGTCACCGAAAACTATGGGTTCGACACTAATATTGGCTGCCACCCCACCCCCAACCCCATAAAGGTGTTACCCTCCACCTTCTATGTTGAATTGCAGTTTGCAAGTAATATGTATACTTAGTTTGTTTGAAATGAATTAACGCGTTCCAAGGTTAGATAAGCACAAACTCTCTATTTTATATCCAAAAAGCTATTACCACTTGTATGGGATTGACTTTTATTTATTTATTTTATTAACAATAGCACACACTATGTACAGAAGTCCAAATGAGGCTATTACACTCTTCGACCTGTACTTCTTGGTTCTCTATCCATGTCCGAACTCATTTCACCATACTGGCCATAGCTCGTTCACACAATTCCGTAGGTACAGAGCAGACAACTGTTGTTATGCTTACTTTAACGTCATTAATGTCATTAGGTATTGTAGCATTCACACGTCCCCGTAACCAGAAATCCCATTGAGTCATAGATAGTGTTGGGTAGGACACGATTTTAAAATGAGTTTGTATGAGTAACTCATTTTCAAAAATGTATTGGGACATTGTACCACCTCAATTGAGGTGTGTAAAATATGCCTCATATGAGGTATGAGAATTTGCCTCATTTGAGGTGTGTTGAATTTGTCTCAAATGAGGAGTGTAATATGCCTTGAACTAGTGGTTCTATTCAGAATGCACCAATCTGAAATTAGAACCAATGCATTCAGTTCTTAAGGATTAAGTATATTTTCTGCTTATAACTAGATGTTCATTGATCATCCATATAGAATATAGGGACTATACTCTACAGCTAGAGAGAGATACAATTGAACATAATTTCGGGCACATTCAACACGAAATGCAAATACAACACAACAGACAAGACTGTCCCTTTCGTTTTCACATTGAGGTGTGTTGAATTTGCATCAAATGCATTAGTATAATACGATTGTAGTCTCTCAAATGAGGTGTGAGTTGTGTATTGTGTTATTGTGTAGCTGGGACATAAATTGAGGTACCTCTTACGTCCTACTACAAATGAGTTGGTACAAAACAAAATTTTGAGGTGTTGTGACATCTCAACTCATTGTATGGGACATTTGTACCAACTCATGTATGAGTTACCCAAGACTAGTCATAGACGACCACTCTTTCCTTTACAGTCATTGGTTGCAGACCCGGTACGCAGAAATTTCTCATGCAGTCAAACGGCTTGGAGAATCCTTATGAAAGCATTCCTGAAATTTGTTTCTTACTATTTAGGGTGATCCAAACACTTCTATCCAAGCTGCTACCATCCTTCTTTCTTCCAAAGTAAGTCGGGTGGACATATCTACTCTGCAACAAAAAAAAAAGTTAAAATTGTGTTGTACTATATGGGTATATATAGATGGTGCTTTTTGGACACCGCTGTATATAGACAGATAGATAGAAGAACCCATCAAATATCATACAATTTTAGTGTTAACTTTATGGGATGTGTTTTTTACCGCCGCTGTAGCAAGTCTTGATTCTAGCTTAATTTTAATTCTGGCGTACAACATGGACCTCACCGAAGATTTTTATTTTCCTGTTTCCTGTTCCTGTTCCTGTAGATAAATGGTTTGAATCTCTAATATGTATTTTTGGTTGAACAATGAAAACATAGATGGTGCTGAAATTATTACTATCTGAATTACCATAGTGACAAACCATTTATAGCTACCTACCATATTTCATAAAACTTATTACAACTGTGATTTGGGATTTTTATTCATCAAAACTACATACTTATTCGCAAAAAATGTATTAGCATTATAAAGGGTGTCCCAACAAGACCGTCGGAAAGCATACTCTACCCGAGGTACGTTGTATACAAAATTATTCAAATCAAATTTTTGTATGTATATAAATTTTAAAGAAAAAACACATTTATTTTTGAACTAAGCAAACATTCTTCATATTCTTAAATCGCATGGTCTGTAAGTGACAAATGTCAAAAAATCACTGAACAACGTATTAACAAAAATGCGGCAAATTTAAATCCGGCGCTCTTGTTGGGACACCCTATACATATATTAATTAAAACATTACCATTTTATAATACTAATAACATTTTTTACAACAAACGAATGACTTATGACGGCAGCACGGTACTCTTAAATTATTCAACTCGTCCTACATGGACGTAGAATGTTCTTGTAATTTTATACAAATTCCGCTAATCGAAATTCCTGAATCAGATTTGATGGTTTTGACAGAGTTAAATTCACTGCATCAAAATTCTTTCGAATAGATTTTTGGAATACATAGATTTCTATTCATTAGCCGTTTTTAAACATTTAGTATTAGTTTTCCCGGCTTCTTTTATTTATTAAACGGGATAAAGCCCTCTGATAGAGTTTATTCTAATGAAAGTATAAGAATTCTAAAACAATAATTATCAGTCATTAACTTCTTTATAATCCCTGAAGCAATTTAAAGAATTTACAAGTCATTCGCAGCAATACATGTCGGTTTTTGTAATGTCAAAATTAACATTGAATTTATATATTCTTTTAGGTGTAAGGATAAAAGTGTTTTGCTTCTGTGACCCTGCAGCAGTTGCAAAATCTACCTGATTACTTCTTCTATCACGCAACGGCGAGTAATAAAATAAATGACACTATGCACATGCAATATATGTCTGTGTAGCAAGGTAATAGAGTTGTTGATCTGGCTTACGCATAATTAAAAATTAATTAGTTCATGGGATATGAGGATAACCCATTATCAGAAGGTCACGGAATGGCATGAAATAAATTTGAACGGAACAGTAATTATTGACTCAAATGTTTATCCACAATTGAATAACAAATACAAGAATAAATTCGAGTTAATTTTTAAAAACAGGTGAACATTAATTTCGTAATGTTTCATATCATGTATGCGAATTTGCAAACGATTTGGCAACATTTGATAGAGAATAGATTGTATGTTGGTACCGCTACTTGTCAACTGAACAATTTAATTTTAGACGCGGCACAAATTTGTAATCATATATAGCATAATCTTGAATATCAGTGGTTTTAACCGCGACTACAACGATACAAATGTAGCCACGTCTGCCGATTCGGACCGACCTAAGTTATAGTTGTAGTAAAGACTATAAGGCCCGTTTTAAATTTCAACTAAGCTATGCGATGTTTTTCTAAATACTTCATCATTGCACACTTGAGCTAAGCTATGTTTTTTATGTTGAGCGATGTAAAATAAGTTTCAACTAACTTAACTCACACATCTATTGATGAACATAACAAACCTTTCGTGTGCGCCAAAAAAAATTTAGCATAATTAAAAAACATATGTATGTCTTAAATATGTGTCTTTTCATTTGATGTATAGAGCTTAGACTTCTCTCTCGTGGTTTAAGTTTGACGTTTAATTTGCAAACTCTATCCGAGGTACGCTGTAATTTGCTATTGCTTTTGCAAAGCATTCACTGCAACTTTACTACCCGTAGGAAATCGACGCTTACTTAACAAGATGGCGAAGAAAGCAAGCAAAACAAATTTCTGAAATAATATTTTTCGATTTCGATGAGCCTAATACCTCTTACGAGTTGCTCAAACCATACCCGAAACCAAATGCACGGGTAAGCTGTCGAAGTAAAACAATTTTCATCGTTTTCGTGGTGAATGCTTTGCAAAAAGAACGCCAAACCAAAACCAACCAAAATGTCGAAAACAAACTGAGAAATTAGTCTGCTTGCTCTCTCTTCACCATCTTGCTGAGCAAACGAAACCATACCCGTCTATTGCCGACGGATAGCAAAGTTACAGTGTTGGTTACAAAACTTTGCAAATAAAACGTAAAATAAAACCCCGGGTACAGTTTGCAAATATAACGTCAAACGAAAACCACGAGAGAGAAGTCTTAACAATACCCTGCAAATCTAAGTAGGCATAAGTTGGAGCGAAACAACATTTTATATCGCGTTCTTCGGTACTTCAGTATGCAACAAATGTTACATATGACGACGATTGCAAGCAAAGGTTTGTACATTTTCGTTCAATTTGCCAACCGTCCACCACAAAAACCATGAAAACTCTGGATCTTTAAAAGCAATACCTTGGGTATGGTTTCGGGTATTGTTTTGGCAATTATAAAGAGAAAATAAAATATTTTATAAACGCTTTTGTTTTATTGGCCAAGTCAAGCTGTTAGTTTTTTTTCGTACGAATGGATTTTGTAGTTGTATGGAAAAAAAGAGCGTCTTCCAAAAAATCTAGATTTTTCAAAAATATACTGAAAGGGAAACAAGAGTATTTTTTACTTCAGAGAAGAGTGCTAACAAATCAAACGTTAACAAAAGGTTAAGTCGTTAGTTTTCAACTTTTTACAAGGGAGAACTGAAATTTTGTGAGCAGCAACATCTCGCACAGCATTTTTCATATTCGTTATTTGACGCTTGTCGCGTGTCTTGTGTGGCGCATGTAATGCATGGAAAAGTGGAACTGGTATAGGTATATCGGCTTTTACTCGTCAGAATTTGATGAGAATTGTTTTAAAACCATTGGTTAGCGCTCAGCTTGCTATGACGTAATTAGTGACGTGATACTTAAGGAGTAAGCTCCAGTCGCGCGTCGGAGGCGACACGCACTTTCTTTTGCACTCAACATATTTTTCATAAGTGCTATACTTTTTAAGATATTTGCAAAAACTTGAAAAACTGTTCAATTAAACCACCACTTCCGGCTGGTCGATTTCCGCCAAAATCAACTGGGACATATAGATTTAAGTAAAAAGCTTGAATATGAATTTTTATCTCCAACAATTCAGCCATTTGGGCTGTTAAGTGGACGCAGACTCACAGTGTGTGATATTTTCGCTAACTCAGTAGATATGGGTAAAACTGCAAAACATTTCGTGATTACTATACTTCCTTTTACTATGTAAAAGAGAGTAAAAGACGGGTAAGATATTAGTTACGACACTTCAATACAATTTTTTTTAAAATTATTTATCAGAAACAAACAGTGTAGGTAAATATTATAATAGTTTTATTATGAGGAGACAACAACCACCAAATGTATATTAAAAATTGCATCCAGCGAATGCAGAGTGTAAAAGTTGAGAATAGTCTACATTAAAGATTATCTTAATTGCAGACTCTACTTGCGCTGTTATAAAAACCCAGGTAGATTAAAAGGTACTGTGATAAGCACACAGGTAGCAGATTCCTGAGTGGATATTAATTAAATGTGGTATTTAAAAATAGATTAACGATAACTTTCTTCAGCTCCTTCAGTAAAATATTTCTATAAATTTTGCTCGTTGTTCTGACTGCAACTCAATCGTTGTGCAAAGCGCAACGAAGTCACATCGCACTGCACGGAAATAAACACAGTGAACACATCTACTTGTCAATTCTTTTATCCGTCGTTCTTTCTTTCATTATTTTCAAGTTGATCTACTTGCGTCGAAAAAATGTGAATAATAGAACCTTCCATAAAGTTTAGTGATTTTTCTTTTTGTTTTAAATCGTCATCTTGAAATTCCGGTAAGTGCATTTCATGGAATTACTGAGCGGTTTCCCAAAAATAAATCGCTCAATCGCAACAGAAAAACGGGTTCAGAAAAAAAAAGGCAAAAACAAAAAGGTAGTACATATTTGCCATTTCCGAATGACAGCTGTATTGTGCTTATGTGCTACTGGCTGTGGCGAAGACTTCAGGCAGGGTTGTACAATTCTGTACAAGTGGAAAAAAAAGTAATAAAGAAAAACATCCAATCTACAATACAACACCAAAAAATTATCCAAATAAGTGACCGATTTATATTAAAATGATTCTTTCGAAAGTTTTCTTATTTCCTAAAATGAATAAAACACCCTAACCTCCTCAGATTCGGTATTTTCCTGCTGCTCGGGTGTTTATCATCGCCAAAGACGTACGAGACGCACTGCGCCCTTTAGAGCCTTGATTCCTTTCTTTCATCGCAGACTATTATCCGTTCTTCGCACTTTTTATTATAATTATTTTTACGATTTCATAATGAGAATTACTGCAAAAATTGAAAAATGGTTGCAAACAACAAAAACATAATAAGTGTGTATAGGTGTGTGCGAGTTGAAAAGAAATTGGCTTAGAAATTAGTTGTGTTCTCGGTCATCTCTGTACAATGCTGTATAGATTCGTAGAACGTTCATTGAGCCTACCTCATGCCAACAGTAAAATTGCCTTTTCAGCGTAATATATTATAGTAATGCATATTATGACTTTTCAAATAAAAAATTAATAAAAGAAAATGTTTGTTAAATGATTCACTATGTTATCTTTCTTTTTTCTATTAATCGTTTGCAGTTTTACAATTGTGGCAACCAAACGGCGAACAATAATTTTTTAATTGGAGTAGTTTTTGCTATCCTATCATATTTTGCAACCACAGCGTAAACAGCACCATTCAACAGTACGACAGTAGGGTAACCGGCGGCTCCAGCGGCAACTTCAGTAGCTTCGGCTACACAAACAGTTTTCCATTAAAAGGAGCTTCTTACACCTGGGCCGCCGCCATCGACGCAATCAAAATGGTTGAGAAGGAAATGCAAGCACACGATATGGTGCGTCGGCGTAGTTGGTCGCGCGCCGTCGCTTTATACGACCAGATTCTTATGCAGTTGGCGACAGGGCAAGGAACCGGTGTAGTTCCGACAAGATCCCAGAAAGATCGACAAATCGCATGTCTTCTTGGACGATGCGAATGCCTGCTAGAGCTGGCAAAATACGACATTTGCTTGGCTGACGCACGTAAGGTACTGACATTACTTGCTGAGCAGTCTGATTGCGTGGCGAGTGTCTCGCGGACCAGAAGATGGCTGATTCATTCATTGTGCAAGCTAAAGAAATACACAGTAAGTTAATTCATTGTACATATTTTTATGTTAAGCGTAATAAACTTGTTTGTTCGCCCCACAGGAAGCTGAACAAACCACAAGGGAATGGATTACAGAAATCTCTGGGCAACAGAACTTTGCTGATATTTCGAAGACGCTGGAACGTTACAAATCTATTATACAAATGGTCAATGGGTATAAAACAAATCAGAAAATATCTATGTCACGCCTGGAAGATGAAATGTCAATATTAGATACAAAACTCGATCATTGGGCCACAAACAATTTGCCATTGGACAAGTACAGTAAATTGTTAAGCAATAAGGGACTAAAAAAAAGAGAGAACAACAATCAGAGTCAAAGTCATAATGGAACAGTAACGGCAATGACAACAACACCGATGACAAACAACAACAACAGTAGCAACAGCAGCACAGCTAGCAGCAGTAGCAATGTCAATGGTGGAACACCAAATACCGTGATACAAAAGACAACTGATTTGTTGGCTGCCTTAAAATTGGCTGGAAAGAATGACGCTTCTGGGGTAACATGCTCGTATTGCGCAATTTCTTATCAAAGCCGAAATGAGTTGCGACAGCATTGCCAGACGGAAAGTCACCAAAATGTAATCATGTCCGATGAAGGTAGGTGCCTACAAAAATTACTAACTTGATACTTATGAATAATATATATATATATATTTTCCGACGTTGTTCATGTAGGTGGAAAAGTTTTTTTAGTTTAAAATATTCGTGAAGGAAATCCCTGTTCTTTCTCGCCAAACTTCAGCACATATGAACCGTACAAGTACAATTGTCGTCTATAAACTCTGAAATTTAACCTGCAAGTTTATTGTAAAATTGAAATGCTAACCTTTTGCGTATACATTTTCGGCATAAAATGTATTGTATCACTCATCACAAGCACTGTATAAAAGAAATATCCAAGAAATGCCATCCCGCCTATTCTCCAACCCATCCGCAATACTCGTGCCTCAACTCAAGCCCACTGATCTACCATTAGGCCTATCCTCGGACTTACCAACTACCAACTTATTTCTTCTAGAGCACAATAGACGCACAATAATTCTCTGTGACGACTCTGTGTTTTTGCATTTGTCTGATCTGCAGTCATTTAAGACACATGTGCATAGAGAACTCATCTTTTCCTCTCCCTAATTTCCTAACAACCACGCTGTGCTCAGCTGCTGCTTGAGCGTGTGTACATTATAAAAAAATAAAATATTTCATAGTCACATTGTCGAATTATAAATCGATTACCATGGCCAATATTTCCATACCAGCGCGCTATTTTTCAAGTTCTCCTTAACTAAATTAAGTAAAACTACTATCGCATGACTATCGTATTTATATTCATTGGTGTTTACTAATCGCGCATTAAGTAATAAAAGTTAAATTGAACTAACTCCTATTACTTAATGCGCGATTAGTAAATAAAGTCATTTAATTTCATCTAAGGTAGAAATTAAAAAAAAAATGAAACAAACCTTGACTTTTATGTCCATTTGTGTAAAACCAAAAATGATTACTGATGTCCGCCCTCTGTTATTTTTTACAGGACGTGATTGGAAGTGGCGACCACCACCGCGTGGCTTTACCCTCGACTTATATAGCTTATGCGAAAGTTTCTTGGAGTCACAATCCTGCCACTATGGCAATCAGTGCGTCGAAGCACATGGTCTAGACGAGCTAAACGAGTGGAAGGAGCGATTTGACTATCGCAAAATGCGTCTACAAAAAGCTTGCGAAAAGGAGCTCTACGGCAAGAGTTATACCGAGGAAATTTTGGAGAAGTGGATTCAGGCTACTAACCCAGATCATATAATGTGCGAAAAGGTAGAAGGCATAGATGACCAATGCACAAACGAGCTTGTCACCAGCATCAGCTCAAAAACTTCGAAACGCGAATGGCTGTTTGTGCTGAAGTCTAAGAAATCGCTGCGAGCTATAGCTTTGCTCCAGGATGCGCATCGAAATCATTTCGCTATTAAATCAATTGTACCGGGCAATGTTATGGGAATTGGGATTAATGTTGATGCAATTCCTATCCCAGCAGTGGAGCTCAAGTCCGATCAGGAATGGGTGTCAGCACAAGTCGATCCTAATCACCATATAAAGTCTGCTGATGATGCTAATTCGGAAACAGTGGATCCTGTGCTGGAGCACAAGATCGCCATTGAATTCCATACCGATATATATGGCACGTTCCGTCAGTCGGTATGCATTGACTTCGGTTCAGAACCGTTACTGGTTAAGCACTTATGCGTCGATGTCCTGCCTGTCGGCGACGCAGAGAAGATCGAGGAGATAAAAAAAGACATCATTAATTCGTCATCGCAGCGATGGGACAATTCCAATACACAACTAGTTAAGTTTGAGACAACAATTGGAACCCATCTGAAGACTGACGCCTACTTGAACGATCTGAAGCACGAGAAAGAAATGCTGGAACGGTATCCGTGCCCACGAGCAGACACCTTTACGTTGACACAGTCAACAATTGTAGAGAAACGTCTGACCAAAAACAACTATCGATCTCGCATACATGAACTGCTCTACGTTGAGGAGATTGCCCGATACGAGCAGATAGCTCGTTACAATCTTCGAACGAAACTAACAGTCACCTCTAATTACATTTTAACACCGGCTGGTATGGCCACTAGTACAGCAAAGTATTCTCTGCTGGGAGAATTGTTCGCTTTGATGCGCTTAGGTAAGGACATCTCAGAAGATACGTCTGCAGGACGACTGATTCTATCGAATTGCTCGAGTGTGTATATTTCAAAGCCGTCGACTGCGACAGCCACAGTTGGCACTGGTGGCGGTGCCAACGACAACTTTCCTTCTGCTGACCAAGAAAAGAAACGTAATATCTACGAAGCGGTGATCGAGGACAAGGGAAAGAATGTGATCTATTTGAAATTATCCGCAAAATGTGTTGAAGCGATGGCTCTGCATGCAGACACCGAAGTCGAAGTGGACATACAGTTCCAATTGAATCGTTTGCCATATTGCGAATGGCACAATGCCGTCGATAAGATCACCGACTTCAAGATCATTTTCCCCAGTGTAGAGATTGAACCGAGCATACCGTGGACGCCGAAGAAACAATGGTCAAACTCAAGTGAGCTAAAGCTCAATGCCAAACAGCGGGAGGCAGTTAACGCCATTACTACATCGTTGAACATAAAACTACCGCCGATTTTGCTGATCGGACCGTTCGGCACTGGAAAGACGTTTACCCTGGCACAAGCTATTAAACAGTTGCTTACGCAGCCTGCAGCGAAAATTCTCATCTGCACGCATTCCAATTCAGCGGCAGATCTATACATTAAAGAGTATCTTCATCCTTGGATCGAAGAAGGCTTGGAAGAGGCGACACCGCTGCGTGTTTACTATCATAAGCGTTGGGTTGCCACGGTCAACAGTGTTGTCCAAAAGGTAAGTCAATGCGTTTAGTTAGTTAGCTATTAATTACTATAATTTTCTTCTTCTCTTTCTTGTATCTATTCTAGTACTGCATTACAGATGGTGCTGGAAATTTTCGGCGGCCCACAATCGAAGACATCTTGAAGCATCGAATTGTTGTCGTTACGCTTAGCATCTCAATGGAATTATCCACGTTAGGGCTGCCTAAAGGGTACTTCACCCATGTATTCCTCGATGAAGCCGCTCAGGCAATGGAGTGTGAAGCAATAATGCCACTGGCACTAGCCAATGATAGCACACGCATTGTCTTAGCCGGAGATCACATGCAAATGAGCCCGGAGCTTTTTTCGAATTTCGCAAAGGAACGCAAGCTGCACATTTCGCTGCTGGAACGTCTGTACGATCATTATACGTCAAATTTTCCATGCAAGATATTGCTTTGCGAGAACTATCGCGCCCATGAGGCAATTATTAAATTCACATCGGAGCTGTTTTACGAGCAAAAGCTGATTGCATCGGGCAAACAGCCACGTCATGATCGCTTTTATCCGCTGACATTCTTCACGACACGCGGAGAAGATGTACAGGACAAGAATTCAACAGCGTTCTACAATAATTCTGAAGTGTATGAGGTGGTTGAGCGAGTGTCTGAACTGCGAAAGAAATGGCCAAGTTCTTGGGGGAAGATTAACGATGCAAGTATTGGCATAATGACACCATATGCCGACCAAGTGTTTCGAATACGATCAGAGTTAAGAAAGCGTCGCATGGGTGGCATCTCAGTCGAGCGAGTGCTTAATGTGCAGGGTAAACAATTTCGTGCTGTATTCCTATCGACTGTTCGCACACGACGAACATGCCTCCCGCATGCCGCGGGAACAAATTCTGGAAGTGCACTGGTAAATACCGATGATGCTGATTACGGATTTTTGAGTAATTCCAAACTTCTGAATACCGCGATAACGCGTGCCCAATCGTTGGTAGCTGTGGTGGGTGATCCTGTGGCGTTGTGCTCGATTGGTCGCTGTCGCAAAGTCTGGGAGCGCTTCATTGACATTTGCGACGAAAACAAATCCCTTTTTGGCATTACGTGGTCGTTTTTGCGATCGCAATTAGATGGTGTCGAACTAAAGCGGGGCTATGTGTTGAATCCTCTCGCACCTGAATTTGTTCCTCGCTCTCTGCAGCCAGAAGCGTATTTGCGTGAACAGGCAGCTATGTATATGATTGCCAGCGGCGTCAGTGGAGTAGGAGTTGGCGGTGCTGTCAATCAACACCCTGTTGTAGGTAGCAACTCACTCGGCGGCGGTATGGCTGCTAGCGGTACACCACATCAGGCGAATAATCAAATCCCGCCTCTATATTCGAATCATCCACCGTATGGCGCAATGATGGGTGGTGCTGGGCCCACCGGCCAACAAATGCCTAAACCTCCTAGCCATCACTTTCATCACAATAACATGCAACAGATACGGTCAACTGGACCGCCATTGCCACAGCAACAGACGGGAGCACAACAGCAGCAGCTTCAAATGGCACAGTTGGGTCAATTCGGTGTAAGACCGCAAACGGCGCATATGAGTCAAGCCCAAGGACAACCGCAACCGCCGCCGCAATTCTCACAGTATATGATGTGGCAACAGCAACAACAACAGGCAGCCCAACAGCAGCAGTCAACCGCAGCAATGCAACTTCTACGAACTCCTGGTTACCCAGCACAACCACCAGTTCCCCCAGCAATACAGCAACCAGCAGTACCACCACAACAACAACTGCAGCAACAAAATCCTAACGTTAGTCTCTGGGGTCCACCGCCACAAAGCAATCCGTGGGGTGTTTTACCGAAGCAAAACAGCGCTGTTAACACAAATCAACACAGACCACCACAGCCGCCGCCACCAACACAGCAACAACAGCCTCCACCACCAGCACCGCTACAGCAGCAGCTAAATGTACCAAACCAAGTGCCAGTAGGCATGCGTGCATCACAACTGCAAAACCAACCACCAAACAGTCAGGCGCAGCAGCAGTCGCCCCAGCAACAACAACTCCGTGGGGGGCAAATCAACGATTTGGCTTACTTGAAAAAAACACTCTACCAACAACAGCCGCAACCGCTACACCCGAATCCTGTTTTTAGCGCTGGCGGCATCGGTTACGCAGGTGTAGGTGAAAACTCACTTGGAAACCCTCCTAATCAGATTCAAATGTTAAATCACCGCAATGCTTTGCCTAATGGACCTATTAGTCCCGCACAGTCCTTACTTGATCCGTTCTTGCGACAAGGAGGCCAACAGCAACAACTGCTTGGCGGTGGAATACAGTTGCCTCATCTGAATAACTTCCTCGGAGGTCTTGGCAAAGAAAAAGAATTTCAGTTTTTGAACAACGTCCATATACCGCTAAATGTCGGAGGAACAATGTTTCAAGCACCCACCACAGGTGGAGCGGCAAATGCGGTGATCAATAAACAGCAATCGCCAACAGCAGCTCGATTTCAGGACTACAGTGCATTGCTACCGCCCAACATGAACATTTATGAAATGGCTTTCGAGCCAAAAGAATCACAATACAAGTGGTATCTTAAACTAATGGAACTTCATGGACAAGAGGCTGCTAACAAATTCACCGAAATCCTACGTCAGGTGATGGGCATGATGCACCAGACAAAGGCAGTTCCATCGGCGAATCTACATCTTAATCATCAACATCAGCAGCAACCCATACATCCGGGTCACTCTGGCGCAACTGCTGTACACGGCGGTCATATGCAAATGCAACAGCCTCCCAGGATGATGAATCCGTTTGTGACACCACCGACATCCTCCAGTATGCAACAACACCTGCAGCAACAGCAACAACAACAGCAACAACTTTTAGCTCATAACGATGAAACGCAATCCTTGGATGGTGGCATCAATTTTAATCAGCAAATCGATTTAGTGTTTAACTCATTGATGAATGGCAACGAAATCGCTCAACCGATTCTTAGAGATCTCCTTGGAATAGTAGGCAGCGGAACAAATGGAAGTACCAATACAGAACTGATGTTATCATCCTCTCAACAAAATAAAGGATTTCCCGTGATGTCAGCGGCAACTCCACAGCAGCATTTACAGCAAAAATCTGCGATATTCCCAACACAATTACCGCAGCCGGCGTATATGGGAAACAGTAAGTAAAGTAGTTATTGACCTTTTTAACCTTGTTTGGTTTTGTTTTGTAATGTTGAACAAAGGTTTTTCCAATTTTCGAATCTCTGTTATTTATTTCTATTTCTCTAATTTCTTTTGCAGATTCGCTTCTTTGCAATGAAAACCTTCTAGGTAACAATAGCAGCAGCTCTGCTGTGGGAATTGTTGGCAATGTATCTTCATCTATGCGTGTGGAATCAGTCCCATTGTATCGCCGACAGGCAATGACAACTGTTGGGAATGGCAATTCGTCATCAAATTACAACAGTTCTAATTCATCGTCATCAACAGGAGGCCAGTCGATAGATTCATCGACTCCGGACAATATAATTGATGGAGTTTCTATCGGTGGAGGTATCCTGGGTATAGGCATACCCGGAACGGGTAATCTTATTGATACAATTTTCAATCAGACACCAAACGAAATCTCATCGACATCATCGTCGTATCATCATCATCATAACCAACAACAACAAGGCAACAATGCATTTCATAAGCTTCTGTACAATAGTTATGCCTTTAAATCAAATCCGAACGATTTGGATCAATTTATGCGTATTGATCGAGCAAGCGTCGCTGACAGCCACCACCATCATCAGCAGCAGCAGCAAGCAGCAACGTTTCCATTGCATCAGCAACAGCAACATCTACAACATCATGGCCAACAACAACAGCAGCAACAGCATCCATCCAGTAATCATGCAAATTCGCATGTTCAACAGCTGCATCCCCATATGCAGCCATCATCGCCCGGTGCTGACAATCGCAATACAACATATGCGGCTGTCCTAAGCCAGGGACCGGCAACACTATCACAACTGCCCCAAACCGCTTCTGCCGTTGCACACCATTCTCAGCAGCAACACTCCTCCCACCACCAACAGCTACACCATAACCATCAAAATGCATCAACCGCCCAGCAGCACCACCAGTTTGCCGCAGGAACTGCATCTGGCGGTGACATTCATCATCATCATCATCATCAGGTGGAGGTTGAAAAGGATCCGTTTGCTGCGATTCGTGAACTTGGACAATGTTCCAATGGGTTCTATAATTATTTTCAATAATACACGATATTATTACGATTGCATTAAAATTTAGAATTAACATTTACAATATAAAGTAAAATTATATATTATTGTAGTTTATAACAAACAAACACGCAAAAAAAATAGAAAGTATTATACAATAAAAAAAATACTAAAAAATTCAACAAAAAAAGAACAAAAAATTACAAAAATACAACAAAAAAATCAAAAAATCATAGAAAAGCAAAAAAATAATCTAAAAATACACCAAAATTGGTGTATAAATTGAAAATTTATGTTATATACTAAAATATATGCTACAAGTAAATGCAAAGCAACCGAACGATATGTGCACATTTAGTAGAACAGAAAAATGCAGAAAAGTTGTTGTATGAACGAACAAACACACATAATACAACATATTTTATTAAAACAAATTAATGATAAAATAAAGTAATTTAAAAATATATATCTATATATATATATAAATCTATGCATTATATACATAATTGTAAAATAAAGTGTAATCCTAGATTTTAATAGACAAAAACTGAAAAAAAAAATGGAAACATTACTGGACTAACGTTCCAAATTAGTATGTAACTTTTACTTATCTATTATTATAATAATTATAATTACTATTAAATATATACTTACATACATGCAATTATTTTTATTATTATTACAACTATTACTAAAAGTAATACAAACAAAAAGCACTTCACACAAAAACACTTCACAGAAAAAACTTCTTCCGATATGTTGTGTGGTCAGTTGTTGCGCACGACACCACCGCACCATATTAGAAGGATGAGTGATTTTTTGATCTTTCTTTGGATTTTGAAAGAACGAGTGCATAATTTTGATAGTTGAAGCGCTTACATAGGCCATAACCATGAAACTTATTAAATATTTTAATTGAAATCAAAATGATTACCAACTGCAAGTAGCAAAATAGGTGTTTTTTTTTTATTCGCAACATTAGTGTCCGTTTTTACTTAAATCCTTCCATTCCATTCAGTCGTAAAAGCAACAATTACAATTATGCAAATGAATAGAAATTAGAAAATAATGAAATTAATATTTTTTTTGTACACAATTGGGATTTCCATTTTCAGTTTGGAATTTTTTTTAATAAAATTCCGTCGTCCCAGTCCTAATGTAATTACATATTTCCATACACTCGGCGCCAACTAAATAGGTATAACCTTTTTGACAAACTTTTAACTCATTATTTTCATATATATATTCATCATATATATATATATATATATATATATATGTACCATTTAATGTTGCAAACGATTTGCTTATGATGTTAGGGGCATAGGAATGAGCAAAGAATTGTCAAAACCACATTTTTTCTGTGGCATTTTTCTAAAGCGATTCATATGCATGTTGAAAAAAAGATGAAAAGAAATAGTGTACATTCAAATAGCACTGCGACACATATGGATCTACTGCGATTCTAGCCCGGTGCAAACTTGAGTACAATTGCAATATCTAGTCTGGTGCGCCTAAGACTACTTTGCATCAGCTAGATAGAATACAAAACCGCGTGATAAAACTTATCGTTTACGAAAATATAGCGAAATCAATAGAATCGCTTGAACACCGCGGGAACGTTTCTTGCTTGTCACTGTTTTATCGCTTCTTCTGCCAGCGGTGCTCAAGAGAAATAGCCAGCCACAATACTCGTGGCGCTCTAAATGCTCATCAGTTTACCCTCAAGCCCATCTTCGGACGTACAGTTAAATTCAGGGATTCATTCTTCAGCCGTACAACACGTATGTGGAATGTTCCGCCAAGCTCTGTCTTCCCACATCACTATGATCCACAGACATTCAAAACACAAGCTCATAGACATCTCCTCTTTTCTCCTCCTCTTCCTTAACGCCCACGCTGTGCCAAACATATAGCCGGGCATTATAAGGGTGCGAACCCCTTGAAGCGTGCGCGAATTATAAAAAAAAAAAAGTGCTATGAAGACAGTGCACCCTATAGCACCCACTCCATTTGGTCTCTCCTCATTCAGATCGTTGCTCCGCATTCTTTAGGAAGGTGTCACGGGTTTTTCTCCGTGTCCCACAAAGTCTGCAGCTGCCTTCCTCTTTTAATTTTATTAGGTGCCCCTTTAGTCTACACTGTCCTGTTATGAACTCCGTAATGATTCTTAGATTACTTCTACTAAGTTCCAATATCTAGCGAGACCTCTTTGGGTCATAGTTCCCCATCATTTCCTTTGCTTGTCGTAGGCACCTTCCTTCTCAAACACTCCATCTAAAATCCGCTTTCTTGATCGGTATGGCTTAGAGAAAAAAATTTATACGAGAATATACGACTCTTTCTTGCTTATCTGAAGTTAAAACCAAAACAAGTGTCATCGTTTCCATTCAGCAGGAAGGTCTCGCTACCTAACCAGCTTTAGGAACATTTACATCGGGCACCACGAGATTTTCAATGTGTCACCCCAAAAGGTGGCGGATGACATTTGTAACTATGAACATTCTAAAAGAATCTCACACCTCAAATGGAGTCGAGTTGACCAAAGCAAATTTTTTCGTCCCTAAATTACCACCATTGACAGCACTTCAACCACCCTCCTTATACCTCCTGCCTACCTCCTACCAACTTGCTATCGACGTCATTGACCAAATAATGGACCCATCGGATGATAAATCCTTTTTCATCGCTTCAAATCCCAACTCAATTAAGGAATGTCTCTTTGTAGATCGGCTTACAGACTCAAGTCCAATGGCAGTTAGTGGCGTCCCTAACTACATGGGTAGGCATTTAGACCTTATCTTCACCAATTATCCCATTAACTCCTCTGTCTCGCTTTGTCACCTACCTCTAACGACTATTTATAATTTTCACGCCCCTCCTTTTTCTTTCTTCCCCAACTCTCCACTACAGTCACCTCATCCCATAGTTCTCTCTTCTTTCGACTTTCAAAAGCTAAGTTCCGCAAAATTAGCAGGTCTTCCTTTACAATCTATCTTTAAATGATGCCATCTCCACTTTTTACAAAGAATTATTTAATTCTATTTCTCTGTATGTCCCCTTCTCGCGCCATAAAACCTCATCTACATCTCCTCCTTGGTATAATCAAAGACTTACGTAATAAGCGAAAAGTATACTTATTCTTTTTCTGACTATTCCAACTATCTCGGTACCTGCAATTCACGCAGCTTTATAACTCTCTCTACCAGCGCTATCTCAATAATACGCAAGCCAAACTCATAATAGACCCTAAGTTTTTTTTTACTTAATGACGAATTCTCACCGGCCCAGATATCCTTCCCGCTATATTTCTTAAAAAATTTTCTTCCACATCTCCCTTCCGCTTTCTTACCTCTTTTGCCTATCCCTTTCACGAGGAAAATTTCCTCAGTTTTGGAAGACCTCTCTCATAACCCTGATACACAAAAAAGGATCAAAGAATGATGTAACTAAATACCGCCCCATTGCTTAACGTTCCCATATACCCGAACTCTTCGATAGTATTTTATACAAAGCCTTAAGTTTCCAGTGCAAGTCTCTTATTTCTCCCAGCCAACATGGCTTTCTGAAAGGTAAATCAACCACCACTAATCTTGTTGAATTCATCTCCTCCGCCGTTTCAGCCTTAGAGAGTGGCAACAAAGTCGACGTTGCTACAACTGATTTCAATAAGGCATTTGATAAGATATCTCATTAACTACTCCGCTTTAAATTGTCTGCACTCGGCCTTGAGCACATATTGTTAAAATGGATATATTCTTATCTGGAAAACCATCTTTATATTGTTCGCTTCAGGTCCGTTCTATCGTCCACATTCTTGGCAACCTCTGGAGTCCCACAAGGTTCTCTCATCTCTTCATCCTAACTATAAATGATCTTGATAGGGTCATCAAACATTCCGCCCTCTCAATTTAAGCTGACGATAACAAATTTTTCGAACCCATTTCTTCCCCACAAGACTCCTATCTCCTTCAACAAGACCAAGACAGTTTTTCGACCTGGTGCCTCAAAAATAGCTTGGATCTCAATATATCTAAATGCCAATCTATTAGCCTATCACATAAGTGCAACAAACCCCCTCCCAGGCATTACCTTCTCAAAGGTCAACCCATATCCCGCGTGCAATCTTTTGTTACCTCGGCATATTGTGCGACTCGAAGCTAAACTTCCGTTCTCATATCGATGAAATAATTCTTAAAGCCAACTGATCACTTGGCTTTGTCAAACGGTGGTCCAAAGATTTTTCAACCCTTACGTGACCAGATAACTCTACATCACCTTTGTCAGTCCCCTCCTCGAGTACGCTACTCAGGCGTGGTCCCCATATCATTAAGTTCATGTGTCCAGAATCGAGAGCATCCAACGTCATTTTCTCCGATTTGCTCTTCGAGGTCTACCTTGGGACAATCAACTTATACTGCCTCCCTATCACGACCGCCTCAACCTAATAAACTTGAAAACCCTAGAAGAACGCAGAGACATAGCTGACATTATTTTTGCATACACCGTCTCCTCTTAGGCTCCGTCGATTGCGAGTCTCTATACAACTCGATTTACTTTAACACTAACCCTCGCAAGCTACGATGCCCGCCTCTCTTCTATTTACCGACACACCGCACCATGCACGGCTCTAACGAACTATTCTCCCGTATGCTGATAAAGGTTAACTTAAACCTTACCGTTTTCGATTTTAACCGCAGCACTCCCTGCCTTAAACTAGATCTCCTCCGCCATTCCCCCTAGCTTAGCTTTAAGTCTTAGTTCTAAGTTCTCAATGATGTTAGCTTTAGGTTTTAGCTTGTAATAAGCCGAATAAATTGGGGCAATTGCCCCCACCAAAATTAAACTACCCACAGAGTGGTTCTGGCCCTACAAGCGAAGTTTCTACCCCTATGTTAGCAAGCTATCAAACGTCTTTTCAAAATCGATGAACAGCAGGTGCAGTGGTGACGGGAATTCAACGCACTGTTCAATAATGATCCGCAGGGTGTTGATGTGGTCTACACAGGAGGATCCAGTGCGGAAACTTGCTCCATAAGACTACCTTTTTTAGGGAGATTGACAATCATTCCCTTCTTAGACTCATCGGGGAAACTTTCTGCCTCCCAAGCTCTCTCTACAAGAGGATATAAAAGCTCTGCTGATGTCGTTGGAGCGGCACGCAGAAGCTCTGTGGGTATACCATCTAGTCCTACCGACTTGTTGTTCTTTAGTGCGTTTATCGCGGTAGCGATCTCATCTTTACTGGGAGTTGAGGTGCGAATTCGGAAAACTGTAACTTTCGGCAGCTCCGTTTGATTTGGGTGCATATCGTTGGCGAATACACGGTTAAGGACCGTAGAAAAATGTTCCTTCCATCGCTTGAGCTGTTCCTCATCTAAGACCATCTAAGCCTTTCACCAGATGTTGGTTAGAGCGGTGAGCTCTTTGGTGATTCTGTAAACGCTTCTGCTATCGCACTTGCTCGCTGCTATACTTGAGCAATATAATCGTCAGATTGTTCTTTTGAATTAAAACTTGATGACCATCCTATTTTCTTCTTAATGTTACTCTCCGTGTCGGAGGTTTAAAACCATCGTTTTTAACGTTTGTTTAATAGTTACTCCTCTTAGTATCTTCGGTCTTGAGAGATCGAGCGTTTCTCTCAGATTTGCTAACCATGTTGTTCTTCGTCCTCCTATGGTTCTTGCAAGATGATATAGAGTAGTTGGTATGGCCTGTTTCTAAGTATATGACCTTAGATGAGTATTGACCGAAGGGTTCGGAAAAAATTAGGTGAAAAGGAGGGTGCCATTTAAAAAATGTTTTATTTTAGTTTGGAATCTAAATGACATGTTTCCTTTGTCTCCTATAGATAAGTACTTAATTGTACCTGGCAAAGCACTATGTAAGACAACAAATATTTCTTTCATGCGTTATTCCTATATACTTGCATGGATTGTACCCGTATATTTCAAAGATTTAAAAAAGTTACTTACAACTAAGTAAAATGATGATAAAAAAGAACAATGACTATGTGACAGTTATTTAACGATTTTTAAACTAAGCTTTAACAAACAAAATCGCCAACCAGCCATTATCATCTATCGTCATGTAAAAATGCGTTATTTTTAGAAACATTGCTGGAAATGCTAATTGCGTTTGACGGGACTCAGTATTTTTTAACCCTCTCGATGCAGCCATATGTTCCGATTTTTTTTTTAATATTCCAAGATTTGTAGTTTATACGAAGATAAAGATGAACTAACTTCAAATTATCAAGTTTCAGAGCAGACAAGCAAAAATTACAAAGTTAATTTAAAGCATACGAATTAAATTTTGTAAATGCTTAGCGATGATAATTTTACGAAATGAGAACATCAAAAATTAACGACTATTTATAAAATATAAGTATATGTACACAAAAATATAGAAATAACCACTGTTACGAAAATCACCACGTTTGGATGTTTTTATTTATTTATAAGGTAATGATTTTGGTTAGGAAGGGAGAAGTTTAGGGGAATGAGTACATCCCCAAATATTATTTCTACAGGAACAGGTGATATGTCCACTTCCATTATCGTGGAACGGTAAGATGTGTATTCATGTAAGAAATGTAACAGGCTTATGCTAAGATGATACAATGAATATAACCAGAGAAAAGATTATACAGAAATTCATCAGCATGCAACAACTAAGCCATCGCGCTTATTACCTTGCAACCATACTATAACTTATTAGTCTATAGTTCATTTATTTATTCAATTTATATAAAAAAAAACGTCGTTATTACATGATCAATGGATCTAATAAAACTGTTTGCTGGTTTATGTTACATGGACAAGTAATAATATATTAAATACATAGATAGTTGTATAGTCGAATGGTGAAGGGGATCAGTAGGCGGGTGGCCAGTTGGATGGGTGGGGTTCATTGGGATTGGGCAGTCGGAAAACGTACTTTCAGTATGTATTTTCAGTATGTTTGTTTGCTCTTTATATAAATCCACACTGTTGATCGTATCAGTTAATTTTTTTAAGGATGCTTCACTAATGTGTGCAAGTAACCATATTTCCGCCAAACAAAAACCATTTAATTGTACGTATATTTTTCTTACTGTATAAAGTTAAAAGTACGTTTGTGTTTTTTGCCGATATTATTGTCGATTCGAGTTTTTTGAGTGGTTGTCGATTGGCGGATGGAGATCAGTGGGTGTAGGGTGCCCACTGACCCTAAGCCCTCTGGTTGGTCAGTTGGATGTGGGTCAGTGAGATAGGACAGTCGGGAAAAGCCGGGTATTTCCGCTATTCTCCCATTGATTAAACTTCCGTTACATTTTTTATATATAAAACTTTTTTACAAAGTACTTTATATTTATTAATTGGACTTATGGCTAGCGTTATAATTGTTTTAAATTATTAAAATGGAACCGGTATACCGGCAATATCATTTTTCAGTTCATCAAACAGATCTTTGTATTCGGAATGCTCTCGAATGAGTAGGGCAACTGTGCCACGCTTGACACCCATGGCTGCACCTAATTCAGCACGGCTAGGCGTGTACACATATGGGATTCCTTTTTCCTCACACACAGCAGGAAGATGACACATTATTTCAATTGGAGTGACATCGCCAGCAAAGATCACAATGCTGCAACGAATGCCAAAGGATAAATAATAATACAAATGGTTTTGGGGGGAGATGTTACATACCCAGTTTCTCCTTTACGTAGTCTTATCTGGACATCCTTTAGACCATTACGAAG
Source organism: Nephrocerus scutellatus (assembly GCA_947095585.1). Classification (NCBI taxonomy): domain Eukaryota; kingdom Metazoa; phylum Arthropoda; class Insecta; order Diptera; family Pipunculidae; genus Nephrocerus; species Nephrocerus scutellatus. The sequence continues at coordinate 75,400,529 of OX352765.1, read as the reverse complement.
ATAGGTCTTTTGTTTTGCTGCTTTTTTGATAAGTTTATAGCATTTCTTCGACGTTTTTTTGGGAGCCATAGGCTGCGAAATAACATTAACGTATTTCAATTTATCATCGTAGGTGTCTTCTTCTTTCACACTAGCGTTTAAATTGGCTGAACTTTCATTTGGTTCGACAGGTTCAGTCTTGATTTTTCCCATATTTCAATTATTTAATTTAAAGCTATGTTCTTTATTTTAAAATTTAGTGAAAAAAAAGTTAAGAACTCGCAGCACTATATAAATCAAACAAAAACACGTGCTGTTGTCGATGTAGGTATCGCTATAAAATGTTGTGTCGTTGACAGCTTACTTCAAATTCCTTCTTTGGAAAACCTACTGTTTTGCTGGTTTGGCTGGTTTTGACATTCGAATTCCTTATTCGGATTCCATATATTTGGATTGTCAATTTGTTCGTTTACCTTATTTGATGTTCTATTAAACCAAATAGTTTTATCTGAAAAAATGGCGCAGAGGCTGCAATGTTATACCATCCATATATATATATACTTTCGATAGTCGATTCGAAAATATTAAAAGTTGGCATGTTTTAATATTATCGAATGCGATTGAATTACCAAAGTGGCAACTTTTTCGAAAATCAAACAACATAAATTTTATTTTGACGTTTTATTTGTGACCAAAAAATATTAAGGTAAAACGACTATATTTTGAATAATAACTATGCAATGATTTGAATTCCCAATTCGAATTCAAATAAAATACAGCTGATGTAAGATTATCGACTCGCGATAATAGCCGTATTTTATTGCCGAGGAATAAGGAATTACAACAACAATTGCCCTGTCGAATTCCTTCTTTGGGATTTGAAAACCTGCTGTTTGGCTGGTTTTGACATTCGAATTCGGATTCGGACTCCAAATAAAATACAGCTAGCATACTAATGTTCGACTATCTGTTCAATTTTCGAAAATACAACATCCCTACCCTGATCAAGGTTTTGTGTGTTATTTACCCCAAAAAATTCAGTATTCGTATTTTTAAAGATTTACCCCCATTTTTCTGACAAATGCACTAATACGTAGAAATGTCAACTTTTTATTATTATAAATGCCAGCTAAAATTCTAAATACACCATTTTGGTTGGAGTCATACGTGAATTGAATGTTGTATTGTGACTATTGTGGGGCTATTTTTTAGTGTGAAGGTGTAAAACTGTGTCTTAAAATTATAAACAAAAGTTTTAAAAAAATATTCGTCGTCGTCTTCTTCTTCAAACTATAATTTGTACGATTCGTCTTCCGATGATGAAGAATTGTTAAAATTTCAAGATTTATTTAAAAGGGATGGCAAGAAACAGGTTCAGAACTTTGCGAGGGATGTAGTAAAAAATAAGATGAAGTAAGTTTTGAATATAATTGGACATTATGTTTACCAACCCTACTACAAAATTAGATCAAATGTTTTGGTGTTCTATTAGAACAACCGCATCTAGATTTAAATAAAAAAAACAGAATTCGACATAAAAAATCGATGAAAGTCCATTTTTTGATCGGAGATGGCCTTTAAGAGATCTATATACATAGATTGGGAAATTTAATTCTCTTTTTATCAACTACAACAACACATGTATCAAAACAATCAGAAAAAACGATTCACGCTTAAAGTTCTATTTGCCGAGAAAAATCTTAGCTCCGACACATATTTCTAAAAAGAAATAAAAACGATATTTATCTTTATGCATAGAACAAACCTTTTATAGTGAAAATTTCGTCAAAAACTCAAATCCGTATTTTAATTGCCGAGAAATAAGGAAGTACAACAACAATTGCACTGTCGAATTCCTTCTTTGGATTTTGAAAACCAGCTATTTGGCTGGTTTTGGCTGGTTTTGACATTCGAGTTCCTATTCGGATTCCAAATAAAATACAACTAAAATAGCCGCGCCAAAACTTTAGCTGGGCTAAATCTGTAGACCGAGCAGATTTTCGAACTTGAAATCATTTCATTATCAAGAAATTATTCAAGTGTCGGCTGTCATTGATCGTTATGCAATATATTTGCATGCTTATTGCCATTAAATAAGCAAAGTTTACCCTTTATGCCGCAATGTTCGAGACTTGGGCCAGGATTCGGTGTCGGTGATAATGATAATGAAAAAACTTGTTTCTAATCAACAAAATGTCTGTTATAACATATTTTAGTTTTTTCTCTAAATTTGACATTTCTTTATCATAGAAATTTTATCATTTATCATAATCACCGACACAGAATCGTGGCCCTGAACGGAAATTTTCCGCTTATGCGACTTTTGTTCGACTATTTCCCTTTTTTGACCGAGTGCACTCCTTCTTAGGCAAAAAAATATTCTACGCTTATTATTACATGTATTATTTTAATTTAATAATTTTTTCAAATATTAAATAATTAATGTTATTATTATTTTATAAATAACCAGCTGCTCCCGGTCGCTTAGCTGCCCATAACCATAATCCCCGAGATTGTTGGTGTACTATAGCCTATAACCTTCACCAACCTGACAATAATTTACATACATTTTTTTTATAAAATTGGTTTATAAATGTGTCTTATGTTAAAATTTTATATTTCCCCTTTCATACTTACAACAGTGTAAGTGGGGGTGTAAAAATGCCTATAACCAACCTTAACTTACCAAAAATACACATTGAAAATTTCATTAAAACTGGTTTGTAAATGTGGCTGATATTAACATTTTACAGTACACACCCCTGGGAGTGAAAAGGGGGTGCTCTATAGCCTATAACCATCCTCTACCTGCTATCATGGCTTTGATCTGAAGCAAATTGCAAACTCGCGTTGTATTTTTTTTTTGTTTCGATTTTTTGTCTTTTTTTTGTGATTTGTCAATGTTCATCCAGTTCTTAGCTATGTTTTTAGTTTCAAGTCTCTAGCTCAATGGGAAGTTAGAAAATATAATAATAATACACATGTGTTGAGGTTCTTTTGGGGGTTTTTTAGGGTTTTTTAAGATTCTTTTGTAGGTCTTTGGGGGGTCTTCTTGTTGTATTTTGGTAGACTTTTGGGAATCTTTGGGAGTGTTAATGCTTGCGCTTATTAACGTATTGGCACATAACACTACAAGAATATTTAAACAACACAAAAATATAGATGGGAAAAATTATTTTCGTAGCTATTTATAAAACTCTGTATATTATATATTTTATTATATATCTGTTAATCAAAAACTTGACGACATTATTCTGTTTTTATATCACACTTGCAGCTACAGAATATCATAAATAACCACATATTTTGGGTGTTGATTTTAATGTAAACTTTGCATGTAGGGATTCAATACCATTAACTTTCTTCTTTTGAATAATTCAATCTGCCTATAAATAATGATCCTAAGATGGCAAAAAAACAAAGTCAGTGGGTCTATTCTTTTATTCAACCCGAGCGAGTAAAGTTACCCGGAGTACACCGAGCGAGTGTTGCACGGTGTAAAAATGTTCGGTGTGTACACTGGGTAACTTTACTCGCTCGGGTTGAATAAAAAACAGAACCGAGTAAAACCGAGTAAACATTTGAGAAACCGATTTTAATTCGTGATATCCTATCCTCATATCTGAATATAAACAAAATATTTGAAATAAAAATTTAATTTGTAAAAAGAATTGGAATATGTTTGTATATCTATGTGTTGTTGGCCTTGAAAACTTCGGCAATTTTTTCAATTGCAATAGTGTATCTCTCCATCAACTTTAATTTGGAATTTCTATAGTTCTTAGTTTCTTCGTGGAACTCTCTTCCCCGTTTGCGTTTTAAAGCAGACTTTTTGTTAACATTAGTTTGGTAGCTTTCTAAACTATTAACCACTCCAAAAGTTTGCATGTTCGGCGTTTCAATGTTAAAACTTGTTTCCGAAAATGTTGCTACAGCTGTTATTTCGGGTGATTCTTTAACTATTTCATCAATAGCATCGTAAAAATTCCAAAACTTCCTATTGTTTCCTGTTGTTTCATTGTGTTCTTTTGTTTTTTTGTACTGACGTACTAAGCTCTTCCATTTGTTTTCAATTTGATCCCACGTTAGGTTCAAACTGGAATCTTTATTAAATTCTTCACAAACTTTTTGAAAAATGGTTTTCTTCACAACTGTTGCTAATTGGTCATAATTGTCTTTAATCAAACTTATAAGGCTCATTGTTTGATCATGAGTCCAATGGAAAGCTAAAATATAAAAATGATTAGTAAAATATAACAGAGAAAAATATATTAAAATATAAATAATGTATTTTATTTTATAAATTTTTTATGTGTATTTTTTATAAATTAAACTTACTGTCTGATTTACGAGAATTATCCATTTGTCCGTTATTTTTATGTGACAGCAAACTTTTCAGGGCTACTAGATTTTTACTCTGCCTTACACTGATATTCACTTCAGAGTAAAAAATAGGAAACTGTGTATACACCGTGTCGTGCTCGGTTCACAATAAAAAACACAAAGTACAGAGTAAAATTACCCCGGGTGAATAAAAGAACACAGTGTAAATTTTTGACGTACACTGCTCGCTCGGGTTGAATAAAAGAATAGACCCAGTAACTACAGTAGATGCGGTTTTACAGGATATCTAAAGAATGTTGAGTCAAAAACGTACGCTTCATATTTAGTTACCATAATAGTAACGTATAGTGTCAACTATAGCTGTATTTTATTTGGAATCCGAATCCGATTGTCAAAACCAGCCAAACAGCAGGTTTTCAAATTCCAAAGAAGGAATTCGACAGTGCAATCGTTGTTGTAATTCCCAATTCGAATCCGAATGTCAAAATCTGTCAAACAGCAGGTTTTCAAAATCAAAAGAAGGAATTCGTCAGTGCAATTGTTGTTGTAATTCCCAATTCGAATTCAATAAAATACAGCTAACATACGAATTTCAGGATCATAACACTGTAAGAGCGTGGCTACACTGGCATGGGAATGAAAGTCATGCTCATGCTACACTTAGCGAAGCATTTGTGGGTGTTTGTGTGTATGTTTGTCAATTTTTTGTTGTTTTGCTGTATAGAACCTTCCCGCTTGCGCCGAAAGTCATCTTTCGTAGTGGACTTTCGGTGGATTCTAGGTGGAATCAAGCTTTCTCTTTCCAGCTCAATAAAAACCTTTTTCGCTGGACATGACTTTCATTCCCATGATCGTGCAATCAAGCTCTAAAAAACAACGAAATAAAATTAAAAAATGGAAGTGTGGGCACAACACGACTTTCTTTTACGGTCGGGGCCGGAATCTTCAGTAAATGTATTTTAAATTTTTATTTTATTCTTTTGCACTTAATAAACTCAATACAACTGTCGCTTCCGGCTGTCAGATTTCCGTCAAAATCATCTGGCCCCTCACAATTTATGTAAAAAGCTTAAATATGAGTTTTCATTCCGATAAGTTCAGCCGTCTGGGCTGTAGAGGGGACATATACAGACATACAAAAAGACAGACAGCCAGAGATTTTTTTATTTTCCCTTTTTCTGACTCAGGACATATGGTAATGGGCATATCTTCCAGAATTTCCATAGGAACAAGTCTTTTAAACGCATCTTAGTCCTAGATACCACGTTTCATGCGAATCGCTTGAGATATTGCTTTTTTTTCCAAAATTCCAGACCATAAGAACCATATTCCAGAATTTCCATAGGAACAAGTCTTATAGTCGCATCTTAGACCTACATACCGAAGTTCATACGAATCGTTTGAGAAATTGCTTTGTTCCAGAAATTCCAGACCATAATGATCATATTCCAGAATTTCCATAGGAACAAGTCTTACAATCACATCTTAGTCCTACATACCGAACTGCATGCGAATCGCTTGAGAAATTGCTTAGTTACCTTAACATGGGACATAACAGTGGACATTGAACATTTTACTTTTTTAACATGTACCCTTTGTAGTGAGACGTTGTCACGTCAAAAATATAGAAATTTTTTTTAATGTTACCCGATTCAAACTTTGCACAATCAATTAGAGATTTTACAGAAACATTTTAATTTTTACTGGTTGTTTTTTTCCATGCATCACATGCGCCACACGCGGGATATCAAAATTGAGCTGCTCACATGGCGGCATTTCCAACCATCACACGCGCCATATGCGAAATGTGACACACGTCACACGCGGAATATAAAGAATGCTATTTGGGACTTAGACACTCACAAAATATGCGTTTATACAGTATAGCCCGGAATGGAATTTTATAATTCATTTACTGGTAGTCAAAAAACGGACTTTGAAACTGCCATCATACACTTTTCGAATGGGTTTGAAGGAGATTTGGGGGTTAATGTGTCCAATTTATTTTATTTCTAATATTTTTACAAGATTTTCCACATAAACCTAGGGTAAACTTACATAAAAAAAATGAAAACTCCTTCAGAAAGGGGTTGTTTCCCAAAACAAGATGGCGAATTTCAAGGTCTGCTCGTTGAGGGCTTTCAGAGGAGGGTTGTCTGGTTTGTATTTTGCCATATACCTATACATTAGCATGATGCAATTCTCAAAAACGCATACTAAAAGGAAAAACTCCTATCTAAATATAAATACATTGCGCGCATAGTATTTTCCATACTTTTCAAAAACACCTCTTAAAATTTAGCGAGGAAATCAAATCATCACCTCTTTTTGTATGGAAAAACTCAATTATATATAAAAAATATAAACTTATCCACCTTCCGTTAAAATTAAACCACGCCCATAAAAATTATATTGCTGTTTTTTTGCTTATATTCTTAACCATGGTGAAAACGTGAACCTTGACTTTACGTTTTGACATTGACAGCTCATAAAAAAAATTTAAAGGTGCGTTTGTATTAAAATACAAATTGTTGTCCCTAAAGGTTTTTTCACCTTTAGATCCCTCCCCTATCTGATTGAAGAAGTAAATTAAATTGCCTTGTATGTTTGACAACGAAATGTTCCTTTGCTGTAGGGTGTGAATAGGGACCAATCCATCGCCACTTTCTTCGTCTAATTGAGATATTTATGTTGCTAACGTGGTTTTGTATGAAGCAGTTCGTTTGATATGCGGTTAGTCCTAAATCTTAAGGCTGTGTTTCCAATTTGGAAGCCACATTTTTCCTATAGCGTTTCTCGGATATGCCGTAAGTTAGCTTATATTTAAACAATATGGCGGTTTTTAAGGTTTTCCCAAAAGAAATTTCAGAGGAGGGGTCTACCCCTAACCCATTCCGGGATATACTGTATTTTAGCCTAAAAGCTTTTAAAAATATATGGGAGCCCCTCGGCCTAGCCACATGGCATGACAAAAGAAAAGTCGAAGATACCCATGTGTACAAAATTTTAGAAAATTGGATCATTTTAAAAAAAAAAATATAAATGGATACAAATGGAGATACAAAATCTGAAGAAAATCGAGTAAATTTTTTGGGAGCCCCTCAACGCCGAGGCACGATCACTAACAAATTTTAATGGAGTGTTGTCACCGAAGATACACATGTGTATAAAGTTTGAATAAAATCGGGCTTTATGAAGTGGATGGATCGCAAGATTCCACCAGCCAACCAGCAACCGACAGCAGAAAACAGGGCACGGGGACGTTTACTTATAACCCGAAATTGGGAAGTTGCCAACGTTCGAGAGAACGAGGTTTTCATCAAATTCCAATCCAAATTCACTGAGCGGTTGACGGACTAGATGAAAACTAAGATTCAATAATTTTAACTTGATATTTGTATTTATTTCTTCATATGTAATAGAAATAAATTTATGATTTAACTTGTAAATTCAGAAACACGAAATAAAAGTACAAGTTTGTATAATTCTGAAATTTTTAAACTGGATAATTTAGAATGTTCCTCCGCGAAGACGTAGCACCAAATGAAGAGTTGATTCCTTTTGAATGTTATAATCCGACAATGTGCGTCCATCTTCCAGTTGTTTTCCAGCGAAGATCAAACGCTGTTGGTCTGGGGGAATACCTTCCTTGTCCTGGATTTTTGCCTTAACGTTCTCAATGGTGTCTGATGGCTCAACCTCTAAAGTAATGGTTTTTCCAGTCAACGTTTTGACGAAAATCTGCATACCACCACGAAGACGGAGGACTAAGTGAAGAGTCGACTCCTTTTGGATGTTGTAATCTGATAATGTGCGTCCGTCTTCGAGTTGTTTTCCGGCGAAGATCAATCGTTGTTGGTCTGGTGGAATACCTTCCTTGTCCTGGATTTTTGCTTTAACATTTTCAATAGTATCAGAAGGTTCAACTTCCAAGGTGATAGTTTTTCCAGTCAAAGTTTTGACGAAAATCTGCATACCACCACGAAGACGGAGGACCAAGTGAAGAGTCGATTCTTTTTGGATGTTGTAGTCGGACAATGTGCGTCCATCTTCCAATTGTTTTCCAGCGAAGATCAAACGCTGTTGGTCTGGAGGAATTCCTTCCTTGTCCTGAATTTTTGCTTTAACGTTCTCAATGGTGTCTGATGGCTCAACCTCCAAAGTAATGGTTTTTCCAGTCAAAGTTTTGACGAAAATTTGCATGCCACCACGAAGACGAAGAACCAAGTGAAGAGTAGATTCTTTTTGGATGTTGTAGTCGGACAATGTGCGTCCATCTTCCAATTGCTTTCCAGCGAAAATCAAACGCTGTTGGTCTGGAGGAATTCCTTCCTTGTCCTGGATTTTTGCCTTAACGTTCTCAATGGTGTCTGATGGCTCAACCTCTAAAGTAATGGTTTTTCCAGTCAACGTTTTGACGAAAATCTGCATACCACCACGAAGACGGAGGACTAAGTGAAGAGTCGACTCCTTTTGGATGTTGTAATCTGATAATGTGCGTCCGTCTTCGAGTTGTTTTCCGGCGAAGATCAATCGTTGTTGGTCTGGTGGAATACCTTCCTTGTCCTGGATTTTTGCCTTAACATTTTCAATAGTATCAGAAGGTTCAACTTCCAAGGTGATAGTTTTTCCAGTCAAAGTTTTGACGAAAATTTGCATGCCACCACGAAGACGAAGAACCAAGTGAAGAGTAGATTCTTTTTGGATGTTGTAGTCGGACAATGTGCGTCCATCTTCCAATTGCTTTCCAGCGAAAATCAAACGCTGTTGGTCTGGAGGAATTCCTTCCTTGTCCTGGATTTTTGCCTTAACGTTCTCAATGGTGTCTGATGGCTCAACCTCCAATGTGATGGTTTTTCCAGTCAAAGTTTTGACGAAAATTTGCATGCCACCACGAAGACGAAGAACCAAGTGAAGAGTAGATTCTTTTTGGATGTTGTAGTCGGACAATGTGCGTCCATCTTCCAATTGCTTTCCAGCGAAAATCAAACGCTGTTGGTCTGGAGGAATTCCTTCCTTGTCCTGGATTTTTGCCTTAACGTTCTCAATGGTGTCTGATGGCTCAACCTCCAATGTGATGGTTTTTCCAGTCAAAGTTTTGACGAAAATTTGCATGCCACCACGAAGACGAAGAACCAAGTGAAGAGTAGATTCTTTTTGGATGTTGTAGTCGGACAATGTGCGTCCATCTTCCAATTGCTTTCCAGCGAAAATCAAACGCTGTTGGTCTGGAGGAATTCCTTCCTTGTCCTGGATTTTTGCCTTAACGTTCTCAATGGTGTCTGATGGCTCAACCTCCAAAGTAATGGTTTTTCCAGTCAAAGTTTTGACGAAAATTTGCATGCCACCACGAAGACGAAGAACCAAGTGAAGAGTAGATTCTTTTTGGATGTTGTAGTCGGACAATGTGCGTCCATCTTCCAATTGCTTTCCAGCGAAAATCAAACGCTGTTGGTCTGGTGGAATTCCTTCCTTGTCCTGGATTTTTGCCTTAACGTTCTCAATGGTGTCTGATGGCTCAACCTCCAAGGTAATGGTTTTTCCAGTCAAAGTTTTGACGAAAATCTGCATACCACCACGAAGACGGAGGACCAAGTGAAGAGTCGATTCTTTTTGGATGTTGTAGTCGGACAATGTGCGTCCATCTTCCAATTGCTTTCCAGCAAAGATCAAACGCTGTTGGTCTGGAGGAATTCCTTCCTTGTCCTGAATTTTTGCCTTAACGTTCTCAATGGTGTCTGATGGCTCAACCTCTAAAGTAATGGTTTTTCCAGTCAAAGTTTTGACGAAAATCTGCATACCACCACGAAGACGGAGGACTAAGTGCAGAGTCGACTCCTTTTGGATGTTGTAATCTGATAATGTGCGTCCGTCTTCGAGTTGTTTTCCGGCGAAAATCAATCGTTGTTGGTCTGGTGGAATACCTTCCTTGTCCTGGATTTTTGCTTTTACATTTTCAATAGTATCAGATGGCTCAACTTCGAGAGTGATGGTTTTTCCAGTCAAAGTTTTGACAAAAATCTGCATACCGCCACGAAGACGAAGGACCAAGTGGAGAGTCGACTCTTTTTGGATGTTGTAGTCTGACAATGTGCGCCCGTCCTCCAATTGTTTTCCGGCGAAGATCAAACGTTGTTGGTCTGGGGGAATACCTTCCTTGTCCTGGATTTTCGCTTTTACATTTTCAATAGTATCAGATGGCTCAACTTCGAGAGTGATGGTTTTGCCAGTTAATGTCTTCACGAAGATTTGCATTTTTGTTTTTCTGCAAGAAACGAAAAAAAGGAAAATAAATCTCAAATATAACATTTCAAACATTAATTTTGATTAACAAACAATTAATTTAATTATCTAATAAATCAAAGAATATTTAACTTTCTTTGAAAACTTTAAAAGCTATCTTGACTGGATTGGCGTCTTCGAATGTCACACATTCTGGTTTAACATTTGCTATATTGCTTTCAACAAAAATATAAAAATTACAACAACACATTGGATAGACCAGAAAATGGTTAGCGCTAACCCAAAAAAATTTTTTGGTTAAGAAATATTTAACCAAATTTTTATTTATAATTCTCACCACCAGAGTCTACTTTTAAAAACTATAGGGTGATCCATTTAGAGGTATCGGATTTTAAATTGAAATAAAACAACAAAAATTCAAATTGGTTGGGCAATCTTTATTATTTTTGTTTAGAACCATTCATGACATTTATTTTTTGTAGATAATCTCTTTCAAATGTTGGCCGCAGCTGCACCGTAATTCGGTCATCCGTAAACACCAATTTTGAATGACTCGCTCGAGGACTTCGGTCGGTATCTCGTGAATAACTGGAGTAATGTTGGCTTCCAATTCCTCAATCGTAGCTGGTTTATCCACAAAACATTTAGACTTTACATAGCCCCACAAAAAAAAGTCCAAAGGTGTGATATCACACGATCTTGGTGGCCAAACCACCGGTCCGAAACGAGAGATCAATTGCTCACCGAGACGAGGACGCAGTAGATCCATTGTGCCAAGGGCTGTATGGGATGTAGCGCCGTCTTGTTGGAACCAAATGTCGTGGAGATCACGGGCTTCAATTTCCGGAATCAAAAAGTCGTTTATCATGGCGCGATAGCGTTCGCCATTCACTGTTACATTGGCGCCAGCCTCGTCTTTGAAGAAATATGGACCGATGATTCCTCCAGCACATAGGCCGGCCCAAATGGTAGTTTTCCATGGATGTAATGGCAGTTCGTGAATGGCTTCGGGTTGCTCTTCAGCCCAACTACGGCAATTTTGCTTATTGACGAAGCCATTAAGCAAAAAATGGGCCTCATCGCTGAACACCATAAGTTGGCCTGAGCGCGCGATAAACACTTTTCACAGAACGTCGATTTTTGTCATACAATTGTACGATTTGTAAACGCTGTTGTGGCGTTAGTCTTTCCATGATGAAATGTCAATGAATACTGAATAAAATTATTTATTTAGTTTGACAGTAGTCACGCGTGACATGTCAAAAAAAGCCTATTGGAAAAAGTACCTCCAATCTGATCACCCTTTATATATGGATAAGTTGGCAAACACATGAAACAAAAAATTGGTTAGTTTTTGCTTTGCTTTGATCAGCCGTTCACCACAAAAAATACCTAACTCATTTTGTTGAAAGCAATATAGCAATTAAGTGAGTTCACTGCGTAACAAAATGTTAAACGAAGTTACTTTTTTTGACATTTTGTTGTTCACTGAGGACTTGGTGTTGCAGTATGTTACGACTTGTTCACCACATAAGTTGTCGTCGACAGAAAGTAACATTTTTTAAAGGCGTGAGCGTTGTTAGTTTATGTCTTATGAGTCATTTGATAATTAGTTGTTGTAATCGTTTTTCCGTATTGCTTTTTTCAATGAATCAGGGAGAATTCCGAGATTGAATTTAAACCGGCTACACTACAAACGTGAGGAATGTGATATATTGTAAATCATATTTCTCCAGTTCAATTCTTAATTTTAATAAAGGGCTTAGCCCACCTTATTGCCGTGGTGCAAGTCATTCAGGGAGTATTATTCCTTTGGCAATAAGTTAAAATATGTAAAAAAAAAAAACACCACCGACTTCACTTTTTCCCAGTGAACACAACCATTGTGCCTCAGAGAAAGAAGTAGAAAAATAAAATAATTTATGTACATAGTTTTAGGACAACTATGTAGTACACAAACTGTACACCTATCACCTAATTAATGTCAAATCTTCATTTGTTATTTCTATTAACAAGGAATTGGAATTTAATTTTGGTAAAAAAAGGCCTAACGAATTTACAAACATTTTAAGGGGAATCTACTAGTATGCATTCTTATTAACCTGAAAAATATTTTCAACACTTCTGCGTTTCCGATCAATTTCCTGGTGTCAATTTGTGCTAAAGAACTATACCTTAAACCCTATTAATATCTTCAGGGTCAATTCAAATTCACACATAAATTTACATTCCAAATCGGAGCGAAGCGGCTGATGAAATGGACAGCAACTGCATATTGCAGAGAATTCTTTAAAATTACAGAAATAACAAACGCTTTCTCTGTAAAATTCTGCAAGAATCAAGATTTTGTTGATATCCGGGGTTGAACTTCGTTTTAACTCCACTTAAACCTTGGTCGAGAAAAATTTTTAACTTTCAACCTTGCATATAACCAAGGTAAAAGGTATATAACTGAAACTGCATTATCATGCATTACTCCAACATATGCCCGCCCCCCACAATTCAGTACCTAACCACATATTATTTAGTATACGGGATATATTATATAGATACATTACGCTTTGTATATATATATTCTTCTTCATGTTTTAAGAACTGCTGCACAATAGAAAGAACAAGGGGAACAAAGAAACAAGTGAATTTCTTTATAATTATAATTTTCTTTAACAAAGAAAATTCTGTGAACTTAAAGCAAACAAAGAATATAAATACATACATAGGTACATGAGTGTGCAAGATGCAGTAAAACTGTAAAAGTAATAACTAAATACCTTTAAGCAACAAAATTTCCCAAGGCGTTCAACAGAAAGCCAGAAAATACATTATTTTCGCCAAGCTAATTTACTCACTTCATTTATTACGTTTACTCATATTGAAAAAATCCCTAAATTTTCAGTTTTTCGCTGGTTTTTTTTTTTTTTACATACATAATTGCAAGAGCAACAAAATGGCTGCTCGGAATTAAATTACACAAAATTTACACAAAGGCTGATTACAAAAATTTCACATCAAATTAAATTTATCATTGCAATAAAACGATAATTAAGAATTAACGAAAAACAGATCAGATAGAAACAGTTCTTTAAAAAGAAATTTCCAGAAAAATCGATGAATCATCGGCCATCTTGCATTCGTAACTTACAATTTCACAATTAGCAAGTTAATTAATTTTGTTGCATTAAATTCGTAGTTTTATGGAAATAATAACAAACACTATTACGCTATCTATTAAATATTACACAAATAAAGAAATTATATAACGAAAAGAAAACATTTTATTGCTAAAGCTCACCTTGACCTGTTCTGATGAAAAAATTACTATTTCTATATTCTATCAAACCTAATTTTTTTTATTTCAGCGATTACTTTGATTGGTTTTCTTTTCTAAACTTTTTTTTTAGTTTTTCACAGTAAATATAAATTAATTATTACAAGTGAATATTTGCTTATTGCTATCACAAATTCACAATACACAACTGCAACTGCCTTGTCTGAAGCCTGAACAATTAATGAAATTATAGAGTTGAAATTTCTGAAGAGAAGTCAGTTCTGCAATAGAACATAGAGTTTTAAATAGATTGGTATACTTTTTAAAAATACCCATAAAGGCAAGATTACATTGTCAATTAAATTGTTATTTATGTCTTTTTTTTGTTTTAGAAATCTGCGCTAGAGCTCAGGTTTTTTCTCGGCAATTTGAACACGAACATTGCTTTGTTGCATGTGTTGTTCTTTAGTTAATTAAAAGAGGGGTAAATCTCCCAAAATATACAGATCTGTTAGATTTTAATTTCGATCTACAGTAGATTTTAAAGAAAAAGAACAACTTAACAGCCAAAAAATTAATCTGCGCCATTTTTATATTAAAAAAAAAACGACATTAGATATGATGAACGAAAACAATGTATTTGGATTCATGTCATTCCACTTGCATCATTTTCCGATTCAAATCATTCGTTAATTATTACTGTAATTATCTATGATAAAATTAATAAAACTAATATGTCGTTTTCTATTACGTTTATGAGTGTTGAGAGTTTGAATTGATTAGTGTTGAAATTTCTATAAAGCATTGAAGTTGAAATAAGATGGAATTTCAAAATTATATTTCGCTTTGACTTTACTGGACTGAGAGTTTGCACAAACGGGTAAAAGGCGGGTTTATTTAAATTTCTCGCTTTACGTTTTGTCCGACGATTCAACATCGATTATGCACAAATCGACAGAATAATAGAATAGACGAGAAAACTGAACGAAGAAAAGTAGCTTAGTTTTTTTATTTTGTCAATTTTTGCTTTGTTTGACATTTAAGATAGGTAACATTAACTTTGTGAACAATTTTAATTATTGTTTATTAATATATAAATTTTAGCAAAATTCTATTGGACTGAATGAACTAGTAGCTGCTGTAGTAAGAGAAATGAAGAGACTATTCGCTTAACAACTCTTCATTTCAGCTAAAAATTTAGCAACTGAAAATTTGTAGAATGTTATTAATGGAAATCTGAAATATTTGAGATTTAAAAAATTGTAAAAATTACATAAAAGCATTTAAAAAAAAATTAAATATTACTTTATTTTATACTTTTTTGTTTTTTAGGAAAAACTAGTTGTTAACTCTGGAAAGAATAAAGATGGTCAGACTAAGAAGAAACATTCGGAATAGTTCCAATCCCTTAGAACTCCCAGAAAATTTGTTGGTGCTCAATAATTTTTGTTGTCACAAAAAGATTGATATTCTCTTTTTTCCTAGGTTTATTTTGTATTTTCGATTAAACAAGGATGCATTTATGTATGTTCTTAGCGAAGTTAGTGATACAGTCAACTTGTGCAACTCCTCCTATTATAAAATTGGCTTGTGCATTACGATTCCTTGGAAGTGATAGCTATCAAAACTGTGTTGGTAATGATTTTGATTTGGGACTTTCCCAACCAAGTGTGTCAGTCATATTGAACGAAGTTCTTCGAGCGTGGATAAAAACTAAAATGACACAAACAGAAAAACAAGACGCAAGAACCTACTTCTACAGAAGATCTATATTACCGGGAATAGTGGGATGTGTGGATGGAACCCACATTGGTATTATTGCTCCTGATCAGTTGCAACATCAATATTTAAATCGAAAGGGTTTTTACAGCTTGAATGTAATGATAGTAAGATTTGTTATTTTCAAACCATTTCGGATTTCAAACATGTTTTTGTACAGGCTTGTGACCATAATATGAATATACGTTATGTAGATCCGAGATTCCCTGGTTCGACTCATGACTCATTTGTTTGGAATGCAAGTGAACTGAAAGATGTTTTAGAAAGATGGTGGCGAAATGGAGAGAGGTCCATGTATCTGGGTGTGTACACTAATTATTGCTTTGAAATTGTTCTTAAAATACTAATAATAATTTGATTTAGGAGATTCTGGTTATCCTCTGGAACCGTACTTGCTAACTCCATTTAGAAATTCAGATTCAATGCCTAGAAAAACATTATTTAATTCATTACATGCTAAAGCACGTAATATTATAGAAAGAACCATTGGACTTCTTAAAAGCCGGTTCCGGTCTGTTCTAAATGAAAGAAAGTTGCACTATTCTCCAGCAAAGGCTATAAGAATAGTCAACGTAGCTTGTGCCTTGCACAATATAACCCGTAGATACAACGTAGCTGATCCGGAGACAACAGGAGTAGAATACATAAGCTTGCAGGACATACCAAATGAACCATTTCAAAATGAAGTTTCCAACAATAGCCAAGAAGCTCAGCGAATCAGAAATGAAATCTTAGCGTCAATATAAGTTAAAAATATTCAACTATTCCAATTATTGCAAATAAACAAAAAAAATAGAATTCATTTAAAAATAAAAAAAATAATTAATGAAATAAAGCTGAAGAATTCACAAACAAAAGGAGCAAAAAAATCAATCAAAATCAATCAAATCAATATTTTCTTTTTCTTTTCTGAGTTCTTTTTCCTTCATTAGACTCAGTTTATCTTTTTCTATTTCATATTTTTTTCTGGTGTATCTAGCTATTTCCGAAAGATTCTTTTCGATAGATTTGGACACAAATTGTGTCACAAATGAGTTCTGTTGAAAAGATCCTTCAGCCTGTTGAGTTTCCTCACACGGGTCAATAATGTTGCTAATTTGTTGTTGAATTTCTTCAGAATTGGCCGACACATTTTTATTATTGGAATCGGTTGAAGGAAGTGAAGCCTGTGTGTTTATACCAAAGCAATTACCTACCGGATTAACTGCCTGGCTCAGACTGAGAAGTCGGTCTACAGCTTGCTCCAAAGGAGACAAGGAAACCTGACAGTATGGCCCTCCACCAGTAGCAGTGTTATTTTTTTTGTTTTGTGAAATTTTTTGTTTAAGTTTTTGCTTATAGTCCAACCAAACCTATGTACAAAAAAACTTCTTAAATCGAAACTCCAAAATTTTATCAACGAACCTTATGCCAATCCTTTCCTTCACGTGACGGAGGACCAAGAGAATTCAGTTCTTCTGCAAAATTATCCCAATAATCCTTTTTATTTTTTTTGATGAACCAAAAGCTCCTATGCCTTTTGCCATATCCGGATTCCTTTCCATTAATTGGACAAGCTTCGCAAACTGATTTGCATTCGTCCTTGAAAATATTGATTTCTATTTTTTTTTACAATAATACACAATTTATTTGCAACATACCTTTTTCTTTTATCACTCATTTTAACCACCAGAAAAATAAACAATACAAACTCTCAATTCGCTAGCGTTATCACTGAATTTTTTGATTCGATAGAATTTGACATATTGAGCCGTTAAATTAGCGAACATTCGCTTTTTGTAATTTATCGATAACCTAATTCGCTAATGTTTTGACATTTGAAGCGAACTTAATTTGTGCGAATCGCTATTCATAATACGAAATTAGCGAATTCGCAAAGATTTAAGTTCAATTCACTATTCATAATGAGGGCAATAGTTTCAATAATATGGAGATGGAATGGGAATATGAAGACTCCAAAAACACAACTAAAAGTGTTAGAATAAAAAAGAATCACATATAAGCAGACATACATCGTTAAGCTAATGTACAAGCATTTAAAAAGATATCTCACTAGTATGTACCTTGAGTGGTCTTAAATAAAAACAAGTGCAAGTATTAACTTGCCTAGTGCAGAAACAGTTTTATCGCTTTTTGGTAAAAGTCTATCAAAAAGGCGGCTCGCTATGTGCAAAATCCCAGTTTCGAGGAGACATAAGCTCATCAGACAGTTCTGCAATAGAACATAGAGTTTAATGTCGTGTTTTTTTTTTAACAAAAAATCTGGCGCAGATTGATTTTTTGGCTGTCAAGTTGTTCGTTTTTTCCAAAAAAACCAATCTACGGTAGTTGGGTTTTCCACTCTAACAGATCTTGATATTTTGGGAGGTATCCCCCTCTTAGACATGCAACTATACAATGTTAACAAAAGATTCTCGGCTTTCGTGTTTGTTTTTTCGAGAAAAAATTTGAGCTCGAGCGCAGATATCTAAACCAAAACAAAAAATACGACATAAAATAGATTGGTATATTTTTTAAAAATACCAATAAAGGCAAGATTACATTGTGTATTTATTTTCAATATAGCGGAAACAGACTAACGAACCTGAATGTAAAACATAACTGAGTCATGTTATAATCTTTTGAATATTCAAGCTCTATTTTTCGTAGAAGAAAGATGGGCAACCAACAAAAAGTATTCTTCCATCCATGTCCATAATGTCCGTTCACGTTTAAAATTGATCGATGACTTCTTTTGACAGATATTATGACTTTTATTTTCTCAGTCATTAAACAGGAATCGCCTTTATGAGTTTCTTATAACAGTTAGAATTTGTATACTTATTAAAGCCATTAATGACATTTCTCATAGAACCGGAATTCGGCTACAGATCAAAAAAATTATTTGCCGTTTTTTTAGATAAGAGGACAGTTATATTTTTCACCTGTATTTTCCATTGTAGTCGACATGTCTCATGTTTACAGAAACAAACAACTATAGTTTTTCAGAAAATGTTCTGTATATTTTCAGAGTATAAAAATCATCATCTTCACATTTGACTCTACAACCGGGGTACCTCCCGATAAAAATCATATCTGAGAATTATCGGACGACTCAGAGAAATAAATTTTTCTCGGAGAATGAAAAAAAAAACGCAGATCTGAATTTTGACATTTATTTAATTTTCACACGCCCATAGACGAAAGTGACTGTTTCGTACGCTATAAACTAGCCTCGAAAATAGCCCATAACAACACTAGTTATGTTATGATATAAACGTCTTTTGTTATTTACTACAATCTCAGTGAACACATTGCGCATGAGCAAGAATTCTCTTTTGTTTGCCGTTTGTGATTTCTGCTTCTCTCTCGATTTAGCAGAAAAACCGGTTTGGACGCGTGAAAAATTCATTTCTTTGTTATTTACTGCAATCACAGCGAACACACATTCTCACATTTCTGCTTCTCTCTCGATTTAGAAAAAAAACCGATTTGGACGCGTGAAAAATAGCTCATCGTGCTCGTTAGAAGCTTCGACCTCGCACGATAAACTCCACTTTCCTTGCTCGTTCTGTAATATACTATATATCTCCGATAACTCCGAACTAAAAAATTATTATTTTTTTGTTTTTGTTTAAATTTCTTTTGCACTTTCATATTTCTGCTATCTTTCTCATAATGTCTGCTATACTTTTTGAGTTAAACTGTCTTTTCATAGAAAAAGAGGTGATGATGGGATTCCATTGTGCAATTGGTTTATATTCAGAAATCAGTTTTTCCTTTTGAAAAACATGATTATGGACGCTGTAAGATTTTGTGCACTCAATTAATTTATATTTAGATAGGAGTTTTTTCCTTTTAAAAGGCGTTTTTGTAAACTATGGACACACTGTAAAATGCAGTGCGCTCAATTAATTTATATTTAGAGATAAGTTTTTCCTTTTAAAAGGCGTAAATTATGCACACACTGAAAAATACAGTGCGCTCAATTTTATATTTAGATTGGATATGGATTAATTTGTACTTGGTTTATGTGCAGTTTCATATAAGCTGTATTTTATTTGAATCCGAATTAGAAATTACAACAACAATTGCACTGTCGAATTCCTTCTTTGGAATTTGAAAACCTGCTGTTTGGCTGGTTTTGACATTCGACTTCCTTCTTCGGATTCAAATAAAATACAGCTTAATTGCGTGGTATTTCATATCAGTTTTTCATTGAGTTTTTCCAATGCTAAAACAGGAGTAATATAGCAAACTACATTATACGGTTTTCGAGATTTGGGCTTTCGGACACACCTCTCATGATAGCCCCTACTGAGCAGATTTTGGAAATCGCAATCTTGTTTTTCGGAAATGCCCCCTTTAGGTAGGAGGGGCATCCAAAGTTTCGATTTTTTTTTCGAACCTCGCCTGTAAAAACCCATATTATGGAACCCTAAATCAGCCTCGGATCCACTGATGAACGACGATGACCACGGCTACGAGAACGGCTAAGCGATTTAAGAAACGTATCCGCACTGTATAGAGCTCGAGCTGCACAGCAGCTAGCCGATACCCTGTCCAAATATAATGCTGACATAACAGCAATTCAGGAGATGCGAGGGACTGGACGGGGAATGGTGTCATAAAAATCAGAATATCAATGACATCTTGATGGTGTTCAGAATAGAGTTATCCGTTTGATAAACGATGTAACCATTACTTCGTCTCTTGATACTTTGGAGCACAGACGAAATGTAGGAGCTTTATCTGTTTTCTATAAATTTTACAACGGTAAATGTTCTTTAGAAACCCGTTCTCTAGTTCCTGGGCCTTTTCTCAGTAACGTAAACACTCGTTTAAGGTGCAATCAACATAGATTTGCCTTAAAACTTTTTTCATGTAGAACCCAACACTTTAAATCCTCCTTTTTTCCGAGAGTCTCTTCGATGTGGAATCAATTGGTCGAATACGTGTTTCCAGAATCTTTTAATCTGCAGGCGTTCAAATTAGCCTTTAACAACTTCTTGAAGGATGATGGTTAAAGTATTCATAAGTTGTTTCTTAATATATAAAATAAAAAAATAAAAAATAAAAAAAAAAATAAAAAAAAAATAAATTGTTTATCAGTATTTTTTAAATTATTTTTATAATTTGTAATATTTTCTTGGTCAAGGTTTTTTTGTAGTTTTCCCTGACCATGATTCATTGATAAAAGTATTTGGACTCGCGTCGTTCTTAATTCGTGTTCGTTTTTCGTATTGCTTTTCCAATGAATCAGGGAGAACTCTGAGAAAATAAATTGAAACCGGCTACAAACGTGAGGAATGTGATATATTGTAAATCACATTCTTTCGATTTTTATTTTATTTTGAATTTAATAAAGGGCTTAGCCCAACTTATTGCCGTGACGTAAGTCATTCAGGGAGTCATCCCTTGGCAATAAGTCTCTATATAAAAATAAAAAAAAAAAAAAAAAAAAAAATCACATATATTACAGCTGTCATGAAAGACATCATGTACTCGGGGTGGGGTTTCTAGTCAGCAAAAGAATGAAACCCACCGTTATCGGCTTTAAAGCAGTAAATGAACGTTCACGCACCTACAGAGGATTCCCCAGACAATAAAAAATAATTATTTGAATCAGTCGAACGGGAACTCCATGCCTGTCCTCAGCATGACGTAAAAAATCATTCTTGGGGATATGAATACCAAAATCGGTAAGGAGCCAGTAATCAGGAAATACATTGGCACCCATAGCTTACACGAGAACACTAATGACAATGGCCAACGAGTCATAGAGATGGCAGCAGGTAATAATTTGGTGGTTGCGAGTACAAGGTTTGCGCTTAAAGATATCTACAAAGCCATCTGGGTATTTCCTGATGGAGCCACTTGCAACCAAATAGACCACGTGTTGATAGACTGCCGCCACAACCCGAATCTGATGACGGTACGAACGTACCGAGGTGCCTACGTCGAGTCGGACCACTATCTTGTTGGTTTGGTGCTCTGAGCGCGGATTGCATCATCAATGACAGCATCCGCGAATCAGATCCGAGTCAATACGGCTGCCCTTCGCAACGAAGAGACCAGAAACAACTACGGTCAAACATTAGGACTCGCCCTAAATGCAGGGAGAGTAAGTCCTGTGGCTGAGATGCTGGGCGTAGAAGAGAAATGGATACTCCTTAAGAATACTGTCAGGTGCTGACTCCATCTTAGACAGTAGTCGTAGAGATCGGAACGACTGGCTCGATGACGAATGTAAGCTAGCGACTGAACGTAAGAATGTTCAGAAGATATGAAAAAACAGTTCACCGGCGAAAGAAAGCAGCCTGGGAAAAGAATCTCGTCCGTGAACTAGAGAACGAGGACCGCCCCAGGCGCGGCAGTTCTACGAAAGAGTCCGCGGTATGACGCAATATACACCGCGTTGCACATACATACTGCAAAGACAAAGAGGGTTATCTGATCGCCGATCTCAAAGACATCTTAGAGCTATGGGAAGAGCGGTTTCATAAGTTGCTTAATGGCCAGCTAACTGAGGAGACTCCACCTGGGCCTGAGATGATCATTAGTACTGCTGACTCCATCTTAGGCAGTAGTCGTAGAGATCAGAACGACTCTACCTGAAAGACCTGACCTGTTGCATGGTTTGGGTACCGTTTGAAATTTGAACTGTCCGTAAGCATTAGTCAGGCGGAAGTTGCTCGATTTCCATCGCAAATAAATTAAAAACGCAAGTATCAAGATGAGTGTTGAATCAGGCGTTTACTATTTACTCGAAATTAAGGGTAAGCTGCCACAGTTCCAGAGGATTAAAAAACCGGAACCAAGAACGAGTTATATGAAAACTAAGATTTAATAATTTTTACTTGATATTTGTATTTATTTCTTCATAATTAATAGAAATAAATTTTAGGATTTAACTTGTAAATGCAATAAAATGAAAAAAAACCAAAAGTTTTGTATAATTTGAAATTTTTAATCTCGTTTTTTTAGAATGTTCCTCCGCGAAGACGTAGCACCAAATGAAGCGTCGATTCCTTTTGGATGTTGTAGTCGGACAATGTGCGTCCATCTTCCAATTGCTTTCCAGCGAAAATCAAACGCTGTTGGTCTGGAGGAATTCCTTCCTTGTCCTGAATTTTTGCTTTAACGTTCTCGATGGTGTCTGATGGCTCAACCTCCAAGGTGATGGTTTTACCAGTCAAAGTTTTGACAAAAATCTGCATACCACCACGAAGACGGAGGACTAAGTGAAGAGTCGACTCTTTCTGAATATTGTAGTCAGACAAAGTGCGTCCATCTTCCAGTTGTTTTCCGGCGAAGATCAAACGCTGTTGGTCTGGAGGAATTCCTTCCTTGTCCTGAATTTTTGCTTTAACATTCTCGATGGTGTCTGAAGGCTCAACCTCCAAGGTTATAGTTTTTCCAGTCAAAGTTTTGACAAAAATCTGCATACCGCCACGAAGACGGAGGACTAAGTGAAGAGTCGACTCTTTTTGAATGTTGTAGTCAGACAAAGTGCGTCCATCTTCTAGTTGTTTTCCAGCGAAGATCAAACGCTGTTGGTCTGGAGGAATTCCTTCCTTGTCCTGAATTTTTGCCTTAACATTCTCGATGGTGTCTGAAGGCTCAACCTCCAAGGTGATAGTTTTTCCAGTCAAAGTTTTGACAAAAATCTGCATACCGCCACGAAGACGGAGGACTAAGTGAAGAGTCGACTCTTTTTGAATGTTGTAGTCAGACAAAGTGCGTCCATCTTCTAGTTGTTTTCCAGCGAAGATCAAACGCTGTTGGTCTGGAGGAATTCCTTCCTTGTCCTGAATTTTTGCCTTAACATTCTCGATGGTGTCTGAAGGCTCAACCTCTAAGGTGATGGTTTTACCAGTCAAAGTTTTGACAAAGATCTGCATACCGCCACGAAGACGAAGGACCAAGTGAAGAGTCGACTCCTTTTGAATGTTGTAGTCTGACAATGTGCGTCCGTCCTCCAATTGTTTTCCGGCGAAGATCAAACGTTGTTGGTCTGGGGGAATACCTTCCTTGTCCTGGATTTTTGCCTTAACATTCTCGATGGTGTCTGAAGGCTCAACCTCTAAGGTGATGGTTTTACCAGTCAAAGTTTTGACAAAGATCTGCATACCGCCACGAAGACGAAGGACCAAGTGAAGAGTCGACTCCTTTTGGATGTTGTAGTCTGACAATGTGCGTCCGTCCTCCAATTGTTTTCCGGCAAAGATCAAACGTTGTTGGTCTGGGGGAATACCTTCCTTGTCCTGGATTTTCGCTTTTACATTTTCAATGGTATCAGAAGGCTCAACCTCCAATGTGATGGTTTTTCCAGTCAAAGTTTTGACAAAGATCTGCATACCGCCACGAAGACGAAGGACCAAGTGAAGAGTCGATTCCTTTTGGATGTTGTAGTCTGACAATGTGCGCCCGTCCTCCAATTGTTTTCCGGCGAAGATCAAACGTTGTTGGTCTGGGGGAATACCTTCCTTGTCCTGGATTTTCGCTTTTACATTTTCAATGGTATCAGAAGGCTCAACCTCCAACGTGATGGTTTTTCCAGTCAAAGTTTTGACAAAAATCTGCATACCGCCACGAAGACGAAGGACCAAGTGAAGAGTCGACTCCTTTTGAATGTTGTAGTCTGACAATGTGCGCCCGTCCTCCAATTGTTTTCCGGCGAAGATCAAACGTTGTTGGTCTGGGGGAATACCTTCCTTGTCCTGGATTTTTGCCTTAACGTTCTCAATGGTGTCTGATGGCTCAACCTCTAAAGTAATGGTTTTTCCAGTCAACGTTTTGACGAAAATCTGCATACCACCACGAAGACGGAGGACTAAGTGCAGAGTCGACTCCTTTTGGATGTTGTAATCTGATAATGTGCGTCCGTCTTCGAGTTGTTTTCCGGCGAAAATCAATCGTTGTTGGTCTGGTGGAATACCTTCCTTGTCCTGGATTTTTGCTTTAACATTTTCAATAGTATCAGAAGGTTCAACTTCCAAAGTGATGGTTTTTCCAGTCAAAGTTTTGACAAAAATCTGCATACCGCCACGAAGACGAAGGACCAAGTGGAGAGTCGACTCTTTTTGGATGTTGTAGTCGGACAATGTTCGCCCATCTTCCAATTGTTTTCCAGCGAAGATCAAACGCTGTTGGTCTGGAGGAATTCCCTCCTTGTCCTGAATTTTTGCTTTAACGTTCTCAATGGTGTCTGATGGCTCAACCTCCAATGTGATGGTTTTTCCAGTCAAAGTTTTGACAAAGATCTGCATACCGCCACGAAGACGAAGGACCAAGTGAAGAGTCGATTCCTTTTGGATGTTGTAGTCTGACAATGTGCGCCCGTCCTCCAATTGTTTTCCGGCGAAGATCAAACGTTGTTGGTCTGGGGGAATACCCTCCTTGTCCTGGATTTTCGCTTTTACATTTTCAATAGTATCAGATGGCTCAACTTCGAGAGTGATGGTTTTGCCAGTTAATGTCTTCACGAAGATTTGCATTTTTGTTTTTCTACAAGAAACGAAAAAAAGGAAAATAAATCTCAAATATAACATTTCAAACATTAATTTCAATTAACAATCAGTTAATTTAATTATCTAATAAATCAAAGAATATTTAACTGTCTTTGAAAACTTTAAAATAGTCGAACATTGGTATGTTGTAAAATTATCGACTCGCGATAATGATACTTTTCTATTACTCAAATTATTTCAAGTGAATTTATATGAACTTCAAAAAATAAAAAATTTAATTATTATTTATTCTAATTATAAAAAAGATAAGACACTTGTATTAGCAATCATATACATTATAATTAACTTGCTTTTGGTTTGACAAATCAATTAAATTAAATCGATCGCGTAAAAATCTTCTTTCTAAATAATAGTTGACACTAATTTTACTTTCCCCCTGCGGCGAATCACTATCTCAACCACTTAATAAGATTGCTATAGCAATATTAATAATAGTTTTTGTTTAAAATATAGTTTATTTTTACCAACGTATTATCTTGCTATTTTTTGGTGCACAAATGAAACGCCAAAATAAAATTTATGTTGTCGTTTGATTTTCGAAAAAGTTTTGCCATATTGGTAATTCAATCGCATTCGATATTACAACAGCCGTATTTTATTTGCAGAGGAACAACAATTGCACGGTCGAATTCCTTCTTAGGAATTGTGAAAACCTGCTGTTTTGACATTCGAATTCCGAATTCACTCGGCAAATAAAATGCAGCTAAGCTAACATACCAACTTTTAATATTTTCGAATGGACTATCGAAAGCCGATTCGAACGAAAGTTATGGTACAACATACCACCCCTGGTTTAACATTTGCTATATTGCTTTCAACAAAAAAATAAAAATTACAACAACAAACACATTGGATAGACCAGAAAATGGTTAGCGTTAACCCAAAAAAATTTTTTGGTTAAGAAATATTTAACCAAATTTTTATTTATAATTTTTACCACCAAAGTCGACTTTTAAAAATTATATATGGATAAGTTGGCAAACACATGAAACAAAAAATTTACCAAAATTTGGTTAGTTTTTGCTGGTGCTTTGATCAGCCGTTAACCATAAAAAACTCATTTTGTTGAAAGCAATATAGCAATTGCTTTCAACAAAAAAATAAAAATTACAACAACAAACTTTTACTTTGCAGCGTTGCTTTGGCTAATCCAGCTTGGCTTACAACAACAATCGCATAACCATAAAGCCGAAAATAAATCCAAAAAATAGTTATAGCGCTCACCGTAAGGCGGTGATAAAGCGACATGAAGCCGAAGTAAATAAAAATGTTCAGGATTAAGGAAACTAAAGCCATTTTATAGTACTGGTGCTCAACGTAAGGCGGTAAAGCCAAAAGCTGTTGCTTTGTAAAGCCAAGCCGGATTTGCCAAAGCAACGCAGCAATTTTGTTGTCCACTGAGGACTTGAATTGGTGTTGCAGTATGTTACAACTTGTTCACCAAAAAGTTGTCGTCAACAGAAAGTAACATTTTTTAACAACCGTGAGCGTTGTTAGTTGATGTCTTATGAGTCATTTGATTATTAGTTGTTGTAATCGTTTTCCGTACTGCTTTTTTCAATGAATCAGGGAGAATTCCGAGGTTGAATTTAAACCGGCTACAAACGTGAGGAATGTAATATATTGTAAATCACATTTCTCCAATTCAATTCTTAATTTTAATAAAGGCTTAGCCCACCTTATTGCCGTGGTGCAAGTCATTCAGGGAGTATTCCATTGGCAATAAGTTAAAATATATATAAAAAAAAAACACCACCGACTTCACTTTTTCCCAGTGAACACAACCATTGTGCCTCAGTGAAAGAAGTAGATAAATAAAATAATTTATGTATAGTTTTAGGACAACTATGTAGTACACAAACTGACACCTAATAAATGTCATTCTTAATTTGTTTGGGATTTAATTTTGGTAAACAAAGGCCTAACGAATTCTCTTTAGATTGGATTTTTACAAACATTTTAAGGGGAATCTACTAGTATGCATTTTTATAAACCTGAAAAATATTTTCAACACTTCTGCGTTAATCCGATCAATTTCCTTGGGTCAATTTGTGCTAACGCGCTCTACCTTATGTGGAGTATACAAAAAATAGTTCTGTCGGCCGGTCAATTACATTATTTTCTTTACAGTGATAAAATTTTACTCCGAACCGCGGGAAGAAAACCCTATTAATATCTTCAGGATCAATTCGAATGCACACATAAATTTACATTTCAAATTGGATAGAAGCGGCTGATGAAATGTACAGCAGCTGCATATTGCAGAGAATTCTTTAAAATTACAGAAATAACAAACGCTTTTTCTGTAGATTCTGCATGAATAAGATTTTGTTGATATCCGGGGTTGAAGTTCGTTTTAACTCCACTTAAACCTTGGTCGAGAAAAATTTCAACTTTCAATCTTGCATATAACCAAGGTAAAAGGTATATAACTGAAAACTGCATTATCATGCACTACTCCAACATATGCCCCCCACAATTCAGTAACTAACCACATATTATTTAGTATACGGGATATATTATATACAGGCTTTGTATATATATATTCTTCTTCATGTTTTAAAAAAACAACCCATAAAAATAAAAATTTTTCTTGTAAATTCTCTAATCGGAGATACACACACACACAAACACACACACTGCGTGCTCGTCTTGTGGCAAAATCATCCACGAAATGACGCAGCGGCAGCGAACAGCGCTGCTCACAAAGCACAGAGCTCAAACTTTGCCGTGATCTGATGCGATATTTAAAAATTGTATATTGGGGTCCCCAAGGGGCCGATCGCTCCATTTTTTACAAAAAGTGTTTTCCATTTGAAGACACACATGTGTACAAAATTTAAAGAAAATCGGGTAAATTTTGTAAAATATTTGTATGGGAGCCCCCCGAACCCGAGGAGCCTCAAATATTAATAGAAAGATTGTCACCGGAAATATACATGTGTCCAAAATTTCAATAAAATCGGGCCATGGGAAGTGGGCTAAAAATTGATCAGAAAATCTGACCAGCCAGCCAGCCACGTGCACGCGAAGTTAATATAGAGAATTTAAAAACTGCTGGACAACAGAAAGAACAAGGGGAACAAAGAAACAAGTGAATTTCTTTATAATTATAATTTTCTTTAACAAAGAAAATTCTGTGCACTTCGCAGCCCACACAAAACAAAGCAAACAAAGAATATAAATACATACATAGGTACATGAGTGTGCAAGATGCAGTAAAACTGTAAAAGTAATAACTAAATACCTTTAAGCAACAAAATTTCCCAAGGCGTTCAACACAAAGCCATTGAAAAAATTCATTACTTTCGCTATTTATTCATCATTATTCATTTATTACATTTACTCATAGGAATCAACTTATTTGAAAAAATCGCTAAATTTTTTTACATACATAATTGCAAGAGCAACAAAATGGCTGCTCGGAATTAAATTACACAAAATTTACACAAAGGCTGATTACAAAAATTTCACATCAAATTAAATTTATCATTGCAATAAAACGATCATTAAGAATTAACGAAAAACAGGTCAGATAGAA
This sequence comes from Nephrocerus scutellatus, assembly GCA_947095585.1. Classification (NCBI taxonomy): domain Eukaryota; kingdom Metazoa; phylum Arthropoda; class Insecta; order Diptera; family Pipunculidae; genus Nephrocerus; species Nephrocerus scutellatus. Next base: position 75,371,863 of record OX352765.1, on the reverse strand, counting down.
ACAGTTCTTTAAAAAGAAATTCCCAGAAAAATCGATGAATCATCGGCCATCTTGCATTCGTACCTTACAATTTCACAATTACCAAGTTAATTAATTTTGTTGCATTAAAATCGTATTTTTATGGAAATAATAACAAACACTATTACGCTATCTATTAAATATTACACAAATAAAGAAATTATATAACGAAAAGAAAATATTTTATTGCTTAAGCTCACCTTGACCTGTTCTGATGAAAAAATTACTATTTCTATATTCTATCAAACCTAATTTTTTTATTTCAGCGATTACTTTGATTGGTTTTCTTTTCTAAACTTTTTTTTAGTTTTTCACAGTAAATATAAATTAATTATTACAAGTGAATATTTGCTTATTGCTATCACAAATTCACAATACACAACTGCAACTGCCTTGTCTGAAGCCTGAACAATTAATGAAATTATAGAGTTGAAATTTCTGAAGAGAAGTCAGTTCTGCAATAGAACATAGAGTTTTAAATAGATTGGTATACTTTTTAAAAATACCCATAAAGGCAAGATTACATTGTCAATTAAATTGTTATTTATGTCTTTTTTTTGTTTTAGAAATCTGCGCTAGAGCTCAGGTTTTTTCTCGGCAATTTTAACACGAACATTGTTTTGTTGCATGTGTTGTTCTTTAGTTAATTAAAAGAGGTATAAATCTCCCAAAATATACAGATCTGTTAGATTTTAATTTCGATCTACCGTAGATTGGTAGATTTTAAATAAGAAGAACAACTTGGCAGCCAAAAAATTAATTTGCGCCATTTTTATATTAAAAAAAACGACATTAGATATGATGAACGAAATAATGTATTTGGATTCATGTCATTCCACTTGCATCATTTTCCGATTCAAATCATTTGTTAATTATTACTGTAATTATCTATGATAAAATTAATAACTGTATAAATAAACCTTATACGTATAGTGTCGTTTTCTATTACGTTTATGAGGGTTGAGAGTTTGAATTGATTAGTGTTGAAATTTCTATAAAGGATTGAAGTTGAAATAAGATGGAATCTCAAAATTATATTTTGCCTTGACTTTACTGTGCCGAGAGTTTGCACAAACGGGTAAAAGGCGGGTTTATTTAAATTTCTTGCTTTTACGTTCTGTCTGACGATTAAAGTTCGATTATGCACAATTCCAAAGAATAATAGAATAGACGAGAATACTGAACGAAGAAAAGTAGCTTAGTTTTTTTATTTTGTCAATTTTAGCTTTTTTTGACATTTTTGTTAGGTAACATTAGCTTTGTGAACAATTTTAATTATTGTTTATTAATATATAAATTTTAGCAAAATTGTATTGGACGGAATTAAATGAACAGTCAACAACAAAAATTTTTCATAGCTATCAGTTTCTAGTGCCAACCAGTCAGTCAGGCGTTCACACTATCAGTTTTGAGGGATGACGATCAATACTTACAGTCAAGTTCGATAGTCTGTCAGACGCGTTAGAAATAATGAACTATACACTGTACATATTTGTAGTCATATCATTCCACTACCATCATTTTCCGATCCAAACAATTCGTTAATTATTATTGAAATTATTATTATATTGATAAAATTATTTTACACGTCCATAGACGAAAGTGACTGTTTCATACACTATAATCTAGCTTCGAAAATAGCCCTTACACACTATAGTTACTTTATCATATAAAATACTTTTGTTATTTACTGCAGTCACAGCGATCACACGTTCTCAGACTAATTTTGCATTGCGAATAATCGATTTAGCAGATAAACCGGTTTGGTCGTGTGCAAAATAGCGTACATTACTCGCAGAAAAGGGCTCATCTTTCTACTCCACTTTCCTTTCTCGTTATGTAATATACAGAAACTGAAACAGAATTCATCAAATTCATTAGAAGTGATACTATTCCTGCGTATGTATGTGGTTTGCAACGCATGGTATTCCAGAAACTTTGGAGTCTGACGGTGGACCGCAATTTACATCAAGAAAATTTGCAGAATTTGCGACTGAATGGAAGTTCAATCATCGAATTTCTGGTCCACATTATCCAAAATCCAACGGATTTGCTGAAAGAAACGTGCAAACGGCAAAGAATTTATTAAAAAAATGATGTTACGTAATACACCGAGAAATGACATATTAAAATCGGTGTGACAAAGATTATTCAGCAGACAGACACGAACAACCATTCCACTAGCCAAAAATAAACTTAAGCCACAAGTGGTCGAGAACGTTTCTGAAGAACTTAAGAAACTTCGCATCGAACAAAAAAGGTACTATGACAAGGTGTCATTACCATCAGAGCAACTAAAAAAGCAGGATAAAGTACGTATGCAGACAGGCCATCGTGAGTGGCAAGGATCGACCGTGGTCGAGCAATCAAATTATCCAAGGTCTGTCATTGTTGAAACAGATGAAGGTAACAGATATAGAAGAAACACACACCATCTTCACAAGAAAAAGGCAGACATAAAAACACCATTATTTCTTTGGCCTGAAACAAATAATTCAGAGACAACAAATGCAGATACACTAATTGAAAAACAAAACTTCAACACTAGCAAGGTCGAACAAGATACACAGCAAGAAAACCATCTAGCCGCTACTAACAGTAACCAGCCAGTTGTAACAAGATCCGGCAGACAGGTGAAGCCAGTGGTGAAATTAAATTTATAAACAAAATGATGTCAAACAATATTTACTCCATTTATTTTTAAAACTTTAATTAATATGTTTAGTTAACATTACTATGTAAAATGAATTTTAAAAAACAATATTTATTTTAATTATTTTTGAATTTATGTTAACATTCACTTGTAAAATGAATTAAAAAAAAGGGGGGGATGTCACATGAGCTATGAAGTCAGTCAATAAACACTACTCAAACGAACAACACTTGAGTATCACTGTCTCGTTACATAACTGAACTTGTAATTCAAGTCAGAATTCAGCAAGTCACTTAACTGAACTTGGCAATGGCAACACAATTTATTTAAACTTTATAGGGTTTTTCATTAAGGGCGACGCATATTCTCTTTTTAATAAAAAGAGTTATGTATATTCAGCTGATTTTTATTTTATATAAATGCTCAATATATACCATTAATATAGGACCATTTAAATATGTTCACGGAAATGATTCCACGAGTGAATTCGCTACATCAAATTTTCCATAACTTTTTTGCATAAATCGCCAGATATTTCAGCAATTTTGCGTACGATGTTGGGTCTGAGACCTTCTAAAGAAAAAAGTGTAAAGGCGTTAAGTCCCATGACTGGTCCAATTTCTGAAGACAACGCGTTCACGGAGCTTCGATTTCAACAAATCGATGGTTTGACCAGCTCTGTGGCATGTGGCGTCGTCCTGCGGAAACCACATCTTGACCAAGTCTAATTCATCCAATTTATCCCACAACAAACTAGTCAGCACATCGTGGTAGCGGTTTCCATTAACCATAACGGATTGCATATGGATCGACAATGCCTCCAGAAAGAAATTCACACCAAACCGTTCATTTTTGCGGATGTAATGTCGTTTCGTGAATGACTTTAATGACTTTTTTGACTTGAAATACTCCCCTAATTTGAAACGTGCTACTTTAAATTTTTTGATACGACAGCACTGACTATAACCGTACAAAAATCCCTAACACGTTTCGATAGTTGCTATATTGCTTTCAACAAAAAAATAAAAATTACAACAACAAACACATTGGATAGACCAGAAAATTGTTAGCGTTTACCAAAAAAAAATTTTTGGTTAAGAAATATTTAACCAAATTTTTATTTATAATTCTCACCACCAGATTCGCCTTTTAAAAATTATATATGGATAAGTTGGCAAGCACATGAAACAAAAAATTTACCTAAGTTTGGTTAGTTTTTGCTGTTGCTTTAATCAGCCGTTAACGACAAAAAATACCTAACTCATTTTGTTGAAAGCAATATAGCAAGTGTCGCGTTTTACTACGTTTATGAGGGTTCAGAGTTTGAGTTGATAAGTGTTGAAATTTCGACATGGGAAAGGTATTGAAGTTGGGTTAAGATGGTATGTCAGAATTTTATTTTGACATGAAAAAATCGACAAAATAAAAGTTTTCTATTTTTTATTTTGTTAATTTGTGCAAAAAAAAAATACAGCTATTAATAGATTAAACTATTTAACAACTTGTTAGGAGATAAAACAATCCCAATATTTGGCCCATCCAATCTTAGTAAGCCACCATTTTTGCACGCCACTAACGCATGCTGTTTTGATGTGACAACGTCTCACTAAAAGGTTTGGAGGGTACATGTTCAAAAAGTAAAATGTTCAGTGATACACTGTTAAATGTCAGTACTTTGGGAACTATGCCATTTCCCAAGTGATTTGCATGAAATTCGGAATGTAGAAATTAGATGCGACGATAAGACTTCTTTCTATGGTAATTCTAGAATATGATCAAAATGGTCTGGAATTTCTGGAACGAAGCAATATCTCAAGCGATTCGCATGACATTCGGCATGTAGGACTAAGATGAGACTATAAGACTTCTTCCTATAAAAATTCTGGAATATAATCATTATAGCCTGGAATTTCTGGAACAAAGCAATGTAGGACTATAAGACTTGTTCCTATGGAAATTCTGGGATAGGGCCAATAGGGTCTGGAATTTTGTGGACCCAGCAATTTCTCAAGTGATTCGTATTAAATTCGGTATGAAGGACTAAGTTCCGACTGTAATACTTGTTCCTATGGCAATTCTGGAATACGTTCTTTATGGTATGGAATTTTGAGAACTATGGGACAAGAAGATCTTTGTTTTCTTTTTTATGTCCCGGGCAGCGTTGTCACGCTCAAAACCCGCGCCCGTGTCTACGACACAGCCTACCCTGTTCTTATTTTTGGTTAGGCTATTAGATTTCAATAAAATATATAACTACAAATAAACAAAAGATAGTATAATTGAGTGTTGAGTTTATGACAAACAGCAAATGTAGTATTAAACGTATTACATGCTCCGATTACTCAGTTAGGAGTCGTTTTCGAGCTACTTCCACATCCCGAGCACAGTTATTAACGAAAGTGAATGTATAACCATCCAAAATTATGAAAAAGAAGATTATAACAGTGAAAATAGATTATCTATTATTTATGAATATTTTATTCCATTAATACCAATTTTTTAATTCCATTAATGTAATTTCGTTTTTTTGGTTTAAATAAAGAGAAAACCGGCTGTTTAAAATTTCTCAACTTTGGCTTTTACAATTTTTATATTGTCAGCTGGGCGATCACTCTTGTCTGTCTCCACCATTCCGATTCGTTTGATAACCTGCATGCCTTCATAAATTCGACCAAAAATTGTGTGCTTTCCGTCAAGCCATTGAGTTGGCGCCAATGTGATGAAAAATTGCGAACCATTGGAATCTGGTCCAGAATTCGCCATTGACAATATTCCCGCACCGGTGTGCTTTAGATCGGTATGAATTTCATCAGCGAATTCTCCACCATAAATAGATTGTCCACCGCGCCCTGTACCTGTTGGGTCACCACCTTGAATCATAAAATCTCGAATAATGCGATGAAAAATTACATTGTTATAGTAGCCTCTTCTAGCGAGCTCTGCAAAGTTGCGACATGTGCTTGGAGCATGCTTCCAATAAAGTTCAATGGTGATTTCTCCCATTCTGCAAAGTAAAAAGAGTTGATTTTTTAATACAGGTATATTATTTACGTTCGGCATAACCTACGTAGTTTCTAACACGACAAAGTGAGGTTGCCATGCTTTGTCGGGAATACCAACCGTCAAAGCTGTAGAAATGGTATTCGCGGATGTTGGAGCCAACATAATTTTAGATTTTTTTATAAAAAATTAAGATGTAAACAAAATCTTTCAGTAGCCAGGTTGCTATCTACTTCTACTTGAAGTTTTTTAAGAGAAGCTCTAAACAAAACGTCAAATCTTACTGCTTTGTACAGCGGCTTTTAAATCGGTTATTATATTTAGATTGAACAGAATGAGCATCTGTAACACAAAAATGTGAAATACTTTTTAATATAATATATATTTTTTAATATAATATATATAATCATCTATATAATAGTAGACACAGAGTTATAACCAAAAAATGACTTTCACATTAAATATTCAGCAGGGGGCATGTGCAAAAGTGGGCGGGCCTAATCCACCTATCCTATCCGCATGTCAACCACCCCCCAGCAATGTGGGCGGAGTTTCCCGGAAATTCCCCCTTAAGGAGAGAGGGGGTGTTAAAGTTTTCAGCACTTTTTTGAAAAATGCATTTTTCTTTGTGGTTTGATGGATGTTAGGGGGTTAATTGATATCAAATGAAAGGTAATAAAAATACCTTGCGTCCTATAAAATATTTTGTCCAATCCAACCCCCCTCGACAGAGTTTGAGCCAAAAAATTACTTTCACATTAAAGTTCATCAGGGGGCGTGTTCAAAAGTGGGCGGGCCCAAATATTGGTATGAAATGAAATATGATAATTCCTTCTACACGGTATACCTTTGATCAAGTTGTACCTGGTTCATGTGGTTTTTCATATAATTGAATGAAATATCATATGATTCAGTTATTCACATATAAGAACAGGTATGTGTAACAATTAATTGGTATCATATCAAAGGTAATAAAAATACCTTCCTTCATATAAAACATTTGGTCCAATCCAACCCCCCTCGACAGATTTAGAGCCAAAAAATTACTTTCACATTGAAGTTCAGCAGAGGCAAATTCAAAAGTGGGCGGGGCCAAATATTGGTGGAAATGAAAGGTTATAATTACTTCTACACGGCCGTACTTTTTTTATGGGCGTACGCCAACTAAAACGGAAGTTTGATCAAGTTGTACCTGGTTCATGTGGTTTTTCATATATTTGAATGAAATATTATATGATTGAGTTTTTCCTATACACAAACATTTATAGCAAAGTGCATTATAGGTTTTACTTGGTTACGACTTTCGGATACTGAAAGCCCTTATTGAGCTGACCTCAAAACCGCAATCTTGTTTGGATGAGACGCCCCCTTTAGCTGAGAGGGGTTTCCAAAGGGGGAAAGAGGGGGAAGAAAGGTATTTATATTACCTTTTATATGATACCAATGCATTTTTCAAAAAAGTGCTCAAAACATTAAAACCCCCTCTCTCCTTAAGGGGGAATTTCCGAGAAACAAGATTACTGTTTTTGAAGTCTGTTCAATGAGGGCTTTCCGATGGGGGTAGTCCGAAAGCCCTAACTTTATATCCGGTAAAACGCACTTTAGCCCTTAAAACACATATTTTCCCCATTTTTCCATCCCGAACGAATTTTAACCAAAAATAATTTTTTTAAATATATTTCACGATCTACTTGAGAATGAAAAATTCTATGGCGGTATGAAAATAAACCTCAGTGTTGGCCACGTTAGCTACATGAGAAAAAAATAACTTGAAATCCTGCTAAATTGTGGCTGAATTCGCGAAAGGTTGTAATTAAAAATATAAAAGATATACATGCTGAGCGAACATGTCCATCGTCTAATTTTAATTTTATTATAAACACAAAATTATAAGGGGCATATACCTATGCGGTAGTGTCTATAATTGCTGTCATTGTAGTCATTGCTCATCGATTTGATAGGGCCGATTATTATTTACAAATCCTGTTTAAAATGCAGTATAAATAAATTGTTTTCTCTGTCAAAGTTAGTGTACAAAATTCTTTAAAACAATATTTTAATATATCAAAAACATAATTTGTATTTGCCAGTGTGTGTAGCAAATAACGCTGCAGTAGTCGCTCGAATAATTAATTTAGGTGGGGTCGTGTTTCGTATATACAACTTCCCCTTGTGACAACACGGACAACTTGGTCGTAAAGTGAAAACAACGAAACACAAGAAAAATGGCTCGGCCAATATATCCAAATCAGCAGAAAATCGCAGAAAAATTAATCATTCTTAATGATCGCGGCATCGGAATCCTTACACGTATTTATAATATAAAAAAGGCATGTGGCGATACAAAATCTAAACCAGGATTCCTTTCGGAGAAGTCGCTTGAGTCTTCGATCAAGTTTATTGTAAAACGTTTTCCAAACATTGACGTAAAGGGACTAAATGCGATTGTCAACATCAAGGCTGAAATCATAAAGTCGCTATCACTATACTATCACACATTTGTTGATCTACTTGACTTTAAGGACAATGTCTGTGAGCTGCTGACCACAATGGACGCATGTCAAATCCATTTGGATATAACACTTAACTTTGAATTGGCCAAACACTATCTGGATCTGGTGGTCACATATGCTTCTTTGATGATTGTTCTATCGAGAGTCGAGGACCGTAAAGCTGTGCTAGGTTTGTATAATGCAGCACATGAACTCCAACATAATCAAACGGATCCAGGGTTTCCACGACTTGGTCAAATGATTCTCGACTACGAAGTGCCGCTGAAGAAACTTTCAGAGGAGTTTATACCACACCAACGCTTGCTTTCTAATGCTATTCGTTCGCTTACAATCATCTATCCTTTGCGAAATTTGCCGGCGGATAAGTGGCGTGAAATGCAAAAGCTAAGTTTGGTGGGCAATCCTGCGATTCTTCTTAAAGCTGTTCGTACTGACACAATGTCATGTGAATATATTTCTCTTGAGGCTATGGACCGATGGATTATCTTTGGACTGCTGCTCAACCATCAAATGCTTGGTCAATATCCTGAAGTAAATAAAATGTGGCTATCTGCACTTGAGTCATGCTGGGTTGTTGCTCTGTTTCGCGACGAAGTGATTCAAATTCATCAATATATTCAGAATACTTTTGACGGCATTAAAGGCTATAGCAAGCGCATAACCGAAGTTAAGGAAGCTTACACCACAGCTATACAAAAAGCAGCTCTAGTGCATCGTGAACGTCGCAAATTTTTACGCACTGCACTTAAGGAACTCGCTCTCATAATGACCGACCAGCCTGGTCTGCTTGGACCAAAGGCGATTTTCATATTCATTGGTTTATGTCTGGCTCGCGACGAGATCCTGTGGTTGCTGCGTCATAACGATAACCCTCCACTTGTCAAGAGCAAGGGAAAAAGCAATGAAGACCTAGTCGATCGTCAGTTGCCTGAGTTGCTATTTCACATGGAGGAACTACGAGCGTTGGTGCGCAAGTACAGTCAAGTCATGCAGCGATATTATGTGCAATATTTGTCTGGATTTGATTCCATAGATCTAAACATTCGAATGCAGAATCTACAGGTTTGTCCAGAGGATGAAAGTGTTATTCTCTCATCGCTGTATAGCATTGCATCCAATTTGACGGTCAAGCAGGTGGAAGATAATGAACTATTCGATTTCAGGGCATTTCGCCTAGATTGGTTTCGTTTGCAGACGTACATGAGTGTTGGCAAATCGGCGCTTCGCATCACAGAACACCTTGAATTGGCTCGTCTTCTAGATTCAATGGTATTTCATACACGTGTTGTTGATAATCTCGACGAGATTCTTGTGGAAACATCGGACCTTTCGATTTTCTGTTTTTACAATAAAATGTTTGATGATCAATTTCACATGTGCTTAGAGTTCCCGGCTCAGAATAGGTACATTATTGCGTTTCCTCTTATATGCAGTCACTTTCAAAATTGCACCCATGAGATGTGTCCTGAGGAAAGGCATCATATTCGAGAACGATCACTCAGTGTCGTCAACATATTCCTTGAGGAGATGGCTAAGGAGGCAAAGAACATCATAACCACTATTTGTGACGAGCAATGCACCATGGCCGATGGTCTATTGCCAAAGCATTGCGCGAAAATACTTTCAGTTCAGTCTGCTCGTAAGAAGAAGGACAAATCAAAGAAACAGTTCGATGACATTCGCAAGCCAGGAGATGAATCTTATCGTAAAACTCGTGAGGACTTGACTACAATGGACAAGCTACACATGGCCCTGACTGAATTATGCTTTGCCATTAACTATTGTCCAACGGTAAACGTCTGGGAATTCGCGTTCGCTCCACGTGAGTATCTCTGTCAGAATTTAGAACATCGTTTTTCGCGGGATCTCGTCGGTATGGTAATGTTTAACCAGGAAACGATGGAAATCGCCAAACCATCGGAATTGTTGGCATCAGTTCGTGCGTACATGAATGTCTTGCAGACCGTGGAGAATTATGTACACATTGATATCACACGCGTTTTCAATAATTGTTTGCTGCAGCAGACACAGTCGTTGGACTCTCATGGCGAGAAGACTATTGCCGCTCTCTATAATACTTGGTATAGCGAAGTATTGCTGCGGCGGGTGAGTGCCGGCAATATTGTCTATTCAATGAACCAGAAGGCATTTGTTCCGATCTCAGCTGAAGGCTGGGTGCCCTTTAATCCGCAAGAGTTTTCAGATTTAAACGAACTACGAGCCCTTTCCGAATTAGTGGGACCGTATGGCATCAAGTCTCTGAATGAAACACTCATGTGGCACATTGCAAATCAAGTGCAGGAGCTAAAGGGACTTGTCGGAATTAACAAGGACGTTCTGATCACACTGCGAACGAGCTTTGACAAACCCGAGGTAATGAAGGAGCAATTTAAGAAGCTACAAGATGTTGATCGAGTCTTACAACGTATGACAATAATTGGGGTAATTCTCTGCTTCCGTAATTTAGTACATGAATCTTTGGTTGATGTGTTAGACAAACGAATTCCATTCCTTTTGAGTTCGGTAAAGGACTTTCAAGAACATTTGCCTGGAGGTGATCAGATTAAAGTCGCATCCGAGATGGCTTCAGCCGCTGGACTTCAATGCAAGGTAGATCCAACACTGGCAACCACTCTCAAGTCAAAAAAACCCGAATTCGACGAAGGAGAACATTTAATTGCTTGTCTTCTGATGGTTTTTGTAGCTGTATCCATTCCGAAATTGGCCCGTAACGAAAACTCATTCTACAGAGCCTCAATCGATGGTCATTCAAATAACACCCACTGTATGGCTGTTGCTATTAATAACATCTTTGGAGCACTGTTTACCATTTGTGGACAAAATGACATCGAAGACCGCATGAAAGAATTCCTTGCTTTGGCCAGTTCATCGCTGCTCCGTCTCGGACAAGAATCTGACAAGGAAACCACACGCAATCGAGAATCCATTTATTTGCTGCTCGACGAGATTGTCAAACAGTCGCCATTCCTTACCATGGATTTATTAGAGTCTTGTTTCCCCTACGTTCTAATTCGCAACGCTTTTCATGCTGTGTACAAGCAGGAGCAGGCGATCTAAAGGGTTTTTGGTATTCGATTTAAATTTGTGCAATATACAGTGATTTGTTCACCTAATCAATTTTATACTTACAGATTGTTTCCGTAAACTGAAAATAAAGAATTTAATCGAAAATAAATGTACTCTTGGCCAAATTTGAAAGTGATTTGAGCCCATCTTTCCATAATACACCTATAGCATATTTTATTTATATCAATTTAAAATAATTATAACTTTTACTATACAAATAGGTAAGATGTATTGCTGTAATTTATAAATGACAATGGCATAATATATAATAAAATTTTACACAAACACCACTCTCTGGTAAAACAATCTTTTTTCTTTAATCCATTTGGTTTTCTTTCAAATTTTGTTACAACGACGATTTTTGAACATGTTACCATTATGTTTTGCTGAAATACGATTGATATAAAATACCTAGAGATGAAGTTGCGAAAAGAGTGAAATAACTCCACCAGGTAGCAAATCCTAGAAATCCTTTGTACACTTCTGTTGAGAAAACCTGCACAAGAAGATTAAAGGAAAAATGTCCCATCTTAACACAAAGATTATACACCAGAACTTACATTCTTAAGACCTGACAGTGATTCATGAAGACTCTGGGCTGATTCGAGAATATTGATTTCATTTTGTTCCTTTGCAGCTGCCACATCGTAGAATCCGTCAAGTTGGTTGACTGTTTCGAAGTTAGCATCACTATGCACCACCTCTTGAACAGAGTCGGCGGAACATTCATTCTGTAGAACACTTTCGGTAAATATTCCAGTCCAACTGAATCCACCCAAACTCTTGTACATCAATGTGAGGTACAAACAGAGAATAAGCGGAGCGGCAAACTGTAATGTAACTACACAGAGGTAGTAAAAAATTGAAGAGACCTAAAAGAGAGAAAAGTCAATTGTTATTTAATTTGAGATTTCCCCCACTCGAATAAAGACAAAGAATTTATTAAAAAGTTGACTTGAAATAAGAGAAGAATTTTAGAACCTTGCCAAATGCATATGACAGTGATTTTTGTAAAATATTCGTTGAAGATTAGCGAACGAACATATGTATACCCTTTTCTGAAATTCAACGTTTGTTATTCTTCCTGCCTCTTTTCTAAGATCCAAAATTCGTTCATAGGCGATATTCAAGTACGATTGCAAATAAATTGGCATTAGAGCAAAACGCAGTACGACAACGAGCACAACGAGCAGCAAACGACTGGTTTCAAAAACATGTGGTGTCAAGCTGGAAAATGTTAAAAAAAAAACTGTTCTACGATGTACGACTTAAAAATATTGGAGAAATTTATTCACCAACTACACATACAGTGGTTTATCCATTCCTTCAAAAACACGCTCTGTCAGGTAGTCCCGACTAATGGGACGGATCCATAGAATGACCAAAATGAATGGCAGAATAAAACTGACATTTAATACAAACTGCATAATGCGACTTTCTTTGCAATAATTTAACGAATCCCAATGCATTTTTGCCATTCGCAGTCCAGGGAATGTGAATAGCGAACCAAGAATGCCACAGCCAAGAGCAAGAAAGAATTTCACAACAATTTTCGATGCAGGGCCTCTGAAAAGAAAATTATTTTAAAAAACTGAAAAGTCCCAGTACATAATATATCATTTACGAGGAGGGTAATCCTTGCTCGGTAAGGAACTTTGAGGCGCTATCATTAAAACTCGAGTATGCATTTTCCAGTCCAGTCTCGAGCAAACGCTCGTCGATAATAAGAACAATCATAGCAACCAGAAGATAAACAAGGCATGCAACAATTACCATCGAACGTTCACCAATTGATTCCTCACTTTGGAAATAAAGAACGGTAAGCGAAGACAGCAATTTACTGCAAAAAAGTTGTTAATCTCTATCGAATGATATATTAATTATTTGTTACATTGCAAAGAAAACCACAAGCAGACACCATACCATGCTCAAGTTAACTTCTCCTTTAAGCGGGAAGTAATAGTGATAAATCTAGAGGAAAGATGGAACGATTTGTATTTATTTAATATAAGTTTGTACTCTCACCTCTGAGAAGATATACACAATTCCAGCGTAAACGCTAAAGTCCAAAAGCCATTGATACTCAGTAAAGTACCTAAGGTGAATAACATCCAATTGGCTCACCGGTGCTGTTTCCAAATCCACGTGGATTGAACGAGGTATGTGAAATTGATTGGACACAAGTTTATCACTGCTAAAGCCATTGTTGTGTCTACCTTTGGAGTGGATGTGACTGCCACCCTTAGATGGTTTCGCCTTAGGTATCCCGCCTTTTGTCCGAAGTTCTTCGTCACTCGGATGTAAATATCGGTAAAGTCCTGTGGAGCATAGAATCCACTTGGCAAATGAGAAGTGTGGATTCAATTTCTGAATTACACTGACCATAACAAGTGTGAGTACAAGCTGAGCTCCTAAAATTGCCTGCAACAACAAAAATCTGGATTTTAAAAGCTTACACAACTCAAGAAGTCTGTAGAGGAGATTCTATTTTTAGATGGGATATAGTTTTTCAATAGAGCTATATATACTATATTCTGAACTAATTTTGGATTTTGACATAGCTGGTGCAAACACAGGGATTCAGCTTATTATTCATACCATATCTTCTGCGAATAAAGTTAACTTCAATAGCACAAATTAGTTCATAAAAATTACTTGACTAGTTGATTCATTATTTCTTAATTAAAACCGGAAATTTTGTTAACACATATTTTAATATTCACTCGACGTCGCCATCCGTTAATTAAGTATTTGGTTGATCTGAAGCTCTGTAACACCGTCCTCTTCAAACTGTATCAATCTGCTTTCTGCATTGGTTCTATTCTGACTTTTGGGTGAGAGTGACTGTAGAGAACGAATAATAGAAGGTGAAGCTAAGTGACAGTGTCTTAAACACAGCTGAAGCGATAGCAAGACAGCAAGAGAAAACTTTTTCGTATTTGAAAATAATAACAGAAAAAAAATTTAGATGGAGCGACCGTACATGTTATTTTCGTAAATATTTCTGTAAAATACGACTTTAGTGATCTTTTTTTCTGTTTTTTTTATTTATTTTTTTATTTTCATTAATGACTGAGAGAAAGCCTATCTTATTCTCTTAAAATTATATGTATGTGTTTTAAATTTGTCGTTGTGTACGTTCATCTTAAAAATCAATCAGTTCTGGGTTTTTTCACGAGAATCGATTTTATTATGATTACTGTCGAGTTTTTTTTTGTTTTAGCAATCTACGGTCGAGCGTAGATTTTTTCTCGAAAAAACGAACACGAAAGCCGAGAATCTTTTGTTTACATTGTTTTGTTGCATGTGTTGTTGTTGCAGTTAATGAAAAGAGGGGTAAATCTTCCAAAATATCAAGATCTGTTTGAGGGGAAATCCAATCTACCGTAGATTGGTTTTTTGGAATAAACGAACAACTTGACAGCCAAAAAAGCACTCTACATATAATTTTATTTGACATTGCTGAGATAGTCTTTATTTTGTGTAAAATATGTATCTTAGGGTTAGTTAATTTGATGATTTGATTTGATTTGATGTACTATATTTTTATATATAAATAATTTGATGGTGTTTTTTTTTTATTAAAATACTTAAATGTTTTTGTTATTTATCTTCGATTTATCATTTTAACCGATTTCATTATTAATTTAATTTCAGAAGACTTGCAAAAATTAAGCGTAATCTAACAGATGTGAGCGACCCATTCAACTGTATTACGAAAGTTCAATTTTTACGAATATTTTGGACTTATAAACTCATGATGCAGATAATTGTTGGCAAACTTGTCCAACATATGCACGAAGGATATACCTACCATGCACTTTCCCCTATCACAAGAATTTTTGCTGCAATTAATTTTTTTTTTTTGCAAATCTTTAAAAAAAAATTTAGAAATGTATCAAATAAAATTTTAATTTTGTTACACGATTTTATTAAAGACCGATAGTTCAGGACTTTTTAATTGCCATGAAACAAATCTTGGTATCTAGGTGTATTTTTGAAGCAACCTCAATCATTACTAGCGATTTGGGGGACCAACTCATCAAGTTTCATCTCAATGAAGAGGAAACAAAAGTAGGTTGTAGCATTCGTAACAATTTCTTAATTATTCTTAATATTGTTTATTTATTTAGGTTTTTCTTAAAATACAGATTTCCGGGTGTGATTGCAATAGTAGGTGGTACGCACAGTTGTATTAGGAAACCAAACAACGAGGTGGAGCACGCATATTATGCTGTACCAAAGAGCTTCCACTCAAAAAACGTACAATTTAAATATCGTTGGTCCGTTACCGGTTTCTGATGATCAACGATACTGAGTTATATTGATTGACAGGTATACTTGTTGAGCTGAGGCGATTCCCGTTTTGGACATTACCGCCGCTACTGTCGCCTGAGCTGCATATTCTGTTTGGATCGCTCGTTATGGCGTTTCAGTATCCATTATAATTGATCAAGGAGCCCAATTCGAAACACAAATTTTCTCGGAACGTTCAACACTTTTGGGTTTCAAAAGAAGAATAACTACTAGTAACAATCCGAATTGTAATTACATAATCGAACGTTGGCATCGTATCATCAGCCTGCCATTATGTGTCATAACCGACCGGGTTGGATTGATTCTTCCAACCATTATGTTTGGATTGCGAACTACTTTTAGCGAGGAATCTTCAATCGAATTTTCGAGAGAATTTAGATCGTCAAAATTTTCACCAGCTTCCCCTTTCGCCTGCTTTCATTTTGTTTTTTCAGATAGCCAAGCAGCACTAAAAGCGCTGTCGTCCAATTTAATGAACTCGATATCTGTCAAAAAATGTTACGGTGCACTGCAATGTCTTGCCAGTCACAACAAAGTTAAACGCGGTTGGTTTTCTGGCTATTAGGCAATTGCAGGCAACGAATGAAGGAATTAACAAATCCCAAGATACAATAGATCTTTCAGGTCGCAGTATCTGTCACATGGGCTACGGTAATAATTACAAAAAAAAAAACCACCCAAAAAAAACTAAAATTGTTCCTGTAAATTTTCTGATCGGGGATACACAATGTGAAATTTTATAAAATTTGTATGGGTGCCCCCTCGACCCCGGGGCCAAATTTTTACAAAAAGTGTTGTCCATCGAAAATACACATGCGTTTAAAATTTGAAGAGAATCGGGTACTTTTTTATAAAATTCTTATGGTTGCCCCCCGACTCCGAGGCTTTATCACTTCCAAATTTTACAAAAACGGTTGTTCTTCGGAGATACATATGCATATAAAGTTTGAAGAAAATCGGGTAAATTTTGTAAAAAATTTGTATGGGAGCCCCCTGACCCGAATTTTAATAGAAAGTGTTGTCATTGGAAATACATATGTGTGCAAAGTTTGAATAAAATCGGGCTTTAGGAAGTGTGTTAAAAATTGATAACAAGATTCTACCCACAAGCCAACCAGCCGGGCACGCGAAGTTAATATAGAGAATTAAAAAAAAATGTTTTTAATCGAAAAAACAAAATTTCAAATTAAATATTTAATTAAACAAAAATTAGGAATTTCGAATATTAATTCACAAGGGGGCTTCGATGACATAAAATGAACAAGAATCTTTTATTGAAATTACAAAATAAAATTTGGTGCTAAACGTCATTTGAAACAATAAATTTAGCCACTGATATCGGTGGTATGTTGGATTTAAAAATACCAAAAGAATGACTTTAGACGCAGTTGTGACTTTAGTAAAGTTTATCGATTTGTAAGAAATAAAAATTTATATAATTAAATTCTATTACTAACATAATATAATATCTTTTGCAAAGCACTTACATTTTTTATTCTGTAAATTTAACACCACGTACTGAAAGCGGTCATTAACAACGCTTATATGATTTTCCATCATATTTCGTAGGAGAGCCTTCTGACGTTGTGTTACCCTTTCCATTCTTAGGGATAGTTAACTTCATTTCAATATTTATCTTTATATATATAATTCTACTGTACGTGTGTATGTCACTGAACTCCTCCTAAACGGCTGGACCGATTTGAATGAATTGTTTTGTATGTGTTTGGGTGACGCCCTGGATGGTTTAGATTCACAAATCAGCCCGGCAGATGGCGCTGGTATCGTTTTTTTCCCGAAAATTCTTAGTTATGGAACGATTTGGCTAAAATTCACACCATATAATGTTTAAATAAAAAGAAAGTCGTTGACAAAATTTGGACCCGATAGGTGGCGCTGGGGTGGAAAATGTAGTTTTCCCTGTATATGATCTTCATATAAAGAATATTCGAACAAGTGTACATTTTTTGCCTGTATAAGTGTCGATTCTATAGTTTTCTGGATTCGTGAGTTGGTTAGGTAGTGCGGTGTAAGCGGGCGGGGGTCAGTGGGATGTGGCAGCCGGGAAACGCCAGGTATTTCTGCTAATACTGATGTGACTAATACTGTGACTCGATATCGCAAAACAAATGGCTTTCCACAAGTTCACAAAACGATCACAAACAAATTTATTGAAAGTGGGACAGGACAACGTCTGTCGGGTCAGCTAGTAAATTATAAATTTTTTTTTGTAATCTGTACGGTAAGATTTTTTCCCAATATTAGATTTTAATAGTTTGAAGTCTCTATTTTTTTTTTTAAGAACACATTAAAGTTTTTATAATCAGACGTACTGTTGGACTTATGTATCCATTCTTCATTCAGCCTTATAACACGTATATGAACAAGCTTTGTATTCCCACATCAAAATAATCTTCAAGTTGCAGTTGCCATGCTTTTTCAGGATATCCATAATTAAGCTCGCTCAGATGAACGGAAAATCTGTACTAACATCATAAATATACGGGTCCGGCGATTGAAGTGTTACTAAGACAAAGGGCTGTAATTATGTCATTTATAAATATATATTTCATACGACTATAGACGAAAATGACTGTTTCATACACTATAACCTAGCTTGCAGTTAGAACTGCCCAAATCATTTTGAACCTTTTACTTTTTAAATCTTGTATGGTTTCAATTGAAGAACCTTTTTCAGTAACCGCCGTATGCGTCTATCGGACACGTAGAGATTTTTTGCCAGTTTTTGCGCACTTTTTCATAGATTTGCCTTAATTCGTACCTTCAGTTTGCGAAACAATTCTGGTGATGTTGCTTTTTTTGGAAGGCCACATCCATGGCGTTTTGCAATCGTATTGTATAGTTGTAACGTGTGATGGTCCGATACATAAACATTTAATTCACATTCAAATGCTGCAGCTGTTTGACAATAGCCGGTTGTGACTTTCCACCCAAAAACAGTGCAATCACACTGTTACTTTTGAGTTCCATTTGAAATGTTTTTTTCAAAAACGACGTGTATCGATATACGTTCGTAGACTTTTAATAGTATACTGCATAACGATTTAGGAATGTGGACGGCTGAAGCACGAGGCTGCAACCAAGTGCGGCAATCTAACGAGCACGATAAGCTCTTTTCTGCTAAATTGCTCATGTGCAATGCAAAACTACTAAAATAACAATAGTTTTTTCTATGTTAACACACTAGTGTGGATAATGCCTACTGTCATTAGCCGTTTTGCAGATACATCAGGGTAAAGATAGTGGGTCTATTCTTTTATTCAATCCGAGTGAGTATAGTTACCCGGAGTACACCGATCAAATGTTGTACGGAGTAAAAATATACGTTGTGTTCGCTATATATATTATATTGACGTACACGCTTGCTCGGGTTGAATAAAAAACCAGACCCAATTACTATATTGCTTTGGCGAAGCCGGTTTTACAAAGCAACAGCTTTTGGCTTTATCGCCTTACGGTGAGTACCATAACTATAAAATGGCTTTAGTTTCTTAATCCTAAACTTTTTGGATTTTTTTTCGGCTTTATGCTTATGCTATTGGTGTTGTAAGCCAAGCAGGCTTTGCCAAAGCAATATAGCAAATAACTCTTCGATCGCCGGACCCGTACGCTTCTACGGGTCGCAACATCGACACTCGACAGTAAAGTTTGATCGTTTTTATGGGCAACGAATAAAAAATGTTCATCAGACAAACCTAATGCAAAAATGAATGTCAAAATCATCGATAACCGAATTTTAAATATTAGCTGCATTTTATATGCCGAGCGAATTCCGAATTCGAATGTCAAAACCAACCAAACAGCAGGTTTTCACAATTCCAAAGAAGGAATTCGACAGTGCAATTGTTGTTGTACCTCGGCAAATAAAATACGGCTATTTGCTTTTCCGGCGAAAGTTCTGTTTTTTCTTTTAAAATTATGTGTTTTGATTCTTCTTGAATATTTTTGTCACCCTTAAGTTTTAGACAGAGTAAAATAATTGTAATCATATAAAACTATCAAATCAGATTTAAAATTGCTCAGATTCTTTTTTAAATTTTTGACGAGCATATTATGTGATAGGACTTGTAACGGTTAGTATCAAAATGGTTGTTTTAACGTCTTAAGAATTTCTTGAATCACTTTAAAACTGGGAGCTTTTCTTTTTATTAGGACTTCTATCCAGTACCGACATTGCAACATAAACTAATAAACTGTTATATTGGCCAATTACACGGTCATTAATAATGTCATTATTAGTAATAATGAATGAAATCATAAATTTCGGTTTCGCAGCATTAGTCATTACTCCAACTAACAGGATCATTATAATGTATTTTATCACAAAGTAACAATATTAATGACCGTGTATTGTGCCTAATACGTTCACATAAATTAATCAATCCTTCTCGAAGTCAGCATGCAAAATATTTCTATCTGCGATTTTGCGCACAAAAGCGCTTTTGTTCTTTTTTCTGTTCAAAATAAAACGAGAATACTCATCTTTAACGAACACGCAAATATCATTCCGACCATTGCTAGCGGGTTTATTTTCGCCAGCTATAACAGCATCCACCTTTTAGACATTACACTGCAATTGCTGAGTCGTCGAAAATCACTTCACAAAGTAACGGAAAACGAACGAAACGGAAATCGGATTTGAAATTGTAAAAAATTAAAAAAAACGAAAGTTTCATAATTTTCAGTTTAATTTTCTTTTATTTCGGGTTTGAAACGGTAAATTTGCCAGAGACGCAGTGGAGCTGCAAAAAGAAAAAACCATAGAGCTTCTACGAATTGTAGCATTTGTGGTCTTCTTTATTATTATATCATTATATCTGTATAGATTTGCATTTTGAATTGCACTAAATAGCAGGTAATTATTTCTTATATAATAAATTTCATAGTTAGTTTGCATTTTTTTAGCTAATTTTCTAATTTCAGATTGCACTGCTCCCTCTCATCAACTATAATGGGTAAAATACCAGCAGTTGGCATTGATCTCGGGACAACGTACTCCTGTGTTGGGGTCTTTCAACATGGCAAAGTGGAAATCATTGCCAATGATCAAGGCAACAGGGTAACACCATCTTATGTCGCATTCACTGACACGGAACGTCTTATTGGCGATGCTGCTAAGAACCAAGTGGCCATGAATCCGAACAACACCATCTTCGGTGAGTGATGCAAATGCCCAGAACAGCTCCCAGCCAGCCGCCCCAGCAAACGTACACAGATGCTGTTGTGTGGTGTGTGCGGGAAGAAAGAGAGAGAGTGTGTTTTCAAGTTGATCCATATGATTTTACAGCTTATTTTTGTATTTTACACTACCCGCACACCTAACCAACAATCCATGCAATGCAACAGAGCAAGTGCATCTTTAAAGAAAAGAGACATCTTACTTGTTCATATAGCTTTTGGCTTAAAAAGCGATTCTAACATCGCAAATCTATATCACATTTTCGGGCTGCATCCAATCTTGTCATGGATGAACTTCCCAAAGACGACGACATTCATCAGTTCAATTATTATGTATTACACGATAATTAAAAATAGGCGCATTTACGACGTCGTATGTGTCGTCCATGGTTGGCTTCATAAATATCTCGATTGCACATCGTATCTACCCGAGCTAGTTGAACAGCAAGAACACGTTAAATTTAATTCAATTTTGCAATGAATTATTGCGTTCAAAGTCGTCTAACACTGCTCTATTTTTGTTCGATAAAATGTGGTCAAGAATACGGCTTGGTTTTTTTTGTTTTTTTTTTTTTTTACTTTGCTATGTTTAATTTATAAATATATTTGTTTGTTTATGTATAATAGTGTTTATGTGTATTTATGTAAATTCACTAAAACACTTAATTTTTCACGACGGCATTGCAATTTTACCACTATACTGTATTTTTTCTTAATATAGTTTAAGATTCTTTAAAGCTATTTAAAGGTGTTTTAGTCATTGCTGTTGACAACATGCAACCATTAAAATTGTTTGAGTTAAATGTTAAATATTAAATTTTATGTCAGAAAAAATAGTTAATACTTTTGTTTGATTTTGTTTTTCGTGTCGCAAAAAATGATCATTCGGTATTAATACAAAAAATTTAAATTCATCACATATTTGGGAATATCAGATTAACGTACATTTGTGCATCTCAAGTTAGCTCTCAGCAGAAGTGTGCACAGACTTTAAGATTAGACCATAGTGATATCTCCCGTTATTTAGTTGCTTGTGTTGTGTTAAAATGCTTAATAATTTAAGCTTAATAGCTTTCAGGTAGTTAAAAAAGAAAGGCTCAACTATATTGGTCAGCAGTAGGCTTTTCTTATGTAAAAACTGAACAAAAAACTTATCTAATTTCTTTCGTTATTTAAGTTATCCATAATGAGCTTTAGCAACCGCTGTCAATGTCATAAACACTCAACAAGCCACAAATTTTCTTGCTTCCTAAGAAAATATATAAATTTAAATTCTTCAATTCAAAAATTATATACGAACCGATTTATTTAAATTGTACAAACAATTTAACGCAATTCATCTCAGCTGTCAAATTTTCTCACCGAATGTCTCACTTCGTTGAGATCTTGCGTACTCCCACGTAAGTTAATCGAAACCGACCAAAATCACATGGCCGCTGACTGACAGTCAACCACAAAATTTTTTGATAGCGATCAGTTACGAGTATCAGTCAGTCAGTCAGTCAGGCGTTAACACTTTCGTCGATCAAAACTTACAGTCAAGTTCGATAGTCTGTCAACCGCTAAAAGACTTCTGTTTGAGTAAAAACTAATAGGTTTGTTTCTTTGTGTTGCTTGCAGTTGTGAGAGCTGTGCATTCTGATAATCTGCACTTCAACGATATAGTGTTTCGTGCGCTACCCAGTGAGAATTCAGTAATCAGTATTGTGTTAAGCAAAATAAGGCTAGCGCTTTTGTGATACAAGGCTAAGATAGTAAATCGAGCTACTCAGCTCGCCATATGGATATTTGTAATTCGTTCTAAACACTGAATTCTATTAAAAGCAAAATAGTAACCATGTAATTCACAAAACTAGTAACAATTATTTTGGGGAATTTTTTTTTGAGAAAAAATTTTATTTTTTATTTTTTTGGGAAATTTTTTTAATTAAATTTTTTAAAATTTTTTTTTAAACTTTTTTTATTTTTTTACACGCGCCACACGCGTCGCAATTGTTTTCAAACTAGTCCCGTCAAATTCTGACTGGTAGAAACCGAGATATACGAATTCCTACCAAAAACTGTCCACTACTATAGACACACGAGCTAATGTATTCTGCTATGCGAGTGACTACACACATCCGTGTATGTATATTTTGTTGTAATTCAGTCTAAAGACTAATTTATCTTAAAAGCCTAATAGTATGAAATGTTTAATGTAGGTCTTTAATTCATAAGCGATAGATAGGTCATTCAGTCAAAAGCGATTTCTGAAATAGGCTGAAAAAAACACATTTTACTTTGCAAACGTTTAGGCTTAAAAAAATCAATAGCGATGCGTAGATTGGGTATTTTTTTCAGTTTTCTCAGGGGTAGTAACCCCTATGAATGAAAAAATTACGCCATCGCAAGCCGAGCGCTAACCAATTGTTTTTAAATAAGTCCCATTGAATTTTGGCTGTAGAACTCGGGATATACGACACGACAAACAAACGTATAAACGTACAAAAGTACACACGTTCGCTGAAAAATGTTCATGTCCTCTGGAAATAAGCTTCGCCCATCGGGCTTGCAATAATGTTCAGGGGTCGAATCACGACATCAGTAAACGAGTAAATGAAATCCATACTCGTCCTTCGTTTACGTAAGCGATCACACCAAATAAACATTATTCAGTCATCTATTATACAGTCACGTATGTGGTAATTCGACCCCAGGAGTGTCATTAATCCTATTATTTGAACAGGCCGCATGATCAGCAGATCCCTATAATAATTACAAAATGTTCTCTTAATTATAGTTTTTTTTAGCTAGCCATATGCATCACATAATAACATCTCTTTATGCTTTCATTTTATTTACTCGTTTAGATGCGAAACGTTTGATTGGGCGGAGGTTTGACGATGCTACTGTCCAAAGTGACATGAAGCACTGGCCTTTCGAAGTGATCAACGATGGTGGCAAGCCAAAGATTCGTATTGAATACAAAGGTGAGAAAAAATCCTTCTTCCCCGAAGAGGTATCATCTATGGTTTTGACAAAAATGAAGGAAACTGCCGAAGCATTTCTTGGTGAGAAGGTCAACGACGTTGTTGTCACCGTTCCGGCATACTTTAACGATTCGCAGCGACAGGCGACCAAGGATGCTGGCGTTATTGCTGGGCTGAATGTGCTGCGCATTATAAACGAGCCAACAGCTGCTGCTATTGCATATGGCCTAGACAAAAAGGGCATCAGTGAACGCAATGTACTAATCTTTGATCTGGGTGGTGGTACATTTGATGTTAGCATCTTAACAATCGAAGACGGCATCTTTGAGGTGAAGTCCACTGCAGGCGATACACATCTAGGTGGAGAAGATTTCGACAATCGCATGGTTAACCATTTTGTTCAGGAATTTAAGCGAAAATACAAAAAGGATCTGTCCTCGAATAAGCGAGCTTTACGTCGTCTGCGAACTGCGTGCGAGAGAGCTAAGCGCACATTATCGGCATCGTCGCAGGCTAGTATCGAAATTGATTCACTCTTTGAGGGCATCGACTTTTACACCTCAATTACGCGTGCTCGCTTCGAAGAGCTTAACGGGGATCTGTTTCGCGGGACTATGGAACCGGTGGAAAAGGCATTGCGCGATGCCAAAATGGATAAAGGCCAGATGAATGACATTGTCCTTGTTGGTGGATCGACGCGCATTCCCAAGGTGCAGAAATTGTTGCAGGATCTTTTCAATGGCAAAGAGTTAAACAAATCGATCAATCCAGATGAAGCCGTCGCTTACGGAGCAGCAGTGCAGGCAGCTATTTTGCATGGTGACAAGTCAGAGGCAGTACAGGACCTCCTTCTACTCGATGTAACTCCGTTGTCGTTGGGCATCGAAACTGCTGGTGGTGTAATGACAGTTCTTATTAAGCGCAACACAACCATACCGACAAAACAAACCCAAGTATTTACCACCTATTCGGACAGTCAGCCGGGAGTACTCATTCAAGTGTTTGAGGGCGAACGTGCCATGACGAAAGACAACAACATTTTGGGTAAATTCGAACTGACTGGAATTCCACCAGCACCACGCGGTGTTCCACAAATTGAAGTTACCTTTGATATTGATGCCAATGGCATTTTAAATGTTACTGCCATCGAAAAATCCACCGGCAGAGAGAACAAAATTACAATCACCAATGACAAAGGACGTCTCACCAAAGAGGACATTGAGCGGATGGTGAACGAAGCCGAAACATATCGCAACGACGATGAAAAACAACGTGAACGCATCAACGCAAAAAATGCCCTCGAGTCATATTGCTTCCAAATGAAGTCGACCCTAAACGATCCCAATATTAAGGCGAAAATCTCGGAGAGTGACCAGCAGATAATACTTCAAAAATGCAATGAGATAATTACCTGGCTTGATGGCAATCAACAAGCAGACAAGGAAGAATTTGAGTTCAAACAAAAAGAGCTGGAGCAAATTTGTAATCCCATTATGACGCGTCTCTATCAGGGCAGTGGTCCTTCGCCACAACAGACTGGCGTTGCCGGTGGTTCCTCTGGGCCTACCATTGAGGAAGTGGATTAGGTGGAGCAACAATTTTTTGCAATCTTTTATTAACAATTTGTATATATATGTAAATGTAATTCTGATAATAATACACAATAATTTCTAGTAATAATAAATATACTTCAAATTTTTTCTTTAGTAGTGTGCGATGAGTTTTTACAATACATAAAAGAATAATTTTAATTTATTGAAATTCAAAACCATAATTATTTCACTAACAATTTATTGATATAAACTATATAATTGCTTCTATCTATCGATGGTGTAGTTGTTTTTTAAATGCCACACTACAATACATTTACAGTTTGTTTGAGTACACTAAATGAACCAGGTATCGTATATTTGTAGTTACTTTAGCACTAGTAGACAAATAGTTGCCGCTGTATTAACAACTGACGTTGCAATAAATCTTTTTGTTTTAATTAATTGAGACATTTATTTGTTGATATACAGTTTATTGTTTGTGTTGTCTATGTGTGTGTGTTTGTGACGACAGTGAATCATTTACTACTATCGCGTTTCTACGGGAGTTACCCCTAGGTTGAAATTAGTTGCAGCCATGGAAACAGGGTTGAGTTTAGTTTTCGTTGAATTCTGTTTGAACTCAACGAAAATACCTGGGTTAGAACGTATAATACTGTGATGATTTTAATTTTTGAAATTTATTTTAAAATGCAAATCCGACGACTACTTACAAAATAATAATCGCCATTTAAATTTCAACTCTACTTAACCCAGGTATTTTCGTTGAGTTCAAACTGAGTTTACCGAAAATTCAACTCAGCCCTGTGACCATCGAAATTATGAGCGGAACAAGATTTATTCAACTACCACACTCATTATTTAGAACACATATTACCTTAAAATGCAGACGCAACAAGAACGATTACATATGTTCTAAAATATTTCTAAAAATTTTTGCTATCGGTTAGTTTAGGGGTGCCAAGCTGCCAGTCATCGTCTTGAAATCGGTATCGGTGGAAAAAATTTTGCGGGACGTCAGGACCGGATACCGGTTAAAGATTCAAATATGATGATGATTGTTGAAAGTTTAAAGTTAATTGGTTTAAAATATGCTTTATAAATGCATTGAAATAATTTAATATGATATTATTGAAATATAATTCAAAGTTACTGATACATAAATATTTTTTTATTGTCTAGGGAATGTTTACTATTTAATTTGCAATGTTTAATGAAAGTCCAGTCAAAGACTTTTATATCGAAACAAATACGATACATACACGATGTTTGCTTTTAAAGTTATGTGATTTGAGTACTTCTCGAGCGCTGACGCTGAATTAAGCGTTTTTAATTCCGTTAAATTCTTAACTGTTGACTCATAGAACTCTGTAGAACGGTACTTACTTACTTCAAATTATAGTATATTACATAACGAGCGAGGAAAGTGGACGTTATCGTGCGAATTAGAGGTGGTAGCCGAATTCGGTAATCTAACGGCACGATAAGAACTTTTCAGCGTGTAATACGCTATTTTTTAACACGACTAAAACAATTTCTCTGCTTAAGGGCTCATGCGCAATGAAAAACTACTGTGGGAATGTCTGTTCGCTGAGACTGCTGTAAATAACAAAAGTGTTGTCTATGTTAACACACTCGTGTGGATAATGCCTACTTTCGAGGGTAGGTTATAGCGTAGGAACCATTCCTTTTCGTCTATGGTCGTGTTTTAAGCGAAACAATTTTTGAAATCAGACTTTCTTTACTGATAACATCCCACATCCAGCACAACGGAAATTTTGTTTTGCTGTTTTGTGCTTCAAATTGCTTGAAGCGTTGAAAACACTTGCTTTTGGGCTACCTTATTTTTTAGTTTTTCTTTGAGTAATTTCAACACTGTTTTAAACCGTAGTAAAAACAACAATTTCACAAATATAAATATAACCCCTATGCTCCAGGCTCAATGGTATGTATGGATTTCTGAGCTGGGGTTCGTACTACGAATTCCAGAAAACACTAAAAGTATTTTTCACGGTCCCACCTCTCGCGAATGTCAAACAAACATCAGAGAGTAATAACTTGTAACGGAAAGCTTCTTAATTCGCCGTTCGGATACAACAACAACACAAATGGTTGCGAGAAGCTAGGCCTTGGACCGGAACGCCGAATATATTATTATTATTTGTTTTTTATTTAGGCTTAGGGATTCAAAACTGGAAGAGATCGGCTCGAAATTAAAACCGGTACGTAGAAATATTAGAGAAATGATAATTATAGGTTCGTGATGTATAAGTGTTTGTTACAGTAATGGCGTATTATAATTGTTCGACTGTGATTTAGTGATAATGAAGTATAATGCATTTACATATATGTATAAAAATCATTTTATATATAAATTCTTCATTTATGCATTTTATCGTTTGTCCGTTAAATACATTTACAATTACATGGACATACAAAGCTTACAAGAGTAATACCCCATTATATCTTTTACTTATACTGTATTTATTGTTTCGTTTTATAATACATAATTTATTTGTCTTTTATCGTAACTTTGTAGTGTTAATTTTTTTTTAATTTAATGTTTTGGTTTTCTATCAGTCATATTACTTAAAGTAAAGGGTTGCTGAGTCACGACTATAAATTGTTTTAATTTTGACTACCTTTTCCTGGATTTTTAAATAAGTTATTTATAATAATGCATTAGGTTTGAGAGTACAGCATAGTTTAGTTAAGCAGAACCAGCCAACACAGCTATAACAATATAATGTAACATTTAAATATACAATTGTGTCTATTGAACTAAACAACTAAACAAAAATACCAAACAACAGGATTAGCTTAGAGATATGCAATTTTTCTAGGCAAATTTTCTTATAACAATTTTTATTTTAACAATAATTAGTTTTTTTGGCAAGGGAAATATGTGGAGTATTAATATGTTTGTTAGAACTGGCAAAAAACTTTGTATTGTCGAAGGGGGGAACTGTAAAAAGGAGGCATTGGTTTGAATACACATTTGTAGGTATTTAAGTCAAATTATTTAAAAGAGTTAACAAAGACGTGTCATTTCGTAAAAATTTTACCACCAATTAGACACAATTCTTGTCCATTGTAGTTTCCAAAGACGAGCTTATGATCGGTCTTACAGGCTGACATAGAAATCGATCACAGGAAAATTGTAAATGCACGGCTGCATTTAAGGATCTGTTAGACTGGTAGCATATAGCAACGCGCAATCCAATAATGATGTTTGACTTTTCGGTTTTCTGTTAAATTCTTTGACTATATAATGTCGATTTCTTTCAGGTTACAAAATATCAAAAAAAAAACAAATCTTTGCCAAAATAACGACAAAAAAATCAATTTAGTACGCGTTCTTTCGGACAACACAATATTATTATGGCTGGGTCATACAAATTATAAAAATTTACATGAATCAGGAATTTGGAAAAACCCAGAAAGAAGTGGGGAAAATATTGGATGTATTCAGTACTTTCATATATTTTAAAATGTTCCTGCAGAATTCTCCATGGTTTGGATTTATTTAATTTTTCTTGGGATCACAACCTACATATTAAGTTTGGTTTGAGTCTTAGATTATCTGCCAAATTAAAAAATGTATTT
The DNA here is from genome assembly GCA_947095585.1 of Nephrocerus scutellatus. NCBI lineage: Eukaryota > Metazoa > Arthropoda > Insecta > Diptera > Pipunculidae > Nephrocerus > Nephrocerus scutellatus. Next base: position 75,342,951 of record OX352765.1, on the reverse strand, counting down.
TCATTCAAAGAGCTTGTTAGAGATAACGTATTTTTATTAATATTTGTTTTTTATAAAAACAATAAATATACGTTATCTTCAACAAGCTCTAACTTGGTTTATTATGGTCTCATGGAACTGAATACACCCATTATTTAATAACTGAGTCATTTTAAAACTGCATTATGCAAGTGCTAAAATTTTTAGCAATGTGATTAGTGCATTTCATTGCCAGTATTCTAAAGAAGACTATTTTTGCTCTCTTTATATGCTTGTACGCTGCTTTTATTACTCTTTCATTATCTTTTTTTATGATTTTTGTTAAAATAAATTTTGAATGAAAACAAAAATTGGTTTCTTTGATTATTATTTTTAAAGTAGAATATCTAAGGAGGATTCAGAAATTATAAAAATGACAGTTGCCAGTTGTAATATTGCTATACGGGTTGGGTTTTCGTTCCATACCGTTGACCACTATCATTCCTTAAATAACAAATTATTTATCAAATATATTTGTGGGTTTTCCTAAAGTTTTTATGTTAAAACTATTCAATATGCAATATGTAACAATGTATTGCTGTCTGCCGGAACTAGTCATCGTTATTATGCTTCCATTTTCGAAACTGCCATTAGGACAAGAGAAATCTTATATACATAAAAATGTTGTAAAGAACGGGATTTGTTCTCCTACATGATGGCATTTTGATATGTCAAATCGAATACTAAATTATTTTTTTTAAATACTAGGACACTACTTTGATTCGATTTGCTTTCGTATTAATTCGTATATTAATCAACCAAAAAACAGAATGTTTGCTTGGACAAATTGGACTGGGTATACTTACCTAACCTAAATTTATTCTTTTTTATTAATTCGTATAAAACCCCACTACAGACAGTATGCACGAGAATTTACTTTGTATAAACGTTATATAATAAATTACTTGCGGTGTTTTGTTTGATAATCTTACAATGTTAAGTTTCGTATTGATATTTCTATTGTTATTAATTTTAATACCATGATACTTATAACGCCTCAGTCGAGGAACTGCATGGACCATTGTAAGAGGCAGCAGCAGCGGAAACGGCTTCAGCAGCAGCTGCGGCATTTGATGTTGAAGCTAGTTCCGGTTTAATTGGAAACTGAAATCAAAATCAATTTTGTATGTAAATAAAACGAGTAATTTGCGCGCTTTTTTTTTGACGCACCTCTTGGGTTTCATCAACTGAAGGTAATAGTTCGTCCATGGAATTTGGCGTCAATGGGCTCGGAGTTGGCACACATACTCTAGCGATAGCACCGTGATGGATTAAAGCGTCTCCGATAACAATTTGCGGCTTATTTTGGCTCATGTGTTGCTGGTGTTGCAAGCGGGCTAAGCGTAATTTCATCTCCTGGCGGATTTCTCTTTGCTGTGTTTCCTTCTCAAAACGCATCATGCTGTAACTGCGAACTGATGAACTTGTACTGTGAACAGATGCTAAACTTGGTCGTCGAGAACCTACAAATGTAGAAGAGACGCAAAAGCATTTGAAAATAACGAAATCAGTGCACTTTGTTATATGTAAACCGTAAGATAGCATATTAGTTATGAGAAAAAATTAAATAAAAAAATAAGATATTAAAATTTAAGCTATTAATAATTAAGTAAATAGTTTTTGCATTTGTGGCGGGAGTTACTCGCTTATACTATCAAGGTCAAAAGCAAACCAAAAACTGCATGTATAAAATTTGAACATTCAAATTGTGTGTGAATGTGTTTGTGTATTTAAAGCGTTTAATGCGATAAATTACTAAGGCGCTACAAAGCGTGGTAACAATTAAAGACTTAAATAGGTCGTCATTGATATCAGTCAAAATTATTAAATTCCCTTTATGGTATGTGCAGAGATGCTGCCAATATCCTCTTAAAAACGCTAGTAATAATTCGACAGTAAAATCCCAATCCAAAAAATAGGAATAATAATATCATAATGGAAAATAGTCTGATGGTTTGCAAAATGGATATGGTATTCCATTATGTACGATCAACTTATTGTGTTAACTGCTGTCACCTCACAGATAATTAAGATGTTTTTTATAAGTATCTACTACTTTGCGGCAAAAATCTACAAACATATTAATTCTCTTCTTTAATGTTAAATTTTTTTTCATAAAAACTCTACCCCAGAACGCGCTCTACCGCAGAACTTTCTAAGAAGGAAATCGAACACGAAAGGCGAAAATCTTTTGTTTAAATTTTTTTGTTGCATGTGTTGTTGTTGTGCTAGTATTAAGAGGGGTAAATCTCCCAAAATACCAAGAGCTGTTTTAGCTCTACGGTAGAGTCGTTTTGAAGGGGAAACGAACAACTTGAAATCCAAAAACAAATCTGGGGCAGAGTTTTACGAAAAAAAATTAACATTAATATTAGGAATAGTATATCCCACGACTTGATAACACTCGTTTTCAATTTATGTCAAATGTAAAATGTTTCACCTACTTTTGAGATTTATATAAACTATAAAAACTAAAAGTCGCATTCCTTCTATTATATACTCACAACTTCTTTGTAGGACTTTAAAAGGCATAAAACTTTCTTTTTCCTTGGATTGATTTTTAAGCTGTCAAGTTGTTCGTTTCCCCTAAAAAACCAATCTACCGTGCGAAAACAGCTTTTGGTATTTTGGGAGATTTACCCCTCTTAATACTAGCACAACAACAACACATGCAACAAAAAAATGTAAACAAAAGAAAACATAAATGTATATTTTGTATTCTGTATATTTCTAAAATGAAAAAAAACGACATAAATAAGTGTATCGGATACGGATATACATAATAACCATATTCTGACATTCGAATCAAAACAAAAGTTATTGAGCCTGGTAACAATTGCGGAGGAATGAAATACTCGTACTCGTACTGTTTTCATGGGTTTCAAACCTAAGTTAACTAAAATTAGATTTATTTCAAATAAACTCAACGAAACTAGTGCGATTGAGTTTGGTTTGTCTGAAATTATATTTTAACTAAAGGGTGTTTTTTTAGGAGGTTTGTTTTTCCGATAGATGTCGTTTTATTTTATGACAGTTGTTTTGACAGCTCAAAGTGGCATTTCTACTCAGTATTGTTTTGCAAATCATTATGAATAGGTTAACTCCAGAACAACGTTTTCAAATCGTGGAAATTTATTTTCAAAATCAGTGTTCAATTAAAAATGTTTATAGAGCACTTCGTGAATTTTATGGTGCACATAATCGTCCGTCAGAGACCACCATAAAGAACGTAATTACCAAATTTCGGTCTACATTCACTCTTTTGGATGCCAAGCCACCGACAAGAATGAGAAGAGTTCGTACAGAAGAAAATATTGCTGTCGTTGAGGCCAGTGTCGAAGAAAACGACAATTTATCGATTCGTCGTCGTGCTCAGCAAATTGGACTTTGTCCATCGACTTTATGGAAAATTTTACGTAAAGATTTGGGTTTGGTGCCATACAAAATTCAATTGGTGCAAGAATTAAAGCCACACGACCATCGTTTGCGCCGTGAATTCAGTGATTGGTCGTTAAATCAATTGAACGAAGATCCATTTTTTTACCGTAAAATTCTCTTCAGTGATGAGGCGCATTTTTTGTTAAATGGATACGTCAACAAACAAAATTGTCGCATTTGGAGCAAAGATAATCCACACGCCGTTCAAGAATTACCAATGCATCCTGATAAATGTACTGTTTGGTGCGGTCTATGGGCTGGTGGGATCATCGGTCCATATTTCTTTAAAAATGAGGAAGGACGACGCGTTACCGTGAATGGAAATCGATACAGAACCATGTTAAATAAGTTTTTGTTGTCAAATCTTGAAGATATGGATATGGATGAAATGTGGTTTCAACAAGATGGTGCCACTTGCCATACAGCACGTGAAACAATCGACTTATTGAAAGAAACTTTCAACGACAACATTATTTCGAGAAATGGTCCGGTGAATTGGCCTCCGCGTTCGTGCGATTTGACGCCACTCGATTACTTTTTGTGGGGATACGTGAAGTCATTGGTTTATGTGGATAAACCTCAATCGATTGACGCTTTGGAAACCAATATTCAACGTGTCATTGCTGACATACGCCCTCAAATGCTTGAAAAAGTGCTGGAAAATTGGACCTCCAGAATGACATTTGTGAAAAATAGTCGTGGTAGCCATATACCAGAAATTGTGTTTAAATGTTAAATGCCAAAAAATTATCTACCAAATAAAAAAAAATTTTGGTCATTTCATAATTTTATATGTGTTTTATTCAAAAAAAAAATCGGCAACCTCTTAAAAAAACACCCGTTATAACACATATTATTCATGTTTTCATATTATTCACTGCTTTTTCAATCCAAGCAGTGTAATCGTGTTGTGAATTTTATCAAATTAAATTTATCTTTGAATGAAGGTAAGATCATCGTTTGATTTCGTAATTTTCGTGCCTTTTTGCTGTGCGTGGACACAATGAGAGAAAAAAAAACTATTACTCTATTTACTGTCAAAATTCAGAAATAGATGTATTACGTGGCATTGACGACATTTTGATGTCCTCCACGTCGTTATCAGAGGGCGAAATAGAAGCACGTCAAATGTGGCACACGGTGCGACGTCCTAATCGCACCTACAAGCAATCCAAAGTCAACCACTACGACGAAGTCAACTTTAGAAATTGTTTTCGGCTCCACAAGGACGCTTTTTGGCAACTGTACTGCATAGTTCGCAACATCATCGACGGCGATCCGCGTCGGTGTGTCATGCCAGCATGTTTCATTCATTTTGTCATTTCATTTCATTTTTGTGAATATATTATCTGAGGTTATATTGGCAAATTTTGCGTATGACATTTGGATCCATAAGTTTTTAGTCGCCATTATATAAATTAGGGAAGACTTTTCGACTAAAAACGTATGGATCTAAAAGTTTTACGCAAAAAAGCAAACACAACTTAAGATATATTTTCGGTATATTTTGTCAAATGGTTGTCAAATCGAGCATTTCCTTTTTTTTTTTTTTTTATAATTTGCGCACGCAAAAAAGGGTTCGCACCCTTATTATGTTCGGCAATATGCTTGGTACAGCGTGGGCGTAAGAAAAAGGAGAAGAAGAGAGGAGATGTCTATGAGCTTGTGTCTTGAATGTCTGTGGATCATAGTGATGTGGAAAGACAGAGCTTGGCAGAGCATTCCACATACGTGTTGTACGGCTGAAGGACGAATCCCTGAATTTAACTGTACGTCTGAAGATGGGCTTAAGTGTAAACTGATGTGCATTTAGATCGCCACGAGTATTGCGGTTGAATACAAGGAGAGGTGGCATGCAACTGGCTATTTCTCTTGAGCATGATATGATATGGATAATATGGTTTATGGTTTTCTGGTTTAAAATCGGGTTGTTAATGCTGGTTTATTTGGTTCACACCATGTTTCTTAACCGAGTGAATAATATGGCCGTTAGAAACTCAAACTCCTATTTCAACTCGGTACATCGAAATATGGTAAAGATTGTATGAAAATGAAAATACAACAGTAAACAGACTCATTACATCTTGACTAAATGATATTCTCACGCATTCGAAATTGAATTTTTATTAGTCAATTCACTATATGTCATATTTCGAACGAAATAAGTAAATGTAATATTTTTTTTACAAGTCTCATAATATTGGATCAATCGACAACAATGTGTGATACTTGAAGATTGCAAAGGATTCATCAAAACCACGTGGATATGGAAATATTTTTAGAATCGAACCAAACTATCTGGTTTGGAGTTTTGAGAACCATGAAAGGTGTTGAAATAATTGTCATATTAATTCATAGCGATTTCATATAAGTACACACCAAAGTATTTTTGTGTTTTAACAAAGGCTCCAAAAATTTACTTGATATATATTTTTTTCTAAATGAATGCCAGATCATGAATTCACACAAAGCCAAACTCATTTACTCGTACAATTAAATGGGAAAATTTGATGACCGCTGAACGCTGCAAACCGCGAACAAAATTTTAGAAATTTATAAAAAATTCGAATGTGAGTAGATGGACTAATAAATAGTAGACTGGGCTGGATGGACTAAATAATAGGGATGCCAAGCTGCACCTAAGGACCAGACCCCGCTTGAAGATCCAAATATGATGATGATACTGCTGAAAATCATCAGGTATAGACTCAAAAACTGTGAACAATTCTTTTTGAGAATAATAGTGCGTCTAGCCTAATGAATAGGAGTGTAATTTTTAAATCGATTCGCGCAACTTATAGATCAACTACGATCAGTCATTCGTAAAAATTTCTTGAACAATTGCTATATTGCTTTCAACAAAATGAGTTAGGTATTTTTTGTGGTTAACGATTGATCAAAGCAATAGCAAAAACTAACCAAATCAATTGGTCAATTTTTTGTTTCATGTGTTTGCCAACTTATCCATATATAATTTTGAAAAGTCGACTCTGGTGGTGGGATTATAACTAAAAATTTGGTTAAATATTTCTTAACCAAAAATTTTTTTTTTTGGGTACCGCTAAACTTTTTCTGGTCTATCCAATGTGTTTGTTGTTGTAATTTTTATTTTTTTGTTGAAAGCAATATAGCAAATATGGACCACTGATCCCGAAAAAATGTAGATTATACAGAATGGGGCTACGTCATACACGGTAAGTGAAATATTGGATTCTGAAATCATGATTTGACCTTATGATAATTTTTACAAATCAACCCATCGAATTGCCTTCGAGGAAGTGGGATTTGAAACCTCGTCATAATCTTTTGCATAGAAGTAAAATTGACGCTTTGAAAGGCAACACTTCGTGTTTTTCATGATAAGTGACCATTCCTAATTTTGACAGAGCTTCGCCGAGAACAACATTTTTAATAATAAATGCCAATAATTTTTGAAAATAGTGGTTATCTTTTGTTATTTTATCTGAAAAAAAAAGTGGGATCGCGATAATAAATTAAGCAAAAAATTCAACTATTAATATTATACGTATGCAAACTGCATACGTCGATGCGTTACAATATGTTATACATATAGCAATAGCAGGGAAAAAATAAGGAAGTGCACATTAATGCATTTCTGTGAAGCAACATTTAATTTTTAAAAACTTCTTATCAGAAAAGCAAACAGCAAATTGCAGTTCATTAAAAATACAATTTAAATTTATTTTTTTTTAAATCGATAAATATTATAATAAAAAAAAAATTAATATTAAGTATGAACCAAATTCTCAAAGTAATAAGTGAAAAAGAGGGGAAAACTAAAAGTTTGTATTTCGTTGTTTTGTTTGTGATGAAATGATTTGCCTTAACCATTAAACTCTATAAAAATATATCATTTTATGTACAAAAGAAGAAAAAACGGCGTTTTAGAATTAGAGCAATAAGAAAGTAGAGTGATACAAAGGTAACAAGAAATGAAATAAATATGTAGTAAGTTAAGATAAAAATGTAAATATACAAAAATATTTTTTTTTATTCGTAAATATAATGAAATATTTTTTTCTTATATTTTATTGTTTAGAAACAAACATTTTCACCGCCATATTGCTTTTGTGTTAACATTTCTGTTTCAAAAAACATCTACATTAATAGTTATTGGAAAATAGGAAGAACAACATCAGCAACAACAACGTTTAATGATGATTTCGAGTGTCATTATCGTTGTGAAATTATTTATAGAATGAAATGAATTTGTTTTATTTGATTATATATCTGTTTTGAGTTGATGAAATCTGAAATGAGATATGAAATGAAAGAGTGATGATTCTATTTTATATAGATAAGTATATTGGTAGTCTGTACTTGAGAATAAGGAAAGAAAAACAAAATACAAAATTGGAATAGTATCCACAGTGTAATTTGGTGTTAATCGATTCGGGAGATAGAGTTGAAAGTGTATTAGTGTTTGTGTCATTAGTGTGGTTTTAAGATAATTGTTAAAATATAAATTAAACAAAAACAAATTAGAATAACAATTAAAATTTAATTTCAATAAACAACTTACGGTAATACGAATAATAAGTAAAGAACAACAAACGTAGACATACATACATATATAACATTGACCAGACGATGTAGAAGAAGTTTATATAAATTACAAAAATAATTACATATTATACCAATTGCTATGCTAGGACAGTTTTTTATTATGGTAACGAAAGTACATACAGAAGAATGTCAGTTATTAATTTCGTATATTTTGTTTTTGTATATGTACTAACATTATGAAGCATTGGAAACTCAAAAATATATATATTTTGTAGGTGTTGTTTTTTAATTTTTATGAGGACCAAAATTTCAATTAAAGTCAAATTAAAATTTAATTTTTTGAGTATCGTATTATGTATTACTTTATAGTATGTATCTATAAACGATTTTATTTTTATTCAGTTTTCACAATTTCGCATTTGTTATACATATGACAGAAGACTATATGCTATTGGAGTCTGTTTACTTTGAAACTTTGAATGTAATCATATATTTTCGAATGTAACCATAAATATAAGCTAAGATCAATCTTCAAACTTTCGCGATTTACGTTCAGTTTTTGTTAAATAAGTTAGTTTAAAATTGACTCAACCCAATTTATCTGAAAAAAAAACTGAACGCCAAAACGCATTGTGATGGAGTCACAACTTCTTAAACATAAACGTAATGTCACACGACCAAAAAAAATTTTCTGCTTAACTGCACGCGCGCAATGCAAAACTACTGTGGAAATGTGTGTTTGCAGTAAATAACAAAAGTATTTTCTATGTGTTTTCTAAGTGTGGATAATGCCTACTTTCGAGGGTAGGTTATAACGTAGGAAACAGTCACTTTCGTCTATGGTCGTGTGACAAAATTATAACAAGAGCCCTGTCCTATGTAGTATCGTTTCTTGTCCTCACTGAGGACTTACAGAATTTTTCGATTTTCTGAGAAGATTTCTTTATGGGAAATTCTATTCATACATAAAAGGCACTCTGTGCTGGGAAAACTGCTAGCTTGGTTGTCATGTTGTTCGATTCATTGCAAAAAAAAAACCTGCCGAGCGAAATTTTTGTTCGGTGAGCGTCTATCAACGATCTTGCAGATTTACTCCTATTTCACTAACACATACAAATATTGTTATTTTGTTTAGGTACGTAATGCCATAGTTTCCATTATTATTCCATTTGTGGTTATTAAAAGCGTCAGTTGTAATTTCTGTTTCAGAATTTTAGTTTTTTGTTTGTGATCTTCTTTTTACATCATCGTCATCGTCTTCTTCCTCTTTATACACGTGACACTTTCAATAAACACAAACAGAATGTTTTCATGAAGCTTTAGGGTTGGGTTGGGTTGAAATTAATTTTCGTCGAATGGAAAATGGCATCTCGTTTCTATGGTTGGTTCTACCTGGGTTGAACCTAGGTTAGCATTCATGGAAACGGGATTGAGTTGAGTTTTTGTTAAACTCAGTTTGAACTCAACGAAAATACCTTGGTAGAGTAAATTCAAAATGGACTTTGTATTCTATGGTCAAAATTTCAACTCAGTTTCAACTAGATCAACATGGAAACGCGTGACGCCATTTTGCATTTAACGATAATAAATTTCAACCCAACCCAACTAAACCTGGTTTTATGGTTTCATGGAAACGTAGTATATGTAATCATGGGTGGAATCGGCTAAGGCGATAGTTGATTGTTGATCATCAAAATAAATGCTTTTGCTCTACGTAAGGTGATTATCAAATTGACTATCACTTTTTTGCTATGGTTTATGGGTGACAGCTATTAAGGTATAACTTTCATACATTCTGTTTATTTTTTTTAGAAAGGTAAGTTATGTCAGCTTCAGCTCAACTATAAATCGAAAGTTTAGTTAAAATAACGAGAAATGAAGAAAATGACTACAAAAGGTTCAATTACTCAAAATTAACTTAAGGAATAAAGCAAATATTCTGGAACTTCCTAACCCAATGTACCTATAACTCTATGGATATTCATTAATCAGTTATTTTCGACATGTAGATTATATATTTTCGACTAAACAACTTCAACGCTACAACTTCAACTCTACTCAAACCAGGTTGCAATTTAATGCGAAAGTCTTAAGTATTAAGTAAGCCGGTTCTTTGCCCTCAAATGCATGAGACATATGCATATATGTCCAGCAATAGTCTCTGACCTCTGGTTAAAAAGGACCTCAAAGTAGTCGAAAATACAGACAAACAGGGGTCGAGTCAAGTTAAATAAAAGGTTTTAAAAGCTTGTCAAAGTCAACCACCATAGCGAGGAGTGTGCGAATCCAAAAAAAATTTGTCTCCGTATTCTTCCTTGAGGAATCGTGTTTTAGTTACTGAGAATACGGAGGATACAAATATGGAGGCAGCTCTCATTTGAAAGCCTCGGCAACACAAACTCGAAAAGCACAAATTTAATCGGTGGTGGTGGTAGGGTGTGTTTGAAGGGCCTGGTACCTTAGCGCCATGGTCGCTATACTATAGATGGGCCTTCCTTTCTTGAAATAAAGAGTCAAAAGAGTGGAAAGGAATGCAGTAAGACGAAATTGTTATAGCTTATACTATGGATACATCCGGCTTCAATGAATAAACGATTTCGTCAAGTAGCGAAACATTTAAGGAATATTTTAGTGAAAGATTAGCCCTCACTTTGAGTTCTCCATTTTAGCACAAACTACGAATATCAAACACAAAATAGGAAAGTTTTTAAATAAGTGAGGTAAGGTTGAATTAAAACAAATCAACGAAAACTCTTATTCTTTAAACGAATAAAAATATATAACAAGTATAGAGAAAACTTAGGAATAGAAGAAGATTAAGAAAAAGAAAACATGAATGGTTTGGGGTATTGAGAGAAAGGGAAAGAGAAAAAGAGAGATTTTCAGAGATTTTTTTTTTGGTAAATTTTCTTTTTGTTTTGTTTTGTTTCTTCGTTTACCGCGAATCTAGGCGTGTCACTGGCTGGAGTTGGCAGTGCACCAATACGCAGACTGTTTCCATTATCTAAACTATTTAAATCATCGTCATCTGATCTATTATCAATTCCGTACATGCCCAACATGGTTCTAATTTTATTATGATTTCTAGCCGGTGATAATTCTAAATTAAGTAACTGCCGCTGATGATTCAATTGCTTCTGCAAATGTTTTGTCATTGTGCTATCACAAAATGGGTCATCATCATCGTCGCCGGCACCGCTACAACTGCTACCGCCACCGTAACCGCCAGAGCGATTGTTAGTGGCGATCTGTCTGGCTTGACCTTGTTTTCTAATAGCAGAAATGTGACACGATATAAGCAATATGGCGGCTGATCTAGCCGCACCTGTACGTGACGTTGACACCAATATACCCTTTGAACCGGTCGCAGTGGCACCCGATTGTATTGTGCTCGATGAACGACGATTACCATAGGAACCGATCGATCCACTTGAGCGTAGGCTAGAGCGCGATGATGGCCGGCCAGATTGCACTGTTAGTGGGATACCTGCAAGTTGTGAAGAGATATCAGATTCGCGAGCATTCGTCACATTGATCAGTCTGGATGTGTGTGTATGGCGTATGTGACAACGTGCGTGTATTTGTGGTGTAATTTGTCCAAGATTCTGCCTTAACAACAGAATGAGTAGACAGAAAACATTAACTATGGACTTACCTGTATCACTTGAATACATAATTGGTGGAGGCAAATTGGCATCACCAAAGTTCCGATGTCGGGGATATTTCGTTTTGCTAAACAAATGCAATACCATACAAATTAGTCCTGCAAGCACGGCGATTCCTGTGGAAACACCAAGCAATGTTGGCAGATCCGATGTCAGTTCAGCAATATCTATAAGTATTAACGAATATGCAATTTAATTGAACGTAAATAACCTTCGCATAAAAATATCCATAAAATCGCGTACTGAAGTTAAAAGAGTAAAATAAAACAAAAGCAGTTGGGTTCAGCTCCGATTCGTTAAGTTTTGGTTAACTTTCTTGCGAATAGTGATAGGCAAAATATCACTATAACCATTTGTTGTAATTTGGCAAGCATGAACAAGCATAGTTGTCTTCTGACACTAGTCCATGCACGCGAAAGTCAATTATAATCGATCGTTAAAGTGTAAACCATAATACACTTTGAAACACACTAGTGGCAAAACTGTCATATTTTCTAAAGCGTTTAAGGGCACATTTCACTGACAAGGCAAGACTCGCATTGAATTGAAGAATATCAAATTTTATCTGCCTGCTCGAATTGCCTGCTTGACCATCTTCGAAATATTTGAAACGAATCAGAATTTTATCCTAACTGACATTTCGTTTACACATTTCATTTTAAGATTATGAAGAAAGAAATAATAGTAACTAAAAGGCATTTTGGTCATCAAGTTTGGCTGAGATTCATTTTCTACTTTTAATTAGGAACGCCCCATTTTGTTTCTAGATTAAATCAGTTTGCTTGTCAGGGCCTAGCTTATCGCAACCATCCGTGTTGTGTGTGTAATATTTTTTCACACAAATGGAAGGGAAATACAATATAAAGCCATGCCCGAAAGGATTTGAAAGAAATTCTAAAGCTTTCCGTGAAACAGTCACTCTTGCGACGCTTGTCAGACATTCGCGAGGGGTGGGAACAAGACAAATACTATGGCTGTTTGTTATATTTAGAAGTAAAATAATGCTCATCACTATCGTTTTCTGTATTTGAATCGTTTGATAGATGATCACAATTCGCTAAATAATGTCATTGGTCTTTTGGTCTATATCTGTCAGAATAATAGAAAATGACTTGCTCTTGTTGGGACACCCTTTATGTTTGTAACCGGATATTTGCACTTAATTTTGTTTTCCGCGTTAATATGAATTAGGTAAAAGGGACCTTTTGCCGCACCATTGATCAAAGTATACAAACCTTGCGTACAGAATACCCTTCTAGTGGGCTTGGTATAGCTCACCGAATGGAAACCATTAGCACACTGGCATAGTGCATTATGTCTCACTTGAACACATAGGGAGTTTTCGTCGTTGTACATGCACGTTTCATCGTAAAAGCATTGTTCGCCGAGCTTCTTTGCTGTAAAAAAAGCAACAGACTCTCTATTGTTCATTGATTTTAAGCTTCGCTTAATCAGAAGTACTCACGTTTATCACAACCTTTGATTAAACCAAGTACAACTGGGTAGTTCTTATCACAGCCGCAAAGATTAGTATCCATTTGGCAGGAAACATGAAGAAGTGTTGGCTCGCATTTCAAATCATTACATGGAGCTCCAATATATTTTCCTTTAGCTGAAACAAAAGTATACAATTTAAAAATGGCTACACAATGTTCGTATGCAAAAAGATGAGCAATATCTTAGATTCTAAGCTAATAAGTTCGAATTCACATAGTAAGATTGATTAAGAATAGCTGAACTCGAAAAGAGAACTCGGTTTTATATGCAAAAATATGAGATCATTATCAGCGTTTTTGACTTGATAGATTTGAGATTGATCTCGAAACCACCACCTTAGATGGCAAATTGTTACGAAAATGTAAATAGAAATCATTTATTGTATTGTACATACACGTATATAAAAATCTTTGTTTTGAATTGTATTTAGAAAACGTTTAAACTTTGTGTTGCATTTTGGGCTCAGTAGTATTTTTCGGAGCATGTGTATAAGTTCATGTGGAGAGCTTTATATAAGATTATAGCATTATGTACTGGTACTCTCTTCCAAAACCTTCTCTATAGAAAGCCCAACTCAATGCATACTAATGCTGTAAACCAATCCAAAACGCGTCTGAATTTTGGAATGTGAATACAGTGTACAAAGAGCGAGAAACGTAAGATGTGGTAGTGGGAAACAGACAAATTTTATATGGATTTTGCTCTTCAGTTGATTACTAATACAAATACGTTTTGGATAGTATTTGTGTACGATCGGAACAGTTGCAAAACCTTCTCTATAGAAAGCCCAACTCTACGCATACTTATTCTGTAAACCAAGACCAAACGCATGTGTGTTTGTGGGATGTACAAAACCTTCTCTATAGAAAGCCCAACTGTTCCGATCGTACACAGATACATGCTTAGATTGAGACCAAACGTATTTGTATTAGTAATCAACTAAAGAGCAAAATCCATATAACATTTTTCTGTTTCCCACTACCGCATCTTACGTTTCTCGCTCTTTGCGACTACTTATTTTTTGTACACTGTATTCACATCCCACAAAAACACATGCGTTTGGTTTGGTTTACAGCATTAGTATGCGTAGAGTTCAAAACCTTCTCTATAGAAAGCCCAACTCTACGCATACTAATGCTGTAAACCAAGACTTTTTTTTTTAAATTCTCTATATCAACTTCACTTGCCCGTGGGTCGTCGGTCGGTCGTCGGTCGTCTGTCGTGGATTCTTGCGATCAATTTTTAACCCACTTCCCATGGCCCGATTTTATTGAAATTTTGCACACATGTGTATTTCCGGAGACAACACTTTCTATTAAATTTTGAGGCCCCTCGGGCTGCGGGGTCGGGGGGCTCCCAAACAAAAATTTTAAAAAATGTACCCGATTTTCTTCAAATTTTACACACATGTGTATACCCAATAAACAATACTTTTTCGAAAATTTGGTAGTGATCGGGTCCCGGGTTCGGCCGCAAGGCCCTTATACATTTTTTAAATATCTGTACTGGCATCAGATATTCGTCGCCCTTTATGGACTGTGTGCGGTGTGTGCTGCGCAGTCGGCTGCGCTGCATGGTTTTGGCGGTGGTGGAGAGAGAGAGAGAAATCTTAGCGCACGCACAAATGAACCCAGCAAATGAAATGTACCCGATTTTCTTCAAATTTTACACACATGTGTATACCCAATAAACAATACTTTTTCGAAAATTTGGTAGTGATCGGGTCCCGGGTTCGGCCGCAAGGCCCTTATACATTTTTTAAATATCTGTACTGGCATCAGATATTCGTCGCCCTTTATGGACTGTGTGCGGTGTGTGCTGCGCAGTCGGCTGCGCTGCATGGTTTTGGCGGTGGTGGAGAGAGAGAGAGAAATCTTAGCGCACGCACAAATGAACCCAGCAAATGAAACGAGACATAAATGTTTTATGCTTACTTCAACTTAAATTTTTTATTTACTGAATTGTATTTTTATTGATGTCGTTTTTTTTGTTGTCGATATCAACTTACAGATAGAACAACAAGTTTTCACAATATTCTGTCATTTGGCGTTTTCATAAATTAGTTCAGAGCAGTCAAAGTTCAAAGAGTTCTCAAGATAAATGTTCCTGTTTCTTATTTGCTCAGAGTATGAGCGTGCTCTAAGTGCTCAGAATAAAATGATCTGAGCTTTTTCAATTTTAACATCTGATGTCAAATGTCTGTTTCGATGATTTTCTCCTACAATAAAAATAAAATGGCCCAGGATCGAGGGGCTCCCATATCAATTTCTGCGATTAGAGAATTTAGATGAAAAATTTTAATTTTTATGGGTTTTTTTTTTATTTCCCAATTTTATATTTCATCTGTCTAGCAACACCTAGTAATTATTATAAGACATAATAGCGGGATATACTATTACTCTTGCGGCCGTTGCCTTACAGAAACTTGTTAAACCATACGTAATAATTTCAATAAAGCATACGTTATAACTTTATATAATTTTAAGGCGAATTTGTGGATATTTTTACGCACAAACCTTGTATTCACAACGACCAATGTCCATTGTCATTAGTGTTCTCGTGTAGGCTATGGGTGCCAATGTACTGCCTGAATACTGGCTACCTACCTATTTTGGCGTTCATATCCCTCAGAATAGTTTTTACATCATGCTGAGGGAAGGCATGGAGTTCCCGTTCGACTGATTGAAATAATTCTTCTTTTTCATTATCTGGGGAATTCTCTGTAGGTGCTTGAACGTTTATGAGACTTATATTCTTTAATCTGCCCCGCACGCGAACGGTGCATAGCCCTTCATATACTGTTTTAAAGCCGATAACGGTGAGTTTCATTCTTTTGCTGTCTAGAAAGCCCACTCCGAGCACATGATGTCTTGCATGACATGATTCCATTCTCTGTTCACCGAATCTCCTGGATTGCTGTTATGTCAGCATTATATTTGGACAGGATATCGACTAGCTGCTGTGCATCTCGAGCTCTATACAGTGAGTATACGTTCCATGAGAAAATTCTTAAATCGTCTAACCGTTTTCGTTGCCGTGGTCGTCGTCGTTCATCAGTGTATCCCAGGCTGAGTTGGGGTTCCGTTATATTTTTGTTAGCAAAGTCTTGTCAACCTATTACAATACCAATTCTACACGAATTGAGTCAGTTAAACGCAGATTCATTAGCTTTGCCTTACGCGGTCTTCCTAAGTCCGATAGATATACCTTGCTACACCCACTTCGACCAGCGGTTCATCTGAAAATTATTGACAAGCCTCCTGAAAACCATCACGAAGTTTCTGAAAATTCAGTTTCTCAATAGAACCCCCCCCCCCCCCCCCCTTTGCTGATCTAAAATATCTCCCATTACACAAACACACGTTACCGTAGGTCCGTTCTCTCCTCTGTCTTTATTTTTAACCCACCTATTACGGCTCTAGTGGGTATATATTCAGAATGCTATGCGGGACAGACAGACGTTTGGCAGTCATTCACAAGAGGTGGGGTCGTGAAAAAGCTTTTTTTCTAAGATTTGAACTTTGAACCTCCCGCGTAACAAGCTTATTGTATATTTTTAGTGGCATGACAGGTAAAGAAGAAATCCCAATGTAAATACTGCATACTAAAAATAAGCACTTTTATGTAGCATACTTTTAGGCTGTAAGACTTTAGATTATTTGAAATGTAACCACCTGCAAGTTTGAATCATTATGTACTGATCAAAAATGTTGTCAAACCGGTTTGTGCGGTTTGAACGGTTTTTGTAAAAGAACATGATTGGATTTTAGAAGATGACTCATTACATATAAGTTTTGTTAGTTGTAAATAGGGGAATAAGGCTACAATTTTCTGGTCTTTTCTCGATATTTCTGTCTATAAGATTGGAAGTTTCTGGAAGCTTTTCAATGAGTATAAAAGGTGGCGTTCGCTGCAGAGAAATTCATGAGTTGTTTGGAATTTAACCAGTGCAGTTGAATAGCTATTGCTTGCAGAAATATTGTAAAGTTCAAGTATTATAATTTATAAGTTTTTTTGTGTGCATTTAAAAGTTGTCCAGTATAAAATTGTGAGCTTGTGTTAATTTTACTGATTGATTATTAAAGTTGTTATTTGTAAATTAATAAACTTGTGTTGTGTTTAATTTGCAAAATCCTTTACGAACTCGAAAGCCTGAATTTCGAAACAATTGGTGTCAGAAGTGGGATTTTGCAAATTGTAAGACAGTAAATTTTGCAAATCGTTGGAAAATAAATAAAATTAATTGGTTAACAAGTCGATAAATAGGAAAAGCAGCAAGGTGGTGTGTTTTCAATTGATCCGGAGTTAGTGGAGCGAAAAACGGCTACTTCGGAAAAAGGGGTGGTATGCCAAACATGAAGGCGATGTTGCAAGTTCTAAAGCAACAAATAAATACCAAGTTCGACCAGCAGAGAGAACAAATGCAGGGGCAAAGTGAACAATGTGGAGAGTTTAGAAATGATTTGAATTCTCAAATGCCAGAGCAAATTCAACAATCGCAGCAACAGAGTCAGGAGAATAAACAGATGAATTTAGAATTGAGTTCCAAATTAAACGAGAAGTTGGAACAGCAATGTCAAGGTCTGAAGAAAGATTTGAATTTTCAAATTAGTGACAAGTTGGAACAGCAAAGTCAAAAGCTGAAACGACAAAATTAACAGCAGAGCCAAGAACTGAAGCAGGAATTAAACTCCAAATTTGATCAACAAAAGCAGGAATTTACTCGGCAAACCCAAGAACGAGAAGTTGGAACAGCAATGTCAAGGTCTGAAGAAAGATTTGAATTTTCAAATTAGTGACAAGTTGGAACAGCAAAGTCAAAAGCTGAATCGACAAAATTAACAGCAGAGCCAAGAACTGAAGCAGGAATTAAACTCAAAATTCGATCAACAAAATCAGAAGCTGGAAAGGCTAAGAGGTGAAATGAGCGGAATTCAAACAACACAAAAAAGTGAAATAAATGAAGTCCAAGCAACATTTCAAAAAGAAGTTAAAACCCTCAAGACAAACATTACTGGAAAAGTGAGTGGCCTGGAAGGAAAAATTAAAGAGATTGAGACCCGGTTGGATAGTCGTAACCAATTTTTCAGAGAAAACACTCAACAAAGCAGTTCCAGAAACATTCCAGATTCTTCTAGTAATCAGAAAGGAATTTTGAAGCCAGCTTTTGAAAATTTCCAAGTCCAGGGTGCTGAAGAACAACCAAATCCTCTAATCCTGGCGTTAAGGGGCAAGGCGGCTGATATATTGCAAATTATTCCAAATTCCGAGATGAGTTCCGGAAGAATATTGAAAGAGTTACACTTGGCGTTATGGACAGTCCCACACCCAGGATTTAAGCAAAATACAGCTCCACGACTTCAAGAATTAGAGCGGGAGATAACTAAGCTAGCACGACAAGCCTATTGTGGGGTTCCGACTGGTATCTGGGACGGTTTGGCAGTGGATTCGTTCATCAATGCTATCCGAGATGAACAGTTGAAGTTTCATTTGAGGACAACATCGAGAGGAAAAACAGTCAATCAAGTATTAGCGTTGGCTTTGGAGTATCAAGCAACTAAAGCCAATGTGTCTTCGAACTTTGTTGGGTTACGCAAGTTGGAAACAGAGGACGTCGCACAAATAAAAGCTCTCATTGACGAGAAGTTGCAGAAATCAACCACTGGTCGCTTTCAAAAGGTGTTTTAGATGTCAGAAACCTGGACATTTCAATCGGGATTGCAAGGAGTTGAGCGCTGGAAACATGATGAGACAGCCTGTGAATGGTGTCAATAATCTGGAAAGATTACGGCGAATAGATGCACAACATTTGAAGAAGGTGGAGCGATCGTCTTGTACCAACTTTGCAGGGCAAAGGCTGAAGAAGACAAGGGAATATCCCATGGTCACAATACGCAGTACAAGGATTAAGGTTTCGACATCGGTTTATTGTTGCCCGAGTGGAAGATGAATGCATATTGGGTCTGGACTTTATGATGGCGCACCAGATGTCACTTGATTTGAGAAATAAAGTACTGACATGGCTTAATGTGGAAGCTCCGCTCAGCATGACAGGCAATCACAATGGTGGATCTTTTAGGCAGTGTTGTGTCCCCGAGTACAAACAAAGTAGAAGACCGGAAATCCAAAAATGTCTAGTTATTTCACGAATCACGGTACTGCAGATGAAAGATAATTTGACAAGAGAGCAGCTTAGGGATAAACAAGAGCAGGACGATTCAATTGGTCCAGTACTTCGATTGATGGAGCAAGGAGAAAGACCGCAAAGGCACGAAATTGCAACAGCAAGTCCGACAGTAAAAAGTTACTGGGCTCAATGGCAGTCATTGAGATTCAAAGATGGACTACTAGTAAGGCAATGGGAATCTGCCGATGGTCGGTATTACAAATCAAAGGTAGTGCTACCAACGAACACAGTTCTTCACGATGCACACAGTGGAACATCAGGCGAACATTTGAGAATTAAGAGGACACTAGATGAAGTAAGAAGTCGATTCTTTTGGGTAAATTGTCGCAGAGAGGTTGAAAACTGGTGCCGAACGTGTGCGAAGTGTGCTGCAAGAAGAGAACTGTAACAAAGAGCTAGAGGGAAAACGCATCGATACAAAGTTGTAGCGCCAATAGTTAGCAAGATGGAAAGGATTCTGGTCTAAGACCAATGGTGATCAATGTCCATAGATCAGTAAGGAACAACGTCGTGAATGGTAACGAAGGAATGAAAACACAGAATCACCTGCGCGCGAACTATGAAAAATTGAAGAAGACTTCGTTTGGCTATACAATTCCAAGACAAGACAAGGGAAATTAGAGAAACCACAGCAAAGTTGGGAAGAACCCTACAAGAGGAGCAACGACGCAGTATATCAGGTTCAACAAAACCCCAGATGTCAAAAGGAAGTTGCCTGCATGAACAGATTGACAAGGTACAACATAAGAGGGAGTGCTGAATCTGTTCGGATCGAACAGAATTAAGGTGGGGGCGTAATGTTACGAAAAGTAGTTAGTAGCTCATATAATAGAATTCAAATCGGAAAATAAATGCCAATGTAAATGCTGCATACTAAAAATAAGCACTTTTATGTAGCATACCTTTAGGCTGTAAGACTTTAGATTATTTGAAATTTGAAATGTAACCGCCTGAGAGTTTGAATCATTATGTACTGATCAAAATTGTTGTCAAACCGGTTAGTGCGGTTTGAACGGTTTTTGTAAAAGAACATGATTGAACATGTAGTCTATTTTTAGAAGATGACTCATTACATATAAGTATCGTTAGTTGTAAACAGGGGAATAAGGCTACAATTTTCTGGTCTTTTCTCGATATTTCTGTCTATCAGATTGGAAGTTTCTGGAAGCGTTCTCTGCAGAGAAATTCATTAGTTGTTTGGAATTAAACTAGTGCAGTTGAAAAGCTATTGCTTGCAGAAATATTGTAAAGTTAAAGTATTATAATTTATAAGTGTTTTTGTGTGCATTTAAAAGTTGTCCAGTATAAAATTGTGAGCTTGTGTTAATTATACTGATTGATTATTAAAGTTGTTATTTGTAAATTAATAAACTTGTGTTGTGTTTAATTTGCAAAATCCTTTACGAACTCGAAAGAATTTCGTAACATCATAATACTAATGATAGTAGCTCTCAAACATTGGAATGATAACAATCGCTGTAACTCTTTCAGTGTTCCTAAAACGTTTAAATATAAGTTGATAAATGTTTTCGTTAAACAATTAACATAAAATTAAATAATACAAACTAGGGGCACGTTTAAAACGGGCGTTTTCGACTTTTGTACTATAACACGCTCCACTTAGGAGATTATAAAGAAAAGTGCAAAAAAAAAACATATTAATCAACATTATTCCATAAGTCAGTTTTGTGTAATGAGAAAAGCCAAATCCGCCTAGGATTTTCAAACAATTTGATATCATCGTATGAATATATGTGTTGCACACCCTCTATTCAGCACCAACACCAATGGAAGTCACAGTCTTACATTGTAGTACAAATGGAAGTGAGTCTTACATTGTAGTGTTGCACAGTTCACATCGCGCTTAAACAAATAATAATTAAAGTGGTAATCCCTAGCGTTTCACTACCCCAATACGCTCCACCTTCAGGATTACAACAATATGTGTAATGGGGTTAAATTTTTCTATCGCAAAGAATTGGCTTAAAATAAAAAAAACCCTGCAATTTTCAGTTTTATTTTTAGGTGTAATGGAATTACCGCATACCTATTGAGTCACCTTTGAATCTCACCCAATCCCTTAACTATAAAGAATTTGACGACACATCTGACGATGTGTCTAAGGTCACAGCAGTGTCTATGACGCCTACTCAATTCAACGTACGAGTATACCTACTCGTTTATCGCTGTCGCGCTGATGTTTGAAAACTTTTAATCAAACGAACAAACAAACACACAAATCATTATTTATTTGCTTTGCCACTGTTTACACTGCTAATGGAAACTTGACCTGTACTTGGACTTTGCAACGTCCATCGTTGCACTGCCTATACTCGTTAACATCAAACAAAAATGTACGACAACGAACACAACGTTATGACCTTGAAGCAATTGGCTTCACTCGATTTCCAAAAACTCAGCACATGTACTGATGTAAAGCGTCAGCATTACGGTTCGCTTGGCTTAGGCTGACATAATTTGTGATCTGCAGTGTAGTTGATGATTTGCATTTGCAGTGTTCCAGCTCCAGCAGCAGCTTGTGCTAAAATCTTCGGCACATAAATTCTACTGTAATAATTGTCTTTACTTGCATTTTACCCTGCACCAAGCACCTAATTTAATGGGTAGGTCCTTAATATACGAATGAATGGCGGAGTGCTACCTGATATACGAGTATACGTATAACCCCTCCCAATGTGCCAACCCACACCAATGTCGAAGCTCCCACCCCTCCCAAAAAAAATGAACTAAGAGTACATTGTAATAACACAAACAACATTTTTGGCAACCGCTGCTGCAGCACTTGATAAAATACAGCAAAAAAAATATATTATAACATCCCTCACTAGCGTCCTGGTGTGATGGTTTGTAAATAAATTCTCTTTTAAGGTTTGGTTTTTGTGGCGGGCGGAGAACTGTTGTTAGCATCAAAGTTCGTTTTACCCATGAATGAACCAAAAACCTGGACGAAAAAGTCACAAACCAAAAAGCGGAAAGGCTGCAAATTTATTGCTAGGTTGAACTTAAGGTATCTCAGATTTCATACATAATGAAATCATTTTTATGGAAGTGCTTTTGTCTGTGTGTGGTATTTTTTATAATTTAATTATTAAAAAATAGCGCATTTGTTCATTATAACATAAATTTGATATTGTTTGGGGAATTCATCTGGAATTAATTACCAGCAGCTTCCAAATTGCGCGTTGAGTCCACCTCTACTTCCTAGTATCGAACGAATTATGGGACAATTCTTTTTTCTCGTGCAGTTGCTAGAATTATAAGTCATCTCAACATATATACAGTTTCTCTCGGTTTGATGGAATTTCCCCAATAGTTCTTAAGAGGTGTTCTTCATTGTTGGCGCACTGACGCTGAGTAAGCAACCTCAATCGTACAGCAAGCAGCGCTGCTCATAGCGCACAGTTCACAACGCACACAGAACACAGACATTATACTATACAATGATCTGATGCCGCTATATGGGAAAAAATTTTGTATGGGAGCTCCCCGACCCCGCGGACCGATCACTCTCAAATTTTAATAGAAATTGTCCCCGGAAATATAGATGTGTGCAAAATTTCAATTAAATCGGGCTTTGGGAAGTGGGTTAAAAATTGATCACAAGATCTGACCAGCCAGCCAGTCAATAAAGCGATCAATCGCGACAAACTAAGCAGAGTCCAAAGATCAGCTTGTCCTTGTGTGAGCGGAGCGCTCTCCCTCTGCTGCACTGGAGATTCTGCTCAACCTTGCTCCACTCGACATCTTCAGCAGACAACTGGCGTCAAGCTCGCCTCACAGCAATCTCTCAGTGGACCGTGAATGATTTCGGCCACTCTTCTATCCTTAATTCAGTCAGGACTCCACTTGTCAATTCCGCCAACAAAAAAATCTTTCAGGTTACCATCCCCTCCAGGTCTTCTTGGGAGGAAGGTATCTACTTGGAAAATTAAGGAATTAATTTTCACACAGACGGGTCGAAAACTGATGAAGGGGTTGGCGGAGGTGTCTTTTCAAAAAGACTAAATCTAAGTCTCTCGTTCCGTCTTCCTGATCACTGTAGTGTTTTCCAGGCGAAAATCATGGCTATTAAGGAAGTCTTGTCTTGGCTGAAGAGTAATGTCATATCTGTTAATGATATCCACATTTTCTCGTATAGCCAAGCTGCGCTAAAGTCTAAAGGAATCTGTATCCACTAATTCAATTCTGGCCCGGAATTGCCGATCGTCTCTTGAGGAGATGGCGGAGCAATTCAACATTCACCTGTGCCGGGTTCCGGGGCATAGAGACATTCCTGGTAACTTATGGCCGATGAACTCAGAACATGGAACCACACTACCCCTATTGCCTGAATATGGTTTACTGGGCATGTCGATCGCTACGCGCAAACTCATGTTTAAACGGGATGCTATAATAAAAACTAATTATAGATGGTCAAACGGTACAACTTGCATAGCAACGAAGCAGATCTGGCCCAAGCTAGATCCCAAACATGGCACATTAGTGCTATTATAGGTGTCATAACAGGACACTGTCTCATGCAGAATGACATGCAAGCATGTGGAAAGACTAGGAGTCTTTTCCAACGATTTCTGCAGAAGCTGCATGGATGAGGGAGAGGAGGAAACCACTCTACATCTACTGTGTACGTGCCCAGCCCTCTCCAATAGGCGGAAGCTCCATCCGGGAGCGTTCTTTTTCAACGATCTCATCAACGATCTAAACCAAATTGACATTAATAGTCTATTGCGCTTCATACGAAGCTCAACTGGTTCAACGAGTAGGCGTGGGATTGTCTAGATTCTTGTGGTTTCACAACGGACCTTCATGGTCTAAGCACGTCGGTCTTGACTGACGGCCACTTCAACCTAACCTAACCATATTTCCGGTGACAATACTTTTTATTAAAATTTGAGTGTGATGGGCCGCGGGGTCTGGAGGCTCCCATACAATTTTTTCCGCGGCATTAGATCATTTCATACTATAATGACTTCTGTTCTGTGTGCATGTGCGCTGTGCGCTGTGGGCATCTCTGCTTGCTTTACGATTGGGGTTGTTTTGTTGTTGGATTGCAGTGCTTCGTTTGTGTTTTTATATTTCATCATTTATAGTGGAATTCAGTATACTTTTGGATATTAGAGAATTTATATGAGAATTTTTAATTTTAAAATTCTTGTGTTTGTTTGTCGTGGAATCTTGGGATACATTTTTAACCCACCTCCCAAAGTCCGATTTCATTGAAACTTTGCACACGTGCATATCTCCGAAGTCGACACTTTTCATTATTTGGGGACCCTCGGACCTCCCATACAAATATTTCACAAAATTTACCTGATTTTCTTCAAACGTGTGTATCTCCGATGGACAACACTTTTTGCAAAAATTTTGGTGGCCGGTTGGTTTGGTGGGGCTCCATAAAAAATTTAACCGATTTTCTTCAAATTTTATATACATTTGTATCTCCGATTGACAAAATTTTTTGTAAAGTTTTTGAAGTGAACTCAGGGCCCGAGGGGTGCCCATATACATTTTTTAAAAATTAGCTCAATTTTCTTCAAATTTTAAATACATGTGTATCACTGATGGACAAAACTTTTTGTAAGTTTGTTGGAGTGATCGGGCTGTGAGACCCTTGTGATGTCCATGTCAATTTTTTAAAAATTAGCCCAAATTCTTTAAATTTTAACACATACCCATCTCCTATTAGAGAATTTACATGAACATTTTTAATTTTTATGGGGGTTTTTTTTGTTGTGTTCGTAATTGTCAGGACAAGATTATACGAAAAGAAAACTTAGGAAAGTCACGTGGAAAATTCTGGAAAAACTGAAAGTGCTTTTTTCAATTGTATTTTTGTATGAACTCTCGACCATAACTCACGATTCGAACACGTATACATTATTTGTCGATATAAGTGTCATTTATAAAGTTTTCTGGGTGGGTGAGGTGGTCATAGGTTGAGAGGTCGTGGGCGGTCGAGTGAAAACTAAAGCAAATACAAATTATGAAAAAATTTCCTGGCGAAACTACTTGCACGATGCAGTTGCTAGTAAGATGCAGCTGTCTGCAGTTCGTGAAATTGTTTCTGGTACGTTGGCTTTGGAAATGAACTGGTGTGCAATTCTGCCGTGTTAGCTGAACTAACGTGTTTTTTTATGCAGTCATTTTCTTAAAGTTATTCTGTTTTGTTAAAGATTCGCATTTGGTAGTCTTATGTTAAAATACGAATCTTATCAGACATTACTGATAAATTTTTATATTTTATATAAGATTATATATATTTTTTTACATTTACTTGTATGATTATTGCATAAACTACATCATAAATTGCGGAAAATATTCGCTCTGACTCAACGTTATAGATCAGTCCCACAATTTTGTTCTAAGTTTTTTCCTTTTTGAAATTAAAATCTTTCAAATTTCAACGAAATGGAAAAAAAGTGAACGGCTGGAACACTGATCAAGCAAAGTGACAAATATTATCAACTCTGGTAGTTTGGTTTCTAACTAAAAGCCCTATAGAATTATTTCATTCTTACAAAAAGTTGGAATAAAATTATTCCGAATGCATTGCATTGTAGTTGTAAAAATATTCCTATTCCTTTTCCGGTACCAATAAAATGTAGGTATAGAGATTTAGGAAATAACGCATCGAGTTTCTCGTAACAGATGGTGTATCCAAAAAACATATGCATCAATATCGATGAGTTTCCTAAGAACGAGGACGTGAAGTAAGAAAATATAAAGCAATTTGAATCATCAAATTTTGAGCACGATGCAAAGCCAGCATAATAAATATTCAATTATTGATATTGTTTTGCATTACAACAACTGCAAGCAAAGAACTCCAAATTTGCAGTGAATATATTTTCAAATTGTAAGCTTCGAGTCTTACAGAAGGTTGACATTTTTGGGCGAATGGAGGAACTACTGCAAAGAAAAGATCCAGCATTAGACTCTCAATTACGGTAGTGAAGCACAAATTTGAAGTATACTGCAATCCTTTAACTATATTCGATTAATTGTAGCTGCCAATGGAACCAAAAATTGGATGGTAAACGACTAAAAAAGGCCTCATAGTAGCAGCAACTCCCGATAGGTTATGGTCCGCTAAATAACGATAAAGAGCCTCTGCAGCCGAATAACTTGCAGCTCTGTTAGTAAGTCCTACTTCAACCTCCTCGTGGTGTCATCTGGGAGTTTCTCTGGGAATTGCAAATGGAAGAGGGCATATGGCGAGCCTCCTGCACCACAAAATAGGATAAGTGTCAGTTGGTCTGTGGCCCAGCAAGCCGCAACCGTAAAAAACCCAGTTGCTCCGAAGCGTAATACAATGCCTCGGATACGGACTGACCAATTAGAGCGTGAGTGACTGAAATAAGATGGTATGATGCCGGAGAATACCAGTCTCCAACAAATAATACTGTGATGCTCTACTCCGGTAGACCAGCTGGGAGCGGACGGAAGTCTGGAGTTGGACTGATGTTAACTCCGGTAGCACGAAACAGCACTATATCCTGGAAACCTTACAGTGACCGAATACTGACGGCTAGATTCCAGAGTAGAGTAAGAACAATTACTATCATACAGTGTTATGCTCCAATCGAAGACGCGAATGAGAACGAAAAGGAAAATTTTTATAGTCATTTGGGCTGGGTGTATATCCAAGCGCCTAATAGCGACGTCGTAATGGTGGTGGGGGACTTCAACACCAAGGTAAGAAGCGACAATACTATGCCTAAGCAAGTGATGGGAGTTCACAGTCTTGGTTAACGGAACTATAACGGAGCGCGTTATGTGGACTTCTGTAATAGCAATCGCCTAGTCATTCGAGGTGCTGTTTAAGCATAACACAACAGTTGGGTCTCAACTGACTGGCAGCGAACATCGAACCAGATTGATCACATTGCGATCAGCGCCACTTCAGAAATTGCCTGTTAGACGTCCGTAACAGACGAGGAGCCGATATCGGTCAAGAGCGAGATCACCATCTTATGTTAGGTTTTTTACGCCTTCGCGCTGCATCCGTCAACAGCAACCGCAACCGGAAACCCGAAGGCGTCAACAATACAGGGACCATCTTGCCTTAGAAGCAGAAATAATCAACAGCATACCGCAGGAGAACGTGGAGGACCACTGGAATGCTGTGAAAAAGGTTTTTGTAACTGGGGCACGCACCTCCGGCAGAAAAAACACCGCACATGGTTATCGACAGACACCTGGAGACGGATCGATGAACGTAAAGCAATCAAGGCTCGAATTGCAACGCCCTCAGCAGGAGAGCGAACCGAGCTAGAAGCCCAATATCGCGTCATATAGAAGGAACGACAGTACACTTGCCTCAATGACCAGAAGAAGGGGTGATAGTAGGTGACATATTTTATATACATTTGTATCTCTGATGAACAACTTTTTGTAAAAATTTTGGAGACCAGGGCCCCGGGGTCGTGAATCCCAATACATTTTTTTTTAACAAAATTAGCCTAATTTTCTTCAAAATTTAAACACACATGTATATCTCCCACGGGGTGTCCATATAAATATTTCATACACATTTTTTTAAATTAGGCAGTTTTTCTTCAAATTTTAAACTCATGTATCTCAGATGGATAAAACTGTTGAAAGAGCAATGAGGCGCGAGGTGTGTCTATAATTTTTTTTTTAAAATTAGCCTTTTTTTATAAATTTTAAACCAATGTGTATCTCCGATGGACAAAATTTCTGTAAAATTTATAGAGTGAATGGGACCTGAGGCCCGAGGGAGCCCATACAATTTTTTTTAAAAATTAGCCCGATTTCTTTAAATTTTAAACACATGTGTATCTCCAATGGAGAAACATTTTTGTACAATTTTTGGAGTGACCGGGCCCTGAGGACCCTGAGGCCCATATAAATTTTTTTTAAATTAGCCCGATTTTCTTCAAATTTTCAACACATATGTATCTCCGATGTCAACACTTCCTATTGAAATTTGAAAGTGATCGGGCCCCAAGGATGGGGACTACCATACAAATTTTTTAAACATGTGTATCTCCGGTGACAGATGTTTTTGTAAATATTTTGAAGTAAAGGGGCTCCAATATTATTATTTTTCCAAATTAACCCGGTTCAAACTTTGCACACATATGTATCTCCTTTTAGAGAATTTAAATGAAAATTTTTAATTTTTATAGGCTGTTTTTTTTTGCTTATGATTCATTAAAGTTGTAATTTGTAAATTATTAAAATTATGTCGTTTTTTTCCGTAAAACTCTGCCCCGGAGTTTTTTTTTTTTTTGTTTGTCAAGTTGTTCGTTTCCCCTTCAAAACGACTCTACCGTAGAGCGAAAACAGATCTGTATATTTTGGGAGATTTACCCCTCCTTCTACTAACACAACAACAACACATGCAACAAAAAATGTAAACAAAAGACTTTCGCCTTTCGTGCTCGATTTCCCTTTTAAAAAAATCTGCACTGGAGTGCGCTCTGGGGCAGAGTTTTTATGAAAAAAAATTAACATTAATTTCGTAACAATACGATCAATTTCTGGCTGGAAGACATTTTTCTGGAGGTTCCGAGACTGTGGTGGTGGGATGAAAGATATCCGCAATCACGGCATTTTCAATCTTCGATTCATCGCCGCCTATAACTCTGTTTACCTTAAGTAATAATCTTACAGATTTGGTAAGCTATCGATGAAATGCATTATGGACTAAGTTAGACTTTAGAATTGTTGGCTGTATTTCCAATGTAACCTGTCTTACCCTTTGATCAGGTTATACATATATTACTAAATAAGGACAATATAAATTTATATTGTACACCGTGAGCAGTGACGTAATGTTTTTCTTTTTTAGAGTGCTTTTGCATTTTTGACTGATGAGCTTAAGAATATTCTTATTTAATACATCGGGTAGTGCATAAGAAAAAGCAGCACACACATCAGGCACATTGGGCGCACATAACAATTGCAGCTCTTTTAATTAAGGCATCGTTACATAGGTACGGTTGGTATGTATGTATGTATTATATCGGTGTAGTTTCGACGGACAGCTAAGGCTGTAGCTTTGCTACATCATCAAAAGCTGCTTAATTCGTTTGTCCTTAGGGAAAATTCAGCCAACCAGCCATCAGCCGACCAACCGTATTACGGCCATTTTCGGTTTGCTTGTTCTTTTCACTCACGACACAAAAACGTCGGACCTACCACCGCATTTTACCTTGAAGAATAGTGGTCCTCATCCTGATCGTGCCATTCTTCGCAGTAGGACGATGATGTGTTTTTGTGTGTGTGTCTGTGCATGCGATGCTTTTGTTTCAATAAATCTATATTTAGATATAATAATAGCAATGCAAGACCTAAACACAAACATAAAAGGTTGGTCTATTTCAATAGGTGTCCTAACTAGGCGTCTAACGCCTCGAATGCAAATGCACGACTAAACTGTCACAAAGAACTATAGGCAAGAGTCGGCATCCCACGCTCCCTTTGGTCTATTCTCTATTGATTCGCTGCCACAATTAATCTTTGTTACATTATTGTGTTACCAGTGCACGTGTACGTAAGTGATGAGTGGTAGTTGGTCTTGGTAGGTACCGGTTAAGTTGGAGAGTGCCAGCGTGAATGTATCAGGAACAGTAGAAGAAGCACCAGCACCAGCAGCAGCAACTGGAAATGAAGTGTGTGAATATATACATATGTATGTCGGTGTGCTGGTCTTACTATTGTCTCTGGTACAATTGAGCTATGCATGCAATGTTTTCTAGAGATTCTGCAATGTTTAGCACATGCATAGATACAAACGATACGAGTATGCAAAGATGTATATGGATAGATAAAAATGTCCTTGACTTGTGCCGTACGTTCGTCATACGTACGAAAGGTGAACGAGGACAAGACGACTTGTTGCGCAACATTTTGTCTCCTAGAATAATGACGCACATTCGATTGCCATAAAAAAGCATAAAATATCAGTTACACAGCAGTCATCTGGTTGCCTTTAAAGTAGGAATCATTTTAAGAAGGTGAGCTGGGCGCTTCCACTCTAAGTCGCCTGATAATAGAAGTAGAGTATAGAGTTAAAATGTCACAACTCAATTCACATAATTAACCTCCCATTACCTTATACAACAGCAATCGGTAGAGGATTCAAAAGTTAACCGATTTGAAAAAGTTTGTCTGAGTGTTGTCTATTTTATTGGTCAAAATTCGTAGGTGAGACAGAGAGAGAGAGAGAGAGAGTGAAAGAACGCTTAAACTGCTGACTCGTCAAGAACGACCTACTTTTCCACTCAACGGCCGTAAATAACAATCATTTGCTACTAGTTGTTATTTTGTATTTTTTGTGCACCAATAATATATAGTTGTAAACGTGGCTGAATGCATATGTCGATAACTCGCGAAGAAGCCACCGCCACAGGCATTGAACGCCAACCAGAAATGAGGTTAGTACTTTGATGCGGTGTCAATAGCGTGGTTGAAGTAATTGCTAATTGCGGAAATACTGTTAATATTTTACTGACGCAGTTGCTAATTAATTAATGGGTCGTTAGAAAGTTATTCTAATACCTGTCTTTTTTAACAGAAACTAGTTGAAATACCCGGCGTTTCCCGGCTGCCCTATCTCACTGACTACCACCCAACTGACCACCCTCCCACGGATCCACCTCCAACAATCGAACAACTCAGCCACACAGCAACCTATATAATCGGCAAAAATAAAAAATACTTTCAAATTTAAATAAAAAGAAAATATACTATGCCAAGTATAGCTAAGTACTTGTGTGTAAATTATAAATGAATCGCAATTTTAAACCCTCCAAGAAGTCGTTTTTGTTTAGCATAAATATGCTTACTGTTCCACATGTGTATTTCCGGCCGCAGGGCCGAATTAGAAGGCCGATTAAAAATAAACTCAATATTCTTTAAATTTTAAACACATGTGTATCTCCGATGGACAACACTTTTTGTAAAAATTTTGGAGACCCGGACCCCGGGGTCATTTAATATGTATCTTCTATGTATGAGGGGTACACATGAGCCCTAATGCCCGAGGGGTGCCCATGTAAATTTTTTAAAAATTAGCTTGATTTATTAATTTATTAAACAGATCTGTATGACTGTTGGACAAATTTTTATTTAATTTTTTGGAGTTATCGGGCACATGTATTTTTTTTAAAAATTATTTCGATTTTCTTCAAATTTTAAACACATGTGTATCTCCGATGGACAAAACTTTTTGCCCGTAGTGTCCCCGCATAAAATTTTTAAAACTATGCCCGATTTTCTTCAAACTTTGCACACATGTGTATCTGCCATGACAATACTTTCTATTAAAATTTTGGGCCCATCGGTCTTCGGGGGGGGGGCTCCCATACAAATATTTACACGATTTTCTTCAACTTTTACCTCCGTTCTCCGTATCTCCGTTGGGCAACACTTTTTATAAAAATTTAGAAGAGATCGGGCCACCCATAAAAATTTTATAAAAACAAGCACCCCATTTTCTTTAAATTTTATACGCATGTGTATATCCGATGAACAACACTTTTTGTACAAATTTTGCAGCTATAGGGCCCCGGTGTCGGAAGGATCCATACATTGACCTGACGTTGAGCTGCTCACAAAGTTTCAGCCCTCTAGGTCGTGTGAACGGTGGTTAAAAAGATCCTCAAAAACTAGAAAATTAACACACTTCAACCCATAGCACGCGCCACATGCGAATCGCGACACGCAGAAGATGGCTAAAAAACACCTCAAAGTAATTGCAAATACATACAAAAGGGGGGTCAAGTCAAGTAAAATAAAAGTTTTTAATAAATAAATATTAGACATTTCACAAAAACTTTGGAAACGTATTACTTTACTAAACGAAAATTGTTTGTGAATTCGAGCGAGCGAAACATAATCTCTCAGAAATTTGATTTTCTTGCTGTCATCATTTTGTTTAACAAGTTCGCAAAATTGCAGTGTGCCTCCGAAAAGGGGGGGACTTTTATGCCCCCGATTCCGTTCTCACTGCCTCCTCAAGTCTGGCATTATTTCCCAAGAAAAGCTACTCATTTAAGATTTTTCAAAAAAGTCCCATTTCTGATTAACTTTTTTTTAGTGACTTCGTAAATTTATATCTTATTTTTATATAATTGGCCTAACTAAAATTCCAATTATATTTACTTTCTGTTTTCCCGCCGCTAAAACTGTTGCCATTGCCTACGACACAGCCTTGTAGCGTACGACAAAGATTATTTGTGTTAAAAAAAATTTCGGTACTAACTTAAAAATGAACTGGCTTGGGAATCCTTAAACCTTTTGTAATTGAACCATTGGACATTTAAAAGAGATATAACAAACGAACGATGGAGGATAATTGTATGGAAATATATCTGATTTTGTCTTCAGTTATGCATTTATAAAGTGTTATACAAAAGCATTTTTTTTAAAACATTGTTTATTGGATATGAAAGAAGTAAAGAATGATATATGTATATAAATTCTCCACTGGAAGGCTAAGGAACACAGGGAGCCACCCTTTCATATCTCATAAATTCAAACGGAAAATACTTTTCAAGCAAGCCAGTGAATCATAGGTGTACTGCCAACTGGGTCGTCGTCGGAGACCATATGATTTATTTAGGATGCTGAATTCTAATATTGATTTATAAAGTTTAACTCTGACTATGCGTTCAATAAACAGATGTTTTAAGGTGTTTTGAAATTCCAGGCAATCGTTCAAAAAAAAAAGATAACTTTTTTTTGGGCGATTACTCATTTCAGATTGGACTAAAAAATATGGCCGATTGTTTATAATAATAAATACACATCATGGGCATGCAAATAAAATATTTATTATTTGGGCGACCATTAAATTTTTGGTTGATGTGAATTTTTTAATAAAGACCCGACATTTTGGACGATTATTTACTTTGACTTTCAATGGTTATTCATTAATTTTTTCAGGCGATTTTCGTCATGTTTAAGGCCCAATATTTTTGGGTGATTGTTAATTTTTGGTCTTTGCGTACTTTGAACATGAATTTGAAACCCCCAAAAATGTCCCCAAGGTTTAAATAGCCAGTCGCCCTTCCATGAATTTAACCGTAATACTCGTGGCGCTCAGCGTAAAAAACCATATTACGGAACCCAAAATCAGCCTCGGATACACTGATGAACGACGACGACCACGGCAACGAAAACGGCTAAACGATTTTGAATTTTCTCATGGAATGTACGCTCACTGCATAGAGCTCGAGCAGCACAACAGCTAGCCGATACCCTGTCCAAATAACAGCAATTCAGGAGATGCGATGGACGGGGACTAGTGTCTAATAAAAATCAGAATATGACATATATTACAGCTGTCATGCAAACATCATGTGCTCGGGGTGGGGTTTCTTGTTAGCATAAGAATGAAACCCACCGTTATCGGCTTTAAAGCTGTAAATGAACGGCTATGCACCCAACGTCTTGTTGGTATGGTGCTCCGAGCGCGGATTGCATCATCAAGAAAGACAGCATCCGCGAATCAGATTCGAGCTAACACGGCTGCACTTTGCAACGAAGAGACCAGAAACAACTACGGTCAAGCGATAGCACTCGCCCTAAATGCAGGAAGAGTAAGTCCTGGGGCTGAGATGCCGGGCGTAGAAGAGAAATGGACACGCCTTAAGAATACTGTCATTAGTACTGCTGACTCCATCTTAGGCAGTAGTCGTAGAGATCGGAACGACTGGTTCGATGACGAATGTAAGCTAGCGACTGAACGTAAGAATGTTGCGTATCGAGCAATACAACAATCTCATAGAACGCGGGCACGCGAAGATGAATATAAAGAGCTCAGAAGATATGAAAAAACAGTTCACCGGCGAAAGAAAGCAGCCTGGGAGAAGAATCTCGTCCGTGAACTAGAACAGTATAGAGAGCGAGGACTGCACCAGGCGCGGAAGTTCTACCAAAGAGTCCGCGGTATGACGCAATATACACCGCGTTGCACATACTGCATATACAAAGAGGGTAATCTGATCACCGATCTCAAAGGCATCTTAGAGCGATGGGAAGAGCACTTTCATGAGTTGCTTGGTCAGCTTACTGAGGAATTGGAGGCTCAAACAATGACCGAAGACCACACTATGCTGCCGCCACAAAGCATAGACGAAGTTAGCAGAACGGCTCAAAAATAATAAGGCCCGGGATCTAATGGTATCTCAGCGAGCTAAATAAAACAGGAGGCCACGCAATACACCAAACTATTCATGAACTAATAGTGCAAGTATGGGAGGAAGAAGCGATGCCAGAAGACTGGCGAAGAGGAATCCTGTGCCCCATATATAAGAAAAGAGATATCACAACGTGCAGCAATTATCGTGGTATAACGTCGTTGAGTACCGCGTATAAGATTTTCTCCTATATCCTTCAAGACAGGATAACTCCATACGCTAAAGTCATCATTGGTCCATACTAGTGTGGCTTCATCCCAGGCAAATCAACAACTGATCAGATTTACACCCTTAGGCAGGTGATGGAAAAATGTCTAAAGTTTTAAAACTCACTACAACATTTTTTTATAGACTTCAAAGCCGCCTAGCAAGAGTAGAACTTTATAAAGCCATGCCAGAATTCGGCATCCCAAATAAACTGACACGACTATGTAGGTTGACCATGACCAATGTTATAAGCCAAGTAAAAACGTCCGGATCACTATCAAGCCCATTCAACATCCATAACGTGCTCCGACAAGGGGATGGACTGGCGTGCGTCCTCTTCAACCTGGCGTTGGACAAAGCCAAACCCACGCTGGAAGGACGCCCAAAGTTTAGGGATGCCAAACTGGATTAGAATACTAATTCCCCATTTCACTCGCTCACAGGCATCACGCACGATCCACATTTGTGATTCTCAAACTTTGAAAATCTTAAACTTTGAAAAATCATCAGTGGACTAATTGAATGATAATATTTGTCAAACTTTAGAATGATAACAGAAAAATCACAATCGCAGCATTTCTTTCAGTGAATCTCAAACTTTTAAACTAAAATGTTATTTAATTTTAAAACGGGCTAATATTGTGTTATGGATGATGAAGTGCCCTGTCCCAACACTACATTGAAAATAGTAGATTTATTAACGCCGTAAAGATATGAATGGATCATTAATTCAGTAGTAAATGAAAACAAAATTTTTTTTTTAAATTTAATTTGGTCTTTTTTTAGGATGCTTCACTGATGTGTGAAAGGATCTTTAAGCATATGGGATCAAAGTGTCATCCGCTCAGTTGGTGGTAACCATTAAAGCCAAATGGCAATGAAAATAACAATGTTGGTTTTATTGTTCTCATATGGGTATTTGGAAAATCAGCAAACCAGATTCAGATTCCATATTTGATGTGCGCTGTGTGTATTGGAGAGAACGATTAATTTATTTCTCCCTTTCGATCGTGTGAAGAAAAGTAAGAACGCGAAATTAATCTGCTGGCATTTAAGAGAATATTGTTGATTGTTCAAAGGGTTTCCATATAGTTTACTACAAAGACCATCTTTGGACTTATTGTTAAGTTTAGAGATTCATTATTTAGCCGTACAACACATATGTGAAATGCGTTGCCAATTATTTCAAGCAAGCATAGGAATTTAAAACAAATTTTTACAGATATTTCCTTTTCCCCTCGTCAACCATAATGACAACGCTGTATAAAGCATTATAAGGGTGCAAGCCCCTTTATGTGGGCTCAATAAAAAATATCACTGAAATATTTTCTTCTACTTCTACCCCAAAGATCTACTATATGGTTTAAATGACAATGAAATTTCCCATGTCATTGTTTACTCACCTGACTTATTATTAATTAAAGCGTCATATTCATCAATTTCATCGTAACTCGAATCGTCATCATCTCCAGGCACATTGGAAGCATCACGTGCAGTTCGCCTTTGTGTTGCACTAGCATCAGCTGCCGAGGTCGCGACACCGGCAAATTCATCATCACTAACACTACTAGGCGTTGTTGAAAGAGAACTTGACTCTACCTTCGTGAAATTTTCACTATCGCCTGTGATATGACTGACATTCGAATCCAAATTAAATGTTGAATGTTCGCCAAGGGCGGTTAATATTGGTTGAACATTATTATTTGTTGAATTATTTTCTACGTTTTGTTTTTTATTATTTTTTATTAAACTGTTATCCTTTTCGTTATTATTGTTCGCATTTAAAGAATTTGCATAGAAAGCGGTCGCCACTGTATTGTCCTCCATTGTGGAAAGAGTTGTCGTTTGCACCAACAAATGCACTGTGGAGGATGTTGTGTCGGACGACGTAAACATCATTGTTGTAGTTGCCGCTGCCGTAGTTGCTCGGATTAGCAAGCAGCAATGGATCAACACCAGTAAGAACAGACAGAAGAAACTTTTTTGATCCAAATAAGTCGCACGCAGTAGCTTGTTAATATGAAATTTTCGCTTAAGTTCGAATGAGGCATCCGGAAGTATCGTATCCCAAGATGATAAGTGGCAAACACCACCAGTCGGAATAGATAACAAAGAAGCCGACACGTCCGGCGATTTCGATGTCATAGCTTGAGGGTGACGATGAAAATGATGATTACCACATCGAATTCTCAAAATTTGATTGCATTTATTATATTTTACATCCCAAATTGTTTCACCCGTTGGACGTAACAACGCTGCGCTGCCGACGACCGGTAAAGATGGTGACTCTGGCGGTTTTCTCTTCCCCGAAAACTTTAACATTCCCATAATTTAAAAATTGCCTTACGTAATGCGTGTGGTTAATTGGGTTAAATTATTGAAAATATATGTTTAGTTTATTGTATGTTTCCTGATATATCCTTTTGGTAGCAAGGACAACGCAACGAAGCTATGTTGTAAGGAATTGACCACAACCAGTCATGTTGCTTTATGCAGCGGCTAAAAGAAGGAAAAAGTTATTGCACTAACGACGACCAAACACCAAAGTAGCATAGGCACGCGATAAACTTTGGTTTTAGTTTCGTGGCCTACTCAATGACCAACAATAGCCAAAAACGAAGCCACTTGCCAACTACTATGTATGTATTTGACTGCAGTGGCTGTCGATGTTGTGGGTGCAACGGCGAAAATGCGCCTTCGGCTGATGTTATCATTGCAGTGTGCCAACAACAACAATCATTTTTGTTGGTGCCACTAACGCGTCGTCGTCGTCGTCATCGTCGTCCTCGTCAGCAGTAATGCTTTGCATTGGGCATTTGGTTCTTTTTATGAAAATAGTTCGTTGCAGCTATGCACTTTTTATTACTTTATCGCAACGAATGTCCTTTGGCTTCCTTTAAGAGAAGAATGTTAAATTTATTAATGGTGATTATGCTTCTGCTTATGTCATCAACATCAGTTACTCTCTTCGATCGACTTCGACTGGTTGTTTGGCCGTGTCTAAAAATGTCCTCAATACGTCATTCCACTTTCATAGTTGATATATGTGATGTTAATGATGCAAGATGGTTCAAGAGTTGTTCTTAGATAAAATCAAAATAACAACAATGAACTACAGTCCTCGAAAAACTAGTATACTACTACACACTGCTACTTCCTCTTCGTATCCGATCGCAAACCACGCTGAATGAAGATAAAGTAATTGTTGTTGTTATTTTCACCCTCGTCGTTGAATACTTGTATACTAAATACATACTTCACTCAGATCATAAGTGGGCCTATACTTGTATGGCGTAGTGGGACAAAGTCATTGGCAATAGCGTAGTCCTGCATCAATTATTGCATGACAATAACTATTTGGAGAGATTAGTGAAAAAAATCTTCAATAGCTCTTCTTTATCCAACGATATTAGCTGCGAACTATCAAAAGTTATTGTGGCAGGTGGTAGGAGGAGTGGAAGAAATCACGTAATATATTGATTAGACCATAACACTGGCGAACAGGCGCCGCCACACTTCACAATTTCACGCCTTCTTTCACACATACACAATAGAGCAGGCAGGTAGACACTTAGATATTTTACATATTATATGGGATCAAATTGGTTTATCCACTGTACTGAATTGAACGAAAATGATCCAAATTCGGAAAACATCCACACTTTTAAAGTGTCTTTTTTATCTTAATTTTTTTTGTTAAATACATTGCACACTCCAAAGATACAAAACGGCCGTTCGATGAAGCAACACATATCCCGCAGAACGTAACGAAACACAAAATAAAATGTACGATTAAAAAAATTTAACAGAAATTCATCATTCAACACGGAGACGCAACAATGGATGAAATAATTTCTTATAACTTATTTTTAAGCGAAACTATTTTTTTTGACTGTTTTGAGAAAAGCAAATATTGGTGGTAATTGTTTAAAAGTAGACCAGGCGAGCACGACTCAAAATTAGCTTTGATAGTGAAACTGCGAAAAATTTAATTTGGGAAAAAGATGATGTTTTTTTTCCTCTTATTTTTGGTTCGCCGTTTTTAAAGGATTCACGACAGCATCTTCCGGGAGACTGTCATCGCAGTTATGATTGTCCTAGTCATGTTCTCTGGTACGCAGGAAATCAACACAGTTTCTCTTGCATTCAAATAATAGCAATAGCAAGTTTGTTTAAAACGGCGATTGCGCTGGACATGTGCACACACATACATTAAAGCTTTTTCCGCTCTATGTTGAGGCAACTTTGAGTAAACAACATAGAAAGTGGTTAAGCTTTATACCTTTCTGGGAGCGTAGCGTAGATGATTACTTTTTAAGATATGAGCATCGGATGAGTTGGGACACTACCATTCTTTCTCAATTTCATAGAAAATTTATTCTTTAAGATAGTAAAGCGAGCTTCTCAGCTCGCCATATGGATAGTTGTAATTCAGTCTAAACACTGAATTATCTTAAAAGCCCAATAGTAACCATTTAATTCACAAAATTCGTAACAAGTTAATTTTGGAAATTTTTTTTTCTGTGAAAAAACTTTTTTTTTCTTAAGGCTTAGTACTTTTTAAATTCTCTATATTAAATTCGCGTGCCCGTGGCTGGCTGGTGGGCAGTACCTTGTGATCATTTCTTAACACACTTCCTAAAGCTCGATTTTATTTAAACTTTGCACACATGTGTATTTCCCATGACAATAATTTCCATTAAAATTTGATAGTGATTGGGCTGCGGGATCGGGGGACTCTCCTACAAAATTTTTCCATATAGCAGCATCAGATCATATTGTTACGAAAAGTAGTTAGTATAGCGCATACGAGTAAGTATAACAGAATTCAAATCCTAAAAAAAAACAAACCAAAAAATTTAAAATTTTTCATCTAAATTCTCTAATCGCAGAAATTGATATGGGAGCCCCTCGATCCTGGGCCATTTTATTTTTATTGTAGGAGAAAATCATCGAAACAGACATTTGACATCAGATGTTAAAATTGAAAATGCTCAGATCATTTTATTCTGAGCACGTACTCTGAGCAAATAAGAAACACGAGCAGTTATCTTGAGAACTCTTTGACTGCTCTGAACTAATTTATGAAAACGCGAAATGACAGAATATTGTGAAAACTTGTTGTTCTATCTGTAAGTTGATATCGACAACAAAAAAAACGACATCAATAAAAATACAATTCAGTAAATAAAAAATGTAAGTTGAAGTAAGCATAAAACATGTATGTCTCGTTTCATTTGCTGGGTTCATTTGTGCGTGCGCTAAGATTTCTCTTTCTCTCTCCACCACCGCCAAAACCATGCAGCGCAGCCGACTGCGCAGCACACACCGCACACAGTCCATAAAGGGCGACGAATATCTGATGCCAGTACAGATATTTAAAAAATGTATAAGGGCCTTGCGGCCGAGCCCGGGACCCGATCACTACCAAATTTTCGAAAAAGTATTGTTTATTGGGTATACACATGTGTGTAAAATTTGAAGAAAATCGGGTAAATTTTTTAAAATTTTTGTTTGGGAGCCCCCGACCCCGCAGCCCGAGGGGCCTCAAAATTTAATAGAAAGTGTTGTCTCCGGATATACACATGTGTGCAAAATTTCAATAAAATCGGGCCATGGGAAGTGGGTTAAAAATTGATCGCAAGAATCCACGACAGACGACCGACCCACGGGCAAGTGAAGTTAATATAGAGAATTTAATAAATCCCAATCTAAATACTGCATACTAAAAATAAGCACTTTTATTTAGCATACTTTTAGACTGTAAGACTTTAGATTATTTGAAATTTGAAATGTAACCGCCTCTGTTGCGCATTTGATGAAACCACTCGCGTTCTCCTTCCGTTTTTGCGGCTCTGTTTCGGAATGACCCATACAAAATTTTTTTAAATTTACCCGATTTTCTTCAAATTGTGTACACATGTATATCTCCTTTGAAAACACTATTTGTAAAATTTTTGGATTAATCGGGATAGGGGGCTCATAAACAATTTTTTAAAAAAATTTACCCGATTTTATTCAAACTTTGTACATTGTGTATCCAAGATTAGAGAATTTATACAAAAAAATGTTAATTTTTAATGGGGGGCACCCATACAAATTTTCTAAAAATCAGTACCCGATTTTCTTCAAATTTTATACACATGTGGAAACACTATTTGTAAAATTTTTTGAGTGATCGGAATAGGGGGCTCCTAAACAATTGTATTAAAACTTTGCACATTGTGTATCCCCAGATTAGAGAATTTACACGAAAAATTTAATTTTTTCAGTTTCCTCAGAGGAATGAAAAAATTACACTATCGCAAGCCGAGGGAGAGGCAATTGTTTCCCATCAAATTTGCATATACGACACGGCAAACAAACGAACGTACAAGTGTACACACGCTCGCTGAAAAAATGTTCATGTCCTCTGAATATAGGTAAGCTTCGCCATTCGTGCTCGCAATTTAGTGTTGAAGTTAATGTAGATTTGAACTGAGCTCTAAGATCTCGATTCTCTTTATAATCCATCCATTTATTCAAACATTGTCTGTTCCCAGCTTAAAGAAACTAATAGCTCTTTCCATTTGCTGATGGGTAGAATTAAGATTTTTCTGCCGTGGTTTCGATTTCGCGTTTTTTCTATTTGCAAACCATATCCATGATTCGGTGTGATTTTGTCTTAGATATGCACACCTTCTTAACCGAAGTTGTAACGTTTCGCTTACTCAGCAAGATTGTGATGCGAGCAAGCAAAAGAATTATTGAGAGGAAATTTTTCGTTTTCGATCAGTCGACGTGTATCAGAGTGAAAGAGTTTAATGTGGCGCTCTCTAGTATAGGGGCGTTGGCATCGGATAATTTCTTCTCTTTGCCACACACGCAAACAAACACGCAAAAACAACCACATGTGTGTTATATTCAAACAAGAATTACTCCCTCATTTAAAAATGATTGAGGGAAAATTGTACACGAATTAACTTTACTGCGATTAAGAGCCCCTTCGTGTTTTATATTTAATCAAAAGAGAGAAACCTCCCCTAAAGGGAAATTATACTGCGCATGGGATGTTTCAACGGTCTATACGGCAGAGGTCATTGCTTTAGTGGTTAGTGCGATGGACTTCTGAGCAGGATGTTCGATGTTCGAATCCCAGTAACAGCAAAAATCTTTTTCATGGTTTCACCTCTCGCGAATGTCTGACAAAAATGTCTGAGAGTAATAATTGTCACGGAAAGCTTTTCAATTTGCCTTTTGGATACGGCATTAAATTTTTAGGTTCCTTCCATTTGTGTGCAAAAATATCAAAAATATAACACGCACAGCATTAATAATCGCGAGAAGCTTGGCTGATGCGGTCCATGGCCTAGCTAGCCAAATATTATTTTTTTACAGCAGAATGCGAACAAGGGAATTTCTGGTTTATGTGGACTTCCGTTGCATTTGTTAACGTGGTGAAACCAACCGCAAAAAACATCATGACTTTGACAGCTTAACAGTGGGCTTAGTTTCGGGTTTGAAATGACGAGATCCAGCTATAATATTTCGATTTAGGGTTGATTCTCTATCATTTTGTTTACCTTCCCAAATCTATGCATTGCTTTGCTGCATTAATTAAATCGAGTTGTTTTCCTGAATGTATTTTAATCTTCGTGTCGATTAAAGTTTATAGTTCGTTAAGCTAAAGTAAGTATTCGCCACCCAAGAAGACAGAAATTCGAATTTCGTCGCTGCAAGGGGAAGAACCAAAAAGGGCCTGCAATGTGTAAAGTATAAATTTCGAGCATAAAGCAAAAACAACAATCCATAAAAATAAATTTTTTTTGGAGATACACCTCGGCCCTGGGGCCTGATCACTTCCAAATTTTAATAAAAAGTATTGTCTTCGAATATGGTTGAGAAATGTTGTCAGAGTAAGCGTGTTGCACTCTTATTTTCCTAAATCATGAAAAGCCGCTAAAATAATACCCGTTGCTAAGAGAGCTAACAGTATTACCCTGCCGGAGGATTATAGGCCGATCAGTATACTGCCTTGCCTCTCTAAAATTCTCGAAATATTGATAAAAGAACAAATTCTGTCTTATGTTGAAACTAACAACTTGGTAACCTTTTCAATATGGTTTTAGAAAACACCATAGCTGTAATACAGAATTATTAAAAATACTGGATGATCTCCGCATTGATTTTGATAAGGGCTTTATCTCCATTTTGTGTTTGCTAGACGTCTCAAAGGCATTTCCAAACTATGTGCGATAAATTAAAAGTATACTTCGGCTTTAGTAACTCTGCTGTTAAATTTGGTTTTGATTACCTTACTGGTTGAACACATCGAGTATTTGTAAATAGTCAATACTCCTCTGCACTCGATCTCAAGACTGGAGTAACACAGGGATCTGTCCTTGGCCCACTTCTATTTGCCTTATATATTAATGATCTAACAAATCTTTGCAAATCTGTTTTCGTGCATATGTACGCTGATGATGAACAAATATACTTCTCACGCCCCAGAAGTCTTATGGAAGATTCTGTTACCAGATTTAATGAGGATCTTGGCCGTATTCATGAGTGGGCTCGTATAAATTGCCTGCGACTTAATCAAGCAAAAACACAACGCCTGTTAATTGCCCGGTCTGCCCGGTGCCCACTGGCTAATGACTTACCTAGCATAATGCTTGATGGCAATGCAATCCAATATTGCACTAAAGTTAAAAATCTTGGTGTCATTA
Organism: Nephrocerus scutellatus; assembly: GCA_947095585.1. Lineage (NCBI taxonomy): Eukaryota > Metazoa > Arthropoda > Insecta > Diptera > Pipunculidae > Nephrocerus > Nephrocerus scutellatus. Next base: position 75,299,510 of record OX352765.1, on the reverse strand, counting down.
TCAACAGTGGTGTCTGCTAATGACCATATAAACTCTTTGGTGGCAGAATATATGGTACCCTTCGCTACCTGTGGAAGAGTGCTGTTTACACTACCCAGGGTATTCGTTTAAAGCTGGTTCAGACACTCCTAAAACCACTCCTAGCGTACTCCGGAATATTTACTGATCATTGGACTCAATTTCTTCTCGCAGACTTCAAGTTGCTCATAATGCCATGATAAGATATGTTTTCATGCTTCCTAGATATAGCCATATTTCTAATTATAACACAGCTATCCTCAATTGTACGCTGAAAGACTACTTCATCATTAGAAACTGTATCTTCATTCATAAAATACTATATTTTCGAAAGCCTAGTTACTTGTTAGATAAGATTCAACTTTTGCAGACCACTCGTTGTCAATGCCTGTTCCTTGATATAACTACTTGAATAGTCAGCGCACGTTCTTCATTCATGCTGTGAGATTGTGGAATTCGCTTCCCGGTTCTTTGAGGGTAATTAATAGGTCTGGTACCTTTAGGCAGGCAATATACGAATATTTTAGAGACAATTCTAGTTAAACATTTATTTTATGTTACATTTGCAATTTAATTATCTTAGCGGCTTCTTCTATTTTTCATTTCATTATTTCTGTTCTTTTATTTATTTTTTATTTATTTTTCTTCTATTTTTTCTTAACCTTCTCTTTTCTTAGTTATTATTTTGTTTTATTGTATATTAATATTATTGTATTATTATAATAGATTTTTCAACTTATTACTATATTATTTAATTGTCCAACATTAGTATGTAATTGCTTGTACTACTAAAAGAATGTATGTTCTTATTGTACTGTATTGTTTATTTGTTATAAATTAAATGAATAAATGAATTAAAAGATACACATGTTCGTAAAGTCTGAATTTTTTTCAATATGAAGGCTTATATGTCTTTGTGTCACTTTTTCTATGTATGTATGCTTTCAATCGAAAATGCCTAGTATTATCCATAGCCATAACTAGGGTTACCATAACCTAGCAGATTAAGTATAGGACATTGTAACTCAAAAAAGATGACTTTCATATATGTAATTCTAACAAAAAAGGACATTTTTCTAGAGTAAGAAAAACGCATTAAATTTTTAAGAAGTAGAATTTAAAAAACAAAAACACTAATAATTTATTTCGTACAAATACAAATCAACAGAAAAACTTAGGATACAATCATATACATAGATATATTATTTTACATAAACTGATGTTTAATATCACATATTTCGTCGTATTGGTGGGACGAACGAACCGCCTAAATTTTACATTAAATTTGATAAGTAATATATTTTTACGGTACTAAACTTTAAACGGTTTCTATTATCATTCGACTCCATAATTGTGAATATCAGCTCCACTGTGGAATTATGAGCAGGAATTCAAGAGAAAAATTCACATATTTTTAACAACTAGGAAATTTGTTCCGATCTTTGGATTTTTCCGAAGAACTTTTTCTATTTGGCTATCAGCTAATAAAGCATTGAATTTATCATTTAAAATTTAATTAAATTTTAATTAAAATTTAATATACGAGTATTAGAAAATTTAGTAATCAATGGAGTGTGAATAATTTCTATACCTATTTCTAATAAATATACAAGACAGTTATTCGTTATTCGCTCCTAAGTCGGCTTTTCAGAAAGGTTCATCCATTCAAAAATTCTAAGCGGTTCAAAATTTTTCGTCCATTGTTGCAGATAACAGAGGCAATCTTCATAAATCTGTAAAGCCATAAGACTTGATTACAATACATTCGTTGCTCATTTCATTATTCATTCTTAACAATGCCAAAGACAGAAATTTATGCGAAATCCTTTTTGTAAGCTCGTCTTTAACGTCCTTTAAGATATGTATAATTTCTAATAAAGAGTTTTCTCCTTTTATTCCATTTTCTCAATTTTTTGATGAAAACAACATTTGTTAACGAATGGAGGAAGAACCAGTAAGCCTCACTTAATGGGGTTTCAACAAACATTTTTAATACTTAATACGGTTTTTAGATTGATAAGAATAAGATTTTAATGATTCTTACAGTTTAATGGTTCGCTCTATAGCTGGGAATAGTGTTATCCATTTGCGAATTTGCGATGAGCTTAAAATGCCATAAAAATAGACTTTATTAAATGTACAAAAATCCCTGAGGCTTTCCGTTCGTACTGTACTGTATCTGTTCCACATCTGGCACAGTTATTCGTGTTGCAATTGTCCCCACCAAATGCTAAGCATTTGTTTGTGATCTTGAACTTCTCCAAAGTTTCCTATAAAAATACGTGATGACTATTGGAAATAGTGATTGCTTTCATCTGTACTTATTCCGACAAACCACCGGCGCTCAGTGGAAATGTGAATGGCTACTGAGCAGGAGGGTCGTGGTTCGAATCCCAGTAACACCAAAAGTATTTTTTACGGTGTCCCACCTCTCGCGAATGGGTGACAAACGTTCCGAGAGTAATAACTTGTCACAGAAAGCTTCTCAATGCGCCGTTCGGATCCGGCCTTAAATTGTAGGTCCGTTCTATTTGTGTCCAAAAATATAAATGCCCAACACAAATTGTCGCGAGAAGCTAGGCCTTGGACCGCAACGGTCTGTCGAGCCGAATATTATTATTATTATTAATGTCGTTTTTATGCAGAAGCTAGATGGGCTGCGAATAGATTAGCAAGTTCTCTGGTAGAGCAATCAGTCGATAGAAAGCTCTGTTGATGTCGAAATACATGATAAGCTAGATAAGCCTCAGCTGCTGACATTTTATCATTTAATAGGTCCCTCATTAAAAATATAGAGATAGACAAAGGTTTGGACATTACAGCCGACCCAATATTTTACTTTCTTTTACATAGTATAAGGAAGAATAGTAATCATGAGAATTTTCGAACTCGGGATTTTTGTAGATTCACCCATTACCGTATCTCCTGAGTCAGAAAAAACGACAACAAATCTCTGTCTGTCTGTATGTCTGTGTCCAGTTTACAGTTAACCGTCTAAACTTATGATGATGAAAATTCATATTTAAGCTTTTTACATAAATTTTGAGGGGCCAGATAATTTTGACGGAAATCTGACAACCGGAAATGACAGTTTACTTAGATAGTTTTTCCAGTTTTTGCAAATAACTCAATATTTTTTTAAGTGAAGTGTAGAAACACGTATGGGACAACCTGGAATTGTAGGTGTCTTAAACTGGTACACCTAATTTTTACGAGTTTTTGTTTTTTCCTAGAGCTTTCTTTCTTACCTTTCGTTGCTGAACTTTTTGAAATTTGAATAGTATGTTAAAAAATTTACTATGTATACACACGGTAACAATCAGTCCAGTATTTTTGGGGACAGTAAATTAAGAAAGCCCGGTCTTATAGTGTATTTTTCACAGTATTTTTTAGTCCTGTATTTACCCCGTAGTTGGATATTAGAATGTTATTAAAATGTATATATATGTACTAAATTTTTCTCTAAACTAAATACCATTAAAAAAAAATTCAAACAGACTATAACCAAAAAGTCATCTATTACAACGATTACCACGTTTCCATGACAGAGTTTTTGACGAACTCGTACCGTTTCCATGAATAGAGTAGAGTTAATTTGGCAGTTGTGTGTACCTAGTTTCTTACAAATAAAATGTCATACAATTCTAACTCAACCGCTCTAGTTTCGTGGTGTTTATTTGGGTTACTCGGTTATGGAACCGTAGCACATAGGGGGCAGCGGATGAATTATTTTTAAGTTAACGTGCGATTTTGGTGTGATTTTTTGTGCGAATATTTCTCCTGCTTTCTTACAAGATGATTTTTATACTGTATTTTCTGCAGCAGATGTATCAGACCACTTCCTATTTGTTTGGTGTTTTTTAAAAACTTTCAAACGACCTAGAGAGCTAAAATATTGTGAGTATCTATGTCCAAAATAGCATTTTTTATGTTCCGAGTATGACGCATTTCGCTTGTGGCGCGTGTGATTTTTTTCGAGTTCCTTTTTAACCACCAACTTCCACACGACCTAGAGAGTTGAAATTTTGTGAGCGGCGTGTGGTGCTTGTGAAGCGTGGGAACAAGAAAATTCTTTGGAATAGCCCCAACTTCGAAAACAGATATTTTGGCGATTATTACCAAATAATAAACGACTGTGTGGAGTATATATTATGTATATATAAAAGATTGTACCCGAAAAACGATTTTTTACGTTTACTTGTTTTGTTTTATGACATATTTGCGCATCCCACCGACAAACTCGACTTATACTTGCAGGCAGACGAGATCCAGTTTTTAGGTTTTTTCATTTGTCAAAAATCAAAAAACATAAAAAAAAACATCGGTAATCTTTGCTCTTTCCATCAATATAAAAATCATATTTTTATGTCTCTCCGTTACCCAACATCTATGCTGTATTCGCATAAAAATTAAAACATGTAACCAGGCAAAATAATTTTAGGCGATTTTAAAATCTTAGAAATGTTGCTTTGGCACAAGTTTATTAATTTATTGAATGGCAGAAAAACTTTTTCTTTCTATAGAAATAGAAATGTTTTTATAATTATAAAGTTACCAAACGAATTATTGCAGTTAAAGGTGTTACTGTTGTGTTGGTTACCTAGTGCTCTAAGAATAGGTAGAATCACCTTCAAATTTAACATCAGCAGACCTTCTTAAGAAGGGTTTTAAAATTAATTTTTTTTTTTTTTTTTTTTTTAATTTTTGTTACTCTTTTACTTTTTATATAATTTAATGATTTTTTTTTTTAAAAAATAGTGGCCAAATAATAAACAATTATTTTTTTAATAGGCTGTTAACAGCATAGGCAGCAATCGACGAGGGCCGACACGAAAGGTCAACAAAGAAAAAAAATGCATCTTTTGCCGGTCGCCGTAGTTTTTTCCTATTTCCTTCTTTTCATGCTCCAACCAGTCGACCTGTTTGGATCTGACCTAAATATTAGTTGACACGACCTCGCGTTAAAGGAATTGGAAAACGGGTTATTATACATCATATAAATATTACATAAATTTTAAAAAACAACCCATAATAATTAAAATTTTCGTGTAAATTCTCTAATCGGATATTAGTACATAGGTACATGTGCAAAGTTTGAATAAAATCAAGTTACTTTTTTAAAAAAAAATTTAGGAACCCTGGGCCCGATCAGTCCAAATTTAAAAAAAAAATGGAGATGTGCCGACTTTCCTTTACGTACGGGGCCGGAATTGTCAGTACAAGTATATTAAATTTTTATTTTTGTTTTCTAAATTTTTTTTTATTTTTGCACTTAACAGATTTCTTATAAGTGCTATACTATTTGCAAAAACTCGACAAACACCGGTTTTTCTGCTAAACTGGTTATGCGCAATGCAAAATTACTCTGGGAATGTGTGTTCGCTGTGTCTGCAGTAAATAACAAATGTATTTTATATGTTAACTCACTAGTGTACGGCTACTTTCGAGGCTAGGTTAAAGTGCGTGAAACAGTCACTTTCGTCTATGGACGTGTGAAAATATATTATCATTGCATTTTTAATGGTCACTTAGTTCACTTCCTCTGTTCAGTCAGTGTGAATTATATGCGATATTGCCATATTTCCAACCAATTTCGGCATCATAATGACTGTGTGCTATGTGCTGTGTTGCTTTTTACGTACTATAATGTTGATGTCGCCTGCGTGAGCACAGGCTATTGTTTCCTCTAGTTGACTAAAGAAGGCCTCCCTTGTTTCATCGTCATCAGATGGGAGCATAACACTGGATAATAGTGATATTGCGGAATTTACAGTGGAATCTTGCTGAAATTATGCGGTCAGAGATTAGTTTAATACAATCAAGGACTTTCTAGCTCTGGGTGTTATAAGTATTCCCACTCCGTTGGTTCGAGATTCATTATTGCCATTAGATAATGCCCTGATTGTTCGTGAAAGTCGCCTTGACCCATCCATCTTACTTCGCTGAGGCCTTAATTTGTAACTGGTATCAATCCATCGCACGACAAACTTGAGACAAGGTTAGACAAGGTGCGGACGTTCCACGTACCGATCATAGTCCTGTGTCGATAGCCAAATGTCGATTGTAATGTATCCGTGTTGCATCCGAGGCCTGTTTCCGTTTCTTGAGTATTGTTTTTTACAGGTAGGGTACTAGCCTAACGCATAACCTCCATAGCGCTGGACGGCCGCGAATTGTAGTTGAGGTACAATTCCACCTTTACACACATTTATATAGCGAGCTGCTTGCTACAAGACAGACGCCCGCCTCAGCCGCCCCCAACATGGAGAACAGACGCTGACTAAGACTTTTATCACAGATAATATAATATATCTTTGCTTTTTATTTCAATAAGGTTGATGGGAGTACCACGTCAAAGTCTTTGTAGACAAAGTCCTGTTATGCCAAAGCTTCCCAAGTAATAATTTCAAGCAAAATGTTCTCTAATTTTGAAAAAAGTAATTTGCTAACCGGAAAATTTGGCGAAATTATGATAACTCTTCTTTAACAGGTATTCAGAACTTAGTGTAGGTAAAAATCCTTCTGATCAGCTTCTTAGAAGCAGCTACGCTGTATTTTGCATTATCTCAGAATCAGAAGAAAATCAGAGATAATTTTGCTTAAATTTTTCGAAAAATCGAAGAAGGGAAAAAAGAAATCATGAGTACCCCAATAGATAGTAAAATAGATACAGTAGCCGATTGCTATTTCGAAGCCGATGAATGGAATCTTGAATAGAGAAGCGACTATCGCCCAAATCAACTCCGCCTGGCAGTACAACTGTCAACCGGTCCCAAGCTCGGATAAATGAGGAGGGTATGAGGCTACGGAAATCTTTCCTATCCTCAGTTATAAATACTAAGCCTAGATCAGCATGACTGCAATCCTCACAGGGGGATACTGCAACCACCAACAACATCGGGGACTAAGGCTGTAACTGTGTAGGCTGCAGGAAGTTCGACTGTGACCATCAAAAGGTAGCTAATGCTCATGTCGCTGCTGTGGGACTAGTCAACATAGTCGGGCGGAGAGAAGGTAACTCTCTGGAGTAAATGTGGAATGAAAGTAAGAATGAATGTAAATGTGAGTGTATGGAATGAATGAAACAAATGCCCCAATCCAAGGTGGAACAGAATGAATGAAACTTAAAAACTAATTTAAGCGCGGAAGCAGCCCAAAGAGCTTTAAAAACAACAGAGGATGTAGATTCTCTAAGCCAGGACAAACAGAGGAAGGACGTGCCTCCACGTCCAAAGGCTCTCAAAGAAAAATTGAAGGGGTCATAAAAGGCATAAAAACCCTGAAGGTAGGACACAAGTCCCCGACAAAGAAACCAAACAAACCAAAACTTATATATATGTTTACAAAAATGTTGGTTTGTAACACGACACTAAAACTCAAAAACTAGACAGCCGATTGAGCTGAAACATTCACAGAATATCCGACTTAACAAAACCTTTTGTCAACCATATAGTACGAAAACGATCGAGATGGCGATTTGCTTAGGTTTAGGCAACAATAAACCCCTCCCGTCGTAGTGATGGTAAGGCGGAGATTCATGTGTGGGGATGGAGGAGCGCCCGGGAAAAGCTAGTATACTATATTATTATTAATAGTGGTCCAGGCTCTAGAACTGGAGGTTCGAAGTTCGAATTTTACAATTTCACTAAAACACCAAAAAGCCCAATCCACGTCCATCCGAGAGTTATCTAACTATCATGAAAAGCTTCTACTCGTTCGCGCAGTTGCTTGTCCTGTTCTTTCATTAAGCGCACGACACTGGCTTTTTCTTTTTCTAAAACTTAACATGAAATTTTAAATATAAATTTAATTTGACTTGACTCTAAATTATCTGTCTGTTTCAACTTCTTTGAGGAAGTTTATATCCAACTTTCACACGTTCTAGAGAGCTGTAATTCTGTGACATCTGAGATGTGGTTCGTGGAACACGTATGAAATTAGTTTTGAATTTATTCGAGGTCCTTTTTAACCAACTTTCACATGTACAAATAAAAGGTTGTATCATTCAATTGTTCGTCATATTTATATACACAAAGTAGAGCATTTCTTACCAAAAACAAAAACAACCAAGTACATTTTTCATAACAAGAATTGTTTATTCTTTTTTTTAATTTTTTTTGTTTTAAAATTTTTCTTAAAGTTTTGTTTTATTTTCTGTTTTTTGTTTCTGTGTTTTGATCTGTTTTTAATTATACATAATTATAGTGGTTTTAAAGAACAGATTAAAATCGACATTATTTGATTAATTTAAAACTAAATTATCATCGCTTACCTACTGAATTTTGTATTCTTTTTTAATTTTAATTCTTAGTGTGGCGCAAACTTACAAAAGATTTATATATCTGAGTTTTGGTTAGAACATTCTTTGTCGAAAAATTGTTGTTGTTGCCAGTATTCAAATTATCTAAAAATATGTCGTTAAAATCTGCTAATGCAATGTTATTAACATTTTTTCAAACTTTTTATTATTACGGACAGCAATTCTTTTTGTACAACTTATGCGTTAAAATACGTTATATGTAATTAATGTTTTTTTTTTTGGAAATAATTTAATTTTTTTTAAAGTCTAACTTTCTAACTTATATATTTACATATATTGTACATACATACATCATTATATACAATTTCAATCGATGTTTTACAGATGAAATAGGTAATCCATAAAGTGTGAAAATTAACTAATCATCACTAAACAATGAATTATTAAAAAACAATACAAATCTTGGTATTTAGTGAATCTGTTTGTTGTTATTTTTGTTCATAGTCATCATTTTTGGTTCTATGACTATTCTGTCTTTTATGATAGAGAAGAAAATCTTATACGCGGTACTCAACATTATATGTTACAAGTGGGTCCATGTACGATTGCAAAAAAAAACAATATAAAAAAAAACTCAAAACTCTATCCCGAGAATTCTACCCCTGTACATTTTAATTCAGCCTCTACCCGGGGATTCGAACCCGAGGCCTCCACCCTTACATCAAGCGCTGTAACCAGTGCGCCACAAGAGTAAATGCGACTTTTTGCAAGCTTTGTTCACATAATTCTCATTCTCGTTCTTTCTCTGTATTTTTGTTATATTTATCATTGTTCAATTGAAAATATTAGGAGAGATTTATAAGAACAATCTAGTAGATGCTAAGTGATTGTTGTTTTGCAATACAACAAAGTTTTACAGACAAAAATACAACGACAATAATTTTACTAATTTTTTCTTTTTTTAATAAATAATATTAATTTTAATTACTCGTATATTTAAGTTTTAATTTCTGATCCATATTTTCCATTGTATAATTTTTTGCTTTATCTCGTTTTTAGTTATTTATATTATGTACGCAAAATAGAAAAATATTTGAATAATTTTTTTAATTGATGTACATTTGTTTATCTATATACATACATGTATGTACATTCATTCATAAATATATGTATATATTTCTTAGATTTCGATTTCGTTAGTCGTCGGTCATGATCGTAGTATTTAGTTTTCAATTAAATTTATGACATTTTTTTAAATTCATTTCATTGAATTTCCATTCGAATTCCGATGGTTCTTAGTCTAAATTGATCTCTTTTTCCTCTATGTTAACAATTTATTTGCTAATTTTTTTTAATTTTTTTATTTATTTATTATTTAGTTACAATATTAATGTGTTTTTTTATTCAAGTAATTATTGTGTCATTTTTCAGAGGAAACTATTTTAAGGAATCTTTGAATCAAAAGGAAGTTTATGTTCCAGTTATCATTTAGTTACGAAAATTGTTTTTGTTGTTCTTCTTCTTCTGAATTATTTACAAATATCTACATAATATGTGAATTCTGATGAGTTATAGGTGGGAGAAATTTTGTTTTTTTAAGTGAATTTGAACACAATTTTTGGATTGCAATTTTGTTGCACTTTTAAATGTAAATAAAATTTCTAAAATTCTGCAAAACAAAGAAACCACCAAAATACTATAAAAAATTTTTCCAAATTAAAGATGCTAATAATTTAAACAAAAATATAAAAGACTTTAAAAAAATATGTAGTAATAACATAATTCTAAAATTATTTATACATTATCCCCCGCATTAATAAACACTGAATAGCAGTGTGTTAGTACTAATACATGTCTTAACTGGTAATTTTTATTAACAAATGTGTGTTAGCTTTAACAACGAGCGGATAACTAAACTCTCTGAATTTTGTGTATAAGGAGCGGATAAGTTTTTAACATACATTTCATATGGAGTTCGATGTCATGACAAAAATCGGTTTAAATATTAAAATATAACAAAAACATTTAGCTAATTTCAGTTTCTGCTGCTGAAATATGAGAATTTTTGTACAATTCGGTGAAGTGTTAATTAATAATGACCGGATAACTGACATATACAAATAATCTGTTTATTAATAAGAAAAGTTATCAAATGGACAAGTTCTCTATTGGTGTGATAGCTTACACGTGTGTTAACGAGCGGATAGTAATTTTTTATTAATATTATTAATTATAAATAATTATATATGTATACATATTTTAAGAATTACGTTATTATTCCATATTTTTTACTGAAGTCCATAAGAAGATTTAACTTTTTACCCAAATAGCGAAGCGTTAATTTCTTAGAGCGCTCTCACAATGGAAAAACTTTATACTTAAGACTCACAGGATGGATTATGGTTTTGACAAAAAAATGTGTCGTTATGTTAGAAATCCATACAATGCTGTAAGTCTTTAGTATAACGTTTTTCCATTGTGAGAGTCCCCTTGCAAACCATAATATGCATATGTACGAGTATATATGTATATCGGAAAAAATACTTATTCTCTATGTATTATTATGTATAGATTCAGGGTGTACATAATTAATGTATGTCTGGCTTGAGCAGGACAGGAACCGCTTCTTCCCACTGTTGTGTCTATTTTTTGATGAACAAAAAACCAGCCACCAAACCAAATTAAATCTATTCATCAACAAAAAATTAACCCATAAAATTGTTCATGCAAAGTTTGAATAAAAATTATATGGGAGCTTCTCGGCCCTGTGGCCCAACGACAACGACCAAACTTTTACTTACAGAAAGCTTCGTCACAGCAGGTACACATGTATGCCAAGTTGTTAAGGTTTTTAAGAAGTGGATTAAAAAGATATGACGACAAACAAACAAACACATTCGGATACGAAGTTAATTTTAAAATAACAAATTGCCTAAAAATATATTAACAAGATAATACCAAATATTCCTTCTAATAAATAACTTAAATACGCTACCCATCGGGTGTCCAAGGCCAGACACCGTCTGAAAGCCAAAAATTATGAGGATAATGTTTACTTCTAAAGCTTTTTCCATTTGATGGGTAGGTAGAGTTAAGATTCCTTACTCATGATTTCAGATCAGCAATTTTGTATTACATTTGCAAACCTTCTTAAACGAAACTGTAACTTTGCTTTTTGCTACCAGTCCGCAATCGACGCGTACAGTTTCGTTTTTTAAATTGGCTTTATACTTGGCACAGTGTGGGCGTTAAGGAAAAGGGAGAAAAAACAGGATATGCTTATGAGCTTGTATAGGGTGTCCCAACAAGAGCGCCGGATTTAAATTTGCCAGTTGGATATTTTGTCTGATATGTTGGCGGGCGCCTCTAATTGTGTTGGTTACTTTTGTTTTACAATAGCTGTATTTTATTTGAATTCGAATTTGAAAACCTGCTGTTTGGCTGGTTTTGACATTCGAATTCGGATTCCAAATAAAATACAGCTTTCATTACTTTGACTTTACTCAGGTATGCATACATTACTTTCACTATTCCCTAATCACTATGTTAGCAACCACTTTTTTTGTAGGATGAGTAGACAATATAAAGAAGCGAATATAAATAAAAAATTGGAAATCATCAAATCCAACGAAGATGATTAATCAAGTGTGTGGAGGCTAGCAGAGAATCTTAGTGTAAGTAAAAGTCAGATTCAGCGTATCCTTAAATCAAAGGAAATTGTTTAAAAAAAAGTGGACAAATAAAGTCCTTTGGCCATTAAACGCATAAAATTGTTTGGTGGAACACCTTGTAACTTGGATTGCCGAAGCAAATTTTTTATAGAAGCACTTCTGTGTACAAAAGACGAAGTTGAGGTATTCGCGGATGTTGCTCGTAAAATTACTGTCCTAGATGCCTGTAGATAGTTAAAAGACGACTCGAATGCTGTAAGTGCTGGTACGATATTCGATTACACCAAGATGACATATCAGAAGAAATTTTTGGATTTTGCGGCCATAGACGTGCAATTTTTAACATGCTCTAAAATGTCTGAACACTGGAAGGAAGAGTTTTCCAATCGCTAGACGATGTGGAGAATGTTTCGATGAACGTAAAGAACAATAGCTCAAGAAAAAACTCCCCCGATCCAGAACCAAAATCTAACATATCTTTTGAGGTTGATTTGCGCCAAATGATGACCCTTACAAATATCGCTCTTAACCATATTTACCCGATGTGGCCGAAAAACTAAGAAGTTGTGAAGTTACTTTGAAGAATAACATTTAAAAAAAACAATAAGCAGAGCAAACTGACGCATTTTTTTAAAACTTCTTAAATGATAGAAGCTATCTTTTGGACCGCTAAATTCGAGTTGTATTGGACGGTTTCATGTCTACAGTTCATTACTCAAATACTGGCATTCCCCAGGGCTCTGTTTTGTCCCCGACACACTTACTCATTTTTCTAATTGATTTCTTATCTGTGACTTCTAATCCAATTCACTCTTTCGCTGACGACAGCACTCTCAGCTTCTCATAAAAGATTGAGGAACGTCCCTCCTCTTTTCATGTGGAAATCAAACAACTTCGTATGTAAAGCACGTTAAATTCTAACCTAGACAGCATAACACAATGGGCTTAAATCAATCGAGTAGAATTTAACGCTTCCAAACCATGCCATTATCCATGAATTGCATCGAGGAAACTGAAAATCTCGCCATTCTCGGTACTCGTATGTGCGTTAACGACAAGCTTCGTTGGAATGACCACATATTTACCGTCGCCAAAAATGCTGCGAAATGTTTAGGTTTTCCTGCCCGGGGCAAGAAATATTTCACTCCCCCTGATCTGGCTACTATATACAACGCTTTTATTAGCCATAAACTTGAGTACAATTGCCATATCTGTGTGTTGTCTGGTGTGCCTAAAACTACTTTGCATCAGCTGGATAGAATACAAAACCGCGCGATAAAACTTATCTGTGACGCAAATATAGCGAAATCAATAGATTCGCTTGAACACCGCAGGAACGTTTCCTGCTCGTCAGTCTTATCGCTGCTTCTACTAGCGGTGCTCAAGAGAAATAGCCAACTGCATGCCACCTCTCCTTGAATTCAGCCCCAATACTCGTGGCGCTCTAAATGCTCATCTGTTTACCCTCAAGCCCATCTTCGGACGTAGAGTTAAGTTCAGGAGTTCGTTTTCAAGCCGTACAACACGTATGTGAACCCTTAAGTGTGCGCGAATTATAAAAAAAAATTAATACATACATACATATGTACATATTGTAAATGTACACGTTGTTGTCTGCACGTATTTACAAATGTTTTGGTTTGTACTTCAATAATACAATTAATTTTATTCCGTTGAAATTAATAATTATTATAAATTGTTTTTTTTTTCCATTTTCAACACAACCCTCTCTAAATGAGACACCGAATTGGGACAAACAAAATTAGGAAAAAAAATTAAAATAGTTTTTTTTTTGTTAAATGAATTCAAAAATTCCCGACCTAAACGGACCTAATTTCAAAAGAACATGCGTAACGGGTGGAAATTGATAACAATGCTGTTAATTTGGAATTTTTTTTAATTTTTCTATTTTATTATTTAGTGTATTTTTTAAAAACAAACTCGACTGTAAATTAAATCGTACAAAACTTGTACTAACTGGATGTTTTACAGATGAAACATACACAAGACGTGAATGCCATATTGAAAAGTTGTGATCCACTTTAATGTTTTCCATAGAATCATCCATACAAATGCCTATTGCTTTCAAACACGACAGGTAATTTTCAAATGCGCTTTCGATTTTGATATATCAAATGAAAGTGAAAGCTAACGCAGTAATGTAGAGCGCACACCACAGCAATTTCCGAAGCTCGACCAAAAAACCAATGCGATCCGAGCACATCACCTAATCGATGTTTGCCGGTTGTTATTAGCAAAACAGCTGTAACAACCGATTTCTTGAAAGTGAAGAAAATTGTTTGCAGTTATGATCAAACTGACTTACAGGAAAATTTTGAAATTCAAAAACAAACAGAAAAACCGCTCGAAAGAAAGTAGAACCATATGTTTAATTTTTCTTTGTAAAAAAATTAAATATTATGTATGTTCCTAGTTTTTTTTTTTTGAAACAAAAATGAAAACGAAAATGTTTAATTTATGCAACATGTATTTTACTTCTCTGTATTTTGAAGAATTTCGTATTCTATTTTATTTTTTCTTAACCAATTTGTATTATGTATATTATTATTATTACCTCTTAGTGTAGCTATTAATTCTGTGTGTCGATGTGTGGGTGTGTTGGTGTATGTGTGTGTTTAGTATTAATTTATATATATACATATATTTATGTATATACATATATATATATGTTAACATAAAATACAAATCTAATAACATTATATTAATCATTAATGATGAAGTAATATTTTTATTTTAGTTTTCTTTAAATCTACAAAGGAATTTATTTAAAATATAAAAAAAAAAAATATATATGTAATTTACAAATAGAAAGAGATAGATAGTATTATTATTTGCTGATTTACAAACGAACTAAAGAACAAGGTCAGTGTTCAGAGAGAAAAGGACTGATTAGGCGCAAAGATCACAGGTCATAAAAAGAGGTTGGGTATTTGGGAAGATGGCAGGTAGACATATTCTCCAGTTTAATATACATTAATACTAAACTAAAATTCTAGCATTAAGAAACTGCCTGTCTGATCATCTTTTTATGTCACTGGTAGTAGGTAGGTAGCTCTATATGCGGCTATGCTGCACACAGATACTCTACATTAATCACCTTTACACTGTTTCTACTGTGTGTCTTGAGCTTTAAAATTATTTTACAAAGTCGTTTCGCATTTACTGATCCCCTCACTCAAACGCATAACATTTATAACTTAATATTAATGTGAAACTATGTCAACTAATTATAGAAAAACACAACACAAATGTTATTACAAAAAAAAATTATATAAATATATACATTTAGTTAGTAATATAACTAGTAATAATTAATATAAAAACTAACTCTAATTCTCTATATTGTCCATTGAATATGAAAATAGTTTTTTTCTCTTACACATATAACTTGTTGAATTGATTTGCTCTATTGAGTTCAGGAATTAGTTTTTATTTAGTTTATTTTTTTAAATTGCTTGTGGTAAACTAAAAATATATCCTTTATTTTGTTGTTTAATTAAGCAAAGAAGCTTACAATTAAACAAGAAATTCTTCTTTTACTTCTCGTTGTAGTTATAATTGCATAGTACAAGTATATCAATAACTTATTAATTATGTAACACAAATATTATAAACATTTTAGCTTTAAATTATATGCAATGTAAATGACAAAAGAGCGCAAGAGTATAAAAAAAAGAGAGAATCGCATTGAAGTTCGTAGTTTTTTTTGTGAGTATTCAGATCAAGTCGAATAATATTCACAAACTGCTTTCGAGTACTGAAACAATTTATGATAAAAAAATAGTCCTAGAGTTCCGAAGAAATTTAACTTTTTAGCTTATTCCAAAGGGCCATTTGATAATGAAATTTCATTTTCCTATCCTACATCCCTGTCTCAACAACTGTATGTGTACCACTCACATCGAAAACATCTCTATTAAATTGCTCACTTTCTATTCACAGTAGGTTTACATATTCGTTTACAAAATTACAAAAGAATTTTTTATTTTAAAACGTTTTTATTAGCCTGCTTTCGTACATGACTGTCTGTGCGGGTGGAATTAATTTTGTAATTGATTTTAAGCTTACTTCCCATTGAGCTAGAGACTTGAAACTTTAAAGATAGCTCAGAACTGTATGAACATTGATAAAAAATAAAAAAATTAATTCAACACGAGTTTGCAATTTGTTTCAGATCAGATCAAAGCAAACTACTACGCACAAAACTAGTTTTAAATTAAAAATGTATTTTTATTAGCTAACATGTGAATTATTTAAATCAGAAAAAATAATAACAAAAAAACCGAGATGAGAAATCTTAATCAAAAGCCTAAATTTGAGGTTGCTCCAGAGAACTTGGCCTAACTACGAAAAACCATAAAGAATCTTTTGAACAGAGATTTCCTCTTTTCTCTTCCGCTCATCCTTGGTGTAATGTTTGGCGTCAAGAAACAGATTGGTTTTTTTCAATTTGCAACATTTTTGAGTGTTTTGAGTTTTTGGAAGCAGTTTTTATTTATTTTCGTTTTTTAAGCCTGGTAAACGAATTCACTGTCAAGTTTTTGACCATCAGGGAAATTACCGAATGTCCGAATTGTTCAATATAGCTTTCAAGAATTTTAAAGGCTCTATTACGTTATTTGACCAAGAAAGGTCAATGTTTTTTGTAGTTTTCCCTGACCATATTTGGACTCGGGTCGTTAAAGTTTCGTGAACCGTACGTGTTTCAGTACTGCTTTTTTCAATAAATCAGAGAATCCTGAGAAAATCAATTGAAACCGGCTACAAACGTGAGAAATGGGATATATATTGTTGTAAATTACATTCCTTCGATTTTTTTATTTTAATAAAGTGCTTGTTACGTGACGCAAGTCATCATTCAAGGAGTTCTACCTTGGCAATAAGATCTTGTATATAAGAAATTCTGCAAATAGTTTACTTTCAAATTGAATTCTAGTTTAAAAAGGGGCTTTGTTGATGCATTGAATAGTAGCAAATCTGGATAAAACCTTCGCTGAACAGAGAGGGAGATAGATATGACAATTTATTTGAGTTTTTGTTTGATTTATCAGTAAGTGTACAAAATAGAAATACGAATTGTGAAGTTAAATTTGCTACTTCCACTGCAGGAACAAGCATGCGCGCACCACATCACATCATCTTCACTTTTCCGTTTAAAGTTTGATGACTGACTGGACTGTATAAGATTCTATATTATATTTGTGAATATATTCTTATATACCACCATCGCAATTAAGCTGTAATATCGTTTTTTATTCAAATATTCCAATTGCCTTACATTCTAAAATTCTTGGCAATTTACTATTCAAAATAATTAGATTTGCAATGTACCAACGGGTGGAAAAATTTGATTTGAGGACGCGATCATCAAAACCCGTTTAAAATATGTTTCCTATGCTACCGCCTCTGATTCTGTTTCTTAAAGCTTTTTCGATTTGCAGAGTAGAGTTAAGACCTGTCGGCAATCGACGAGAAAGTTTTTATTTACTCAGCAAGATGGCCAAGAGAGAGAAGGAAACAAATTTTTCAGTTTGGTGTTCTTGCCAAATTTGGTTTCGGTTTGGCGTTCTATTTGCAAAGCATTCACCACGAAAAACATGTCGCTTTGACTGCTTACTCGTGGGTATGGTTTGAGCTAATCGAAAGAGGCATTATTATTCAACTTCAACTTACGTATCATGAATTCCTCTATCGAAATGACTATATTCCTTTTCAAAATTTCCTAAACGCACCGATTAAAACAATAGGCGCACTATTTAATGTAAGACTGAATTGACAAGCAACTGTCGATCGTCAACACATGTCAAGAAATATCATTTGTCAATCAAAACTTTTCTCGATATCGAAATAGATGGCGGAAAGGAATCGATATTTGGAGATTCAAAATTCACGACAATCTGCGACAATCTAACGAGCATTCAGCGTGTAATGTACACTATTTTTCACACGATTAAAACAATTTTTCTGATAAACTGCTCATGCGCAATGCAAAACTGTTGTGGGAATGTGTGTTACTTAGTAGTAGTAGCAGTAAATAATAGTGTGGAAAATGCCTACTTTCGAGGGTAGGTAAAGTGGCGTACGAAACTATCACTTTCGTCTATGTTCGTGTGAAAAAATTGTGTTTCACGGCGGAAATCATGATAGGTTTTGTCACTTCAAATACTACCCCTACAAATGTTTAGTCAATTATTAAATGAATTGAATGAATATGTTATCAAACGGATAACGGATTTTTTAGCAAACTTAACATTCGATTTACTTGTTTAAGCAAACTAATTTATTTCATTATTTTTTTTTTTTTATTTCTCAGTTTTTATTTAAAAGATTTGCTGCCATTATGGAAGTTTGAGAATAAGTGCAAGAGAGTTAGTGCCATTATGTCTCTACTAAAAGTTTCTAATCACGTAATTAGTATACTGATGATATTTCATTGTAGTTTAAGACTCACAATGGTGATGTTTATGGACACAATTGCGAAATTGACAAAATTGCGAAATTGATTTGATTTTCAGTGTTGAAATTTCAATGCCAAACGCACTTTGTTTATATATTTCTAATAATTTAAATAAAATAACGTGAAAAATATATAAAGAAAAATTAAGAACATAATATTTTTACGTTCTCTTCGTACTTAAGCAACTAATCTGCTTTTAGCAATTTTGATTTCATAATCCCTAAGGGTTTTTTTTTTCATTTTACATACTCTGAATAAACTCGCTCTTTAACTCTTTTTCAATCGCCACCCTTTTGCATTAAATTCAGTTTCAAACCAACATTTTAAAAGTAGTTTTTCGTTATTTTTGAGTTTTTCGTTATTTTTTAGGTTTTTTCGTTAAATTTTTACTTTTTGTACTATTTTACACGTTCTTCTATTTACAAATTTGAATGGTGGTTTGGGTGAAGAAAGAATTAATTATTAATTTATCAACACATTTGTTGTTTTTGTGTTTTTTGCTGTTTATGTTTATAAAATGTACACAATCTTCAAGCTATGCGTATGTGTGAGGTGGTACAACATAAAATACGAAAACGACAATATAAGCTAATTACATTTCGTCATTTATTTCTATAATATTAATATATTTACTATGTACATTTTTTTTTGTTTATTTTATGTCTGTGTCTGTGCTGTGTACATATGTGGGGGAGGGACTGTGTACACCTGTACATTATATTTCGTTAGTATGTCAGAGTTATAAATTTTTTTGATATTTTTGAAATATTTTTAAAATAAATTTCATATTTTTCTTTTTTAAAATGTGTTTTTTTGTTACTTTTGTTATAACTCACTACAGAATAGCTAATGCTGCTATTAAGTTCAAAAAATCTATTTACACACATTACGCCGATTGATTTCGTTTAGTATATAGAAGATTCATTTTAAATGAACTTTTTACAGGAATTTTTTTGTTTGTTTTCCTTTTGTTATTTATTTTCGTTTGATGTTTGTTTAAAAAATTAATTAATTAGTTGAATAGAAAAGTACAAATTCGTCATTCTGATGTGCTACCCACATTAATTCATTGATAGAAGTACAGCTTTGGCAACTTACGTAGCTACTATGCAGGAGACATACAATTTTACAATTATTAAAAAGTTTATGAAATGTGTGAAAATCAATTTTACAATAATGAAAAGAGTTAATGAGTAAAATACAATGAAATGTGTGAAAATATTTAAAACGAAAAAGAAAAGAAGATAAATATCAGTGTTAAAATATTGAACGAGAATAAAGAGAAAATTAATTTTGGTTTTCGCTTTTACTTATATTTGTACAGTTGGTGATGGTTGTGTTTTTGTCGAATTGTTAAGTAGAAAGTCTAATTGGGCTGCATTGTGCACTTTTAAAAATAGTTTGCTAGGGAACTTTTTTAAGAACGTAGATATCGTTTAAAATTTCTGTTAGAATTATTTTCCAAACAATTAAAATTGAAAGTTTACATAATTATGTATTGAAATATGTATACATATATAAATAATAGAACATGACTTAGTATAATTTTACTAAGATTTTAGGTTAGATAATTCAAAACTAAGAACGAAATTCGATTCAAAAGTAGTTGCGGAGCTACACTAACATAAACAACAATCTACACAAGTAGTCAGTAGTTCCGCTAAAGTTATAGAAAAAGTAGTTCACTGCTCATTAGTAGAAAATATCATTCACTTTGATGATGGTGCCAACGATTCGTTGGGACCGTTGATGCTGCTATTGGTATTGCTGCTGCTGGTACCTATGACTGTCATTGCTAAACTAGTGGCTTTTTTCGTTGATGAGTCGAATTTGTTAGCTGTAAACGAAGCTGATTTCATCAACGCCGCAGACGAAGCCTCTAACGCATCAGCTATAGACTCGTTGGACGAACCAAAATTGTCTACACTTGATTCAAGTGGTGAATACGGAGTCTGCAATTGATTGTGCTGCTGTTCCCAGTTATTGCTGTTAGTAGTGGTTGCGGTACTTGCTGTGATAGCACTATGACTTCGGTTAATGTTACTGCTTCCCAGTAAGTCGTGACGATCTGGAGTCGACTCTCGGGACGATGCCAAAGATGTGGATGATGATGAAATCGATTCGAGGCAATTATCCAGATCCGAATTGCTTTGAAGGAAGTCATCTAAACAAAAAACAAAAAAATTAAGAAAAATTAATTTTGCTTGAAAATATTCTTAAAATTTTATACAAATGTGTATCTCCGATGGAAAACACTTTTTGTAAAATTTTTTGAGAGATCGGGCTCCTGGGTCGAGGGGGCACCCATACAAATTTTATAAAAAAAATTCCAGATTTTCTTCAAATTTTATACGCATGTGTATCTCCGATGGACAAAACTTTTTGTAGCGAACGGGCCCCGTGTTTGGCGGGCTCCATACAAATTTTTTTTTTAAATATCAATTTTTAACGCACTTCCAAAAACCCGATTTTCCTGAAATTTTGTACACATGTGTATTTCCGGTGACAATACCTTCTTTTAAAATTTGTTATTGATCATGCCCCGAAGTCGGGAGACTCCAATACAAAAAATTTAACAATCATGCCATATAGCGGCATCAGATCACGCCATATTTGCCTGTGTCCAGTGCTGCTTTACGATTTGAATCATAAAAGCAGGCAGTGTTTTTATTTTTCACCATTTACGGGCGCATTTTTTGGTTAATAGAGAATTAACATGAACAATTTTAATTTTTTATTTTAGCTGTAGTTATTCTTACGAAACTGTTTGGCAAACAGAAGAAAATATCCGATCCGACCTACCCGCGAAAATTTCAATTACGATTGGACGGCCTATACTTTGTACAACCTTTCGTCATATTGTTTTAGAATGTTTACATTTGTTAAGTAACGGCCATTGTTGAATGTATCAACAAAAACAAAGCGACCACAGCATGTGCACAATTAAGTTCAACGTATCGGCAACTAAGAGCAACATCAGCATTTGCATAATCGAGGTCAACGCATCGGCAACAACAAGGCAACATCAGCTTTGCGCAATCGATCGTCACACCCAACATCCAGAGGCCCACCACATCTGTGCAATTGCTATTTTGTAACAATCAGCACAAATAACAATTGCATTAGCAATAAGTAAGCATTTCCAATATTACTGTTGGAAATGCGTTTTCAGCAATAAGTTTAAATTAAGTAAAATTAGGGTATAAATAGATAGCAAATAAAGGAGAATGTTGAGTCAGTTTAACAAATCAAATAAACGGTCTTCTTACTAAAAACTGACAACTATCCCCCCACCAGTGGTAAGGTGGCTGTTCAGTTAAAAAATCCCAAGGGAAAAGGATTTACAGCCATCTTAAAATTTGTATGAAAGTAATTTTGGTAAAAATTTAGTTTAATTTTAATATATGATATTAATTTTGGTCGTACAATTACTTACTTTTTTTTACACTAAAAGAGTTTTTAGGCGATAATGCTGATGATTCTCCATCCAACCTTTGAGTTGCTTCAACAAAAGATTCAACCATCGACGACAACTGCAGCTGCTGTTGCCTATTATTCTTGAGGTTTTTCAATCGTTCGCAAAGATTCTCTTGTTGCTTCTCGAGCAATGTCGGTGCTGGGCTAAACTGGACTGAATAAGAAATGACATGGTAAAGGGGGGAAATAAATTAAAAAATCAACTCGATACATATATCGGCATTTAATAAACAAAACTTAATTATTTCTGACCTATAACCCAGCTCCAAAAATATGAAAATTGATTAAGGGCGACACATTTTTAAAAACTTTTATTTAACTTGACATGATCCCTTGTTTAACTGTATTTTCGACTACTATGTCCTTTCATACGACCTGGAGAGCTGAAGTACCAA
Organism: Nephrocerus scutellatus; assembly: GCA_947095585.1. Classification (NCBI taxonomy): domain Eukaryota; kingdom Metazoa; phylum Arthropoda; class Insecta; order Diptera; family Pipunculidae; genus Nephrocerus; species Nephrocerus scutellatus. The sequence continues at coordinate 75,277,211 of OX352765.1, read as the reverse complement.
ATAGCATTTTTCATGTTCCGCGTGTGACGTGTTTTGCGTTTCGCATGTGACGCGTCTGATGGGTGGAGGTGTGGCCATTTTCTCGTTTTTTGAGGTCCTTTTTAACTACCTTTCGCACGATCTAGAGGGCTGAAATTTTGTGAGCAGCGAGTCGCATGTAGCGCGATGCGTGATGCGTATAAAAAAGAAAATACTTTGAAATAGGCCCCAACTCAGGAACAGATATTTTGGCGATTATTAAAGTTTTAATAAAAAGACTTGTGCATACCAAAACTATATATTGAGCTGATTTTTATTTCATATGAAAGTCCAATAGATACCATTAACTGTGGACCACATCATTCAAATGTATTCTACGGAAACGGTTGCCCGGGTGAATGCGCTAAACCCAATTTTTCATAACTTTTTTGCATAGTTTTTGCATATTCGAGCAATTCCGCGTTCGATGTTGGCTTTCAGAGTTTCTTTAAGTCTGCGGCATATTGGAAAAGACCATTGACTAACGTGTTCACCTAGCTTCAATTTTAATAAATGGAATTATTAAAATTAAATCATCATGTCTTACTTTCGTAACGTTCTCAATTTTACTCTCCACTAAACGGGTCAAAAGAAAAATTTAGATAATTTGTTGAAGCGTGTATTGTTCCATAATTAAATGGAGTAGACACTAACAAAAAAATGCGTCGCCCTTATTGAAAACCTCTCTAGTACCAATTGAAGACTTACCCTTTGAAGCATCATCTACAATCTTTGCGTTTATCAAATCGTTGCTGTTTCGCCTATCGTTAAAGCCGCTTTCTTCAATTCCACCTCTAGTCCCGGCAATAGAATTTGTGTCGAAGTTTAATGATGATAATGACGAGGATGTTGATAATGTAATGTCCGATGACGTGGACAACGCTGCTCCGCTTAACATTGCTGGTGGCCCCACTGCTGAACTACCCAGAACGTCAAAAGCGCTACCTGCTGCTCCTGGAACACCACAATCGCTTGTGAGGGCGGACAAATTGGAATGGCTATCTGTTGATTGTTGCTTACGTTTGCGATACTCATTAATCGAAAGTTTTCTCTTTGGCGCTGGTGGAGGTTCAGGTGCGGTAAGAATTGGATTCAACCGTGGATCGTGGCTTGCCGTTTTAGTTAGAATTTTAATCGGTGTTTGCAATTTTGTGGTTGTGAGTAGGGTGTTTGTAACAGAACTTCCTGCTGTTGAAGCAGATGTTGATGTTGATAATGTATCTACGCTTGCATGGTTTGCAACCCCTATCGCCGAATCGCTACTTACTGCTGGCCCACACTTAATCGTATTTAAACCAAAAAGCGAATGCGAGACATAGCCACCAAGCGTGCTGTAACTCTTGGTTTTTGTGTCTAAATACTCGGAAATCATATGATTGCCGATAGAAGAGGTACCAATGGTGGACGCTGTCATCGTAGTTGAAGGTGACGGTGACGGCAAAACATGTGGCAAACCAGAATTTAACAGAGGTGGTGGAACTGATAAAGGCAAAACTGCAGCCGCGTTGCACGATACTCCTGCTGATACTGCTGCTATGGCCGGTACTCCAGTTAATAATTGTGAGGTCTGTTGCTGCGAACCATTATCAAGCAACTTTCCATATATAGTGTTGTAGTAAGGCAAATTGTGATTTGTGGGAGTTGTCAAAGATGCTCCTGAGATAGCATTCGTTGTTGCTAAAGGAGCCACATGAACTAATGGTGGTGGTTGCGAAGCTTTCAATAGTGTTTGCATATTATATCCTTGTGTAGTGGGAATTGCAGCTCCAGCTCCAGTATTAACGACATAGCTAGCAAGCGGTACTACAGAAGATGCATTGTTAAAGTTCGGTATGGCCAATGCAACCGCTGCTTGATAGTGTTTCTCATTGATTGCTGCAGCGGCAGTCGGTATATGCGTGTGGGTCGTGACAATTGATTGGATCTTCATCTCGTTACAAGCGGATGATACTAACAACGACTTGTTATGATGATGATGGTCCTTTCTACGAGTTGTCGACGACAAATCTTCCGAAGAGTGTTTACTACCGCTACGGTCTTCGCCAGTTCGATTCATTGAAGATGATTCGCATCGTTTTTTTGATGAGCTGCTGCTGCTGTCGTTGCTGTTTTTACGTTGCTTACTTCCGCTCCTACCACTCTTGTTGTTGAGATTATGATGATGATAATGATCGCGATCTCGATCTCGGTCACGGTCTCCTCTATCCCTATCACGGTCCCTATCACGTTCTCGATCACATCGTTCTCGATCACGCACTTCTTTATTAATTTGTTCAAAGTTTAACTTGCGCTTCTTTGAAGAAGATGTCGACTCAGTTCGGTGACGGCTTTTTCCGGGGCAGACTGATGTCGCAGTCGATGAAGTTAAGGATGATGATGATGAAGACTTTTTTAAGCTTTTCACCTTTTTTGTCGATGATGACTCTTCTGATTTTATTAACAAATTTTCACTGCGCTCCTTTTTGGACAATTTTTTTGAAGCAGACAAAGATGAGGGCGCGGAAGATTTTTGTTTTAAAGTCGACGTCGACGACGATGAAGTAGTTTTAGACTCGTAATGCTTAGTAGATGAGGATGACGAGGATGAAGTCAACGAATGTATATGCCGCGGTAATTTTGATTTCTTGTTGCGCGACTGCAGAATCATAATATTTTCTTTGTGAAATGAGTGCAGGCGCTCCTGAATATCGGCGATTTCATCTGGAATTTTTTCTGCCTCCAATGTAGTGGATACTGGTGTACTTTCTGAAGAAGAAACTGTTGCTGCAACGGTAGCAAGAGCTGTTGTTGTTGGTGGTGCGAACGATGGTGGTGCGGGCGGTGGCGGCGGAGAAAATGTATGTGCAAGAACCGTCACCATTTCTGATGGTGGCAGGGTTGCTCCTAATCCGCCACTAGAAGACAATTTTTTGTGTGATTTTAAAGGATTTTGTACCGTTGGCGGCGGTGGAAGTGAAACTTTTGACGGCGAAGGTGCTAACGATGCCAAATTCTCCACAAGTTTTGGTTTCTTTTTTATTGGCTCATCTGCATCGCATTTCACCAAAGCGTGTCCAAACATGTTGTGAATAACTTTTTTCAGTTTTTTCTGGTCTTCGGTTTTTATGTTGACTATTGCTGAAGACGAGTCAGACAAAATTACTGGTTGGAGGTAAACCGCAGAGCCATCATCAATTTTCGTGTTGTCTTCATATTTAAGGAATTGTCCGTCATCCAGCTTTTTATGGTGCTCGATTTTGACAGCAGTTTTGGACACAGTTACATCTGTATTATTTCTTTCCTGTGTCCACGGAATATTTGTTGCAATCTCTTTTTTATCGTCTATCTGCATAGCAGGCGATGTTGGTGGGTGTTTCGTCGAATGCACTACAGTGTGTTTCGTGTTCGAATCGCCTTTATAGCTAATAGAACTTGTCTCCGCATTTGCATGCACCAGTTGCTCATGTTTCTGAAACTGATATTCTACTGGCGTCTCAGGCATAAACTCGAACTTCTCTCCTCCCAAACTTTCTTCACGTTCGACATCAATTCGGAAATCGTCACCGCCACTTATATCTTCCGGTTCGATCTTCACCAGATTATCTTCAGCAACCATTTTCTGACCAGGACTTGGTGACCGCAAAATATCTACATCATCGTCCATATCCATCATCAATTCTGATTTTATTTCGTCTTGGCAAACACTGTCAGCGACTAAAACGACAGCCGAAGTTTCTACAGATTCCTTCTTAGTCATATTTGCACCTGTTGCAACTGTTGGTGTTACCGGCGTTCTGGAGGGTAAGAGTTCTCCACTCTCTACTCCTTCATTTCCAATCCATCCAAGTTCAACAAAATCCAACTCATCGTCTTCTCGGTTGTCAGCTCCGCTGACAACATCGACATCTTCTGGCGAACTGCCACCACTATCAGTGGCTTCCTCCAACGCCGATGCTTCAGGCTGATTCGAAAAGAAATTTCTTCCTTCTTTTATAGCAATATCCAAATCTGACATACCTATCGGAGTTTCTGGAGTTAAAGCAGATTGCTCCTCTTGTTGTTGTTGCTGTTGTTGGTGGTGGTAGCTCTGCTGCTGCTGCTCCTCTAGTTTGTTGTTATTGATGACAAGTCGTCGCTTCTTAAGTGGCGTCGAGTATCCATTTGAAACTGCGGATGCGGCAACAACTGCTGCAGCAGCTAATTTTAAAGTTGGTGATGTAGCTGCTGACAACGATGTCGAAGTCGTAGTTGAGTTTTCATCTGTTTCCTCTGAAATAGCTTGGCGCAACCAACGTTTTTTCACCGATGAGTTATTACTGCAGGTACTGACTTGCAGCGGCAACGATAGATTGCGCGGCAATGGCATCACCGAATGATCCTGCCTTGTTTGAGAAGCGCCGGCGACGTTTATGGCCATTGTTGATGGCCGCAAAGGTGAGTCTATTATCGACGGCACATTATTGCAATTATAAGTGCTGTCTGTTTGATGGATGAACTCTTCAACTTTCATTGCAACTATACTTAAGTTCTGCGGCTCAACACTGGAATTCGCAGTAATATAGGATGATGGACTTGCTGAAGCGTTCTGTCGATAGTCACACATTGCAGCTTGCACCAGACTATCCAAGGCTAAATTTGTTGCTACCGCCGATTGCTGTATGGGTGACAAACTGGAAGGTGGGGTACATGGTGTTGTGTTTGCGCTGCCATCACCACCACCATCATAATCATTTGTTTGATTGAGCCAATTATTCATCAGGTGCTTTTTTGTTCTAGTTTGAGCAGGATACTTGAAATCTGCAGTGCTGTTGCCACTAACAGTACAGTCGCCGCTGCTCCTGCCACAACTACCACCACTGCTGCTGCTGTTGTCAAACGTATCCAGAGGTCCAACTGCAGCCTCAATCAATAGGCATGCCGAGCTCACGTTCGCTGGCGGCGTTGGCGGGGGAGAGACAGCAGTTTCACTTGTGCTACGGATTGGAGAACAACCACCACCACCATCACCACCATGCAACATTATAATATGCTGCTGATCTGCCAGGTTTTGATGAAGATGAAGATGATGCGTTTGTGTAGAGCATTGGGACTGCAAATGCATCAGTGATTGCGAAGTCGTTGCACTTGGGGAATTGTGACTGGCCTTGTTGGGATTGGCAAACGCCAACAAAAGACCAGCGGCCTGATCGACATTAGCGGCATCGGGTGGAGCTGCTGGTATTGCCACCACTGAACTTTGCAAATAATTCTTATCATCTTTTCTGAAAATAAAATTATCATTAGACGACACCGCGGCCATATGTTGTTCTTCATTTTCATACTTTATCATTTGGCCCATTTGAATCGCATGCCGTGCTTTAATATCTTCAGACTGTGGCTGCTGCTCCAGCTGCTGTTGCTGATGTTGCTGCTGTTGCTGAGGTTGCATATAATGATGATGTTGTTCGTCCTCTTCCAGCTTATGCAAGAGATTTTCTTCATTTCGATACCGCCCATGTAGCTCTTTGTCATGTTCCTGCTGATAGTTTAGTTTCTGTTCTGACTCGTGCTCTTTTTTCTGTTCTTGCTGCTGCTGATTTTCTTGTAGAGGAATCATTGGCGAGAGCATCGGAGCCTCGGACTCTGACGTTGCAGCAACCTCTGAATCGTTACTATTAATACGACTTTTTCGTCGTTTACGTTGAGCTGCTGCACCGTGAATATTGTACGACTTATTAGCCTTACGTTTCTTCCTTCGCGAAGTTGAGGATGTTGTTGCGTGCGACGCCGATCTCTTTTTTGTGACCAATAACGGCAGTGAGTCATTATCGGTGTTGCTGTTATTTCGCTCTTTGCTGGTTAATGGCGATTGTGGTGAATTACTGTTTCGACGTTTGGCAATACTACCACCAGAGACACCCGCACTACCGCCACCACCAGGAGTTTTGTGTTTTTGCTCTTGCTCCTGCTTACGTTTCTGATTTTTCTCCAGTTTTTCAAATGCACGGAGTATTGCTTCCATTTTACGTTCCTCTCGCGTCAGTTTGCGACTTTCCCGCTTTTCTTCTTTTGGAGTTTTATCCGCAGATGACTGAACCGGTGTTAAGAGAGTCGGTGTCGTTGTCGCTGATGTTGTGGGTGTTGTGGCTGTCGTCGATGTTGTCGATTTTGGTGATAATTCTGCTGTCGCAATCGCCATTTCTTGTTGGGTTGAATTATTGGATGTGTCTTCTAAAATGCTGTCTGACCTTTGTTGCTTGATTGCTGTTTTGCGGCTTCCACAAGTTGTCGCCAAAAACTTCTGAGGAGATTTCATAGGCATCGGGACATTATGCACCTGCTGCGGCGGCTGTGTATTTGGCTGCGGCTCTTGGTGTAACTGTGGTTGTTCTTCCTGTGTCTGCGACTGATGCTGCTGCTGTTGCTGCTGAATCGGATCATAGATTGGAGATTTGTGTACCGTTGTCTGATTATCATTATTAGCTATCGGGGAGATCTCCTGCTGAAGTTGTAAGATGTCTGGTATTTGCTCGTTTATGACATGTGAGAACGCTTTTGGTGATTGTAAAGGAAGTGCTTGTTGAACTGCTGCTGTGTAAGATAACATTTGAACCGGAGAGGACGGAATTTCTGAAACCATCATATCTATAATTTGTATAGACTGCGAAAGAATTTGCTGCTTCTGGTGATGTAGGTCCGATGACAATGTATTGATTTCCTTCATTGTCTGTTTCAGATCGTTCTTTGGCGACTGATGTACTGCAGAAAAGGATTGTTCATCAATGAAGGTCGGGTCAACTCGGCCAAGCATAGGAGAAAACTCAACGGACGTCGAGGTTGAAACAATTGGAGCAGGTGAGGTATCTGGCAGGATGGGTGCTGCGACAGGCGCTTGAGCATTTCCTGTTGCTATTTGTTGTAGCTGTTGTAATTGTTGATTTTGTTGCTCGTGCTGTTGAGGTGTTGATAGTCGTAGTTGTTGTTGTTGCTGCGGTGTTGGTTGTTGTTGCGTTGTTGGTTGTTGCGTTGTTGGTTGTTGTTGTGGTAGTTGTTCTTGTTGAGGTGGTGGTGGTAATGGTGTTTGTTGTTGTTCTTGTTGTTGCTGTTGTTGTTCTTGTTGTTCCTCTTGTTCCTCTTGTTCCTGTGGTTCCTGTTGTTCTTGTCGTTCTTGTTGTTCTTGTCGTTGTTGTTGTTGTTCTTGTTGTTGTTCTTGTTGTTGTTCTTGTTGTTGTTCTTGTTGTTGTTCTTGTTGTTGTTCTTGTTGTTGTTCTTGTTGTTGTTCTTGTTGTTGTTCTTGTTGTTGTTGTTGTTGTTGTTGTGGTTCTTGTTGGTGTTGTGGTTCTTGTTGTTGTTGTTGGTTTCGTTGTTGTTGTTGTTGTTGTTGTTCTTGTGGTGTTTGTTGTTGATGTGGTTGTAATGGTTGTTGTTTTTGTGGTGGTAATGGTTGTTGTTTTTGTTGTGGATGTGGTTGTTGTTGTTGCTGTTGTTGCTGTTGTTGTTGTTTTTGTAATGGTGCTGGTGGTTGTTGTTGTTGTTTTTGTTGTGGTAGTTGCTGTTGTTTATGTGGTGATGGTTTTGATTCTTGTTGTGGTTGTTCAATTGGTTGTTGGAGCTTGTACGGCGACAACAACATTGGCGCTGGAACTGAAGCAACAATCTGTTCAGAGTGTCGAAGAGATACTGGTAAAAGTTTTAGCTGTGGCAGCTGTCCACTTTGTGTAATTAAAACTGGTTGCTGATTCTGCTGCGCCAGCTGTATTGGCTGTTGTTGCTTTAGTTCTTGAACCTGCGATTGAGATTGTGATTGCAACTGGCGCTGAAGGTGCAGGTGTTGCTGTTGCTTTTGTGATTGTGGATGTACTTGAGGTGGAGAATTGATGTGCGTCGGTGATGGTATCGACACCGACGGTGACGAAGATGACGTATAAACTCCAGAGTCATGCATCAGACTCGTTATTGACGTTGACGAGCTGTACAACAGATTCGACGCGGCAACAATATTTACATTACTAGAATTGTTACTGTTGCTGTTGTTGTTGTTAATGCTAGTTGCAATGCTGTTGATGTTGTTAACGTTCATATGAAGATTAATATTCGGACTCATCAGCCCCGCATTGCTATCGCCACTCGAAGATATCGATCGATTCCGATTGGAGTTTTGTGACTTTTTCTTTCCCATAGCAGAGGGCAACGTTATAGATACCGATGGTGTCCCAACAACTCCCATTGCTGATGGTAACAACCCACCCGTCAGTTGCATTGCTCCGCTGCTGCTATTTCTGTCTAAACAACCATTGAGCATCATTTTGTTTCGACCTATCTTCGTTTGAGGTAGCTGCCCAGCATCACCTGTTTCCGTTATTCCACCAACAAGCTGATTTTTCTGTTGAGATTTATGCTGCTGCTGATTTTGCTTCTGCTGTTGCTGCTGTGGCTGAATTGCCGCTACTGCAAAGAGACAATCCTTTGTCAATCCACAAGCACAAGATGTGCTCGTTGGCTGGATAGCAACGTTGTAAGCGTTTTTGTTTAATATCGCTTGTAAATCATGTGGCTCGTGTTTTATTGTTATTTCTGTGCTGGACATGATGTTGGTCATTGACACAATATACAAGTGAATAGTGCCCTTCTCAAACAGATGCTGAATCACTGCATTCGGTCGACACGACCGTCGAACGAATCGTGCTTCATTGCCATACGTGCGAGTGTCAACACAGATTTCCGGTCCCTTTAGGTGTGACTGTTGCTGATAGGGTTGAAGTTGTTGTTCAGAGGTTCCCGTTGACACAGCTGCAGCATCACCACAGCCTGGCATCTGATAAAAAAAGATAAAGGGCCCGGGGATCTTGTGCGCTTTGAAACTTTGCAGATAATTTGTAGGCGGTGGACAATTCATGTTTATGGAGGAGTTTTGCGTTTTGTACTGGGTGGTGAGCATATATTTACCTCGCAACTCAAATATTGGACTGTTTGGCTGAATGTCATAGTTGCTGATGAGAATCTTGCCGCCGGCATGCGGCACAGTCGATGCCTTATCCTCCAAATTACCACAGTTTTTAAGCGCTTTATTCTCAGTTGTTGTTATATTCTGCAAGAGGTTGGGCTGCTTACCAATAGCATGCAGACGGGCGCGCAACTCAGGCGAATAGTGATTAGTCACCGCCTGCTCGTAGTTCTCTATCCATTGGCGGAGATTTGCGGCATGCTTGTCGGCAGCAGAATCTCCACTACCGCTGGCACCACCAGCCGATTTAGTTTTTCGTTTAGTGACCTTTTTAGTTTCCCTACGTGGTTTTCCTCCTGCACCCGTTGAACCTCCAACACCTCCTGCGCCAACTCCAGCTGATAAAGATTGCTTTTCTGACTGCTTTTTTGTCTTTTTGGCAGAATATTCTTTTGTCTTTTTGAGCACTTTTCCCTTTTTACCAGTTACAGCCGTTGTCGCAAGGTTGCTACCTCCCAGTGTAAATTTTCCTCCTGCAAGAGACAAAGCCCCACCAGCCATTGAATTTCCACCATGCATATTAGAATTTGAACCAACAACACCTGATGCTAAATGCATTTGGCCAGTCTGATCGTTGATCAAGCTGTTGCCACCAAATCCCTCAGCTACAGCAGCGTTTATATTGGCATTCAGTAGCATCTGTGTCTGCTCCTTGCGTTTTAATAACTGTAACGAGCGTGCTCGCGCTTTATCTACATGTCGCGGTTGGCAAACCTCGCAGAGATACTCATCAGGGATGTTTTGTCGATCAATACCCATACAATCAACGTGTTGCCATGCTCTGTAAATTAATTGAAATAAAAATGATTGAAATAAATACTAATGATGGGGCAGTTTTGCATAACGAGCGATTGCAATGGCATGTGATGTCTTAATACTTACAAGCATTTGTCGCAACAAATCATGTAGCCATCGTCATGAGTTAAATCACAGATACAACGAGTAATCGAGTCGTCTTCAGCTTCAGCTTCCGGAGCTGTTTCCGTCTCCTCACCAGGATCAATGTCTCCTAGAGCTGCTCTTGATCCGTTACTAATAGCAGAATTAGCATCATCTTCTTGTTGAATCCGTGGAACTGTAGAGGCAAATAGTGAGAATGAAATTAATGCAATTTTACTGTTCTCGCTATATCTTGTGTGTACTTACTTTGTTGACCATACATTGTGTACGATGTGGCAGTAGGCGGAAGTTTTGTCAGTTTAGATATTGCTGAGGTTGACGCTGCGTTTGAAACTTTAGATGCAGAGAGTGCAGACGCACCAGGAACTCCCACACTAACAGAATTCACTGGAGTCATACTACTCTGGGCCATAATATTTTGTGCGTTCACATTGGCAACAGATAACTTACTAGTTGTTCCTCCCAGGGACCATTGCTGATTTACAGGTGAGGGTGCAACAGTTTGAGTTGATGGAGTGGTTGCTTTAACTGATACTGATGGAATGGTTGCTTTAACTGAATTCGCCGGTAAATAGTGTTTTATAACTGTTGAAACCATGGCAACAGGTGTGTCAACAGAAGCGGCTACTTTTTGTTGTTTTGATAGTTTTTGCTGAGCTTTTTGCGGTTGCTGTTGTTGCGGGAGTTGCTGTTGTTGTAAAGTAGATACTGACTGCTGTTGCAGTACAACAAACTGGCCAATATTGTTATTGGTATTACCAGTTGCGGTAGCAGTTGTAGATACAGTAGTTGCTTGAGCAGCCATGAGCTCAGCGGGAAACACCGTTGGCATTGCCGCCACGTACGTGTGATCTTGGAGCACAGCATGCAAAACCTGTAATCGTAAATCTTGGGTATTTACCAGAATCGGACGAATCTCTTCACCAATTATATCATCATCGTCTGATGGCGGTGTTTGCGGTAGTACAGTAAGACTTTTCGTAGCTTGGAGCTGCACTACGTTATGACGTGTGCTATGCGCTCGGTTATCAGATGATGATGTTTTCCTACCCCTGCATACGTTTACATTGTTGTTGCTGCTACTGTTGTTTTCATTATTGATTGTTGAACATGTGAACAAGAAATTATTTCCATTTAGATTTGTGAAGCATAAAAAAACATAAGTAGGAAAGGTATAACGATTTGCCAAAAGATCAATAAACGTTAATGTAGATAAGCGATAAATATTGGCATATCGTTCTATTATAGCAAATCAAATATTTTGCCATTTTGTTTTAAAACCTATGTATATTATAATTAATTTATTTAAATATGGATTCACGTGAGAAAACTATAATTTTTTATGTTCGTGAATTGATTAGTATGGCTGCGGTCAATAAGTCAGCCGCTGTGTAGTTTATGCAAGTTGGTTAAAAATTCAGTTTTGCAGCCAAAGCAGCGCAGCGTATCGGATAAAAATGCAGTAAAAAAATCCGACTGCGCAGTTTACGCAAGTTTAGACAAGTAGGTTTAAAATGCAGCCGCAATTTCGTGCATACCGACTGCTTGTCATTTTTTTGGGCAGCACAGGCTGCGCAGCTTTTGAATTCTTGACCGTTTTTTCTTGTCGTGTTTTTTTGTTGATCAATCTGCGCTCGAGCGTAGATTTTTTCTCGAAAAAACGAACACGAAAGCTGAGAATCTTTTGTTTACATTGTTTTTTTGCATGTGTTGTTGTTGCAGTTAATGAAAAGAGGGGTAAATCTCCCAAAATATCAAGATCTGTTAGAGGGGAAATTTGATCTACCGTAGATTGGTTTTTTAAAATAAACGAACAACTTGACAGCCAGATTTTTTTCTAAAAAAAAAACACGACCTAACTGAAATGTCAAATTGTTCAAAATTAACCTTTGGTGCACAGGAAATAGTATATTACATAACGAGCAAGGAAGTTGACTTTATCGTGTGAGTTGATTTCAGTACACTTTCTCGGTAAAGTACTTGATGATATGTCGTTCAGAGACTGACGTGACGTTACGAAGAAGCTTATGGAAGCTATGCAAGTTCCACTTCAGAAGAAATTTAAAAAAATCGATGTGCTACAGACCTAATGGGCGTGTTTTTTATGTCGGATAAATTGAAAAAAATAGAGAAAACAGAGTTCTCATTTTTGTAATATCTCTCAGATTAATTAAACATAACAAAACAGCCCATATCAACTAACAAACTATTTGACATTTGCTTGTTGCAAACCCTTAACGAAAACTTTTGATCCTTCTGTCAAACACCAGTTCAACTTACGTCTTCTAATCGAAGACAAAAATCTCGTCTCAGTAGTTTGTTTTGATTTTGGTAATGTGGCTTTCGTTTGATAGAAAAAATTATTCTAAATGCAAAACTATTACACTGAACGTCACAAAGTTACATTGGTTTTGTTCGTTTGATTTTGAAAATGGCCCTAAGTGTAGTTCCGGAGTAAAATTTACTACCGGAGGTTTTTTAGTCGAGTATACCCCATCCATTGTGCTGCCATCTGGACTTTGGATTTGTGATTATTATTCATTTATCATTTATTTCAAATTATTAAATTAAAGTGCAAATTTTATGTTCGTTGTTTCCTAAAAACGAGTGCACTCGGGGAAAAAATTAAACGAAAGCCACATTACTTTCGTCAACATCGTGCCAAAAACTAAAACCATATCCAAAATGTAAAAAATTTTATTTATTTCTTTATCAAAATGTGCGAATTGAAAGCAAATTTCTGCAAAACACAAAAAAATGCGCTATAAATTAGTTTGACGTTTCAGTTATTAGGAGATGATTGCTGAAAATAGTCACCCTCCCGGCACAAAAACGCACAGAAAACGGTGAGTTTACGCAGTTTTTTTTTACAAGACACTAACATATGTCATTCTCTCCTTTTCACATAAGTTCTAAACGTTTTATAGTTATTAACCAGTCAACAATTTTAGTTAATATTTTTAAGAGTGCTAGAGAGAAAGAAAATGATTCCACAAACAACTATTATAGTTCATCTGTTAATATTGAACGACCAGTTTTATTTATTTAATAATATATATGAACATTTATTTACGCTAAATTGTAAGGGAGCCGTAAACCTTACGTTTTCGTAACATCAAATACGACCAACTTTATACACACTAATACATATGAAACACTGCGTAAATTTGTTTCACTTCTCTTGTGACAAAAGTGCGGTATACGTACCGTAATCGTAGCGTCAAAACGTACCGTTTACGACATTTATAGTGTAACAAAAAAGTCGTAAACGTTACGTTTATTATGCGGCTGGCCGGGAGGGCAATTCACTTTTAGCTGTATTTTATTTGGAATCTGAATCCGAATTCGAATGTCAAAACCAGCAAAACAGCAGTTTTGCTTATTCCAAAAAGGATATAGATAGTGCAATTGTTGTTGTAATTCCTTATTCCTCGGCAAATAAAATACAGCTTTTCATTTTTCAACCGATTGAAGAATCATATATCTGGTGTAAGTGAAAATATGTTCTTATGTATAACAAATACATGATTTTATTAATTGTAAATTAAAGGCAAAACCTTTTTTTTACAAAATGAACCACTTCACAAACAAGGATTGTACTTTGACTGCCTCTCATCTTATGAACCAATTTAAATGCGTGTCATTAGCGCACGCCTCAAGGGATTTGCACCCTTATAAATGCCCGAGGGGGACAGCATGGGCTTGGAAATATTTGGATAGAAGAAGGAAAGTGTTGTGGTGGGTGGCGTTGGGTTCACACCCGAGCATTCACAAACTAGAATATTGTGCTCATAAACCCACATTGATAGTTGAACATAACATATCTCGATTACTTCATACATCAACTCATCCGTACATGTGAATACAGCAGTATACGGCGGCAACTGTATATAACAACAGCATCGTATCATGTGTACTTGTAATCTGGATGTTCAGTGCGGTGAGAAAAATTCGTCCATTTTTTGGACGCGCTGGGAATCGAACCAGGTGTCCTCCGAGTGTTTATTGCACTACTTTTTTCTCCCACTACCATATTGCCTGCTTCCAATCTAGTGAACCGCAGTGTATATTAAACTGCATATCGATTAACGCATTGTTTTTTTCAGCCCATCTACGCCTTCGTAGTATGTATCTCTATAAGTCTACAGAACGAAAGGAGAAATTAATTTTAACGTCAATCAATTAAACGTGTAATTAATTGCTAGCACATACATACACACACAAAATTGTAGCAATCGGTTGACTGTATAAAGAGCGTATTATATATCAACTCAGTTAAATTCATTTGTTTGTCTAATAAATTGTGAAAAAGAAATTGCCTTAGTTTTTTATGGCAATTAAATAAATTAATTCATACCATGTCTACGATGCAAGTAAATCACATAAATATCCAAAACGCAGGGTTGTGAAAATGAAACTGGAGGAAAAAAGACGCATGCCTCTAACGAGACGCTCACTTACTTGACTTTAAGGTATTCCGTGGACTTTTTCGACATCGATGTCTCATGTAACTTCCGCTCCATTGATTGCGATCGACTTCCAGGTGCACTCGCAGTTTGTCTTGAGTGGTGGGTTAAAGAGTTTTGAGATATTTGCTGTTGTTGTTGTTGTTGCTGTTGTTGCTGTTGTTGCTGTTGCTGCTGCTGTTGCAAATATTGCTGATGGTGAAAAGGACTATAAATTGGGTACTCCTTAGGTGAAAGAAGGATGTTAGCGCTGTTGTGCTGTTGCTGCTGTTGTTGCTGCTGCTGCTGCTGCGGGTGGTGAACAATAACTTGCTGTGGAGGTGGCATTGCTGCTGATTGATTAACTACCGCTGCACCGACTGTTGACACTGTCGTTGTGAGCAGCTTTGTGGATTTCTGCTGTACAGGAGCAGGCATTGACATCTGTTGACTTATTTGGTGCTGTTGTTGTTGCTGCTGATATCGCTGCTGATTGTTGAACGACTTCTGCGCCATGCTCTGCAAAATTCTTGCCGATATCTCATCTGTCATTTGTGTCCCATTCACAATCATAATATCGTCAGGCAATGGTGACTGTTGTAATTGAGAATGCGGCTGTGGTTGTTGTTGACTTATTGCAGTATTTCCATAACCTGCTGATTTATTAGTTCCAGCAACCGTTGTCGATGTTCCAGCGGTAGCGGTTATGTGATAAATATTGTTAGCGGCTGCTGACGCTACCGATTTTTCTATAAACTGAATTTGTTGTGTTTGTTTTTGCTGCTGTTGAGAGCTATGAAAATTTGTCATCACATGAGACTGTTGCTGCGCGCTATTAGTATTGCTGCTACCACGCAACACTTTTTGTTGTGCAACAACGGTATGTTGCTGCTGTTGTGACTGTTGCTGCGTTTGTTGGTGATGGTGTTGCTGAATCACAGTACCATGAGCGTTTACAAACTTTATTGTGCCAGCCGGCGAATTATTTAGCGTATCTAGCAACTGCTGGTTCACAACAATGCTGTTGGTTATATGTTGTTGTTGATGCTGCAGCTGTTGTTGTTGCTGCTGCTGGTGTTGATGGATGCTGTTTATATTGCTATTGTTTGAAATTATATTCTGTGACTTGTGGCTAAGTTGACTTTGGGATGGTGACATCGTGCTCGTCATCGAAGACTGCTGCATTACAACGTGATGTTGTTGTGGTTTTGGTTGTTGATTTTGCATCAGAAATTTTGTGTTTGGTAGCTTTGTTATTTTCGTCGTAGAATGGGTTGTTTGCTGATGGTTGTTTATTTTTTGATTGATGGTATAAGTGCCAGGTGCTGAATGATTCGGTTGTTGATGATGCTGTTGTTGCGCATGTATTGTTGCAATCGAAACGGCTCCTGTACTGTTGTTGATTGCATTGTTGTACTGCTTGATAATTTTTTGAGACTTAACCTTCTGCACTGTTGTTGGTGTAGCATGAGCGCTGTTATTGTTGGTAGTGCTGCTTACTTGAAAGTGCGGCTGTGATTGCTGTTGCTGCTGCGGTTGCTGTTGTTGTTGTTGTTGAATAAACGTCTTTACACCCTGACTAATACTACCAATCATTTTTTGCTGTGGCGCTTTCAATCCATGAGTGCCAGATTTTTTAATAATGTTATTGGACTTACCACTTGCAATGGAACCGTTTCCTGGGACTACTGCACCTGTATTAAGCGTCGTTGCGGCAACAACATTGTGTGCAACAAATTTTTGTTGCAGCAACATCTGTGGCTGCTGCGGTTGCGATTGCTGATGTTGCTGCTGTTGTTGTTGCTGTTGCGGCTGGGCTGAAGCCATAAGAGTTTGAACTCTTGTCATCATTTGAACATTACGTGGCACCGTCACTTTTTGCACAATTTGCTGAGTCTGTTGTTGTTGCTGGTGCAGCATAGCTGATGTATTAGTTATTAAGTGATGTGGCTTGACGACACCAGAAGCAGCGCAACCTGCTCCCACTTGGTTACTAGTTTTGTACGACGATGAGACATTGACCATTTTCTGAGTATGACTTTTATTGGCCGTTGATGTTGCCGTTGTCGTTATATATGGCAAATTCTTAGCATTAACAAAATTTATCGTTTGCGGTTGCTGCTGATGTTGATGCACGTGTGGCTGCTGTGTTGAAGTCATTCCTCCAAGATGATTTGATGCCTGCTTCGCAGACAACACTGTGAGGTTACTTAAAAGCACTTTAGAATTACCGCCAATGTTGCCAACGTTACCACCACTTACAGTTCCACTATTAGACGACATCGAGTCAATTATCATATTGCCAGTTGTTCCATCGGCGGTGACAATTTTTATAATCTGCTGATTAAGTACATCATTAGTTGAGATCACCATATTGCCACCTCCTGCTGCTGCTGCGGCCGCTGCAGCTTGTTCAATAAATTCTTCACTAACAATCACTTGTTGGGGCGTTCCATGATGAATATGATGCTGCTGCTGCTGTGATTGTTGATGAAGAATATGTCCTGCATGCTGGTTTTGCTGATTCATCTGTATGGTCGCAGCAGTTGCCAATTGGTGCTGATGTTTCAAATTGATTTGTTGAATTGTTGTCGTTCCAACCGCTGACACTGACGATGCAGACACCGTTGAAGACGCCGACAATGTTGTTGCTGCCGATATCGAAGACGCTGGCGACAAGGTCGAGGACGTCGACGACGACGAAAACGTTCGTTGATGCCGACGCATTAGTGGAACACTGTGACTAATATTGGCGTTGTTCTTTGGTTCGACAACAGAACTATTGACGCTGCTTCCACTGTTGCAATCGTTGGCATCGTAGTATTCATAGTATTGTATGGTGCTGCCTGCTTGACCTGCTGCTGCGCTATGACTGTGATTGTTGTTGTTTATTGTTGCTGCTGTTGCCGCTGATTGTAAAGAGGATGGCTTTTCGACAACAATAATTCCAGATGATTGCAATGGCATTGCGACACAACCTAACACAACTACAGTTCCTGCATAAACTTAACGATTTTGGTTTTTGATTGGCGTTGTTGTTTTCCTCCTTTCACTTCTTCACCACTCCAGAAGCAAGCGAAAATAAAAAACATTAACTGTGAACGAAAGAATGGATTGATGGATTTCTTTACGGTACACAAATAAAAAATGCAATTGCTTTTTGAAGCGCGAGAATTTTTTGTTTATTTCATTTAATTCAATTAAAAGAAAATGTATTGGTTTTAACTCTTCTACTAGTATGTATGTTGCGCTTTACTATTATTGCGTTTACACTTAACTGTTATCGTCAGAGCGACGTTTCATTATCGGCGATAGTAAAGTTGATGACTTTGCTGATGGTGACAATAATAAGATTTTTGTTGTTGTTGTTGTTTTTGGTGGGCCCCCAAAATCATGGGGGCTGATTTTATTGTAATTAAGTGAATTCCTACTTTCTGTTAACACTTCATTATTAGCCATTACATCTGCTAACATTACTAGTGCTTATATATAGAAAGATAGAGCGTCGTACTTGTCGCCGTTTTTAGATCGCCGCCTGCGTTTGCGTCGTCGCCTTCTTTTACGTCTATTTTTTCCGTGTTTTCCTTTTTTGACGTTTTCTTTTGTTGTTTTCACCGTTGTGGTTTATTATTGTGCTTTTACAGTCGAAATTTTTGACATTTAAAAATGTGGTTTTTATTGCGTTTGCCGATGTATATGGCTTATTCGTTGTTTTCGAGATGTTTAACAATTTTGATTTTTAGCATTTAGCACTGGAACATCTGCAAATAAACAATAAGAAAAACAAAACAGACAAAAATTAACAATGAGCGACAAACAAATTTTTGTATTGTAACTACTATTAAAAGTATTATTTCTGCCGCCAGATTATTATTATGGCCGGTTTCACCACAAAATTAACCGAACGCTAAATTCAATTAATTGTGTATTGGAGAAAAAAGACTAACCATGCTCTCCCAATGAAAATCTTAAGACTTCAGGATTTTATGGATTTCCAACATGACGTGCAAAAAAGAGAGCACCATAGCAGACTATCAAATCGTCTGCTTACTTATATCCGAGAATATGGCCGGCTTAATGTGTCAAATTTATTGAAAAATTGCAAACATTGAATCTGGTTGGCGTTCACTTAACGTAGCGGAGCCGTGTTGACAATTTTTCTAGAGAAGAATTACAAAGCTCACATCTCAGCTAACTCTTATTTAAAATCTCAAATCAATTGTTTAATTTAAGTTAGCAGACTATGAAAATCCGACCTGAGATTGGTCTGGTACCACGGGGGCTGGGGAGCCCACGGAAGGATTACTTCCGTCCCCGGCTATTGAGGTTGGCCTCCTTGTGGTTGCATCGTGGTGGCTGTGGTTGACACCCAAATTCGGGTAAAGTATTAACTCAGCGTAAGTTCTTACTCAGCATGGAGTTGCGTTCTTCCAACCGGGTGCCGTGACCCATACGGCAGAGATTTAGATAGGTCTCGCTCCCAGCAGTGAGAAGTTGGGCCCTACACTACAACTATTCTCATACATCCAGACTTACAAGATTGTATGGATTTCCAACATAACGAGTCAAAACCAAAATCCGTACAATCTTTGTAAGTCTTAAGTATTACGTTTTTCCATTGTTAGAGCACGCTTACTGTATGGTATGTGGTATGTGCCTATTCGATTGCCCGCTTCACTTGAAATCTGCTTGTTGTCAGAATTTTTTAAAAAAGGTATCAGCCGCCAGCTTATTGACGACGCGACTCGTGATAAGTACGTTGGACTACTGAACGAGAGGACCGAATTCCAAATCTGACCAAAACACCAAAAAAGCCGGCCAACCTCTAACCAATGTCTGACAAACAGCCGAGAGTAATAACTGTCATGGAAAGCTTCTCAATTCATCTTTCTTACATGGCTTCAAATTATAGATAATTTGTTTGCAAAAATAGAACACGCAAGAAGCTAGGACCAGGACCACAACGGTCAGTTGCGCCCAATATTATATTATTATTATCAGCCAACTGAAAAATCTATAGTATAGATAGTATAGATTCTATACTAGGGCATATTTTATACACGAATTTTTAATTCGTTTAGCCATTTTGCTGGGGTAGCAGTAGTTGTTCTGTCTTTCTAAGGTTTTTTCTAAGGTTTAATTAAGGTTCCGTAATAAACTTTTCTTTTTTTCATAGACGAAATTGACTGTTTCCTACGCTATGTTAACACACCAATGTGGATAATGCCTACTTTCGATGGTTCGGAAAGTAGGCATTATCCACACTAGTGTGTTTACCTAGAAAATACTATTACTTACTACAGTCTCAGCGAACACAATTATTTTTGCATTGCGCATGAGCAGTTTAGCAGAGAAATTGTTTTGCTTGGTTGAAAAATAGCGTAAATTACTATTATACCTAATATGCAGATACTTTTGCAAAAAAACCTAAAGCCACCACTACCATCGAAAAATTATTTACGTAAATATACGATACAACAGCGACTCTATTCAACTTTAATAACCCTTCCAAAACCAAAGAAATAATAATAGCTGTATTTTATTTGCCTAGGAATAAGGAACAACAACAATTGCACTATCTTATTCCTTCTTTGGAATAAGAAAACTTGCTGTTTTGCTGGTTTTGACTTTCGAATTCCTTATTCCTCGGCAAATAAAATACATACAGCTAATATTTTAATAATTTAAAAGTTCTGTTTGATTTAAAAGGAAAATTGCATAGTAAAAATTATTTGTATGTGCATGCAAAGCTAAAAATAAAAACAAAGAAAAGAATGTCGTACAACGAAGAAAATGCGCAACTCTAAAATCTGCTAGCAATTCAATTTACACAACTCTATAAACCGAAAGAGGAATTAAGAAAAGTGAATATTGATTTTGGTTGCAAACAAAAACAATGTGCAAGTGCAACGAAAATATACATTCTTTTTTACTCTAGCTTTTTCGATATTACTCTCTCTATCTAACTTTAGCCACTCTGTGAAGCTTTTTTCTTTCCATTCTAATCAGTGATTTCTTAGGTTTCTCTGTTTTTCTCCCTTGCACACCTATAGGTAAGGTACTTTTCTTTCTTAAACAAAAAGCTCTCCACCCTTCTACGATTAAATGAACAGAACTATTAAAAAGGAAACATTTGCTTTACTACTAGATTTTAATAATAAAAAATAACAAAACTAGCATGTAATATTTTGAATATAATGATAAAGAGGACACGGACACAGAAAGAAATTGCGGTCAGAAAAAGTTCATGTCGAAAAACTCGAATTCAAAAAGCACCAAAACAACGAAAGTGCTAGTATACACATTACGTAAGCATAATGAAGTATACGAGAATATATACCCATACATTTAAATATTGTTTTTAAGATGCGTCTGATACATTTCCCAACGGACACAAATTAAAAACTACCGAGCAGCAGTTTGTCTATAGGTTAACAATCATAAAATTACATTTTGTTTTTATAATCAAATAAACTTTTGGGCAAAAGGTTTGCAAACTGTACACATAAGAAATCCAACGAAGTCATGAGATGAGCAATACGCATGTTCAATGCAGAGTACACATCAGACCATCAAATAAAGACCCACAAAGTGTCAAACACCAATCACCCACGACCAACCACTAACCAAACCAAGATACCATCAACAAAAGAAGTACATTTTTTGTCCATAAAAAATTTATACACTTGAACTGTATTGGGCAACGATGACAACTAAATTTTTGTAGTCATTCCTATACAGAAGAAAACTCAGCAATATAAAAGTTATTAACAGGGCAGAGTTATTCATAAAAGTAGAGTTTTGTTATTTAGTAAATGCCGTAAACTCGGTTTTGGCGAAAAGGTTTAGGCAATAACCGAAACCAATGTAATAAATCGAATATTCGACTCTCGCTCGATAAATACAACAATACAAATACAATAAAAAACACATGCAACACAATATCCGAGTGCGTCGTTTGATGTCCGGTAACTTTTTTAAAATAAAAATACAGAAAACACATTTGAGAATAAAAGAGGAAAGGCAAAAAAAAAGTGCAAATAACTGGTTTTTCAACTTTTTCACCTAATTCATTAGAAGCAGCACCAGCGTTATTTGCTTGCATATGTTGACACAACAGGAAAAGAAATTGAGTGGTATGTTGCACAGGCCCGCGATAGTATGTTACGTCACATTTCGCGTCAATTATTCAGCTGAATTATTACTATAAAGATAACTTGCTCTTTTGAAATTACAAACATTTAATTAACGTCATTTTTGAGCTCTGTCTATTCCACACGTCACCATCGAGATGCCACTAGTTTCAAAGTTGACACACAAATTTTATAGTACAATAGTACTGTATTTCAGCTGTCATTTTTGAGAACCTAGAGAATACAGTCGTTTTTGCATTCAAAAAGCTAATTATTCATGTTTCTACATTACAAAAGTAAATTCTGTAAACTCTGGCGTATGCGTATTTTGAACGAGTAAAAATAACGCATGTACATTCGTGTATAAATCGAGAATATCAAAATCGACATGGATGGATAGAGGGATGAATGGAGGAGTACGTCCTAAAGAAGTAATGTATTTCGTTAAGAAGGCGCAAATTCACATTAAAATAAAAATCAATAAAATTTCTGCAAATACCTCTTTCTGTCTCTCTCACTAAAGGAAAATATCTAAGCATACTTGGCAGCACTGTATCTGTTTGTGAAATTGGCATCTAGTTTGTGTCAGGTATGTTTTCACTGGTCGTGGCATGAGTTTGTCGTTTTTTCGTTTTTAATGTCGTCGTTTTTTATTCATTTTTAGAAATCTTTGGCGGAGCTGTCAAGTTTTCTCAGCAAATCCAACACGAAAAGCGAGAATTGTATGTTTACATTGTTTTGTTGCATGTGTGTGTAATATGTATTCCTGCAGAAAAGTGACTGCGCTTTCAGTGAACACAAATCGAATAATAAATTGTGCCACATGGCAAGCGAAATGATAACAGTTGTTGGTTATAATTAAAAAGAGTGGGAATCTGCTAAAAGATACAGATCTGCAAGATGCGATTTCCGATCGTTCTTCGATTGGTTTTTAAGGAAAACGGACCAACATGACACCCAAAAAATTAACATATGCCAGATTTATTTCAAATTCAACATAAATCTTTGTCGGAGCTGTCCGGTTTTCTCAGCAAATCGAACACAAAAAGCTAGAATTTTTCGTTTACAAAATTCAGTGAACACAAATCGAATAATCAATTGTGCCACATGGCAAGCGAAATGATATCAGTTGTGGTTGTTAGTTAAAAAGAGTGGGAATCTGCCAAAAGATACAGATCTGCAAGATGCGATTTCCGATCGTTCGTCGATTGGTTTTTTAGGGAAAACGGACCAACTTGACAGCCAAAAAATTAACAATATGCCAGATTTTTTCCCAATTAGAATTCAACATAAATCTTTGTCGGAGCTGTCAGGTTTTCTCAGCAAATCGAACACAAAAAGCTAGAATTTTGTGTTTACAAAATTCAGTGAACACAAATCGAATAATTAACATATGCCAGATTTTTTCTCAATTCGAATTTAACATAAATCTTTGTCGGAGTTGTGAGGTTTTCTTAGCAAATTGAACAAAAAAATCTAGAATTTTTTGTTTAAAAAATTCAGCTGACCGCAAAACACAGGAAATGTGACATTCCAAAATTTACTAAAACACGCCCGACCGAAAATTTTTTTAACCCGGGCGGTGATAAATCAGCGTATTATTTTGTATCAGCCCAAGAGTATATCTAGCGCTATGTTAAATTTTTATTAGCAACCGTTAGTTGGCATTGCATACATTTAAACAAATAAATAATTATATGAAACAATAAAATTATTATATGCCTTAACAATAAACACCCAGTACTAACATAATAGAATAGAAGCCTGGGCAGATCGTCGTATAAGCCAATATGCAAGCAGCACGAAGTGGCAACTGAAAATAACCACGAAATGTACCTAGTGCATTCACTTCACCGCGAACTTTTGGTATTAGGTTCGCGTTGTCAACGAGTTATCGAGGCCGTTTTCTACAACCATTTGAATGGTTGCCGTCATCGTTTTCGTTGTTGTTGTTGTACGTTTAATAACAAACATTAAACAATCTAAAGAAAATATGCAATGCCTAAGGAGATGTGGAAACTAAAATAGACAAAAGATTCGTATTTGAATATCATCATTAAAAGTCAAGAAGCACACAATAAGCGTACAGCCAAAAGAGGAACGAGCAGTAGTTTTGGCTACTGCTGCTGAAATAGAAAAGCTTAAAAGAAACATCACATAGACAAAAATGCACACAAAGATAAATCGCTTAAACAGACTAAAAGAAGAACTAAAGGCAATGAATAAGTAGATATGCTGATGGTTGCAGCATTTAAATTGTCTACATTTCACCATTCGCTCCCCTTCATCTGCGTTGATTGCAATTTCCTTTAATCATCACGTACAGACTAGAAGATACACCATCGGGCGGAATCCAGTCGCCATCATGCGTTCAGCAAACGTTTTCCGTTGAGAATCAAGAGGCCAAAAAGGTATAAGCAGAATGACGTTGGTGAACAGGTATGTCTTGCCTTTTAAACTGTATTTACATACTAGATAAACGTGTTGCACAGTCACACCGAAACAAAATGACATATATGGGTAGACACGAGATGTCACTGGTAAATTTATAATTTGGCACCACTAAAAGTTAACACTTTTACAGCTGACCGATCGAACTACAAATTCATCTGACAGTAGGTATTTTGAGTTTATATAAAAAAAAGTTCTATATTTCTGGTGGGGTTGAATGAAGCTTATTATAAATTATTACCCGTAACCCATAAATAATTGGCATTTTCTTCAGAGGAATTTTTTATTCAGTTGGACTATACTCAGCTATCTACCAGAATTGCAATAAAAATGGGCAAAGCAGCATTTTATTTTAACCCGAATAGTAAAAAGAATAATTTTGCAAAAACAATGCAATGTATTCGGAATAATTTTATTCCAGCTTTTTGTAGGAATGAAATAATTTTATTCTACTTTTAGTTAGAAACCTAACCACAAGAGTGGATTTTAAATGTCACTTTTCTTGTTCAATGTTCAAGTCGATGATTTTTTCCATTTTGTGGGAATTTTATTTATTTTAATTTTATGAAGAGAAAAATAAACGTATTTAATAACAACAGAATTGTGAGATTGATCTATTCCAAATTTAATTGAAGTGGCAAAGTATTATTTGTTTCTACCTCACTCTAACGCTGCGTCCATATTTTCTTATGTAAAATCAAACAAGTAAATGTAAGGAAAGTTATATAAAAAAATTTATCATTAATGACTGACAAGATTCGAATTTAAAAATAAAACGTAATAACATAAATTATGTATAAAAACGTAAATTCAGTTAACTCAGCAGCAGAATTACACTCCAGTTGCTTTCAAAGGGCAACATACCAGACAAAATTTCACAACTCCATACAGGTGCATCGTATCAGGAATCAGGAACAGCCAGGAAATTTTGTCATAATTTGTATTAGCTTTAGTTTTCAGTCGATCAATCACTAAAACTGAGGTTTCACATTTAGCA
Source organism: Nephrocerus scutellatus (assembly GCA_947095585.1). Classification (NCBI taxonomy): domain Eukaryota; kingdom Metazoa; phylum Arthropoda; class Insecta; order Diptera; family Pipunculidae; genus Nephrocerus; species Nephrocerus scutellatus. The sequence goes on along the minus strand of OX352765.1, from coordinate 75,252,305 downwards.
AAAAAAAAAAAAAATTAAAATTTCTAAAACACCTGGCGTTTCCCGGGTAAAATTTTTTTTATTTTACTCCGCAAATACACATGTGTGCAAAATTTCAATAAAATCGGGTTTTGGCAAGTGGGTTAAAAATTTATCGCAAGATTCCACGACAGACAAACAAACGGGCACTCAATGATAATATAGACATAGAGAATTTAAAAAACTCATGACCAAGAGTTTCGTAATCTCAACTGAAACTGATCCGATTGAATCGGCTTATAATTAAAAAATTCCATATACATAAAAATAAAATTATAGTTATTAATTCGTAGAGCACAGATATAAAACGTGTTTTGGAGCAAATTCGTAATTTGAGTAATTCATATAAAAAAGTTCATATAATCGGTAACATACTGCACTAATTTTGTGACAAGTTGGCGTGGTTAAGACAATAATACATATATGCTGCGTTGCTTTGGCAAAGCCGGCTTAGCTTTACAAAGCAACAGCTTTTGGCTTTAAATTTTCGATGCATTTTAATTGTTATGTGTGTTAAACAAAACACCACCTTACGGTGAGCGCTATTTCTAAAAAATGGCTTTAGTTATAAATCCTAAAAACTTTTTGGATTTATTTTCGGCTTCATGCTTATGCGATTGTTGTTGTAAGCCAAGCTGGATTACCCAAATCAATACAGCAATAGTGTTATTGCCGAAACGCAGTTGATTAAACTTAAAGTAGTAACTATGTACTTTATAGAAGGTTAGAGGTCCGTAAAGCGAAAGTAAAGCAAAAGTAGCACTAAAATGTTGAAAAATGTAGTACATAAGATACTATCATTTAACTTTTCAGAAAAATTTAGTTAAATAGAACTGGCGTTGATAAACAGAACGAAAATAGACTTTGTTCACGTTATCACATCCAATATTAAAACATTTTTGCATATTTATATGGTTAACCTGTGAAATAGGCCCAACCTCAAAAAAAGATAATTTGGCGATTATAACCAAAAAATACAATGTAAAAATAAAAGTACTATTTACCAGTAAACGAAGTTTTTTGCAAGATTTTACCGATTATAATTTTTTCTTTTAAAAATCCTGCAACGTAAACGCAACACAAAAGTGAAATCGCCACATTAAAGATTTTCTTGGTAAGAGGAAAAACAAAAGTTCATTTATTTACAAAAATACATAAATTAAAAAGTTAACTGAATAATAAAAGTAGTTATAGTATTTTTATATCATATTATGTACTAATAATAAAGAAAAGGTAAATATTTTACTTTTTATGAGATCGGAAGTATTTCAAAAGAAATCTGATTTATATCTTCGATTCGATGAATGCAAAAGATGCAATACTTGCAGATAGATGTACCCATATGTAAGCCGAAGCAAATGGTAAACTACTAATACACAAATAATGAAATTAATTTTTATTACTCCATTTTATAATATGTATCTATTTTATCGCATTCAGTTTAGGTATAAAATATAGCTAAACAGAAATAAAATTAAGTTCCAGGAATATATAATCAAATTGTATTGCGCAGTTCAATAATTAGAAACAAATCGAAAATTAACTTTTTTCCTGATTCTTTTCCCAAAAACCTAAAGTGCAATAAATTAAAAATACAAAAGCAAAGCAGGAAAGGCGAACAGCAAAAAAAAAGGAAACGAAAACCATCAAGCAAGAAAAAATTGATGCAAAATAATAGAAAACGGAACAATACAAATACAGGTTGAACAAATCTCATAATTTTGTGTTATCAAATTTGCACAAAAAGGACAGCTATTTGAATTCCTAAAAAAAAAGCACAACTCTCTGCCATTCCGCATTTATATTGCTGTCACTATTTGACTAATGCTAAATGCTTATTACACTAGTGCACAATAGTCGCTCTTGTAGGAATCTCGCATTATACACACAACAGTTTAGTGCGCCTCAGCTCGGCGCATGAGTGAAGTAAACGTTCAGCGTTTAGATATTACATATTCTATCTTCTCAATGTTCCAATTACCTAGCAACACTAACACTCTCTTAAATTTGTTTTAACCTCAGCTAACTTCGCTGTGAAAACAGGAGACAGAAGAACACGACCACATTATTCGTCGCCATCTTTATTTTTCTCTTTTTTTTTATAGGAATTTTTATTTCATTCATCCAATATGGCGATTGGAAAAATCAAAAATGGCTACCAACTTGCAGGGGAAAATCAAATTGCTTGACTTTTTAAACCTGCAAAAACGCGCAATTTACAATATGTATGCAGTATTTTAAATTAATCACTATTGTAAAAGCAAGTGGCTAAAGTAATGAAGAATTTAAGAGTTACGTTGAATATCAAGTTAATGCCGAAATTCGAGTTTTATAACTCATTAAAAACTTCACACAGTGTGCTGCCTTAGCGGAAAAGACAATAAATCGCGTTGCAATAAGCACAACATTTTTAGAAAGGATAGTCAATCACAGAAGATTAATTGGGAACGACAAAAGGATGATATTAATCATAATTAAATTGCCATAATTCTATTAATACTACTCTGAAGGAACTCATGTTAGTTTGTAGGAAATTTCAAATTGAAACATGAAATAACTTACATATGTATATAAAAAAGTTGGTAGAAAAACTGTACTTACATTTTGCTTCTTAAAATACTTCAACCCAGATCGAGCCAACTTCTTAAGCAAGTTTGTTTAACACTTCTTATTTATTATGGTCAAAAAATATAATAAATCACTTTTATAAATTTATTCGGCAGGAAAATTTCAATTGAATTTTGTAGCACAACTTTGTATAAATTATTTGCCATAAGATATCGACAAAGGCAAATTTAGCATTCGCGGGGAAAAACTTTTTAACACCCTTGACCGTCTCGACAATGTTTGCTTTTTTAAAAATTTAAATTCATTTCATTTAGCTTTTCATTGCTCTACAAAATTCCTACTACACCACATACCACATCATATATGTTTAACTAAGCAGCAATCCATATTCATTTACTATTTGTCCCTATAATTTCTGCGGACGAGTATAGTTTAATACAATTGAAATATTTTAATAGAACAGCGCAGAGAATAGCACTAAAATGGTTGTCGTCGTCGCAATTCGCAATGTACTCCAAGTTGAATGTGCGAGTAAAGAGATTTGCTGATGATGGAGGTTTAAAAAACGAAAAAAGCCCAATGAAGAAAACCTGTAATATTACACACAACACACAAAAAATGTCAACAAATTTCCCAATGTTTTCCGTTTTTTTTTAACCGAAAATAATATAATTCAAAGTTTTTTCTATTTGATTTCCAATTAATTTTATTCTGCGCAATTTTTCGATAATTTTTTAAGCACTCGACTATAATTAGTAGGTTTGCAAACTGCACAACTTACACAGTGCTTCCTTACTATACTGCGAAATAAATTCTAATACAAATTCAATAAATGGCGGCGGTCCATTAGTGTATAGGGCTTTGATGGCGTAGTCGTCATTTGTCGATTTTTCGATAAAAACTATACAAGAAATCCAATTACGAATGTGTGCATACACGCAGTTGTTCCTGTGTGTATGTAAATATAATGTTTTTTGTTTTGTATAGATTTTATTTGGACGAAATTTCGTTAAATTTTTCGTTTTGTTTTTGTTGTTCGTTCGTTTCATATTGGTGCCCGGGTGACGGTGATGGCTATTTCTATTTTTGTAGGAAACAAATGAGATTGATATTGCCATCTCTGTCGACAATTAACATTAAATTATAATGCTGTGAAGTTGGTAGTCTATAGTATTATTCGTTAAAATACTTATTTAGACGATAAGATATACCGTGTTCACTGTTATTGTTCATCATTATATCTTAACTACACATGCTGTTTTTTTCATTGCTCCGAATATATATTTTTAACCAATTACATATAAAAAGTTAATATTTATATTAAAATTTGATTAGTGGATAAAAATTTGTATTCTTTCTTATTCCTTTTAGAGAAAGATGAGGTAGTTCCATTGGGAACAATGTACTAGTCGCAAGTACTGTGAGTATATAAGTATATTATGACAGCAGTAAAACATAACCTAATTCTTTTTTTGTTTCAATGATAGCAAAATATCCATGTTGTGAATATTAAAAAATGGTTTAGACTAATGAAAAATGAATTAGTGGAATTTTGTTTTTATTACTTATTTTTGAAGGTGCTTAATAATAGCTGCATTCTATCTGGAACAATGTCCTAAGATAACGGTAATGGTAGAGGTTTATGTGTGCGGGTAGAGAAGCGACCGGGAACAGCTAGTATAAATATATATTATTCTAGCTTTTTGGTGGCGCTTCGCTAGTTGCACAGCCACGGATTCGGAACACTTTGCTACCCGCAATAAACTACGTAACTACACGCATTGAGAGCACTTCGTGCACTTGTTTTCAACGCAACTTTTGCCATGTCTAACTTACAGAAACACAGAAATTGATTTTAATACATATAGATAGATACATATCTTTTATTTTCTCATATTGACTACTAAATAAAATAAATAATAAATCAAGGGGCCTATGGCATCCCTAACAGCAACAGAGACAGCTGTTATATATGTCATATTTTGAATTCTGTAAGACACCATTACCCGTCCACCGCATCTCCTGGATTGCTGTGCTGTTATGTCAGGCTTATATTTAGACAGGGTATGGGCCAGCTGCTGTGTAGCTCGAGCTCTATACAGTGAGCTTACATTCCATGAGAAAATTCTTAAATCGTTTATTCGTTTTTGTCCTCCTTCAGCAGTGTATCCGAGGCTGATTTTGGGTTACGTAATAAACATTTTTTACGAGGTGGCTCTACTACTGAAAAGGATGGTTCGATTGGTCCCATTTTTTTCATTGATACTTACCTATTTCAACTTTCATTTGTGGCTCTACTACTGGCAAGGATGGTTCGATTGGTCCAATTTTTTTTCATTGATACTTACCTATATCAACTTTCATTTGTTACCAATTAACAATTAACCCCTCAAACTCCTTCAAATAACTTAGAAAAACGTATTTTTCTGAAAAAAAAATCTTTAGATGCACCTCCTACATAAAGGGGGCGTTTCGGGAAAACAAGGTATAAATAGATAGATATTCAAATTCTAGTTTTTGGACAAGCAAGATAGATAAATAATATTTTCTGTCTATACACATCAATTAAAAAAGCTCTCACAATGATGGAATACTTTACCTTAATTATTTTAAGGTTATATCGATTTTGGTTTTGAGAACAAAAAAGCATAAGTTAACAAACTTTAACTTTTTCACGAGAAATACAGTATGAAGATGAAATATTTTTTGTTGTTGTTAAAATGTATTTTAGTAAACAAATTTCGAATTTTTAATTTTTTCCATTGTGAGATCTCTGGCATGTTGAATTCGGAAGGATCTTAAATATCTGACACACAACAACGTATTTTCCTTATGCCTTTTTCGATACTAAAACAATACACAAAATGAGTTTAAAAATGACATATTTTTCGTGGTTTTTTTGGTGAATGCTTTGCATATAAAACGCCAAACCGAAACCAAATTTGAGAAGAACACAAATTGAGAAATTAGTCTGCTTGCTCACTCTTCGCCATATTGCTGAGTACAAGAAACCTTATGCCTATGCCTGAACTTCGGCTTCAACGTTTCGTTTGGCAATCGTAAAGAAAAACGTAATGCTACGTAACGAAACTACAAACGGAAGCTCTAGTTCAAAAGTGCTGACCATTTGCTTTGCCTGACAGCTCAACAGCTGTGAAAAAACGACAATAAACAAAATTATTTCGAGCGGGAAAATTAGTTATATGAGAAATGTCATTCAATGCAAATTCATTCATGCCTGAAACACAAACACGCTTCAACTTCGGCTTCGTTGTGTACGAGCAACCGCTTTGAAGTTGCTTTGAATGACATTTCTCATATAACTAATTTTCCCGCACAAAATAATTTTGTTTATTGTAGTTTTTTCACAGCTGTTGAGCTTTCAGGCAAAGCAAATGGTCAGCACTTTTGAACTAGAGCTTCCGTTTGTAGCTTCGTTACGTAGCATTACGTTTTTCTTTACGATTGCCAAACGAAACGTTGAAGCCGAAGCGACATTGTGATAGGAAGCATTGAAATCCTATGGCTGAACTCGTAAACGTCAGGCGAAGCCGAAGCTGAAGCGTGTTTGTGTTTCAGGCATTACCCGTCTATTGCCGATGAGTAGTATAGTGTCGGTTACAAAACCTATAAATAAAACGCAAACTCAAACCATACCACAGGTACAGTTTGCAAATAAAATGGCATAACAAATACCAAAAAACCGAGAGAGAAATTTAAACTTATTCCTGCAATTCGTAATTTGTGTTTTTCCTTTGATTGTTACAGATTGATTTTTTCGGTTGTTACGAATTCAATGCAAATTAATAGCTCCTTCGATTTGCAGGATATAGTTAAAATTTCTTTTTAGTGGTTTGATTTGGCAATCTATTTACTAACTGTATCTTGGGTTGGTTTGATTTTACATTTTATTTGCAAATTTTTGTAATTGTTTCGATTACTCAGCAATATTGCGAAGAGAGGTCTTGCCGACTAATTTCTCAGTTTGTTGTTCTTCTGAAACTTGGTTTCGGTTTGGCGTTCTATTTTCAAAGCATTCATCACGAAAACCATTTGTAGCTTACTCGTTGTTATTGTTTTAGTTAATCTAAAGAATGCATAAATAAAAAATAGCATGATATAACCGTTGTAAAAATACATCTGAGTGTTGTGCGTACTTTCTTTTCTTTTTTACTGATTGTGATCTCCGCGTTGTTCTTTTGTGTTTTGATTACTCTAATGGTAATATGTATTTTGAATTCTAATTAAAACCAAAGAAGTTAATTTGTAACACACAAGACACATAAACTTGGTGTATTCTTTAACACCAAGACGTGTTTGTGTCACAGATTGAACTGTGTGGTCAATTCGAATTCAACAATAGGCGTATATTATTTGGAATTGGAATAAGGAATTTGAATGTCAAAACCAGCCAAACAGCAGGTTTTCAAATTCAAAGAAGGAATTCGACACTGCAATTGTTGTTGTAATTCCCTATTCCTCGGCAAATAAAATACGGCTATTTTTTTGAAAGGTTGACCAACAGCCGTAATTCGATGCCGATTTTTTTTGATTTGGCTCCTACGTCCTACCTAATAAAAACCGTACTCACATTTCGGTTATATTTAGCACATAATTAGATGCAGAAATATATTTGCTACTACTTCAATTCATAATACTTCTCACTTATTTTTATATAAATGCAATTTTAATTTTCGTCTCGTATTAAGGAAATCTTCTTCAATGAGGCCATCTCACTTTTTGTTGCGTTTACGTTCCACGATTTTTAAAAGAAAAACGGATTAAACGGTTTTAATTAAATTAATAATTTATTCAATTTTATGACAAAACAAACTCCTAGCTTAGTTAAAGCAATATGTGTTGTTATATATTGAAGCAATAGCTGGGTCTTCTGTTTCGTAAATTATAAGAACGTCGCGAAATTTGTCCAGTAATTGTAACAATTGAGATCGGCGCAAATTCTCAAAGTACATGATTTCCTCCAGGTGATGCTCGCTTTTAAAATAGCCTGCTTGGTGAAGTTTTACCATGAGAGACAGATCGTCTACGTTCATCGAAGCAGGAATGCGACGTATTGCAATCCGATCCGATTCTTGGAAAACATTTAACAGCTCTTTGACCTTTTCTTCGTCTTCGATTGACGCTATGCTATCACAGTTTTCAGTACTGAGCGATGCCGTCATACTGTTTAATGAAATGATGAAATTAAACAAGCGCTCTGATTAAAAAGCTGTCAACGAAAAGCGCTCTTTAAACTTAAATACCAAACCTGTAATTAGACTTGTGACTCGAGGACGGTTGCACTGCAATGTTATCGGACGTAGTTGATCCGGCAGCCGAGTAATGATCTTCTGTTATAGACCGGCGGCTTGTGTTTGGAACTGGCAGCGGTTGACTTGACATACTCAGTAGAGAACCGACATTGCTAAAATGAAATTAAAATTATTTAAAGGACAAACCGCTGCTATCTTAGTATATAGTCAACGTTAAATACAGTTCATCATCACTTGGAGGCCCTGCAATACTTTGAAGCATTTCATCGTTTTCCGAGAGAGCCAAGTCGTTAAAATCTATAGAGAGGTCGTCAAATTCACAGCCATGGTCGCTTGGCATAAACTGTACGTATGTGTGCAGCTGCATGAGTAGATGATGTTGTAGCATCCAGAGGACCATTTGTGCTAGTATACCTTGCCGGGCTGGTTGCTGTAGAGGTGTTGTTAAATGTCCTATTGATGTAGGCAGCGAAAAGTCCGAGATAACTTCGAACAACGACATTCCTGGAAAGCGGGTACAGAACTTTTCAACCAGATGCGACTTTGTATGGAGCGGAGCATCGGGTGCAATGACGTACACATTTGTCTCGCAAAGCGGGTAAATAATTGTGGCTTTAGCCCAGTAAACTAGATGACCAACCAATTTGTTTACGTGTTCAATAGCCAGATCTGCATCAGACGCCATGTTTTGCAGACTCATAAGGGGATTATAAACTTCCACTAATTGCAGGAGCATTCTAGCGCCCGACGGTGGCACACAATCTAACAGTTCGGCAAAGTCAACTAACAGCAACATTCCGTGATAGGGTTTTAGCGACTTTAAGCAACGATCTATTGCTTTGGGCTCAACCATGCTACCTTTTTTGTGTGACTGATGTGCCTTCTGTGGTAGGCAGAAGCTAAGTGTTAGATACTGGTTGATTGTTGTGTTGAGCAGGCCAGTGGTACAGAGGTCATGATAAATAGACTTAATAGCTTGTGCTAATGTTGATTTCTCCGAAATCAAATCAAAGGATAAGTATTCGGCTGCTCCATTCCAACTACCGTTGTTCTTTTCCTGTTCTATTTGGGAGGTTACTTCATCTTGAGTCTTCATCATTATGCTTATCTCATCGGATAGGTACGCTATGCGAGCCTCTTCCATTTTCAGGGACAAACCCAATTTTTTGCTCAACTCGTAGTAACTTTTAACAATTGAATAACTTGCCTGTGCATGCAGAGCGAACACCACATTAATGAGTATTTGGTGGCGTTCGTTCGTTTGTGGCTTACGAAACTCCTTACGCTGCATAAGCGTTGGGTGACTTACAAAGCGAACATCGTTAACTTTCAGTTCAAATTTCTGGTTGCATAGCTCCAATTTGACTGCGAACAGTGTTGAAAGAACTTCATCAGTAAACCCAGACAGTTGACCTTTGCTGATATTAGAGGCGTGTTGTGGAGGTGTCTGTAAAATATCGTCAACTGTTGCGATAGAAAATGGATTACGTCGTTTCTGTTCAACAACAAGGTCACATGGTTGACGTTCCGACCGATAAGGATAACGAAAAAGCAAACGATCACCTTTGCTATCCGAATTCACGAGGATAACAGCGAGGGGATTAACTTCCATTCTGAGAAGCAAATGCAACAACAGAATCCAATATCCAAGTAAACAAAACAGAAAAGATTTTTGTGTAGTAAAATTTGAAAAATAAAAACATCGACGATGGATATGTTCGCGCAGCATATTGTTTGACAAAACTTATGTTAAAAATTTAGAATACTTCTTGGTATAAGAACTACGGACGTTCAAAAAAACTATATCAAATAATAGTAAGCGAGGAAAGTGGATGATATCATAGTAATATACGTTATTTTTCACGACCAAAACCTGTTTTCCCGCTAAACCGGTTATGCGCAATGCAAAATTACTCTGGGAATGTGTGTTCGCAGTGACTGCAGTAAATAACAAAAGTATTTTCTATGTTAACACACTATTGTAGATAATGCCTACTTTCGATGATAGGTTATATAGCGTAGGAAGCAGTCAATTTCGAATATGGTCATGTGAAAAATAATTGATAACTTCACCATAATTCACGACAAGATTACCATGAAATATTGTTTAGAATGAAAATTGTATGACGATGTTAGAAAGGAATTTATGACAAGAACATGCTGGCGCTTGAGCAATCCAAAATAAATATTTAGGGAAATATGTTAGCTGAACTTATAAAAACACCAAAAATGGATTCACGAGTCCAACATGCTACGCGGACATGTCCCACACTACGAAATAAAAGAAATTATTTTTCTTTAGTATTCAAAAGTATGCTGTATTTTATTTGGGATTTGAATCCGAATTCGAATGTAAAAACCAGACAAAAACAGCAGGTTTTCTTATTTCAAAGAAGATATAGATAGTGCAATTGTTAGCTGTAGCCAGGCAGGATTTCAAATTCCAAAGAAGGAATTCGACAGTGCAATTGTGTTGTAATTCCTTATTCCTCGGCAAAGATAGCCGTATTTTATTGCCGAGGAACAACAAAAATTGCACTGTCGAATTCCTTCTTTGGAATTGTAAAAACCTGCTGTTTGGCTGGTTTAAATATTCGAATTCCGAACTCGCTCGGCAAATATAATGCAGCTTATAATACAGCTAACATGTTGTCACTGGCATAGGTGTCGATGTCGATTGTCGATTTGACTTTTCGACATAACACCACACCGACATCGCTTTTTTCCAGTATTTTTTTCTTCATAATTAGTAAGTTTAATTAATTGTAAATCTTACAAAAAATTAATTTTAAAAAATATAAAAATAAAATCTTGTGGTATTCGATTTATTGAGGTGATTTTTATACTATTCACCACAATATAATACTAAAAATTTTTAGTTCGCCGAAAAACTGTTACAATATATATAGTTGACAGTCGCAAAAGCGTTGAATTATCGCTTTACTACTTATGTCTCTGTACTGATACTGTACACTCGATTGCGTCGGCGCAAGTTAATATTTTGCGACCGGTTCATCGAAGATATATCACTAACCTTAGAAGAGCGCACAATAAAGACATATGGTTTATGGTTTTAAGTTTAAATTCTGCTAGCAAAGTATTAAATTGTGACAAATGTTATTGTTATTATATTGAAGAGTTTTTTTTTGCTTATTTCTTCCCACGCAATTACAACTGCAATTTTATTTTTGTACTAGCTGACCCGACCGACGTTGTCCTGTCCCACTTTCAATTAATTTGTTTGTGATCGTTTTGTGAACTTGTGAAAAGCTATTTGTTTTGCAATATCGCGTCACAGTATTAATCACATCAGTATTAGCAGAAATACCCGGCGTTTCCCGCTGTCCCATCCCACTGACCCCCGCCCTCTGACCACCCGCCCACTGACGCCACGCCCACTTACACCCGCGTTTCCCGGCTGCCCCATCCCACTGACCCCCGTCCACTGACCTCACGCCCACTTACACCCCACTAACTAAACAACTCACCAATCCAGAAAACTATAGAATCAACTCTTATACAGGCAAAAAATGTACACTTGTTCGAATATTCTTTATATGAAGATCATATACAGGGAAAACTACATTTTCCACCCCAGCGCCAGCCGTTTAGGAGGAGTTCAGTGACATACACACGTACAGAAGATATGTTTATTTTATATATATTTTTAAAACTATTAATTTATCGTTCATTTTACGAAACACAATGACAACGAAATTAATGGCAATCACTGCCCCATTGGCAGGTTTACTGCAACGCCCATCTGAATTGTTTTGACCACACGGTCTTAAAAAGACAAATTTTAGCTGTCGCTCACGCCGCTCCTAGTGGGCGGTGGCCCTAAAGATTTGAAATGTTTGAAAAAAGGTGCTTGATAGCGGGTGCCGGCTGATGGTGAGGGTAGGACAGACCTATTAAAATTCCACAATATCTCGTAAAATTATAAAAAATGATAAATATAAAATAACGGAAATCAAAAGTTAAAAACAGATTCTACGCCTCTAAATCTATACCTCATACAAATGTTTGCTTATTAGTACTATATAAGAAAGACTAAGTTAAATGTAAACTTTGGAACAGAGGTCACACAATTTGTACAGAAATTTAGACATTACATCGAAATTCTAGTCCTTTCTATGTTCAAATTAACAACACACCAATCCAGATATTTTGCACGAAATATTCGAAAATGTGCATGAAACATTTTTTAATTAATTAAATAATTTAAGTAAATTTATTGACGACTAACTTTCAATTGTTCTAAAATGTAAATACTTTATTGATGACTTAATCTAAATTTTAACTAAAATTACGTTTTGACATGTGTTTTTATTTTATTTTCTGGTAAGTGTTTTATCTATCCCTAGAGGGCCCGTCAACAATATTGTGGATAGGGGAATTCTCGATAGATATTTCGGGTAGGTGGGAAATAACATACTACCGGCGAACCAGACAACAATAGACGGTCGTGTACCGAAAGAATGCGATGCAAGGACGAACCGTACAGCAAGAAGATATTTTACGGACGAAGAAGAACTTGTACGTGAAACCAATTCGGTCTTTAAAAAAGGCATAGCAAGCATTAAACGCCGAGAAAATCCATTGGTATACTTAAGTAAGAAAAACTGCTTCGAGTCTTCGCTAGGGATCGTGCACAAAAGAAGACGTTATGGAAGTCGTGAAAACCCAAGGTTTTAAAATTATTGTCGCCGTAAATATTATTAAGAAGAAAAGCTACATACGGAAGGAGACAAAGAAACCAAAGTCAAACGCGGCCTTTCACCTTTTATGCTTACCTTTGATAAGACCGAACACGGATGATATTTATAAAATAAAAACGATTCATATATATCTTATACCACGGCGCTTATATTAGGGCGAGACATTGTAGACAAATATAGCAGACTTCTAATGGCTTCGCGATAAGGTGTGGATTTTTCCAGCGGCCTGTCTGTTACGAGATTTTCTTCTTCAGCTATCATTCAACGTTCCATTGGAGTAGAAGCACGATTAACAAAATTAAATTTGAATCGTTGTAAAATGTTCTCGGTGTACTTTGTTTGATTTATACAAACATACAAAGTATTTTTAGTAACTTTATTATTTTGTCATTGCAGTACTTTGGAGCTTGCTTCAAGTCATATAGGCTTTTGTTTAACTTGCATATGTGACTGGTACCATCATGAAATCCTTCTGGTTGATACACCAATATTTTCTCTTGTAGATCTCCTCTCTTGACGTCAAAAGTCATCAATTTCATGTTGTTGGATGCAGCAAAACTGAGAGTCAGGCGAATTGATACATAGCGAACAACTGGTTTCGATGTGTATATGTCTTTTCCTCTTGTCTTAAACCTCTACCCACAAGTCTGGCTTTGTATCGACCATCATGTTTCTGACGTAATATCCAACTACATGTCAAGGGCTAGATGTTGTCTGGTGCCTTTACCAAGTTCCAAGTTTTCGTTTAGTAAGAGTTCTACCAAAGAGTCCGCGGTTTGACGCAATATACACCGCCTTCCACATACTGCAAAGACAAAGAGGGTAATCTGACCACCGATCGTAACGATCGTTACAGCGATTAGAAGAGCACTTTCATGAGTTGTGGCCAGCTAACTGAGGAATCGTACTCTCCACCAATGACCGAAGACCATACTATGCTGCCGGCACCAAGCATAGACGAAGCCCCGGGATCAGATGGGATCCCAGCGGAACTGATAAAAATAGGAGGCCCCACATTACACCAAGCAATTCATGAAATAATAGTATGGGAGAAAGAAGCGATGCCAGACTGGTAAAGAGGCATGATGTGCCCCATACGTAAGAAGGGAGATTTGACAAAATGTAGCAATTATCGCGGTATAACGTTGTTGAGTTCTGCGTATAAGATTTTCTCCTCTATCCTTCAAGATAGGATTGGCCCATACGCTAAAGTATTCATTAGTGTGTGGCTTTATCCCAGGCAAATCACCAACTGATCAGATTTACACCCTCAGGCAGGTGAGAGAAAAATGTCTTCCTCTAAAGCTAGAGAGTACTGAGCGTACAATAGCGTACCGAATCTCTGGCTGTGCGGGTAGCAAAGCGCACCCGGAAATATTGGCATTATCTAGGGTTTCAATAGCTGACATCCTGATTGGCTAAAAATCAAACAGACTACAATGCAAACTTCGTTGTTAAAATGACGATGGCGTAATTTACGAATAAATGGGGGTTGTAGGGATGTACCTTGATTATCACATACAATGTGATAACTTCTTTAAGAGTGGAAGGAAATGGAACCAACAAAAAAATTCTATCATGTCGTTATGATCTATATCGAATAACAGCGGATTTTTTAATCGACCAGCAAACTGTGCTTTTCGTGATTCCAAGTTGAACAGGAAAATGAAATCTCAGAAACGAAAAATTCTCATGAGGTGAGGTGCCTGGATTTCACTTTATAATGAAAAAATATTGAATTTATTAATAACTTGCCTTGCCTGGCTGCTCCCACCACACAACCCTCCCTAACTGACCATCAAGACCCTTCAAGACCCACCATGAGATTTAAATCCGGCGCTCTTGTTGGAACACCCTCTATTAAGATTTAATTATCGAACTGAGGAGTTATTAATAATCCGTTTCAGAAGATAATAAATTATTTCAATGCAAACTTTTTCGAAAGCAAACGAAACCTTTTCCAAAGAAATAAAACTTTTTCCAAACCAAACAACACTTTTTCAAATCCATATGAAGCTTTTTCAAAATCAAAAGAAACTAAATTTTTTTTTTCAATGGAGGGGCTGCTTGTCAACTGCTTGTGGCAATTTCATTAGCATATTTGTGATGTAATAGTTTCAGTCGTTTCGAGTTTCTGTTTGTAAAGCCTCGTTTATCACATTCACCATATCCAAATGTCTAAAATTTTCGCTTATAATTCTTCGAGCATTTTGAATTTAAGTGCAAACATCAATGTTATCGGCAAGTATAAAAATTCATATAGAAAATGTACATTTCATTGTGCCTATGATGATCGCACCAAAATGACAGTAGGACTTAGAAACCGATAAATATGTCAAAACCACTAGACCGATCAAAATAATTAATTTTCACGCGTCCATAGCCGAAAGTGACTGTTTCATACGCTATAAACCAACTTCGAAAGTAGCCCATAACAACACTAGTTATGTTATCATATATTTGTTATTTACTTCAGTCACAGCGAACACACATTCTCACATTTCTGCTTCTCTCTCGATTTAGCAGAAAAACCGGTTTGGACGCGTGAAAAAAGCGTACATTACTCGCAGAAAAGTTCTCATCGTGCTCGTTAGATTGCCGACTTCGACCTCGCACGATAAACTTCACTTTCACAAAGTTACAGTTATTGAGTTTCGTAAAATGCGTTTTATGGAGTATGTAATAAACGAGGGGTTACAAACACTAACTCAAAACGACTGCAACAATTACAACACAAATATTCTAATGAAATTGCCACAAGCAGTTGACAGGCAGCCCCTCCATTGAAAAAAAATGTAATTTCTTTTGATTTTGAAAAAGTTTTTTTTTAGTTTTGAAACAGCTTCATATGGATTTGAAAAAGTTTTGTTTGATTTGGAAAAATTTTTGGAAAAGGTTTAATTTGAGATTAAAATCCTATACACCATTTCACGACAAGTTGGTAACGTAAAGAGCAACGAATACATTTAATTAAATTTTTTGTTTTTATTTTTTTCTTAGTTGTGTATAATTTATAATCATTATCAATATTTTTTCTATTTTGTTTTTGTTTTGATACGACTCATAGTTTATAGTAATGGTAATAATAATGTGTGTATGTATGCTATAGTAAAATATTAACGTGTATATGTAGAATACATAGTTTATAAGTGTAATTAATTTTGTATTTGTTTGTATTATTGCAAAAGAAGAACTTTTTTATTAATTCTACGTAAAGTGGTGCCTCTACTGCTGACTGAAGTGCAGCAGGCATACAAAACAGCATGACAAATAAATAATTTTGGGTTTTTTTTTTGTTTTTTGTTGTTGTTTGTGTTGTATAATCATGCCATGTGTGTAGTATTGCTGTTTTAATTGTGAAATTATATTCATCTGGATGTTGTCGATGTCGATGTTGTTGGTACTTTTGCAAATGTTGTTGGTGCGGCTACCGCTGATGCTTCGACGACTCCTGCTACTGTTGTTGTTGCAGTTTTTATGCAGTTTGCAGTTTTACCTATAAAAATGAATCACGATGTCGGATTGTTGTTTTCCCCATTGCTTTCGTGGATATTAGCTCCGTTAACAATGAAGGATGTGCCTAACCCGTATAGATGGCCGCAGTATTTAGCGTTGTCTATGTTATCCTCGAAAAACATCTACGGAGACAAAGAGATTTAGAAAGACAATTGGGATAAAGTGGGGTGCGGTGGTAAGGGGTGGGTTATGAAGCGTAAAGAAAAGAAAATGGACAAGAAATGAATAGATATAGAAGACATAAGAGAGATAATAACAAGAAACAATCAATCATATAGTTTTATGTAAATGAATACATAATAAAGTATGCAATATTAATTGTGCTGGAGCCGTGAGTTTGAGTATTCTGAATTAAAAATCAAAAAACCAGTTTTTATGTTGTTCGTATGAACTTCTTTTTTAGTTTTAATAATCAAGTTCAAATTCAATAAAAAAATTAACTATTTCATTGTTCTGTTCAATGAAGTATAAACCAATCCAAAAAATGAATTTAGCAACTGATAACAGCGATAACAGATAAAAAAAACAATCAACCAACAAATGGAAAAACCAAAGCGGCATAAAATGGCCGCGTTGTACAAATTTAAATTCAAGAAAAAACAAATTCAAAACTCGCCAATTTTAAATAAATACAAATACAATAAATTCAATAATTAAGAATGAAAAAGAAAAGTTGGTAAATAAAATGAATGCAACTATTATGCGCGGTGACATAGTGTAAACAATTAATGTGTTGCGTGTCGCCAAGGATGTTTGCAACCGATCCAGAAGGATCATAAAATAAATGAATTAAAATCAAAAGAATAACATGAGCCTATCTATCTATCTAGGCACAACTACTGAATTCAATAGCATAGTCTAGATACGTTGATGTAGGTTCAATGTTAAAATTCTTATCAGTCGTTAAATTGTGTACCTCACGCATTTTAAAGAATGCCATTCCAGTTAGCAGAGCATCGGATCCGGCCTGATGTTGCGGTCCGACGCGGCGCAGTTCCAGTTGATCGGCGACTTCCTGAAGACCACCCTTTAGATTTTTGCACGATTTCATTAGATATTTAATGTCATAGATGTTGGGAAAGTACATGCGTAACAAGTCGAAGAATTCACTCTCGTCTGCTGGTAGATTTTGATCGGTTAACAATTTCAATAAATATCCAAAGTCATAGCCAGAATGAAAGCATAGCCATTTAATGTTATCGACGAGAACAATGCCCGACGACATCAGCAATTCGGCAAAGTCCAGTGGATCGATGCCATCTTCTTCATGCTTTTTAAACTGAATGCCAGAATTTTGCAAGAGATCAATTGAATCTTGTGCGTACATATCCTCGCTGGAAATAACAAGTTATAATTACTATTGGAAGTAGGCCTGCAGTAATATGGAGGAAATACTTTTTCAAATAAATAGAAAAAAAAAACCATAAAATTTAAAATTTTTCATCTAAATTCTCTAATCGAAGAAATTGATATGGGGCCGCTCGATCCTGGGTCATTTTTTATTTTTTTTTATTGTAGGAGAAAATAATCGAAAGAGACATTTGACATCAGATTTTAAAATTGAAAATGCTCAGATCATTTTATTATGAGCACTTAGAGCACGCTCATACTCTAAGCAAATAAGAAACACGAGCATTTTTCCTGAGAACTCTTTGACTGCTCTGAACTAATTTATGAAAACGCGAAATGACAGAATATTGTGAAAAGTTGTTTTTCTATCTGTAAGTTGATATCGACAACAAAAAACGACATCAATAAAAATACAATTCAGTAAATAAGTAAGTTGAATTAAACATAAAACATTTATGTCTCGTTTGATTTGCTGGGTTCGTTTGTGCGTGAGCTAAGATTTCTCTCTGTTTCCACCACCAAAACCAAGCAGCGCAGCCGACGACTGTATCTGATGCCACTATATGGGCCCGGCCGAACCCGGGGCCCGATCACTTGTTTATTGGGTATACACATGTGTGTAAAATTTGAAAAAAATCGGGTAATTTTTATTTTAAATTTGTATGGGAGCCCCACGAACCCGGGGCCCGATCACTTCAAAGTTTAAAAGAAAGTATTGTCACCGGAAATACACATGTGTAAACAATTTTAGGAAAATCGGGCTTTAGGAACTGCGTTAAAAATTGATAATTAAAAAAAAATTGTATGGGAGCCCCCCGACCCCGGGGCACGATCGCTTCAAAAATTTTACAAAAAGTTTTGTCCATCGGAGATAAACATGCATATAAAATTTGAATAAAATCGGGAACTTTTTCATAAAATTTGTATCCGTGCCACGGGCAAGTGAAGTTAATATAGAGAATTTAAAAATTTAATGTTACTATTTCATACACATAATACTAGCTTCTCGCGACCATTTGTGTTGTGCATGTATATTTTTGCACACACATGGAAGGGACCTACAATTTAAGGCCGGATCCGAAACGGCGAATTGAGAAGCTTTCCGTGACAAGTTATTACTCTCGGACGTTTGTCAGACATTCGTGAGAGGTGGGACACCGCGGAAAATACTTTTAGTGTTACTGGGATTAGAACCAAGTACCACCTGCTCAGAAGCCATGCACTTATCCACTGAGCCTCGGCGACCACATATTCAGCGTTATTTAAAAATAACTACATTTTTATGAATTATACAGATAATTGCACTCAGACTGGACCATATCGAGAAGGATACGACAAAGAAACTTTAAAATATGTAGTGGTAGTCTCTACTTGCAAAAACCGCTTAAGCGGATAACGTTGCTATTGCCGTTTTATGAAAGAATCCAAAAACCTTAAAGAAACTCTTAAAAAATCCTCTTAAGCCATTATAAAACTGAACTTGTCCTCTTCGCAAGGAAATACAAAATCTCGCATGTAGACCCTCTCTCTATTAAGGGCATTAGCTTCATTAGAAGCTGGAAGCCAAACATACAAGAAAGAGTTCGCAAATGAAAGACCGTACAAATGGGTCAGCTGTCAAACGACATTTGCGCATGTACCGCCAACAACTGTAATCTATTGGAATAGAATGAAAAAACGACTATTGTTGGACAAATCGCGAATCAACACAAAAGTAAAATCAAATTTAATTTTATTTTAATTTAGGCTGAAACGCGTTTTTCCAGATTATTAATTTTACCAAAAACATTCAATTGAGTTAATTCCTCAAAAAATATCCAATTTATCGTTTTTTTTTCTTTTGCTATTTCTCCGGGAGCATAACGAACAAAACAAAAAAAAAGAATTAGCCAAATATGTCGATCCTATCCTCAGTTATGATCGAGAGTTCATAAAAACATTATGATTTTTGCTGTTTGTCCAAATTTTACGAATTTTCTTTGTAATTGTCTTTCCCAGGACCATAACGAACAAAACAAAAAAAGAATTACACAAATAAATCGTTCGAATCGTGAGTTATGGTCACGAGTTCATACAAAAAGTTTTTCTAGTACTTTCCAATTTTTCGGATAGCGTTTCTAATTTTGTCCGCATAAACCTTATTCGGACTATGAGGAACTTTTTAAAATAAAAATGAGCCAAATCGGTCCAGCCGTTATTAATTAACCCGATTTTCTTCAAATTTTATGTATATGTGTATCTTTTTCTTAAAATTTTATAAACATATCTTCGACGGACAGGAATTTTATGTAAAAATTTTGGAGTGAACGGACCCCGAGGCCTGAGGGTGTCCATGAAAAAAATCTTAAAAATTAGCCCGATTTATTCAAATTTTAAATATGTGTATCTCCGATGGACAAAACTTTCTGTAAAATGTTTGTAGTGATCGGACCTGAAGCCCGTTTTACTTTCTTTTACACTTTTTTATAGTAATTATGAAAACTCGGGATTCTTGCAGATTTACCCATTACCGTATCTTCAGAGTCAAAAAAAATCTCTGTCTGTCTGCCTGTGTCCACTCTACAACCCAGACGGCTGAACTTATCGGCATGAAAATTCATATTTGAAAGCTTTTATATAAATTGTGAGGGGACAGATGATTTTGACGGAAATCTGACAGCCGGAAGTGACAGTTTACGACAGTTTTTCGAGTTTCGAGTTCGAGTTTAATTTTTTTTAAAAAAGTAACCCGATTTTCTTCAAATTTTAAACATATGTGTATCTCCGCCCAGAGGTCGGGGGCTGCCATACAAATTTTTCACACATGCGTATCTCTGGTACCAACAGTTTTGGTAAACATTTTGAAGTAAAGAGAGAAGCTGCCTTTTTCTACAACTGATATCAGATTAGTTAAAAAAAATTCAAACTTCGAAAAATCTGAAAATTTCACTTCTAACAATAACAATTTAATTATTTTTTATGATTTTATTTTTTAACAAATCTTTTTATAATATTAGTACATAAGGATACTTCGCTTGCAAGTGCTGACACATAGGACACATAGTCGAATGTTTAAAATTAAATCGATTATTTCTTTGTTAAAGAGTGCAACATGCTACCTGCATTTATAAATTAATGTCACGCAACCTTTATTTTTTTTTCAGAAATGGAAACTACTGCTATGGGCAAGACAAACATTTTTATTATTATAAATTGTATTTACTTACGATAGATTGAATTTAAAATTAAACTGCCAAGTTGAGTAGCCAGGTGGTGTTTTTCCTTCGTCATCCATAAATGTAAGTCCTAGCTGAATTATGCGCAGTAAGTCAACATTGCATCGCAACAGTTGGTAGTGATAGTCTGCGGTCGAGCGGAATTCACCAACCGGTCGAGCTACAACACCGGGAAACTCCGTGTCCATAGCCACATAGTGATATTTCTGGACGACTTTTCGAATGGTACGGAATTCGTCCTCTAAATTGTGCTTCCACACATCCCGTATGCCACATTCTTCATTGCTTGGTATGTTTACTGAATGTCCAGAGTGACCGCCACTAATTGCGGAAGGCATTGCCTAAAATTAAAAATGAAGAAATGTACAAATGTTACTAAGAGACAAATTAAATTTAATATAAAATATGTATAGCATTGAAATGTTGAAATTAAAATAAACACGTTTTGGGGATTGATTGATTGCAAATAAAAAGTAAATTGATATCCAAACTCTTTCAGACGCAACAGAGGTAAATTTTATTGGCCTGCCCGCCTGTTTTTTATTTACAAATTTCGTACCAAAATAAAAAATTAATAAAAGGCGTTCGTTTTCGGTAGTCGCTGTGTTGGGTAGGTGGTGGTAGTTTTTGTATGATTGATTGGTGTGGATCGTGTTGTTGGAGTATTGTAAGGCAATAAAGTATTACTACTACTTACATCAGTTGTTGCTTTAGCTGCTCCTTCAATGGCTTCAGCCACGATGTTTTCAGCCGCCGTGTTATATGCAAACGACGATCAATAGACGTACTCTTGCCACTTACTTAAGCAAAACTAAATAATCAAATATTTTTCAATTTATTTCGAAAATAGTATCCTCGTAGATTTTGTTTTGAAATTTAAATTAACTTTTTTAGTGCAAACTAAAATCAAAGCAACAAAAGGAAGATGCGCACGACTGCAGGTGAAGTCGTTTTTGCTTAGAGATTGACTTCAGATCAATGATTCAAAAGATTGATGTGATTAATTTAAGGTTTGCTTGAAAATGTATTTCCTGCAATAAATAATCAACATTGAATTAAATATTTAAGGTTTAAGTTCAATGAATGCGGGGAACAGCGGGCACGGTCAATTTATCATTAGTCAAACGTAATAATAGACAACTTTTATCAATATTTGCTTGTGTCGGAAGATCGGTAAGTAAGGTTCTTCTATTCATGCACTGCAACCCAATACACCTTTCAACTCTCAATAAAATCTACCACTAAGATTGTGGTTAGAAAAAAAACGAAATTGTTAATCAAAATTTACGAAGGAACATTTTTGTATTTTATGAAAATTGTAATTTGCTTTTAGATGCCGCCTTCTATTGGCGAAAATTTTTATTCCGTAGAAAATACTTCCTGTGTATGCGATACAATTGGCCTTGGCCCCAAGATATTTCATCAGACCACACAAACTTACCCATTTCATTTTGCAGATTTTTTTTCATTCGTTGATGTTCGGTGTTTTTCTGAATACTGTTGAGCTGATGTTTCTAAATTTCTATTGTTTTGTTTCGAGTCAAATGGGCTGCGACGACTGCGATGATTATGGGTAAAGTAAGTTCTAAGTTGAGTTGATTTAGGAAGCCAATCGGTTTTGTTTAAACAATCACATTGAAAATACAAAGTTATGAAATTTGATTAAAAACATATAACGGAATATTATGATTTTATAATATCTAAAATTAAAAGCGACAAAATATTTGTATACTCTTTAATAATAATTCTTTTATGCTTGTAAAATATTGTACTGCAGTTTTTCATGGATAATACACGAACGACAAGCTCACTGCTCACATCTCCAAGCCAGGTCAAGTTATCCACGGCGAAATGAAACTGTCAAATATGAATAGTGACGCTCAGTCAAGTGCGCAAGGCCGTCGTTCACAATAGAATAACATTAGGTTTGTTTTTCCCCGAACAACTTGTTCGAGAGGTCCCTTTACAAAGTTTTTAAAAACAATAGCCGATTGTCTTAAAATTTAACACGTGAGTGTCTCTTCGACGGGCAACACTTTTTGTAAAAATGTTGAAGTAATCAGGCCCCGGTGTCGGGTGGCACCCATACAAATTTTATAAAGGAAAATAAACGGATTTTCTTCAAATTTTATACGCATGTGTATCTCCGATGGAAACACTTTTTGTAAAAAAATTTTAGTGATCAGAATAAAAGGGCTCCCAAAAATTTTTTTTAAGTGTTACCCGATGTTATTCAAACTTTGCACATAGTATATCAATTAGAGAATTTACACGACAATTTTTAATTTTTATGGGTTGTTTTATTTTTCATTAAAAATCTGGTGCCGATTTTTTTTTTGGCTGTCAAGTTGTTTGTTTTCTCTAAAAAAAAAAACAATCTACGATAGATCAGATTTACCCTCTAACAGATCTTGATATTTTGGGAGATATACCCCTCTCTTTACTAACACCAACTACTGATGCCATTTTGCTTGTCACGTTTTGTCATTTGATTTCTGTTCTTTGAAAGATCTGACTTTTCCGTATTTATCCTTTTTTATACTTTACTATAAGAAAACCGTTTTGTGAAATGGAAGAATTAAACAAAAACAAAAAATTACGTTTCAGAATTACATATTACACACACCTGCAACAAAAAATTGTAAACAAAAGATTTGCCGGAAACAAATCTGAGCTCGAGCGCAGAGAAAATATTTTTAACACATCTCTTCGTTTAATTTTTTGGGAAACATTTTTATTTTTTGTGAACCTCTTTCTTTTAATTTTTTGCGAACTCATTGTTTTTTAACCAGGATAATCCCATTATAATATCATTTGATCTGTGCTTTTCAATCGAAGTTTTAAAAAATCAGAGAACGCAAAAGCGCATTTTGACTGCTGAAAAGAAAACATACAGAAATAGGGATTAATTACCTAAAACCTATTTAACATTAAGTTAGGTGGATGTCCTGATATTTTAGTTTTACATCTAGAATATAAATCCTGTTTATTATTAAAATAACTTATATTTATTACTAGCTGACCCGACAGACGTTGTCCTGTCCCACTTTCAATAAATTTGTTTGTTATCGTTTGGTGAACTTGTGAAAAGCTATTTACTTTGCGATATCGCGTCACAGTACAGTACACTTACACCCGCGTTTCCCGGCTGCCCCATCCCACTGACCCCCGCCCGCTTACACCCACGTTTCGGAAAAAAAAGACAAAAAAAGATACCAGCGCCACCTATCGGGTCCAAATTTTGTCAACGACTTTCTTTTTATTTAAATGTTATATGTATATATATAAATATTGTATGGTATAGCGGGTGTTTTAATAGTTCTTATGCTATTCCTGGCGGAGACAAATCCAACAAAACAAAAATCATAAAAATCTGTCAAGCCGTTCTCGAGTTATAAATGGTGTAACTAACCCGACATTGTTTTATATATATAGATTATTTAATTTTTTATTTGTACAAGTATATTATTTATCAAATTAAAAGAATAAATTTACAATAATAATTATTTTTTTATTATTTAATCGTATTGCGTGAAAAAAGTATTATACACACATAAAAATAAAAATCTAAATAAAAACATTAAAAAATAGCAGATTATTTATTCATAGCTAACAAAATTATATATATTATTATTATACACAAAATTAAAAGAAAAAATCTCTTTTAATCAAATTAGTGGCTTGATATATAAAGTAAATTATAACAATTGTAAAGCATATACATATGAACTACATAATATTTTTGCGATTTTGTAATTTTATGACCCTTTGTATTAAAAAGTTAATATGTAGGGTTCAACATGTTTACATTTAGAAGAACAAACATGTTTTGTATAATGTATATATGTACATCTATATGTTAACAACAGGGTTATTAAGTAGTTACAAACGTAATAAATTACGTCAAAAACAATAAAATAATTTGACGTTTAAAGACTTCTTTGACAACGCGTTTACTTCACGATAACATTGACTACGTAGTCATTCATACAATTTTGCCACTAGTTAGCGCTTTTGTAATATGTGCCAATATTAATACTTTTGGCGGCAACCCTTCTTCCCTTATTTTTAAATTCTCTATATTAACTTCACTTGCCCGTGGGTCGTCGGTCGGTCGTCGGTCGGTCGTCTGTCGTGGATTCTTGCGATCAATTTTTAACCCACTTCCCATGGCCCGATTTTATTGAAATTTTGCACACTTGCGTATTTCCGGAGACAACACTTTCTATTAAATTTTGAGGCCCCTCGGGCTGCGGGGTCGGG
Source organism: Nephrocerus scutellatus (assembly GCA_947095585.1). Taxonomy (NCBI): domain Eukaryota; kingdom Metazoa; phylum Arthropoda; class Insecta; order Diptera; family Pipunculidae; genus Nephrocerus; species Nephrocerus scutellatus. Next base: position 75,227,381 of record OX352765.1, on the reverse strand, counting down.
GGGCTCCCAAACAAAAATTTTAAAAAATTTACCCGATTTTCTTCAAATTTTACACACATGTGTATACCCAATAAACAATACTTTTTCGAAAATTTGGTAGTGATCGGGTCCCGGGTTCGGCCGCAAGGCCCTTATACATTTTTTAAATATCTGTACTGGCATCAGATATTCGTCGCCCTTTATGGACTTTGTGCGGTGTGTGCTGCGCAGTCGGCTGCGCTGCATGGTTTTGTTGGTGGTGGAGAGAGAGAGAAATCTTAGCGCACGCACAAATGAACCCAGCAAATGAAACGAGACATAAATGTTTTATGCTTACTTCAACTTACATTTTTATTATATACTGAATTGTATTTTTATTGATGTCGTTTTTTTGTTGTCGATATCAACTTACAGATAGAACAACAAGTTTTCACAATATTCTGTCATTTGGCGTTTTCATAAATTAGTTCAGAGCAGTCAAAGAGTTCGCAAGATAAATGTTCGTGTTTCTTATTTGCTCAGAGTATGAGCGTGCTCTAAGTGCTCAGAATAAAATGATCTGAGCTTTTTCAATTTTAACATCTGATGTCAAATGTTTGTTTCGATGATTTTCTTCTACAATAAAAAAAAATGGCCCAGGATCGAGGGGCTCCCATATCAATTTCTGCGATTAGAGAATTTAGATGAAAAATTTTAATTTTTATGGGTTGTTTTCTTATTACGTCTCTTTTTTGCAGGATATGGTAAAATTTTAATCACGTGATTTGATATGACGTTTTATTTGCAAACTATCCTTGGTTTACGGTTTGATTTTGAGTTTTATTTTCATAGTGCTCCCCGTCGGCAATCGACGGTTATTCAAGATGTCGAAGAGGGTGCAAGCACTCAAGCAGACCTATTTCTCCGTTTGTTCTTGACATTTCAGTGACGACGACGATTTAAGAACATGGTTTACCAAAAATTAATTTAAAAGTGAATACAATATTAAATATTTTCATATTGAATTAAAGTAAGAGATCGGACGAAAATTTTTTATTGAATACCGATTAAATTATTTCTTTAAACTAATGTGAAATTTGGATTCGTTTTGGCGTTCTATTGGCAAACCATAACTGAAACCATATCCAATGTTTTGTTTTGGGTATTGTTTGAGAAAATCGAAAGATACATTAGATTAATAAACATAGCCGTCGATTGGCCTGAAGAGTACAACTATATAATTTAATAATTTGAGCGACTCTCCACTTAAATTGAGCTACTAACGTGAAGAGACTGAATGGTATTCTTCACTTCAGATAAAAATAAATTTAATTGTTACTCATCTGAAGTAACAATACGAGCAGAACACCTCTTCCTCACCACCTTCCACCACACTTCATATGCTCAATTTCGCTATATTGAACAGTTGTTAATCGAACTGTTTCTTCACTATTGTTAACTAAATAGTTAATCCTTAATTCAATCCAATCGAATGAGCATATAACAAATCGAAAAACAGAAAACGTCTTATGTTACGTTCTTGTGCATTCCAGAACCAAGATAAAATAGTGTTATTATTAGTTCGTTTGTAGGGGTTTACTTTTTTCCACATAACTCTAACAATAAAATTACTGATATGCAGGACGCATTAGTACAGCATGCACCTGAAATCTGCCCTACTCTAGAAGATTTCGCCGCTAACGGCAGTAAATTTATCAATATGCTAACTGATTTAAATAATTGGCGCTCAATTCCATTGTTAAATTACACACCTCTTCATGAGTTGAAGGACATGGCTGTAGTTCGCTTTCGAGGAATGATTCAGGACATGCTTGATCCAGAAATTTATTTAGAGCGATATGAAGTACTTGGAAATAACTCTGAAACGAGGCTGCAGGAAGGCAAGTATCGCGATTGTCTAGTTCTGGATGCTGGTGAGCGTGTCAACTATGATAGCAACTCTAATGTTCAAAGTGAACGTCGTACGTTGTTTCTGGTGTCTATACCGGGCATTAATTCTTGGGCATCTGCGTATGAAACAAGCTGTAATAGCAAGCCAGCATCGACATCGACACTAGGTGAAAGGAACAATTGTACTCAGAAACGTCCAGCTATGGATGGAAGCGATTCAGGGGAGCAACAAACCGATATTGAAATGGCTATTGTTGACCCAGTTGGTATTTGTTCAAGCAAACGTCATTGCAAGAATGTAGAATCAGCTAATTGCCAATCTTCTTCCAATGGATTGGGCAGAGAATACCTACTGAATTCGCCCATCCCGGATCGTCCGAGCAAAGCATGCATGGTGAAAATCTACAGTGACTTCGACAGCTACACCTTAAATTCCATTGTTGACGTTTTGGGATTTCTGTCGGTAGATCCAGCATTGGACGCGTCCACAGTTAATGTGGAAATGAGCAGCGACTACGAGAACATCAACGAATTACATGCGCAGAATCCTCCACCTTCACTTATTCCAAGACTGCACGCAATTGCGATACATTTGTTACCGCATGCGAATCCCTTGCTCGATCAGCGCCTTCACAAAGCTGATACTTCTGAGTCGACAATCAATATGGTATCTCTTCAAAAAGACTTGCGCATGCTTCTTACGTTGTGTCTTTTTGGTGATGATTTAGCTGCCGAATATTTGCTATCACATCTCATATCAACTGTGTAAGTTGTAAAGTTGTATGCCAATAAAAATTTGACTTCTTACGATGCTTAGTAATTTTTACTTAAATAGATATAACCGTTCCGACATGCAAAGCATTGGTAAGTTTACTTTGAATATATGCAATATTCCAAATGAAGTGCTAAGTGTGGAATATACTCGCGAACTATATGGAATTTTGGAGTTACTTTTACCTGTCAGCCATTATCTCCCGATGACATTGGAAAACATGAATACGGCACAATTCGTTCCAAAGTAAGAGTGTGATCAGTGGATTTTTTACGTTTTATTGATTCACCTTTTTTTTTCATCTTCTTTTTTATAAAAATATAAACTTCCAGGAAAGACTACGAAACAAGTAAGCTCGTATCGGGACTTCTGCAACTCGCACCGCATACACACTTAGTTCTCGATGAAACCCAAATGCAGCAGGGTAAGTTGGAAGCTAATGGCGTTGGTGGCATTCAGAATATCGCATATCTTATTCGTATGCAGCAAATCAAATGTAACTTTCAATTCTACGAAATCGACTACAACACCGACATACCGATTTTAATTCTAAGTGAAGGAAAGAGCATGTTGCCGGTATTTTGTCTGATTTTGATTTTTAATTTTTCTAAAGCATATATATGTATTTTTTCAGAATGACTTTATACTGCCAATAAAAGCCGACCCAAAAACTGTTCAACACATCAGCGAAACCCTAAAAGCAGCCCACCATTATCTTCAACCAGCCAGACTAGATTCATTTCGACGTTACCTCACACAAGCTAAGATCAGTAATTTTCGAATGAACTCAGATGACAGTGAAATGATTCAAACTGATTTTGTTGAAATGCGAAAAGCTAACAGCGTTAGCGGTCCTCAGGATTTGCATGCATTGCTTGTGCTTTCACGACTCCTGGCAATTGCAAGAGATAAAAAAGTCCTCGATAAGGAATCGTGGGAGCTTGCCAAAGAAATGGAATCACAACGCAAGCAACGTGTTCAGGAGCTACCAAAACCAAGTCGAAGAGTGCGAAATTAGACTTGAATTGCATAATTATGTTCATTTTTTGAAAATTATATCGTTTTGAAATTGTTTTAAAAAGATCCGTGGAATTGAATATAATAATAATAGTACACTGCGTCGGTTGTTTAAGTTAATTTCTTTCCGAATTCAGAAGTTCTAGCTTATCACTTTGGATTAAATATCTTAAGCTTAAGATTACAAATTTATTGATTATTAATAAAAATGACAATTTGCGTGGATTCGTTTGCTATATTGCTTTGGCAAAGCCAGCTTGGCTTTACTTTAATTCTCAAAGCAACAGTTTTTGGTTTTACCGTCTTACGGTGAGCATCATAACTATAAAATGGCTTTAGTTTCTTAATCCTAAAATTTTTTTGGATTTACTTTCGGCTTTATGCTTATGCGATTGTTGTTGTAAGCCAAGCTGGCGTTGCCAAAGCAATTAGCCTTTATATATAAATATTTGATTTATATTTCGCTTAAGTAATGAGCATTTCCTCTATTTCGTAAGCATCTTTGACCTACAAGTTGGTTTCCATCATGTCCACGAGTCTCTTTATTTCTCTTCTGTAATAAAATATAAAATTGTAAATTCTATGTAAGCTTAGTGGATATAAGCAAACCTACATTCGTTGAGCTAATTGTTCTGTAGGCTTCATCGATTTCGAAATCTCCTCCGTTTTAGCCATTATCGTGTACATACACTTAATGTTAGCATCCATGCTGTCTGTTAGTTTATTCACTGAGTTTTTGTGTATTTCCACATTGTCCGCTGTAATCGATGAAATCTTAAATACATGGAAAATAAGAAATAATAGGAATATTTGGGGATAATAATTTACATGTCTACCGAATGCAGGAGATTGCAAAGATTTTCCGTCAGATTATCAACAGATGCTGCCAAATATTGTGCATCAATTTCGATATCACTTAAAACATTTGAGTCTATTTGTGGCAGTTGAGGCTGTAAAAAATGTCGTGGCAGTAGCCCTGTCGAGGTTGATGGAGTGCTATTTCTCGATGATGTGCTCGGCTGGTTGGGATCTGTTGAGTTTTACGTGTCAAATATATTTATTTTTAATGTGGTTAGCGTGTCACCTTTTTTCGTTATCGGACTTGATAGTTTTATTTTGTATTCAAGATTCTCGGCTACAAATTGAATCATATCTCCCTCCCGGCTGACAGTGCCTTCGAGCTCATACGGAAATGCTGTAGTTAGAGATATTTTTTACGTAGAAATTTATGATTTATAGCCATAAGTATACATAATATGAACGCACATTTATCACACATCAAGGAGGCAGGCCGCTTTGGAGGACTTGAATTAATTCCCGAATTAACATCATACGTATCTTCGCCTTTATTACTTTCTTGACATTCGTTTATAACTCCAACTTCTAGTACCCGCTCAATTGGTTCATTAGAACTTAATTGTGACGCTGTATAGCCTGATGGAAAAGCGATCTCCGTGTAGGAAGCAGTCATACGATCTGAATTCGTAACGTTGCTATAAAACTCGTCGTCAAAGATTGTCTCACTGATACCATTTCTTGGTCGAATGGGAATATCCTGAAGATTTCTCTTGGACATTTTTGTTGGAAAACTTTTCTTTGTAGTAAACACAAAATATGACAGATGATCAATTTTCATTTCTGACTTTTGTCGTCACTAGTCAGTTGAAATTTAGGTCTGTTTGGGTTTTAGCTCGAACAAGATATTTTAAGTGAGGTTTAGACGATTGGTAAACTTATCCTTAATATACTAATGCCAAAAGTTTTCTTGTAATTTGTTACACATTTTCTGTTTAAAATTTATTCCATGCATTTTCTAACAAATGAGAACTATTAAGTGTATTTTTTATTTATTTAATCTAGAAAGAATCTAGTACAAAAATTGTCGCTTTTTGCGAATCGGTTCGTTCTTTCCCCAAACCGACTCACAACTCGTTTACTAGTGACTAGGTCTTTAAATGTCAAGCAGCTTCTTGCAAGCTAATCACATGCCCGGGACCAGTGCTGCTGTACGTACTTTAATCAATAATATACTATTTTATCGGCCGTACTACTATACCACCAAAAGCTATTACTTTATACTACATTTATGATGTAATTAAAAATCGAAACGATCCTGTATTTTGCAATAGCAAAAATGTGAACAGCAGCACTGCTCTTGATAAAAAACAAAATCAAGTTATGCGAAAGCGTCAGAAAATTATCTAACACAAAACATGATAAAAAAAATACAAGGTATTCTCGAAAAAACTATAACTATCTCTTTCCTTTGACATCTGGTTCAAATATTTTTGTTGAGGGTCATTTCATAGTGCTTAACCAAGTAATTAACAAAGTGCGGTGATCGTGTTGTACGTCATGCGTTAGCTAACTCCTTAACGAGAGAGGAAAGTGGAGATTATAACGATAAGCACTTTTCAGCGAGTAATGTACGCTATTTTCCACACGACCAAAACAATTTCTCTGCTTAACCGCTAATGCGCAATGCAAAACTACTGTGGGAATGTGTGTTCGCTGAAACTGCATTAAATAACAAAAGTACTTTCTATGTTTACATACTAATGTGGATAATGCCTACTTTCGAAGTAAGGTTATAGCGTAGGAATCAATCTCTTTCGTCTATGGTCGTGTGAAAAGAATATATATGTCAAGTTCTTTCGGAGCCAAAAAATGTATTAACTTTAATTTTTCATTTTTTTTCCGGACAAAATACAACAAACCAATTTTGATATACAGCAAAATTAAAAATCTATATTTCTTCTTTCTTCACTAGAAACAACTCATTCACCCTTATTACGGCTGTCAATTAACAATCAATTAACAATTTGTAAAATTTATCAAACAAATGAAATTTTGGTATTGTATAACTCAATTAATAATTGATTTGTTCATTGTGAATAAAATTTAAATTAAAAATTAATATAAATGAGTATCGAAAGTCGATTCGAACGATAATTCTATCACTTAAATTATTTCAAGTGATAGTATCAAACGAAAGTGATTTTTTCATTCACAATCAATAATTGATACAACAAATTCGCAATGGATCAACAATTCATTTGCTATATTGCTTTCAACAAAAAAATTAGAATTACAACAACAAACACATTGGATAGACCAGAAAATGGTTTAGCGTTAACCAAAAAAAATTTGTGGTTAAGAAATATTTAACCACCACCAGAGTCGACTTTTAAAAATTATATATGGATAAGTTGGCAAACACATGAAACAAAAAATTTGGTTAGTTTATGCTGTTGCTTTGATCAGCTGTTAACCACAAAAAATACCTAACTCATTTTGTTGAAAGCAATATAGCAATTAATAATTGACAATCACAATTCATCGTAGTGACTTGATGATAGCAATTATTAAATTTTTAAATCGCAAAAGGGGGAATGTGACACTTTGCAAATATGAGCAAGAGATGCGAAAATTTAAGTTTTTTAAAATAAGAAAGAATTGGCTTGACAGTACAACTGAAGTTGGATGGATGGAATTCCCAATAGTTTCATTAATATCGTAATGTCAAAATTAAAATAGAAGTTACAAAATAAATTACAGGTATAAAATGCAAAAGTATGTATTATGGTTCTTAGGACCTTTTCCAATCAGGTACTTATTTCAAACTTATTAACTTATTTTACACCATTTTAAAAAAATTATGTCTTAAAATGCTTAAAGCGACGATACTTTTTTTTCCAATCAGATACTTATTTTTACATTTGGGCCTAAGGTCCATTTTCAATGCAATACTTACTTGTCGGGACTATAACTTATTTGAAGCCATTAAAGTCACCTCGCCAGCAATCTCCACAATCGAATAAGTCTCCACAAATAAGTATTGGATTGGAAAAGGTGCTTTGGTGAAACTTTCTCACATCTTACCTAACCTAGTTTAGTTTTGAATACGCGAGTTGTCCTCTACATGAGACAAAAGCGAACCGATTCAGATTTTGCACTAGAAATTACACTAACCCAAAGAAAGACAACACCACACCTCATTAAAATTTCTATGCTATACACCTCGTACGTATACCAACTGACATCTCACGCTCGGGTGAGTTTTGCACATTTGGGACCAAAATTCGTACTCTGGAATGTAAGAGAAGACTGAGCTCTATTTTCAAGACGGAATTTCGTCACTCTTAACTGGATTTGGGCCATGTATAAAAGGCACTGAATTTGCTGATACACTCACAAGAAGTGGTTGTTTCGCTGTTCCGGAAGCAATTTTAGGCTTGAGTCAAGCAAGCTTCACTCTTGGTATATGAAGAACTATGGGGACCGACAGCAGCACTGTTGGAACTCCATAAATACTCGTAGCACTCCGAATAATATTACGACCGTCGCGGTCCAAGGCCCAGCTTCTTGCGACCAATTGTGTTGTGCATATATATTTTTGCACACAAATAAAAGGGACCTACAATTTAATAACGTATCCAAACAGCGAATTAAGAAGCTTTCCGTGACAAGTTATTATTACTCTCGGACGTTTGTCCGATATCCGCGAGAGGTGGGGCCGTGAAAAATACTTTTGATGTCACTGGGATTCGAACTTCCTGCTCGGAAGTCTATGAATTTACTGACTTGTACATCTTTTCTGAAAAACTATTATAATAAAGATTCGCTTATTTGTGAAACAAAACACATATAAGTTGATATAACTTTTACAAATTCTCACAGTACATATGTACTTCCATTTTGTAGCAACTAATACTAAGTGAAAAACACCATGCCTAAGATTTCTTTTCATTTTATTAACCTATCAATAAAATCAATTAAATTTAAGATTTTGTATCTACAGTACACACCTTTCATTGAAAAATAATCAATAGTAATATGAGTATGTACTCCTATATAAGCATCATCTTCTTTTTCCATTATTGTTCCATTTTTATACCTAAAAGACAAGACAGTAAAACTTTATAACAAATTTTGTTTTGAATTAATCAAAGTAAAATTTGAAAATTGAATGTTTTTTGAACAATTCATGGAATTTTCTAAGTGAGCTTGGTAAGTTATCATAATTTTTTGGTAGCATCAAATTGAATTTAAAATCATAATTCTTACCTTTCAACTTCTTACCATATATATATAAGTCCCTCTTGATATTCCAACCCTGCGAAATAAATATAAACATAAATTTTCTTTTATTGATATTTTAAAAAGGCCTGTTTTAACAAGGAAAAGGTAAACAAAATCAGGTTTTTTATTTTAAAGCGTTGGTTTTTGGAACAATTCTCTTCATGGAATTTTCATAGCGAGCTGGGTAAGTTTATCATCATTTTATGATTACAACAAGTTGAATTTAAAATCATTATTCTTACCTTTCAAATGTTGTTCAAGTTTTTCAGTTCTTGTTCTCTGCGAATAAAGCGTAAGCTGTCTGAAAATTGAAAACAAAAACTATTATTAGATTCAAACAGAATTAGTGAAAATATTTGCATTAATCATTTCAAACATCAGAGTGGATTTATTGTCATTTAACAGTCAAATGATGGGGAATCCGAAATAATATCATCATTGAAATTACAGTCTTATAAATTGAGAAAGGACAACATATTTACCTGGTTCCACTATAAGTCCCTCTTGATATTCCAACCTCTTTTTATTCCACCCTGCGAAATAAACATAAACATACATTTTCGTTTTTATTTATATTTTCAAAAAGGCCTGTTTTAACAAGAAAAAGGTAAACAAAATCAGGTTTTTTATTTTAAAGCGTTGGTTTTTGGAACAATTCTCTTCATGGAATTTTCATAGCGAGCTGGGTAAGTTTATCATCATTTTATGACTACAACAAATTGAATTCAAAATCATTATTCTTACCTTTCAAATGTTGTTCCAGTTTTTCAGTTCTTGTTCTCTGCGAATAAAGCGTAAGCTGTCTGAAAATTGAAAACAAAAACTATTATTAGATTCAAACAGAATTAGTGAAAATATTTGCTTTAATCATTTCAAACATCAGAGTGGATTTATTGTCATTTAACAGTCAAATGATGGGGAATCCGAAATAATATCATCATTGAAATTACAGTCTTATAAATTGAGAAAGGACAACATATTTACCTGGTTCCACTATAAGTCCCTCTTGATATTCCAACCTCTTTTTATTCCACCCTGCGAAATAAACATAAACATACATTTTCGTTTTTATTTATATTTTCAAAAAGGCCTGTTTTAACAAGAAAAAGGTAAACAAAATCAGGTTTTTTATTTTAAAGCGTTGGTTTTTGGAACAATTCTCTTCATGGAATTTTCATAGCGAGCTGGGTAAGTTTATCATCATTTTATGACTACAACAAATTGAATTCAAAATCATTATTCTTACCTTTCAAATGTTGTTCCAGTTTTTCAGTTCTTGTTCTCTGCGAATAAAGCGTAAGCTGTCTGAAAATTGAAAACAAAAACTATTATTAGATTCAAACAGAATTAGTGAAAATATTTGCTTTAATCATTTCAAACATCAGAGTGGATTTATTGTCATTTAACAGTCAAATGATGGGGAATCCGAAATAATATCATCATTGAAATTACAGTCTTATAAATTGAGAAAGGACAACATATTTACCTGGTTCCACTATAAGTCCCTCTTGATATTCCAACCTCTTTTTATTCCACCCTGCGAAATAAATATAAACATACATTTTCGTTTTTATTTATATTTTCAAAAAGGCCTGTTTTAACAAGAAAAAGGTAAACAAAATCAGGTTTTTTATTTTAAAGCGTTGGTTTTTGGAACAATTCTCTTCATGGAATTTTCATAGCGAGCTGGGTAAGTTTATCATCATTTTATGACTACAACAAATTGAATTCAAAATCATTATTCTTACCTTTCAAATGTTGTATAAGTTTATCAGTTCTTGTTCTTTGAGAATAAAGCGTAAGCTGTCTGAAAATTGAAAACAAAAACTATTATTAGATTCAAACATTATTAGTGAAAATATTTGCATTAATCATTTCAAATATCAGAGTGGATTTATTGTCATTTAACAGTCAAATGATGGGGAATCCGAAATAATATCATCATTGAAATTACAAATTCTTGTCAATTGACAAAGGGCACAACATATTTACCTGGTTTTTGCTATAAGTCCCTCTTGATATTCCAACCTCTTTTTATTCCACCCTGCGAAATAAATATAAACATACATTTTCGTTTTTATTTATATTTTCAAAAAGGCCTGTTTTAACAAGAAAAAGGTAAACAAAATCAGGTTTTTTATTTTATAGCGTTGTGTGTTTGGAACAATTCTCTTCATGGAATTTTCAAAGCGAGCTGGGTAAGTTTATCATCATTTTATGACTACAACAAATTGAATTCAAAATCATTATTCTTACCTTTCAAATGTTGTATAAGTTTATCAGTTCTTGTTCTTTGAGAATAAAGCGTAAGCTGTCTGAAAATTGAAAACAAAAACTATTATTAGATTCAAACATTATTAGTGAAAATATTTGCATTAATCATTTCAAACATCAGAGTGGATTTATTGTCATTTAACAGTCAAATGATGGGGAATCCGAAATAATATCATCATTGAAATTACAGTCTTATAAATTGAGAAAGGACAACATATTTACCTGGTTCCACTATAAGTCCCTCTTGATATTCCAACCTCTTTTTATTCCACCCTGCGAAATAAACATAAACATACATTTTCGTTTTTATTTATATTTTCAAAAAGGCCTGTTTTAACAAGAAAAAGGTAAACAAAATCAGGTTTTTTATTTTAAAGCGTTGGTTTTTGGAACAATTCTCTTCATGGAATTTTCAAAGCGAGCTGGGTAAGTTTATCATCATTTTATGACTACAACAAATTGAATTCAAAATCATTATTCTTACCTTTCAAATGTTGTTCCAGTTTTTCAGTTATTGTTCTTTGAGATTAAAGCGTAAGCTGTCTGAAAATTGAAAACAAAAACTATTATTAGATTCAAACAGAATTAGTGAAAATATTTGCATTAATCATTTCAAACATCAGAGTGGATTTATTGTCATTTAACAGTCAAATGATGGGGAATCCGAAATAATATCATCATTGAAATTACAAATTCTTGTCAATTGACAAAGGGCACAACATATTTACCTGGTTTTTTCTATAAGTCCCTCTTGATATTCCAACCTCTTTTTATTCCACCCTGCGAAATAAATATAAACATACATTTTCGTTTTTATTTATATTTTCAAAAAGGCCTGTTTTAACAAGAAAAAGGTAAACAAAATCAGGTTTTTTATTTTATAGCGTTGTGTGTTTGGAACAATTCTCTTCATGGAATTTTCAAAGCGAGCTGGGTAAGTTTATCATCATTTTATGACTACAACAAATTGAATTCAAAATCATTATTCTTACCTTTCAAATGTTGTATAAGTTTATCAGTTCTTGTTCTTTGAGAATAAAGCGTAAGCTGTCTGAAAATTGAAAACAAAAACTATTATTAGATTCAAACAGAATTAGTGAAAATATTTGCTTTAATCATTTCAAACATCAGAGTGGATTTATTGTCATTTAACAGTCAAATGATGGGGAATCCGAAATAATATCATCATTGAAATTACAAATTCTTGTCAATTGACAAAGGGCACAACATATTTACCTGGTTTTTTCTATAAGTCCCTCTTGATATTCCAACCTCTTTTTATTCCACCCTGCGAAATAAATATAAACATACATTTTCGTTTTTATTTATATTTTCAAAAAGGCCTGTTTTAACAAGAAAAAGGTAAACAAAATCAGGTTTTTTATTTTATAGCGTTGTGTTTTGGAACAATTCTCTTCATGGAATTTTCAAAGCGAGCTGGGTAAGTTTATCATCATTTTATGACTACAACAAATTGAATTCAAAATCATTATTCTTACCTTTCAAATGTTGTTCCAGTTTTTCAGTTATTGTTCTTTGAGATTAAAGCGTAAGCTGTCTGAAAATTGAAAACAAAAACTATTATTAGATTCAAACATTATTAGTGAAAATATTTGCATTAATCATTTCAAATATCAGAGTGGATTTATTGTCATTTAACAGTCAAATGATGGGGAATCCGAAATAATATCATCATTGAAATTACAAATTCTTGTCAATTGACAAAGGGCACAACATATTTACCTGGTTTTTGCTATAAGTCCCTCTTGATATTCCAACCTCTTTTTATTCCACCCTGCGAAATAAATATAAACATACATTTTCGTTTTTATTTATATTTTCAAAAAGGCCTGTTTTAACAAGAAAAAGGTAAACAAAATCAGGTTTTTTATTTTATAGCGTTGTGTTTTGGAACAATTCTCTTCATGGAATTTTCAAAGCGAGCTGGGTAAGTTTATCATCATTTTATGACTACAACAAATTGAATTCAAAATCATTATTCTTACCTTTCAAATGTTGTTCAAGTTTATCAGTTCTTGTTCTTTGAGAATAAAGCGTAAGCTGTCTGAAAATTGAAAACAAAAACTATTATTAGATTCAAACATTATTAGTGAAAATATTTGCATTAATCATTTCAAATATCAGAGTGGATTTATTGTCATTTAACAGTCAAATGATGGGGAATCCGAAATAATATCATCATTGAAATTACAAATTCTTGTCAATTGACAAAGGGCACAACATATTTACCTGGTTTTTGCTATAAGTCCCTCTTGATATTCCAACCTCTTTTTATTCCACCCTGCGAAATAAATATAAACATACATTTTCGTTTTTATTTATATTTTCAAAAAGGCCTGTTTTAACAAGAAAAAGGTAAACAAAATCAGGTTTTTTATTTTATAGCGTTGTTTTGGAACAATTCTCTTCATGGAATTTTCAAAGCGAGCTGGTAGTTTATCATCATTTTATGACTACAACAAATTGAATTCAAAATCATTATTCTTACCTTTCAAATGTTGTTCCAGTTTTTCAGTTCTTGTTCTCTGTGAATAAAGCGTAAGCTGTCTGAAAATTGAAAACAAAAAGTATTATTAGATTCAAACAGAATTAGTGAAAATTTTGCATTAATCATTTCAAATATCAGAGTGGATTTATTGTCATTTAACAGTCAAATAATGGGGAATCGAAATAATATCATTATTGGAATTAAAAAGTCTTATAAATAGACAAAAGGCACAACATATTTATCTGGTTCCGCTGTAAGTCCCTCTTAATATTCCAACATACCACTCTGTGAAATAAATATAAACATACATTTTGGTTTGAACAATTTTATGAATTAAAAAAAATCTTACCTGTAAATTATTAAAAGAGAACCGTTATTTCTATTAAGTATCAGACTTCGTCTATTTGTATGCACTAAAAAAACAAGAAAGTGTCCAAGTGTCATTTTAAACTAATTTAAAATATATAAAACTAATATTTATTGCTATCAGTTTTACTATCAAGCTCAACATTAATTTTTCAGTTAGAAAGCATTTTCGTCATTTAAAACAATTTATATATATTAAGTAGTTAAAAACAGGAATTACCTTTTTATGTAAATTTAACACCAACAGTACCATCATTCAGCAAAAATCTTTAATAAAAATAAAACAGAAATTTATTTATTTATTTATGTATATATACTCCAGTCACACTTTAAACAAGTTTGCTTAATAGAAAAGCACTTCAGAAGATTCTTACATCAATACTCTCAGAGTAGCAAATAAATAGATAACATCATTTGAGCTTATCTTTTAAGAAATTTTAAATAAGTCTTAATACAAATTGGCTTACATTTTAGACCATCTGCGGTATAAGGTTGGTCACAACAGCGGTTGCTCTTTTTTTAAATTCCTCGCAGAAGCTGTAAGGATATAAACTTGATTAGCATAATTTTGTTTTGTAATAGTTTTAACGATTTTTGATAACATTGAAGATCAGTAATTGTTTTACATCAAAGCATTTTGTGTCAGCGACGAAAAATAATAAAAACATCATTCCAAAGTATTTAACAGCATATTTATAAAATAAAATAATATTTACCTCTATAGATTTTAGTTTGCTGAATCACTAGCGGCATTCAGTTCTGACGACCCTAAAAAAACTATTGTTAAAGTTTTAAGGTATAAAGGTCTATATACTCATAACTAACCTTTCGTAAAAAGAAGAGTAAAATTCCATAATCCTTTTGAGGCATTCTGAAATAAGAGAAAAGAAACGACAAACTTCCCACAACTGATACACAAACTCAAACAGAGCACACAAAAGTACATATACCCAGTTACTGATTCATTCATACAGTACATTAACACTTCTCGTAAATTCTGGCCAAACCTGATTTTCTCAGATTCGATTTATTTTCCAAATTTCTTATTTTTTTACAAAATTTTCTAATGAATGTAAAAACCGCAATTTTAAACGGCATCTAGTACTGGTGGTTCGTAACCTTCTGGCCTGTCAATGACGGCACCTTCGGACACAACACCTTCAGTTCCTTTGCCACCACCATCACCGTGCAATTCCAGAAGCTTGGAAAGATCAAAGCGTGGCTTTTTCAAGACCTTTACTTTACGGAAATAAACATCATGAAGTGGGTAGATGCCTTGACAACTTTTCTCGATCTCCTTGGCAATCGAGTCTACAGCAAGTTTGGGCACTAACTCTTTCAAGTCTGCTGCGTTTATCTCACTGGTGATTTTTTCGCTCATCCTTTTGCGGATAGCCCTTACTTGAGATTTTTGCGCATAGCATGTCTTACGCTGTGATTGTTGATCCTTTGCAGTGAATCCAATGCAAAATATGCGAAGCAAGTATCCGTCGGTTGTTTTGGCATCGACATTAGCTTCGATGAGAGTTTGCCATTTTTTGACCATTGACCTATACGAGAAAATTAAATGTTTGGTGAGGGATTATTACTGGTCGAATAGCAAAAATCCAAAAAAATTTAAAATAAATTGTACTACAACGCATGCTGCAATTAGGTTAACCACTGCTTTCATTTATCCAACTTTCGACTCTTCACAATATTTCACTCACCTGTACTTGTCCGTAGTCAAATCCATACCATGGAAGTTGGTAAGGACGTTGCGCTCCTGGACATCTTCAGCAATCAAACGGAACTTGCGGTATGAACGGTCAGCATCGCGATCGTTTTGTAAATCAGCAAGCGAAACTTCGAACACGCGACCCTTCAAGCCTTCCGAAGCAATCTTGGTGCCTTGGGTACGATTAACCAAAGTTTTTCCAATTTGCCGAGTGGTAAACATATTTGGAGCCTTAACATCGTACCAGTCCTTGCGTGAAAATGGATCAATAACCTTCTTTTTACCACCTTTTTTGCCACCTTTGGACAGACCCTTATTTTTACCGACCGCCATCTTTTCAGTTCACACGGAAAAAGATCGAAGCACGTTGATGCTGTCAACGAAGAGGAAGTAGAAAATTTCCAATGAACTGAAACGTGTAAAATAATGAAAATGTTTCGAAAATGTCAAATATATTTGTAAGGGTTAGTTCAGGAAATTTTTAAATGTGATTTTTTTTTTATATACAGAAAAACAGCGCTTCAGCTCAAATTTTTTCTCGCCAAATCGAACACGAAAGGCGAAAATCTTTTGCTTAGATTGTTTTCTTGCATGTGTTGTTATTGTAGTTAGTGAAAATAGGGATAAATCTCCCAAAATATACAGATCATTCTACGCTAGATTGGTGTTTTAGGGGAAATGAACAACTTCACAGCCAAAAAACCACACTGCACCGGATTTGAAAGAGAAAAAAACGATATAAGTAAAATATACAGAGCATTTTCTCACGGCAATTGTAAGCGACAACGGCAAGAACTTTGTGCATGAATTTTAACAAATAAATAAATAACCAAATAAATAAAATTGTAAATGTATTAGCGAAAATTTACACATATACACATGCGGTCATCTTGAAAATTTTAGTTGGTGCCGTTGCACTAGTGGTTAGTGACTTCTAAACAGGAGGTTCGAAGTTCGAATCCCAGAAACAAAAAAGAATTATTCACATTCACCTTTTATTGAAAAATCTAGATTTGGTGTTTCTAATAGAACACAAAAACACTTGATCTGGTTTTGATGTTGGTTGGTTCGTCGGTTTGGTGTTGGTAAACATAAAAATTTGTTTATAAGGTTATGACACAGTTTTATAACCTCACACTCGAAAAGAACCTCACAATAGTCACACTACAACATTAAATTTACGAATGACGCCAACCAAAATGGTGTATTCAGACTTTTAGCTGTCATTTATAAAAATAAAAAATTTAGTGCATTTGGAAAAAAGGGGGGTAAATCTTAAAAAGAAATGAGATTTCTGAAATTTGATCTTGATCAAACAATTTCTAGATTTTTTTGAGTAAATAGAACACAAAAACTTGATCTGCTGGCAATTTTTTCGATTCAGACCAATATAATTGGGGGTATAAAAACTCACATTATCCATATGCCGAGACATTAAATTTATCGCCGACTAATTAGCTATAGCTGTATTGCTTTGGGAAAGCCAGCTTGGCTTACAACAACAATCGCATAAGCATAAAACCGAAAGTAAATCCAAAAAATTTGTAGGATTAAGAAACTAAAGCCATTTTATAGTTATGGTGCTCACCGTAAGGCGGTAAAACCGAAAGCTGATGCTTTGAAAATTAAAGTAAAGCCAAGCTGGCTTTGCCAAAGCAATATCATCATCATCATATTTGGCTCTACAACCGGGGTCCGGTCCTGGCCTCCCGCAAAAAGTCTCTCTACCGGTCCCGATTTCGAGCCGATGTCATCCAGTTTGGCATCCATAAACTCTGGGCGTTGTTGAATGGGCTTGATAGTTATCCGGATATTTTTACTTGGCTTATAACATTGGTCATGGTCAACCTACAAAGTCGTGTCAGTTTATTTGGGATGCCGAATTCTCTCATGGCTTTATAAAGTTCTACTCTGGCTATGCTATCATAGGCGGCTTTAAAGTCTATAAAAAGATGGTGTAGTGAGTTTTGAAACTCTAGACATTTTTCCATCACCTGCCTTAGGGTGTAAATCTGATCAGTTGATGATTTGTCTGGGATGAAGCCACACTGGTATGGACCAATGATGACTTTAGCGTATGGGGCTATCCTGTCTTGAAGGATAGAGGAGAAAATCTTATACGCGGTACTCAACAACGTTATACCATGATAATTGCTGCATTTTGTGATATCTCCCTTCTTATGTATGGGGCACAGGATGCCTCTTCGCCAGTCTTCTGGCATAACTTCTTCTTCCCATACTTGCACTATTATTTCATGAAATGCTTGGTGTAATGTGGTGCCTCCTATTTTTATCAGTTCCACTGGGATCCCATCAGATCCCGGGGCCTTATTATTTTTGAGCCGATTTATCGATCTGCTAACTATGCTTGGTGGCGGCAGCATATTATAATCTTCGGTCATTGGTGGAGCCTCCAATTCCTCAGTTAGCTGGCCATTTATCAACTCATGAAAGTGCTCTTCCCATCGCTCTAAGATGCCTTTAAGATCGGCGATCAGATTACCATCTTTGTCCTTGCAGTATGTGCAACGCGGTGTATATTGCGTCATACCGTGGACTCTTTGGTAGAATTTCCGTGCCTGGTGCGGTCCTTGCTCTCTGTACTGTTCCAGTTCACGAACGAGATTCTTCTCCCAGGCTGCTTTCTTTCGCCGGTGAACTGCTTTTTCATATCTTCTGAGCTCTTTATATTCATCTTCGCGTGCCCGCGTTCTATGAGATTGTTGCATTGCTCGGTACGCAACATTCTTACGTTCAGTCGCTAGCTTACATTCGTCATCGAACCAGTCGTTTCGATCTCTACGACTACTGCCTAAGATGGAGTCAGCAGTACTAATGACAGTATTCTTAAGGCGTGTCCATTTCTCTTCTACGCCCGACATATAAGCCCCAGGACTTACTCTCCCTGTATTTAGGGCGAGTCCTATCGCTTGACCGTAGTTGTTTCTGGTCTCTTCATTGCGAAGGGCAGCCGTGTTGACTCGAATCTGATTCGCGGATGCAGTCTTCCGTGATGATGCAATCCGCGCTCGGAGCACCATACCAACAAGATAGCAGTCCGAGTCGACGTTGGCACCTCGGTACGTTCGTACCGTCATCAGGTTCGGGTTGTGGAGGCGGTCTATCAACACGTGGTCTATCTGGTTGCGAGTGGCTCCATCGGGAGATACCTTTGTGGATATTTTTCCGCGCAAACCTTGTACTCGCAACGACTAAATTATTGCTTGCTGCCATCTCTATGACTCGTTGTCCATTGTCATTAGTGTTCTCGTGTAAGCTATGGGTGCCAATGTACTGCCTGAATACTGGCTCCCTACCTATTTTAAGCATTCATATCCCCCAGAATAATTTTTACATCATACTGAGGGCAGGCATGGAGTTCCCCTTCGACTGATTCAAAGAATTCTTCTTTTTTATCATCTGGGGAATCCTCTGTAGGTGCGTGAACGTTTATGAGGCTTATGTTTTTAAATTTGCCCAGCACGCGAAGGGTGCATAACCGTTCATTTACTGCATTAAAGCCTATAACGGTGTGTTTCATTCTTTTGCTGACTAGAAACCCCACCCCGAGCACATGATGTCTTGCATGACAGCTGTAATATATGTCTTATTCTGATTTTTGTAAGACACCATTCCCTGTCCACCGCATCTCCTGAATTGCTGTTAAGTCAGCATTATATTTGGACAGGGTATCGGCTAGCTGCTGTGCAGCTCGAGCTCTATACAGTGAGCGTACGTTCCATGAGAAAATTCTTAAATCGTTTAGCCGTTTTCGTTGCCGTGGTCGTCGTCGTTCATCAGTGTATCCGAGGCTGATTTTGGGTTCTGTAATAATAATTTTTTTACAGGCGAGGTTACTGGCCTCGCGCCAACCTTACTTTGAAGGGACTAGCCCGATCATTCAGCTTTTCCTGCATTGGAGGAAAATTACCAGCGGCCACCACGTGGAGGTTTGATCGCTGACCGCCATCAGCAATATAGCAATTGTCAAATTGTCAGGCCCGATTTTATGAACGACGATAGATTATAAAAATTCGTAAATTATTACAGGTTTTATTGCAGTTATAGCGCAGTTTTTTGTAAAGTGGTAACACCTTTTTGACGTTTACACTTATATTATAGTTTATACTAACATTTTATGATGTGTGTATGATTAAAAATTTTGATATCACTATATTTTTAAACTATTTTGTACTTACTAATACTCATTTTTCTTTTTTTTTTATTCCATTTTCAATTAATTTAAATTAATTTAATTTATTAAATTCAATCAATTCAATTGATCAATTGATTGAATGATTTAATTGATCTCTTCATAATTCTAAATTTTCACTAATAAATATAATGTTTAAATTTTAAAACGTCAAAATTTATAATAACAACAACACATTTTTTACCCTTTGATTTACCCACAAAAATCAGCAGAGACTAGACAAAAATCTTCAGATTATTTTTCTCTTTTATCGTCGTTCATAAAATGCAAACGACGATTAATCCTCGTATTATTCATTTACTCGCGTTCATAAAATCGGGCCTTATCGTCGTTCATAAAATGAAAACGACGATTAATCCTCGAATTAATCATTTACTCGCGTTCATAAAATCGGGCCTAAATGACTGGATAAAAGCGTTTTCGGTGTGGTGTTAAGTAGAAAAGTCAAATCGACATCGATTTTAATCGGAAACATTTCGGCCAGTGTACAAAATGTTGTTATATTCTCTCAAATCGTTGATTTTTATCAAATATATTTCCAGTATTTTTTTGTGATTTTAATAAGGTGCGTCTAATATAATTATTATAATATAACTAAATTTAAACAAAATAAACATTTTCGTTTTGAAATTAAATAAAACAATTTCGTTTTAAAAATAATTAAATAATATTCCTAAATAAATCTGTGTTTATGATTCAGAGAATGTCGATCATCAATTTGGATCTTTTCCCTACCACCTTAAAAACACAAGAATTAAACATTTGTTATTACCAAACAAATAAATATATTAATTTAATTACAATCATTGAAGACACATATTAAATTTCGTTCTTGAATAAAAAAAATTGCATCGGGTTAACAACAAATAGAATTAAGTTCTTCATATTTTTGTTTTATTGACAATCGAAAGCAATTGACACAAACGTAAACAAACTACACTAACAACTTCAATTAAAAAGTTACTTTTAGTCGACGACAGCATATGTGGTGAAGACCAAGTTGTCATAACAACTTGCAACACCTTAGTCCTGGGGGCCGATTATGTATCAGACGTTTTTCGACTTTCGACTTACGACAAGTCGAAATCCTCAAAGTCGTAATTTCGACATATCGCAATTATGTAAGCATGTACGACAAAAAATTTTTCGAACTAAAACTATTGCCCAATAGCGCCATTTCGAATGTATAGTTTGTTGTTGTTTATACTTGTTTTTGAGTATTTAAAGATATTTAAATATTTAATTTCTTATCTAATTAACAGACAATCTAACTTATCGAGAGAAAATAATATACAAGTCCATCTTCCAATCCATTTTAATGTACGCATCGCCTGTCTGGAACCGTTGCGCAAAAACCCATATCAAAACGCTTCAAATAAAGCAGAACAGAGAATATTCAACTCGCAAGCTACACGAATCTGTTGGTGTATTAAAAATAAATGCTTTAATCGATGACTATCGCCGAAGATTTACCCAAAGCTGATCTTTGTCATATAACTCCAACGTTGCATCGTTACCTATTTAATATTAGATAATACGCATGCACGTTACAATATATGACAGTATATCACTTCCTCCTTAACCCCCTTCCCACAACCAACAATCCCAATAAATTTTATCAATTGGACAATTAGTATAGTAGTTATAGGTTTAAAGAATCTGAAAAGGGTTTTAGTTGCAACTATCCCTGGAAATTAAAATATAATTTAAACAGAAATATTAAAAAAAAATTGTTCCTAGATTTAGTAAATATCATAAGTATTTTATTCTCTAAAATTAACAAGTTTATAATGTTTTATAAGAAAAAAAATTATTTTGCAAATAAATGAATTTCAAATTCAATTTATTTTTGCATTTCTACGGTATCCGTAATTACGGTATTTTTTTAGTGTTATTTTTATAAATAACAATAAAAAAATTAAAAATTAAAAGTTATTTACACGCTTGATTTCATACAGTAATAATAATTTTAATTACATTTATTTCCCAGTCGAAATACAAACAGGTGTTCGACTGAAACACCAACAATTCAGTCGAAACTTGCGACAAAAGTGACGTCATTCAAAACTCGATGCATGAATAATTGAACCCCTCAACAAACGACAAAATAGCTGTATTTTATTTGCCGAGGAATAAGGGATTACAACAACAATTGCACTGTCGACTTCCTTCTTTGGAATTGTAAAACCTGCTGTTTTGCCGGTTTTGGCTGGTTTTGGCTGGTTTTGACAATGGAATTCCGAACTCGCTCGGCAAATAAAATGCTTGTTAATTGTAACATTTTGTTGCGCAGTCCGCAGTGTTGTCACTCCATAAATGAATGCGAAATTTTTGTTGATTTCGTCATGAAAACTTTGACAGTAAATTTTACCGGGAAAACTATTTAAATATTGACAGAAGTGGCAAAAACCAAAAACAACAATAGACTTACAACAATCAAGCAAGAACAAACCAAAGCTCCTTAATTTTTTATGTACAATAAAAAGAAAATAAGATAACATGAAATCAGACGAAGATATTGAGGAAAAGAAAATTTACGCTGGACTGGAGAAATATTTTGGTCACAAATCTTTTAAAAGTGACTTGCAGCGATGTGCTGTCAAATGTGCCGTCATATGTAAGAAATGTTACGGTTTTATTTCTTTTATTATGTAGTTAAATTATGATTATGATGTTTATAATTATTCAATTCAGCAAGACAAGATATATATGTATCGATGCCAACAGGATCTGGCAAGTCGTTGTGCTTCCAATTGCCCGGAATTTTGGCCCAAAATCAAATTACTATTGTATTTTCGCCATTACTTGCTCTTATCAAGGATCAAATCGACCATTTGAGCAACATTAAAATTGAAGCTGATTCCCTGAATTCAAAAATGTCGCAAAAAGATCGCGATCGGGTCATCAACGATCTTAAAAGTGTGCGGCCGAGTATCCGCTTTCTATACATAACTCCAGAGCAAGCAGCTACAAAAACATTTCAACATTTGCTCGAATCACTGGTTAAGTACGAAAAAGTAGCTTACTTTGCAGTTGATGAAGCCCATTGTGTCTCGCAGTGGGGGCATGATTTTCGGCCAGATTACCTCAAGTTAGGTGATCTTCGTCAGAGGTATATGTCTATTCCATGGATAGCGCTAACCGCAACAGCATCTGATCATGTCCGCAATGACATATTCGAGCAATTGCATTTAAAAACTCCAGTGGCGCAGTTCAAGACGCCCTGCTTTCGAAAGAATTTATTTTACGATGTTGTATTTAAGAATTCAATTGAAGACGACTTTGAACATTTGGCAGAATTTGCCCGACATTGCTTGGCGAAGGAAGAAAATGGAATCCACAGTAATAAGCGAGGATGTGGAATTATCTACTGTCGTACTAGAGAAAATGTCGAACGTGTCGCTTACGGTGTTTCAAAGCAAGGTATTGCATCTGCACCTTATCATGCTGGGTTAAAAGCTTCTGAACGAGTACAGGTACAAGAAGATTGGATGTCGGGAAAGTATCCAATAATATGTGCCACTAACAGTTTTGGCATGGGCGTAGATAAGGCTACAGTTCGTTTTGTTATCCACTGGGATATTCCACAAAATGTCGCTGCCTATTATCAAGAATCTGGACGCGCCGGCCGCGACGGCAAGCAATCATACTGTAGAGTTTATTACTCACGTGATGACGTTAAGTCAATTAAGTTCCTTTTACAGTCGGATATTAATAAGAGCAAGAACTCTCCAAGACATGAGCAGGCTCAGCGGGCTATAAGGAATTTTGACGAAATCGTTACATACTGCGAAATGCTTAGTTGTCGTCACAAACTTTTTTCCAATTATTTTGGCGATCCCGATCCCAAGTGCATCAACCAGTGTGACGTATGCAAAAATCCAAATAATATTAAGAAAGCACTTGAAATGTTTCACAAATTATCAATGGATGCAGTCTTCAAGACTGGCGTGTGTCTGCAAGATTCTGCAGACTTGTATGAAGGTAAGTAAGTAGGTTTGGTACGCATTTTATTGAAACAAAAAATTTAATTTTTTTTTGGAAATCTACAGGTGGACGTGTGGGTCTAAAGAGAAATTTGCAAGAATACGAAGAAGATGATTCTGACGATGATGGAAATGCCGCTGAAAACCGGGAACAACTTGCCAAAAAGGCGAAAAAAGAATCCGAGGACTTCATACGCAAACAATTTGAAATTCGTAAAGCCTTAACTTCTGCAAAAGCTTTGGAAATGGAGCCGACCGCTCAGATGGCGCGAGTTAAACAGGCAGAGGCCACAACAGTTAAGGTTTCTGGTTTAAAGATATCTCTAAGAGAGACTTATCTTACATCAATTATAGAAGCTCTCAGAGCAAACGTAGAAAAAAGTAAAGAGAATGATACTCCAAAACATAGTCTAAAATACAGTGACTACCAGGACTTGGCACGAGATATTGAATATAGTTGTTTTACAAGCAACAAAGTAACAAACTTATATCGCCGTTCGGTTGCCAAAGAGGTAAAAAAAGAGCCTTCGAATGTGAAAAAATCAAAAACAATAAACTTCTTATATTGCAGATGATGGGAATCCGTCAACAAAGCGAGAAGGGCCTACTTCTGCCAATCATCAAGGACTTTGTACCTCGGAAGCGTAGCATGCATGGTGGCAGTGTTGAGTATTTTGAAAAGAAACTAAAAGAATTAGAAAGTAGTAGACCACAAAATGCTATTAGTTTAGCAACGTCAACGAATATACCGAAATCATTGCGAAAACCCAAAACCTATAAACGCGATTCTAACAAGCAAACTAAAATCAACGAGTTTTTTGATACGCCAACCGAACAAAACTCTAGCGGTGATAGTGAAGAGAGAAGTAAAGACGATTCCTCTCCGGAATATGAAAGGCAGGAGGAGCGCTACGAAAAAACACAAGAATCTAATGATGATAAATTAGGTAGTAAATATAAACATAGTATTTCTTCAAATGATTTTGAAAGTACTTCGCGTGAGCATTTAAAAGTTAAAACTGAACATATTCTGCCAGAAGTATTTTTAATCGAAGATGGTGCGTTCCAAGCGAATGACGCGATCATCACTGCTAATAAAAAAGTATCAAAACTTTCAGCGAGTGAATTACAAAAAGAAGACCAATTAAGCTTTAGAGAGCCTACTGTTATAGACAAGCATGGCGGCAAAGCAGTCATAGTGTCTTCATATGAAAATGCTAAAAAAAACCCCTCGTCTATTGAGTCATGGTCAGTTAAAAATTCCACAACGACAAAGTCAAACGAAACTGATACGAAAACAATACCAGAGTTCACTCATTCTGAAAATAGTTTTTGTACAAGTAGTGATAAGCCAACAATATACCAACACCAAAAGGATAAACTGAGCAAACCAAGGGTTTCTAATGGGGAAAAATCCCATAGCAAAAAAGAGAATTCGTCCACAGCTCAAACTGAAAAACTTAAACAGGTCGCGAAACAAAAGTCAGATGTTAGTAAATCTGTTGTTGAGTTGCTTAATCCATTCTATAAGCGAAAAATTGCCTCACGCGACCAGTTTAAGTTGATAGCCAAACGAATTACTTGTCGAATAATGGAGAACAAGTTAGGTATGATGAGCACAGTTATTGAAAAAAAATAAATACCAATGAATTTGAAATCTCTATTTACAGAATCAAACAAATGTGAAGCATTTTTTAAGGATATTTTTAAAAATATCAAAATCATAAACAACGATGGTGATGTCGATAAGTATTTTGGAGTTGACTAGTTTATTAGGATATACAATTTGTTATTTATTGAATAAATATAAATTTTTATTTTTTATGATTTAAGTATATATTCTTTAAAGTACTGCTCTAAATGTGAAATTTGTCACTAGCAGTATAGGAGTCCCAGTCTGTGTTACCAGCGTGCATGTGCCAGTGGATTCATTTTGTTGTTTTGTAAAATTATATTTTATTTACATATTTTATTGTATTCATAAAGTAATATTGGCATTATTGAAAACTTTATTAAATTATAAAAATATTCAATACGCTGTCAAAAATGTTTATTCTTCTTT
The DNA here is from genome assembly GCA_947095585.1 of Nephrocerus scutellatus. Lineage (NCBI taxonomy): Eukaryota > Metazoa > Arthropoda > Insecta > Diptera > Pipunculidae > Nephrocerus > Nephrocerus scutellatus. The sequence continues at coordinate 75,201,514 of OX352765.1, read as the reverse complement.
GCTAATAATTCAGGCTTCAGTGAATTGATGTAATCTCTGTAACTTTTTCTAATCAGACAAGTGATGGGCTGACCGATTGCACAAAATATATTTTTCCATGCTAATGTTCCTGTATTCCATAATGTCTACGCAAGTACGATTAGTTCCTATACTTTTATTATTTGTTATATCATATAATATATATACCAGCCGAATACAAAAGCCTTAAACTATGCTAGTAACCAAATAGACCAATCGTTTTCTTTGTGTATATGTATTATATTGTTACAAAAAGTAGTTGGTAGTAGATGTCGCCATTGGGGGATAAGTGGAATTGGGCGTTTTCCGATTAATGGATCACTAATACTTAGATAAATCGCACTGTACATACTCGTCCAAAAATAGGCACTGTATTAGAATTAAGATTTTTTTTTATAATGTACAAACTCTCAAAGGGTTTGCACCCTTATAATGCTTAGCACAGCGTTGTCGTTCGGAAATTAAGGAGAGGAAGAGGTGAGATGTCAATACACACGTGTTGAATGACTGTGGATTATACAAATGCGGAAACCCAGAGTAGGGCAATTCATTGCACATAATTAATGTAAGGCTAAAGAAGGAATCTCTGAATTGGTTAGTAAGTCCGAAGATAGGCTTAATGGTAGACCCGTGAGCTCGAGTTGAGGCACGGGTATTACGGGTGGGTTGGAGAATAGGCGGGATGCATCTGGATATTTTTTTTTTGAACACCGCTTGTGGAAAAAGCGATAAAACAGTGACAGGCGGGAAACATTCCTACGATGTTCAAGCGATTCGATTGTTTTCGCGATATGGACGTCACCAATAAGTTTTAACGCGCGGTTCTGAACTCTGTTTAGTAGATGCAATGTAGTCTTGGGGGCACATGCCCAGATAATACAGTTGTATTCGAGTTTAGGGCGAATATACGCCTTGTAAATAGTAGCCAGATCTGAAGGAGTGAAGTACATCTTGCACCGTTTTAGGAAACCTAAGCATCTCGCAGCATTTTTAGCGATGGCAATTATGTGGTCATTCCAACGAAGCTTGTTGTTGACGCACATACCGAGCATTGCGAGTTTTTCAGTTTCTTTGATGCAGGATCCATTCATGGATAAAGGTTTGGAGTTAAAATTTATAAATAAACCCCCATAAATTTTACAAAAAGTGTTGTCCATCGGAGATACACACGTATATAAAATTTTAAAAATGTTGGTCCAAGGGGCCCCAAATAGAAAGTGTTGTCTCCGGAAATACACATATGTGGAAAATTTCAATAAAATCGGGCTTTGGGAAGTGGGTTAAAAATGTATCGCAAGATTTCACGACAACGGACCGACACAGTGACGTGCCACAGGCAAGCGAAGTTAAATAGAGAATTTAATACTATACTCCGGTCCAAAAATGTTAACAGCAGCACTGCTCTTGAAAGAAGAACAAAAGTGGAAAAAGTATTTCGCTATAATTTGGAACAGTTGTATCCGGCAAAATGTAGCCTTTTCAAAAATGAAGTTAATTATTTGGGCCACAATGTATCCTGTCAAGGAGTTGGCATGGATCCAAAGAAGTTAGAAGCTGTTAACGAATGGCCTTTACCAAAGAATTTGCATAAGTTGCGAAGTTTTTTGGGACTATGTGCTCTAATTATCGAGGGTTTGTAACTAACTTCGCAGATGTTGCACGAAGCCTTCATTGTCTTACTGAGAAGAATCAGAAATTCCAATGGTCGAGCGAATACCAAAAATCAATTGACTTGCATTAGGGGAAGCTATGCAACTCTCCAATTTTGGCATGTCAACAGGCAGGAGAATTATTCATCCTGGACACTGATGCGAGCAATGCGGGAACAGGGGTAGTGCTATCGCAGAATCAAGAAAGAATTGAGCGTGTAATAGCGTACTACAGCCGTTCGCTTTCTAAGCCCGAAAAGAACTACTGTGTAACCCGAAGAGAATTACTAGCTGTTGTGGTTAGCATCAAAGACTTTCACAAGTACCAATATGCTCAAGTTTCTTCTTCGAACTGACCATACAGCTCTCAAGTGGCTAATGCAGTTTAGGGAACCAGCGGTCAAGTGGCCAGAAAAGGAATGCTGCATATTAATGCCGATGGATTATCCAGTATACCTTGGGCACCCCATTGCAAACAATGTACAAGGCAAGAAAGTCTAAAGTAGTTGCAAGACTACAGGTTGAAAATCGCTGGACAAAAAAGCAGCTAAGGGAGGCACAAGGCGCGATGATTCGATTGCTCCAATATTTCAATGGATGGAGCAAGGAGAAAGAACGCAGAGGCACGAGATTGCAACGGAAAGTTCTACAGTAAAAAGTTAGTGGGTTCAGTGGCAATCACTGAGATCGGAAGATGGACTACTGGTAAGGCAATGGGAATGGGTGCAAAAATAGGCACTGTATTAGAATTAAGAAATTGCATACTTTTAGACATTAATGTCGTGTTTTTTATTAATTAAAAAAAATGACGCAGATTGATTTTTTGGTTGTCAAGTTGTTCGTTTTTTCCAAATTTCCCCTCTAACAGATCTTGATATTTTGTGAGATGTACTCCTCTTTTCATTAACTGCAACAATAACAAATGCAACAAAAGAATGTAATAAAAGATTCTCGGCTTTCGTGTTCGTATTTTCGAGAAAAAATCTGAGCCAAAAAAAAAAAAGGATGATTGAAAGATTTTACCTTTATAAGTTTATACCATTACGTTTTGGTGCTGCCAAATTTGTAGTCAAACCTGATCTAGCGCACTATTTTGGTTCGATTGGAAAAACCTTCGCTATAAATATGCGGGTCTTTTGCCACAGGGATTGATTAGTTATTTGGAATTCAACCAGTCAAGTTGAAATAGTTCTTGGAAAGAGATAGAGCTAGCACCTAAGAGAATAGTAGTGAAGTGCAAGTGTTTTTGTAATAAGTATTTTTGTCTGCATAGAAAGTAATCACCAGTGTAATCTGTAAACATTTGTTATTATTATACTTTTTATTAACTAAAATTGTAATTTGTAAAGTAATAAACTTGTGTTATGTTTTATTTGCAAAATTCTTTACGAACTTGAAAGCCTAAATTTCGTATCAATATATTAGCTGTATTGCTTTGGCAAAGCCAGCTTGGCTTACAACAACAATCGCATAAGCATAAAGCCGAAAGTAAATCCAAAAAAATTTTAGCATTAAGAAACAAAAGCCATTTTATAGTTATGGTGCAATATATCAAGCAATATAGCAATTGTGTATATGGATGTTAATTTTAGGCTTTTACACAGCGACTCAATCAAATAGCTATAAATAACAGACACAACACCACGATACCGATAGAGGTTTACTAGTCATTTTTTCGCAGTTTTAAGATTTTTCTCTCGTTGATTCCGTTTGACGTTCCATTTGCAAACTGTACCTGTTCTTATGGTTTGATTTTATGTTCCAATGGCGAATTTTTGTAACCGACACTGTAACTTTGCAAGATGACAAAGACAGAACAAGCAAGCTAATTTCTCAGGAAATTTTCTGTAAACTTACAAAACTACATTTTTAAATTAAGTATTGTGTATAGTACTCTGCTCTGATCTGAGACCAATTGCATTAAAATTTCAAGTCTCTAAGTCAGTGCAAAGTTAGTTTAAAACCAATTCCATAATTCCAACCAAACAGACAGACGAACGAACGAACGACAGATACACGAAAGCGAGCTAATAAAAACGTTTTAATATGGTTTTTAAATATTGATTTCGAAAAATCAATGACTACAACTAAGATTTATAGTCACGTCTATTGATTTGGACCTAAAGTTTCAAGTTTTCTGGAGATAGGAAAATGGGTTTTAGATGATGCTTAACTTTTCACTTGCGGCCTAACATCACACTAAAGACGAAAAAAAGGATTGGTTCGCATTTTTCATTAATACTTAATTGTTTTGTGATCACTGTTAATTTTTATTACAAAATTTACAAGCGATTCGGTTTTATATTCGTTTTCGAGTTTATGAAGAATATGTTTATCACAAAATTTCAGGGTTTTTTTGGATTCCATGACATTTTCTAGAAAAACATTTGCTAGAAAAACATTTTCTCGAAAAACATTTGCTCGAACGTAATTTTTTGGTAAAATAAATAACCGAAAAATTTAAAAAAAAACTCACGTTTCGCGAACAAAAATTACTCGCGATAGTTTTTAGAAGGATGAAAACATAGACTATTTAGTTTTCGAGAAAATGTTTTTCTAGCAAATGTTTTTCGAGCAAATGTCGTTTTATACATTTTCTAGCAAATGTTCTTCGAGCAAATGTTTTTCGAGAAAATGTTTTTCTAGCAAAAGTTTTTCGAGCAAATGTTTTTCGAGTAAGTGTCTGGGTACCGTTTTTTTGTGTGGAAATTCCAATAAATTCGATATATATGAATATCGAATTATATATGTTTCCCTTAACGAAATTTGGCCTTTTTTATTCAACCCGAGCGAGCAGTGTATGTCATATATTTACTTTGTGTTTTTTTTATTCAACCGGGGTAATTTTACTATGTACTCTGTGTTTTTTACCGTGTTTTATTTTATACAAATTCAGTTTTATTACAGTTGAAATAATTTTAAAAGTCAATTTATTTATTCATTTAAGTTTAGTAAATTCTTTTGATTTTTTTTAAAATTGCTATAAGACGGTGTTCCAAATGGTTAAAAACCGTATAGAAAGTTAAAAAATTAAATTTTTGACACTTAATTCACCACAAATATTTTATGTAGTCTGCGACCAGTTAATATTCTTCTTCTTTTTTTCTACTTCGCGTCGGTTCTGTCAAGGGTAGCAATGACAATGATTCTTAGATATTTTCTTGAAATACATTCTGTCTCCTCACAGCTTGCTTTACATTTACATGCTTACCTTATTTATTTCTTTAACACAGTTAAAATATTTAACTTTTTAACCAATCGGAACACAAGCTTATTATGAAAAAGTCGATCACAACTACAATGTAGGACTTGAAAGACATAATGAACTACAGTAAAATTTCTATTATCAAAACGTTTTCAAACAGTGGCTTTTTGGAACAGCAATTCGGTTCTCAGTTGGTTTTGGAACAGCAATTCGGTTAAAAATGTGGTAGATTAAAATATTTCACTTTTTAACCAATTGAAACACAGACTTATAATATAAATTTAATTACGTTAACTGCTGCCACCTTCATCTAATGTTAGCTATAATAAAATTCCAAAATGGATTCCTTAATTTCTTTTGACCACAAAAACCTAGTTAGTTAGAGTGGCGTCATCTTTCATCGTCGATATTTACGATTTCTTATGTGGCGTATTTTCGTTATAAATAAACGATATCGTTCGTATATAATAACTTTTATTTAACTTTTCTTTGGCTGGCTGTGTGTTTTTTCGACTTCTTTGAGGTCCTGTTAACCAACTTCCAAACGCCCTATAGAACTGAAATTGTGCACGTGTAATGCGTGGGGTGTGTGTCAAAGTATACATAATAGTTTCTACACAAAAATCAAAGTTTTTTAAAATATACTTGTTATATCTCTATGTTATGTTATAAGACTTAACCTTTAAGAATAATTTCGGTTGCGCTCGGTATGTAAAAAAAGAATTCGAATATTCTAAAATGCCTTCTGACGGCTATTTTAAAACCAAACGTTTATTTTTTACTATTTTTTACATAGTAAAAGGAACTATTGTAATCAGGAAAATATTCGAACTCGGGACGGACTCGAAGACGGCTGAACTTATTGGGATGAAAATTTATATTTAAGCTTTTTACATAAATTGTTAGGGGCCAGATGATTTTGACGGAAGTGACAGTTTACTCAGACGGTTTTCGAGTTTTTGCAAATAACTCAAAAACTATAGCAAAAGAAATTTAAACAAATAACAAAAGAAAATTAAACAAAAATTAATAAAAAAAAAATTTAAAAAAAAATTAATTTTGAAAAAATTTTAATATGCATTTACTGAATATTCCGGTCCCGTCCGTAAAAGAAAGTCGTGTTGTGCCCACACCTCCATTTTGTTTGTGAAAACTTCGTGAGCGTATAAAAATGTAACAGCAACCACAGCATTATAATAGACGTTTAGGACCGATTTTATGAACGACGATAGATTATAAAAAATCGTAAATTATTACAGGTTTTATTGCATTATACCGCAGTTTTTTGTATGAGTGGTAACACTTTTTTGACGTTTACACTTATATTATAGTTTATACTAACATTTTATGTTGTTTGTATGATTTAAATTTTCGATATCACTATATTTTTATATTTTTTAACTATTTTGTACTTATTAATACTCATTTTTTTTTTTTTTTTTTATTCCATTTTCAATTAATTTAAATTAATTTAATTTATTAAATTATGATCAATTGATTTCTTCTCAATTCTAAATTCTCACTAATAAATATAGTGATTAAATTTTAAAACGTCAAAATTTATAATAACAACAACACCTTTCTTTACCCTCTGATTTACCCACAAAATTCAGCAGATAAAACAGAGTGTAGAAAAAAATCTTCAGATTATTTTCTCATTTATCGTCGTTCATAAAATGCAAACGACGATTAATCCTCGGATTAATCATTTACTCGCGTTCATAAAATCGGGCCTTAGGTGCGAAGTTAATGATAAAATTAAAAGAAATTCTGACTTCTGATTGCCATATTACGTTTTGCGAGCCATTTATTTCAGTTTCAGTATTAATGACAAATTTTAAATTTAACGCTAACGCAGATGCACATAATATTAACAAAATAAATAAATCATACTTTAGACTGAAGTTCGTGAATAGGTTAAAAAAGTTTGATTTTCTAAAAACAGCATGCAGTTATTTAAGATCTTTTCAGAAAATTGTGTATAAAAGTTTTAGATGGAAACATCGGGTTAAACATCAAACAAAAAACAAGAATTTATGAACAATATAGCGACAGCAGACTGTCAGCTGTCGTCTGAAAGATATCATCGACAGAACCACTACCCAAAGAATACGAGACCACTACCACTAGCTCTCTCTAGCATACGTGTTACGTGACGTCTGATTCTACAAGAACTGTCAATTCTCAAATCTGAAGATCTCAGTTGTCAGTCGCTTTTAGTTGCTTTTTGTGGATGTTTGCCGTCCGCTCCGCTTGGCTGTTCGCATTCATAGTTTGTCGTTCGGCTTTTCCGGTTGATTTATGCTAACACGGCAAATTTAGAACAGTATTGTGTCGATTTTCGTAACAAGTGCCGGCTTATTCCGGTTTTGTTGTGTCGTGGTGTACGAGTATAGCGTATTGATCGTGTAACGTGTACATATGTACTATTGTCCTAAACTCCAGATCAATAATTGCCAAGATGAATTAATCAGATCATTATAAAGTTTTTTGTTTAAAATTTGCTTTTCTAAAATTGTAACCTTCGTCGTTGATTTTGCCATAACAAACATTTTCTTTTGTATCATTCGCTACAAAAATATTTAACTTTTATGTATTTTAGATGTATATATTTTATATAAATATAAAAAAAGTGTTTTGTTTTTCTTGTGTAGTGAACAAGTAATTCCGTTCTGCTTAGCTCTGTAAGTACTGCCTTTACCTTTGCCTAATTAAGTAACTGTTCCCTGCTTTACAAAGTGAACCGAAGAGAAAAATTCGTGCCTTTATCTCGTCCCATAAATGCATTACACCAAATAGAAAAATAATTAAAGAAATCAATTTGAAGTTCCAATCGTTTCAAGTAGTTGTACGCAACTTGACTCCACACACATTCATAATTTGTGAGTCGCTGTTTTGCCTTTTGTAGCTGACACGAAAACAAACAAAGAAAAGATGAAAATGATCCCAAGAACTTTTTTCCCGACGACAAGTGCATACGAAAACCTTAACAATCACCCCCAAAGTCATTACAAACAACATAACCATCGTCTTCTCCATCAACGAAGACGATGGCGGCTACAACAGCAAACGGATGCAAAAGTGGATACATTACAGCAAGAGAGTCTACCCAGTCGGGTGGGGCGGTCAACAGTTAGCGATACTGTTACTACGCTGGCGACAATGTTGTTCCTTTTGACAACATTGGCAACGACACTAACCTTTGTAGGTGGTGTTGAATCGACGGTAGCGACGGCTTCAATTGACCCTCCACCATTGCCACTTCAGACACAACCCTTGTCTGCGGCTGTCATGGGAGCTACATCGTCTGCTCCAAGAGCTGCAGCCGTTTCAGCTGGTACTGCTATCGGTGCAGCACCAATTCTGGATTTTAGCCCAAATTGCACAGCTGTTACGCACGTCTTTGAGGATCGAGGGATTCCTTTAGTCGAAATACCGCAAAAACCTAGTAACGGTAAGTGCTTCACTTTATGTTAACTACATTTTTGATATGTAATTTTAATTTTTCATCTTAATTGCCACAAAGGATAAAAAAATTAAACAAAAGGGATATTGTTGTAGCTGATTACATTATATTCTTAAGAAGACTATCAAGACAATTTTAAATTCCATTTGATATTAATTGAGAAATGTCGAAATATTACACTTTTCTCAGCTTAAAGTCTGAAAAGAAAGATTCTCCTTGTACTTGCATACATTATTTGCTGTTTCTTGTTCGCTTTCTTCATCTTCCGTCATGGCCATCAGACATTCTTGAAAAGGAGTTGCACATGCAGGGCGCATACAGGTTCAGTCAGATTTTTCATCATGTGATGCATGTTGCGACGACCTGCTGGAAGGCATCGCCGCCCCGAGTTAATGCATACATTTTTATTACTTAAAGGCCTTTTGAAGTATGTAATTCATGCTGTTGTTGAGCGAAGCAAAGCAAACCAAAGCAAAACAGTCATTACATTATCTGCGGCCTTATATAATGCCAAAGAGTGGATGATGTTGTCCTTCCATCTCTGTCGCTCTCCTATTTTGGTAATCTCTTGTTAGTTACCTGTTTTGTTGGCCGCCACCTTTGCTAGGCGCAACGCATATTTCTTCGTCCCAACTTTTACCTGCCATGAAGCAGTGCAAGCAGAGCGCTGTCTCATCGATAAGTGCGCTTCAGCGAATTCGTAGCCCCTTAAACTGTACAGTGTACACTGTACAGTGTACAACAAACTGACCCGGCTGGCAGGCTAACGTCGTTGTAGTCGCTTTTTTCTTATCGTTTTCATTTGTCTCCTTTCGACTTCGTTCTTGCTCTTTTTTTATTATTATAGTCTTCAGGGAAAGGCCAAGAACCAAGATACTATGTCCAGATTCTCACGCATCGTATCGCCACTGCTCGCTGCCGCCTTATAGTTGGTCTGGAATTTGAACTTCTGTGATATAAGAATCGTGTGTGTCTTGTGTGGTTCTGGCTGGCTGTTGCTGTTTTGTGTAAACAACATAAAGCATTTCGAGCTCTTCCTCTGGAATTTGAAGCAAATAATGTCCAAACGCACACAACAGCAGGAGAAGAAATATGCAGATTCTCTTGTATACGAGTATTATACGTCGAGCGAAAGTACTGAATGAACACTCGAATGAGCGAGCGAACATGCCTATTGGAATGCTCCATTTGTAATGATTGGTGTGTGTAGGGGGGCTTCTTCAGCATGCTGAATGCTGCCGGCAGCGGTAGTTTCATTAATCATTTGAAGACGTTCTGCTTGTGTCTTGTTTACTTCTTCCATCCTCTATTTCTACCTGCATTCCATTAAGACGTCTCACGCTTAGCTCACGGTAAGGAGGAAAACTTTGAATTTGCTTGGTATGAAAAGAGTAAATTTCACAAAAGATTTAAGCAAAATTAATGTTGAAATTTGGAACGTTAAACGAGTGCTTAGTAGTAATGTGGATATTATTTCAAGTCTGTTCAGCAAAGAAGTACTTTTTGAAATTGCAACCCAATCAGATGCAAAGAACACTAGGGCAATTTATTCTTTTGTGCAATAAACAAAAATTCGTGTTTATTACTATGCCAATGCCGATTGTAGTCATTGGGAATTATAAGAGGGAACATTGAAAACCTAACTTTTATTTAGAACTGTTTTAAGTCTTACCGATGTTCCTTGCCTAATCAGTCTCTTACAATTAGCAAAATTACGGGTATCTTCCAAAAATTCCTTTTACTCTCTCGTAACTACTACAACTCTACTTGTATGCTTGTATGTATCATGTGTCAGAATAAATCAATAGGTGTGCCCTCTGCACAGACGAATATTGTAATCATAGTCATTGATAATTATAAGAGGGAACATTGAAAACTAACTAACTTTTATTCAGAACTGTTTTAAGTCTTACCGATGCCTAATCAGTCTCTTACAATTAGCAAAACTACAGGTATCTTCCAAAAATTCTTTTTACTCTTTCGTAACTAATATAACTTTACTCGTAGCATGTATCAATAGAAATCAATCGGTGTGCTCTCTGCACAGACGAATATTGTAATCATAGTTTGCAATGTGAACTGTGAACCGTCAAGTGTTACAAAATGAAATGGAAACGGATGGTTTGGCGACTTCCAAACACAAACGAAAATCACACAAAGAGAAAGCACAATGAACGAATATTATGTACGAGTATGTCCTATTGTGATTGGGAAAGTCTAAGGACAAAAGGGAAACTGTTGCCGAATCTTTTGTAAGAGTACTTGTTTGATAATAGGATATGAACGGTTCGTTTAGAAGTACTAACACTTGATTGAGTCTGCTATACGCACAGACTGAGCAATTTTTTTAACGAATGTTTATTTTGTTTGTGGATATTCTTTTGTTGTTTTTTTGTGCGTTTTTGTTTTTATGTTTAAGCCATCCTTTTGCCTACGGTTACTGTTTGTGTCCTTTCGGCTTTTGCATTGAATTGCGATGGGCTGCTCTATTGAATTGCAGTGAAGCACATAGGCATATACCTAATCGTTATACAAACAGCAAAACCGGAAACGTTGGTCATCTGAGTCCGATGATGCATCATGCTGGGGTATTTTGTGCGGTGTTCTTTAATGTGATCTGTGTTTTTTGCACCTGGATTATAGTCAAGCTACGCGCTTATTATCTGGGATTTAAACGGATAAATCAACAATAGTTTAAAACTTTTTTACAACCCGTAATTTTAAGTGAACTTTTTTTTTTGTTATAAGTTATAGGTATTCACTTTTTATTTATTTAATATTTATTTATCACTATGCTGTTCGGGTGTGCTTCTTTACCTATACAGCCAGTCATCGCTCTTGCAATACCCTGTACAATGGTGAAAAACTGATCAAAATCGGGTCAAGATAAGCGTATTCAACTCAAAAATGCATACAAACTTACCATTTCATATAATAACTAGCTGATCCCGGGCGTTTCTGGCTTACACAGACGATATTGACATCGTTGGTAGAAACCGAAGAGCTGTACAGGAAGTTTTAATCCAGATCGAGCAGGCGGCACGAAATCTGGGGCTGCACATAAATGAGAGCAGAACAAAGTACATGGTGGCCACGTCTGCGAGTAGAAGATCCAACATTAGTCTCTCAACTCAAGCGCGAATTTAAAGTAGTGCAATCCTTTAACTATCTCGGGTCAACAGTAGCTGCCGATAACAGCATGGCACCAGAAATACGCGCACAGTTGCTTAAAGCCAGCAAAGCCTACTATAGTCTGTCAAGACTCTTTAAACCCAGGAACTTAACCATAACATCCAAGCTGCTGATATATAAGACAATGGGCATACCAGTACTTACATATGGATCCGAGACTTGGGTGCTTAGCAAAAAGCATTCTGACCTCTTAGCCGCGTTAGAGAGAAAAGACTTACGAGATTTACGAGCGTTACCGCGATGTCGACATCGTGAAGAGAATAGAGCTCGGTAGGACCGGTGGCTCGCATGATCGAAGATGTTACTGCTCGGAAAGTCCTTTGCGGTAGGATTTATGGAACACGACAGCGAGGCCGGCCAAGCCTACGCTGGAAGGTTGGGTAGACAAGGACGCCCAGAGTTTAGGGATGCCAAACTGAATGACATCGGCTCGAAATGGGGACAGGTGGAGAGATTTTTTGCGGGAGGCCAGAACCGGACACCGGTTGTAGAGCCAAATATGATGACGATGATGAAAACTCAGTGCTGTCTTTTGTCGTCCAAGCGTAATTCAAATACCAAAAATTTTTCGACGAATGGATCCTGCATCAAAGAAACTAAAAAACTCGGTATGTGCATCAACAAAAAGCTTGATTGAAATCGCTAAGAATGGGGCGAAATGTTTAGGTTTCCTAAAACGGTGCAAGATGTACTTCACTCCCTCAGACCTGGCTACTATTTACAAGGCAAATATTCGCCCTTAACTTGACTACAAGTGTATTGTCTGGGCAGAAGCTTAATATATTTAACAGGCAATTTGAACACACCACAATACTTCCATTAACAAATAATTTTAAAAAAGTTCCTGGGATAATAACTGCAGCATAGGCAATAATCTATGCTAAATAGTCATTTTATAGTTAATTAGCTATTCTGATGCCAAAAATGCTGCAATGTCCGCCTTCATAACGTTATCCTTGAGTATATATTGATGGTAGACTAAAAATATTGTTGTTGTGACTAACGTTTTACTGTGGTGACCATTATACTATTTTTTGTTAGCTAATTTGCCCGTATAAATGCAAAAAATCAATACTATTGCATAAAAACTTTTATGAATGTTTATTTACTATTTAGTCAGATTGCTGTTGTCGTGACTATTGTGCTATTTTGTGTGTGGCTAAATTTTCCGTATAAATGCTTTTTATAGCTCTTTCGATTTGCAGGGTAGAGTTAAAATTTCTCTCTCGTGGTTTTGGTTTGGCGTTCTATTTGCAAACTACCCGGGCTACGGTTTGATTTAGCGTTTTATTTTTAAGGTTTTGTAACCAACACTATAACTTTGCTACCTGTCGGTGATCGACGGGTGAGGTTTCATTTACTTAGCAAGATGGCGAAGAGAGAGCAAGCAGACTAATTTCTCAGTTTGTTGTTGGCGAAGAGAGAGTAAGCAGAATAATTTCTCTGTTTGTTGTTCTTGATAAATTTGTTTCGGTTTGTCGTTCTATTTGCATAGAATTCACCACGAAAACCATGTCATTTTGGGTATGGTTTTACGTAATCGAAAGAGGCATTAGTCATATCAGAAAATTAGCTATTTTTTTGGTCAGGAAAATATTTGTAGCTATTTAATCACGGATACTGGTCACTGTGACCAAAAAAGTGACAACATTTTGCTAAAAAGAAATATCATTGTTACTTGGGACGTAGGCGTAGGGAAATATGAAAAATGAGAAATTGCATACGGCTCTTATAATAATTACACCAACTTCCGATGTAAGAGGAAATGCTCAAGGCGTTCTAATGTCTATTCAAAATTAACTTTTGTATCGTATGGCAAAATGAATATAATCTTTGGAAATGTTCGTGTGCCTGAAATTGTCCAATCCTACGTTCTCTGCAGCATCACCTATCACCATGTCCCACACATGGTATAACAGTGTAAAACCAACCAACGTCTTCTTCACAACAGTTCCGAGCGGGTCGTCGAACGCATTAAAGACGTCGTCGCTGGCTGTGATTGCTTTTAATATGTATTTGATTTTCTGCTCGGTTAGAGCTCACAATTTTCAAGCACAGTCAACGTGGGATGACAAATGAATCGAATCGAATGCAATTGACTGTTTACATGGGGAGCGCACGTTGGCGTGGTGTAAATTTATATTTTAAAGAAGCAATTGGTCAGATTTTAAAAAAAAAAAACCTTTTGCAAAGAAACAAAACACAGCTGCAGATCAGACAGTAACATTTAAATTTTTCATCTACACCCAGCAGCAGCTACCATACCATCCTACCTACCTATCTGCCTACCTGACCGATTTTTTTTCATAATCACCATAATGATTCCTCGTGACTAATCCATTTGCAATTATATACGATGCTTGTGTTGAGCTGGGCAATTCATTTGCATAAGGATAATCGCGTCCGTCCCGCCGCATGCCGTATAAGAATAATCCTTCGCTTAATTATGTTTGTTACTGGAATATAGAGATGATCAGGTATCTGGCAATACATAATTTTGTAATTTTTGAAACTAACGACTTAAAGATTTGAACAAAAAAAGGGAGTAATGGAAATTTGATGACAGTACAAAGATTACTTCACAGTATAATAATCCCGCATTTACCTCCTTCTATATAGGTAGACGTACGAGTAGAGTACATGCAGAGATGGAATTTAGCGCAGGAAATGCTCGTGCTCGCAATTAATAACCGCTTATCGCGCTGCCGGAGCTTGAGCATTAATTAAATGTTCAGAGATAAAATATCACATCTTGGCGGGGCTGCTTATGTTGTCCTAATTAAACCTCGCCAAGATACACCGTACAACACGGCCCATTGTTAAAAGGTTTCATCATCAGATCTGATTGCAGGTTTGCGAGAGCGTGAGAAAGAGCTTGTTCACATTCCTCCTTCTCAGAAATATACTCTTACTTACTTACTTACTAAATATAATTAAGGGCATAACTTGTTCACACACAAATACACAAACACAAAGGGCATTACTATAGCGGATGGCTATGTGTGCTCCAGTGCGAAATTCCAGAAGATAAGGTGCGAAACTGAACAAAGTGCGCCCCTGACTGACTCGAAGTGAATAATATTTCTTTCCGTCGTCGTCGCACCTCAGAGGTGCCCAGTAGGCGCTTTAAACAACAACAACAACAACACTCAATGGAATTTCAATGTTCACTCTTTAGCAGACCACACAGGCACGGTGAGATGACCTTTGGTCTTGATCGTTTAAAATTCAACACTGGTCTCGCATCACGGAAAAGATTCGTCGTGTACACATAAGGTTAGGTGTCTGGAACAATAGCAAATCGGTTGGTTGGTTTATCGACCGTTCGTCGGAAATGTATGTATACATAACTTGATTTGTTCGTCATTCATTATTGTTGTAGGTAATTGAGATGAGCAATTAAGTCGTCTTCTACCAGCAGTTCATTTAGCAGCAGATTCCGTTGGACGTCAGCTCAGGTCAAATAATAACTGGGCTGCCAAGATGCCAAGATGAAAAATGTGCTGGTTTCGATTTATTATTATATTGTCACACGCCCATAGACGAAAGTGACTGTTTCATACACTACAACCTAGCTTCAAAAGTAGCCCTTATACACACTAGTGAGTTAACATGTAAAATAATTTTGTTAATTACTGCGTGTTAAAAATAGCGTCCATTACTCGCAGAAAAGTGCTAATTTCCACTTTCCACGATCGTTATGTAATATATGTACTATATTATTATTATAATAGGTTGGGCTATAGAGCCTTGAGCACTGCGACATTGAGGCCTATTGTGTCCCTGATGTTTTAACACATTATGTGATTGCTCAGTTTCTTCGTAAATAACACCACATCTGACAATGCGATTGGTCTGGCATTCGGCCAACGAACTGTGTGATCCTTGAAATGTTTTGTTCTTTTCTGGGTGAGGGCATAGCGCATACGAAGAGTACGTGCTCTGATGTTTCCATTTGCCTAGTTGCAGAATCGGCAGCGGTCTGATTGGGATTTACTCAGTTTCAAAAGATGGCCATGAAATGGGTCATGTCCTATCAAATACCAGACTAGTGTTCTTAGCGTATGGCGGTCCAGGGGCCCTATCCATATGACTATTGTTGTATTTTTGAAGGTTCTTGGCTTGTCTCATTCCAGACGTTGGATTCTATTCCGCTTCGATAGTAGTGTTTTCCCACTTTTCAATTTTGCTATTAATATGGCATTTGGAATAGGCAAGCATTGCTGGGTTCTGGACCAGTGAAAGTTCCTTCTGCGCCTTCTCTTGCACAGAGGTCTGCTGCCCCGTTTCCTGATATGCCTGAGTGTCCGGGAGACCACATTAGTGTGATTTTGTTGTTTTTGGCCAGTTGTTTTAAGTGGCAGAAGCGGCTCCACGTTGTTTTAGAATGAGAGAGTATGCCCTTTAGTGCTAGCAGTGCTGCCTGATTTTCTGAGATCACATAGATCTCGGTTCTTCTGTACCTTCTTTTAGTACATTCCAGGACGCAGGCTTTTTTGCTATAGCAACAAATACTGTTACCTGGAACCCAAACTCAATTGCCAGGGACTTCAACTTGCTTCCAACGTTAAATATCTTTGACTTCATTTTGGATAAAAAGCCATGCAACACCTACTACCTTCTGAACTATTTATAAAATACGTCGTGACGTGCACTGCAGTACGACTCAGAATCTGCGTGGTTTTTTACCAACCATTACGGAAACTAAAACCTATCTGGAATATCTGCAATATGATACCAAGGGATATGATACAATCTTCAACTAACTAAAAATGTACTCCCAAACTGAACTTTAGTTAAAAGTTTGCTGTCGAGCATCCGACTACAAGAACTAGGAAGGACGGGGGAGTATCGAGGTAATTTGACGTTACACTCTATACAGAAGGATGGTGTCTGTGCCGGAGTCTTCTCCGACAAAACTAATTTTTCAAGGCCAAGGTCCCCGGGGCCCGATCACTCCCAAATATTTACAAAAAGTACTGTCCATTGGAGATACACATGTGTATACAATTTCAAGAAAATCGGTACCGACCCCGGAGCCCGATCACTTTGAAATATTTACAAATGTGTTGTCAATCGGAGATACACATGTGTATAAAATTTCAAGAAAATCGGGTACTTCCTTTTATAAAATTAGTATGGGTGCCGCCCGACACCGGGGCCAGTTGACTTCGAAATTTTTACAAATGTGTTTTCCATTGGAGATACACGTGTGTATAAAATTTCAAGAAAATCGGGTACCTTCTGTAAAATATTTGTATGAGAGCCCCCGACCCCGAGATACACATGTGTGTAAAGTTTCAATAAAATCTGGCTTTAGGAAGTGGGTTTAAAATTGATCACAAGATTTGGTGTGCTTGTCCACCAGCCAGCCAGCCACGGGCACGCAAAGTTCAAATAGAGAATTTAAAAATAAAAGTACAAGACTACACAAAAACCAGCTCATGCAAAAACAAATCTCTGGATCGGAATAGGATGCATCGCATTCGCATCGCCCAACCGCAGCAGATTAAATGAGAAAACCTCAAATATTAAGCGGAAAGTAGGCCACCAAAAATGATTTAATCGATGCACAACGCACAGGATGGTGCGCGGTAAGCGAACGAAATGTCTTTAATGAAAGAGTAATGTGCGCGTTGTAACGGTAATGAAACACTTAAGATTGTTAATTTCAGTGCGTAACTACTCGTGCAATGGAATGAGAAGAAATCTTTTCCGGCCGGTCGGTCAGTTAGTCTTTTAATGACCATGAGAAGCAATGCAATGTCTAAAAAATAACCTGTGTGTCTGTCTGTCTGTTCACCAGTATCCAATGTTTATTTCGATGTTGGAATTTTTCAACAACCATGGCAAAAGGAAGAAAAATATGGAACGGGGAATCAAAATCAAATGAAGAGTAAAATCGAAAAATGATAAAAGGAGCCGCCTTTGGTTGTTGTTTGTGTTTGTTGTTGAGTACACGATTTGAGGTCTGAAGATCATAATGATGAGACTGTACTGTGTGACTGTGTTTGTAAGCTTAACACAAAGTAATGGGCACCGAGATTTTACCTGATGCACCAGTTGGGTTTTTTGTGATTTTTTTTTTTAAATGGTAAAGGTCCCAACGGAGATTTCACTCGTGAATAGGGAACTTCAGTTTCAGGTGCTGATGAGTATGGAAGAGGTGTAGTGTACAGTAAATACTTAAATTAAGAGAAAGAGAGATGAAACGATTAGGTGTGGGTAATATTTGCTTCAAGACCGAATCAGCGCATTCCACTTAATCGTTGATTGCGGGGTTTCCTCAATGAATCCTTTCGGTTGTCTGGCGGATGGATGGATGGTGTGTCTACAGTGAAGTAGGTAAAAGTATCTGGCATAAAATGCCGAAGAATTTGATTTAAGTCGTTTCCTTTCTTCATCTTCTTTTCTTCTTTTATTATTGCTGTTTTCATTTTACCTTCTTCTGTGTGGGTAGCAACATGAAAAGGATAAAGGATTTCATTCAAATGTGAACGTAAGCGTTAAACTTTCCCGTTGCTGTTCGTGTTGCTTTGTGTGATGCGTGTGTCTTTACGCTGGAAAGTATCAGGTTTACACATGGACAAAGAACAAAAATACCATTTCCTGGGTGCATTTATTTCCATTTTGTTTTATCAATTGACATCAATTATAGACCTATGAGTGTGAGAATACCTTCTATATTAAGATATACTTTTAAATTGCGTCGTTATTAACACATTATACTTGTTTCTATGAACATTCATTTCCAAATTTAAATTTTAAAAAGCCTTGAAACACGTGGTGTGCTCTGCTACATTGTTGGGCCGCCCGCAATACACCAACCAGTTCATGACTTATTAGAAGAAGAAAGAAACGGTGGAAGAAGATGACAACGTGTACCAATTATCGAGGTGCATACAACGTTGTTCAGTGATTTGTACCGCACATACGATTTACTACATTGTCCAACCAAACAGGATAGCCCGTTAATCAAATGTCATTATTAGTCCATACCAGTGTGTGGCTGGATTCCATGCGACTCAAGAACTTATGAGATTTTTAAGGTCAGTATGGGGCGCTCTTGTCTTGAACGATAAAGGAGAAAATATTACACGCGGTACTGCACGTTTTGATATCTCCATGATTATGACCCCAGTATATGGTCCACTTCTCCAGTCTTCTGGCATCGTTTCTTCTTCCCATACTTGCACCTTTAGTTCATAAATTGGACCTTTAAAATAAATCAGCTCCACTAGGATGCCATCTGATTTTGGGACCCTATTATCTTTATACAGATTTATCGCTGAGCTAACTTTTTTTTACTATCATGAGAAAATGTTAAGTCCCAAAACTCATTACTCCATGTATACCATGTAAGCGATCTATAGAGCAAGAGCTGAACTTTATTAAGCGTTGAGAGAAGTCGGCAACACAACTAACCAGAAACGACCATTTAGGTTTAGCATTAGCCAATAAAGAGCTTCAGATAACTATAAACACCAATCAACATTTATAAGTGAAATGCTACTGATTTCTCTTCAAACTGTCGTTATAAAAAGTGATTCGAATTTTATCCCCCGATTTTACATCACGAAAAAGAATCCTCCCGATATTGATATAATAGGCGCTCTAAATGCTCATCAGTTTATCCTCAAGCCCATCTTCAGACGTACAGTTAAGTTCAGAGATTCTTTCTTCAGCCGAACAACACGTATGTGAAATGCTCTCACCAAGCTCTGTCTTCCCACATCACTATGATCGACAGGCATTCAAAACACAATCCCGTAGACATCTCCTCTTTTCTCCTCCTTTTCTCATACGCCCACGCTGTGTCAAGTATAAAGCCGATCATTATAAGGGTACGAACCCCTTTAAGCTTGCGCGAATTATAAAAAAAACTGCAATGGACTGTACAAGATGCCTTTGTTAAGAATAGGAAATCAGGGGCTGCACATAAATAAGAGAACAAGTAAATGTAAAAAAACTTCGCTTTTCGGGTACAAACTTGTATATATACATCGAAACACGCCACACAGTCGTATATTATTTGTTAATAATCAGCTCTCTAGGTCGTGTGGAAGTTGGTTAAAAAGGACCTCAAAGAAGTCGAAAAAAAATTTCAATCCATAACACGCGCCACACGTGACACGCGTCATACTCGGATATAAAAAATGCTATTTTGGACTTAGAAACTTACGCGCGTCATACTTGGAATATAAGAAGAGCTATTTTGGGCTTAGAAACTCACAAAGTTTCAGCTCTAGGTCTAGGTGCTGTATAAGACAAGCGCCATACGAATACGTACATACAGATCCGAGGATCTCAGTTGGCGCCCCGTAAGTGGCAAAGGACTATTCCGGAGTTTCTATAACAATAGTGTCCTTTGTGGTGGTGTTATTTTCAATCTTCCAATTAACTACAGTGTACGCCATTTTGATTCTTTATATGTACTAGCAGTTAGCACACACTCTTTAATTTGTTGTTAACAACTAAATGTAAAAAACTTCGTACAAACAAGCTTTTATGTATACGCCACACAGTCCTTTAATATATGGTAATAATGATCGCCAAAATATCTGTTTTTGAGGTCGAGCCTATTTCTTTTTTCCACGTATCACACGCGCCACACGCAAATTGAGACACGCGTCACCATGTGTATCTACGATGGATTACCTTCTTGTAAATATTCGGAAGTGATCGGGCTCCGGGGCCGGAGGGCACCCATACAAATCTTATAAAAAAAGGACCCGATTTTCTTCAAATTTTATATACATGTGTATCTCCGATGGACAAAACTTTTTGTAGAAATTTTGGAGACACAGGTCCCCGGGGTCGTGGGACCCAATACAATTTTTTTAAAAAAATTAACCCGACTTTCTTCAAATTTTATACACATGTGTATCTCTGATTGACAACCGTTTTTGAAAAATTTGGCGACCCCGGGCCATGGGGTCTTTAGGCCCCATACAAATTTTTTAAAAAAATGTACCTGATTTTCTTCAAGTTTTATACACATGTGTTTCTCCGATGGACAACACTTTTTGTAAAAATTTTGGGTACCCCGAGGCCGTGAGGCCCCAAACAAATTTTTTAAAAAAATTAACCCAATTTTCATATTTTATATACATGTTATCTCCGACTTTTTGCAAAAATTTTCGAGACCCCAGACCCGGGGTCCTGACACATTTTTAAAAAAAAAAATTAAACCGATTTTCTTCAAATTTTATATACATGTGTATCTCCGAGGGGTGCCCATAAAAAAATATTTAAAATTGGCCCGATTTCTTCAAATTTAAAACACATGTGTATCTCAGATGGACAAAACTGTTTGTAAAATTTTTGCAGTTAACGGGCCCTGAGGCCCGAGGTGTGCCCATATAATTTTTATAAAAATTTACCCGATTTTCTTCAAACTTTAAAACACATGTGTATCACTGATGGACACAACTTTTTGTAAATTTTTTGGAGTGATCGGGCCCCTGGTGAAGATTTACATGAACATTTTTATTTTTTATGGGTTGTTTTAATATGATTTCGCGCCAAAGAAATGTTGAAGTTTTGCGGCTTCGGTGCTAAGTCTTCGGCCACTAAGTATAATATAGTAAGAGTATATAAATTATACAACGACTATACCATTTTTGCCAATAAACTATTAGTTAAATGTTCTGCCGGGAAACTCCGAAAATGTCAATCTGCCAAAAGGACGTTGCATTATTTGAACACCAAATTAAGGATAAATTAGTCAGCATCAGTATGCAAACTACTACTAACTACAATAAAATTATAATTGAATAACTTTTAAAATTGTATTTCTTTTGGAAAATGTGTTTTAAGCAGTTTCAATTTTATCATCAACTTATTGCAACCAATATAAATTATCTTAATAGTTTGTACGTGGGAAATGTTGTGTGAGAAAATATTGCTATGCCGTTGACTGTTTGTTAGTTGTTCTGCGGACGGCATTTCGGTACACCTTCTTTGCAAGTTGCGCCGTCGTGCTAAGTCAATATTTCATAGGAAAACATCCATTGAGCAGGCAGGTAGTTACTTGGCACAATAAGGGGGAGAACCTTTTTGCTGCACACAAAGCAAACATGCAAGCGCCGAGCGGGTATACTAACGATTGACTGCAGTTTTTTCTTCTTCGTTTGTTTTTATCGATTTTTTTTACCGATTTGCTGAACATTTTTATCTCTGTTTTTCATTTTATTACTTTTTTGGTTGAATTGAAATTCAAATCAGGAGATTTATTCAAGCCTGCCGACCGGTGATGACCAGTAAAGGAATTATTATTGAAAACATTTATCGTTGTAGTGAATCTTATCAGTTTTAACTTTAAAATTTTAATAAATGTTGACTGTGCTTTGCTTGGATATGGATATGCGACAGACAACGTAAATGGAGAATCATAACAAAGCACGAATTTGTGCTGAACTAATGGGCGAAGATTTAATTGTGCTGTTCATATACTCGTAGATTACCGCTGGCCATCAACAAACAGCCAACATAGTTCATCCAAGTCAAATTAGAAGGTAATTAGGCAGCCATTGTGCAATGTATGGAGTGGTAGAGGTAGTGAATAGCCACTTTAGCTATAACTGCTGCTATTTACGTCATTTATCTCATACTCAACAGTAATAGTGCATGTACGAAGGGTTCTGTGTAGTAAAATATTACAATCTAGTCTAAGGACTAATAAGCAAGTTTTTTTTACTTAAATTAAAAAAACAAGTAAATGTAAAAAAAACTTTTATGTATAGATCGAAACACGCCATACGCCACACAGTCCTTAAAGTCTCTATATTAACTTCGCGTGCGCTGGCTGGGTGGCTGGCTGGCTGGTCAGATTTTCTAATAAATTTTTAACCAATTTTGTTTATCTCCGATGGACAACACTTTTTGTAAAATTTTTGGATACCCATGGGACATGGGGCCCCAACAAATTTAAAAAAAAAATTAACACGAATTTTTAAATTCTCTAATATATTAACTTCGCGTGCCCGTGGCTGGTAGACTGGCTGGCTGGCTGGCTGGCTGGCTTGCTGGTCAGATCTTCTGATCAAGTTTTAACCCACTTCTCAAAGCCAAATTATTATGAATTAAGTGCCTTAAGCCGAGGGGTGCCCATATAAAATTTTTCAAAATTAGACCGATTTGCTTTAAATTTTATACGCTTATGTATCTCCCATGGACAACACTTTTTGTAAAAATCTTGGAGACCCCAGGCCCCAGGATCGTGGGGCCCCATTAAATTTGTTTTAAAAAGTTAACCCGATTTTCAAATTTTATACACCATACACACCATACACTTTTTGTAAAAATTTTGGATACCTCGGGCCTCAGGGGCCCCAAAAACTTTTTTAAAAAAAAGCTCTAATATTGTTTCCAAATTAACCCGGTTCAAACTTTGCACACATATGTATCCCCTATTAGAGAATTTACATGAAAAATTTTAATTTTTATGGGTTTTTTTTACATTTAAAGTTTTTTTTTCCTTTCTCAATTCAGATGATGATGTACTGAATATTTCTTCTGCTAGTTCTTTGCTTAACAAGTCATCATGCTGCCATGGGTTATTTCCAGATACTCGGCAAATCTGTCAGCTTTTTGCTTGTTACTTTTATCCCACTTTCGATCCTCTTGCTTGATTGAAAGAATATACATGATTAGTCTCTTTAATTTCTTGGTGGGTTTCCAGAGCGAGTACTGTGTATTCCTATTATTGCTAAGATTTTGTAAAAAGGAATTAATTTCAAAATCTGTAACTTCCTCAATTGTTGGTCTAACGTGCTCTGGCAGATTATGGAACTTATTTTTATCTTAAGGGGCTCTGGTTTGGTGCCATTTCATTCTTGCTCTTCGTTTTTTGGCAATTAATTCTCGAATTTTTATATGAAAGTAGTTACTCTTGCTTCTTTTTTTGATATTTGGCGTGTTTTCCCAAGTGAGATTTTAATATCTTTGATAAATTGCTCAAGCTCTGAGTCAAGTTGCTCTTTAGATCGTATTGGTGTAGGGTTTTCAATCTTCTCTTGAAGGCTTGATTTGAAGCTTACCCATTCCGTGCGCTTATTAGTAAGAGCTGAATTAATTATATTCTGAATAATGCCTTCTCTCAGGGTCAGTATAGGATAGGGAATTGGTCTCAGCTTAAATCGTGACATTCTTCAATTCGCAGACAGTTGCGTTGACAGTTGGTTTTGTGGTGGGTTGTGTCTATAGAAATTGCAATTTCCACTTAGGGAAATTGTTCATTCCAGTAGGAATCCATTAAAAGTGTTGAGAGTAAACTTGTGACACTGGAACATTGTTTTTTCTCTTCAGTCGAATATTAAAAAGAAACATTGAACTGAATTATAACAAACAGTGGAACGGAAACGTGTCCAATTTATATTATTTCTAATATTTTATCAAACTTTTTCAACATTATCCTTGAGGTAAGCTTACAAATGCATTTTTTACATGCTATCCCCAGTAGGTATAATGCATGAGTTCTGAAAAGTGAAGTGCTAATTTTCTTTTGAGTCTGATGACAATTGTTCTCCGTCCGGCAGCTCAGAAATTTGATTTAGGGGGTTATATAACTCTCGCCAATCAATGACGACTTCTAGGGTAAGGGATTTTGAAAGTTTCTGCAAAGACAATAGTTTTATGCATTCCCGTAGTTTTTTGTGTGAGAGATTTTATGTCAATTTTCTCTTTTGCCTTATATGTAATTTATATGTTTTTTTCCTTTTTAAATTCTCTATATTAACTTCGCGTGCACGTGGCTGGATGGGTGCCTGGCTGGCTGGGTGGCTGGCTGGTCAGATTTTCTGATCAATTTTTAACCCACTTCCCATAGCCCGATTTGTTTTTTATTATTTTTTATTTTTTATTTTTTTTATTGAAATTTCGCACACACACCTCGGGTTCGGGTGCGATTTTACCCGATTTTCTTTAAATTTTGTACACATGTGTGTCTTCGATGGAAAACACTTTTTGTAATTTGTAATTTGGAGCGATCGGCCCCTTGGGGACCCCAATATACAATTTTTAAATATCGCTATATCGCATCAGATCACGGCAAAGTCTGAGCTCTGTGCTTTGTGAGCAGCGCTGTTCGCTGCCGCTGTGTCATTTGGTGGATAATTTTGCCACAAAACGATTAGAGAATTTACAAGACAAATTTTAATTTTTATGGGTTGTTGTTTTTTTAGAAATCTTTGACGGAGCTGTCAGTTGTTCTCAGCAAATCGAACACGAAACCAAGAATATTTTGTTTACTTTGTTTTGTTGTATGTGTGTGTAATAAGTATTCATAAAGAAAAGTCGCAGTACTTTCAGTGAACACAAATCAAATGATAAATTGTGCCACGAGCCAAGCAACATGACATCAGTGGTTGGTGTTACTAAAAAGAGGGATATATCTGCCGAAATATAGGTACAGGTCTGTAGGAAGCGATTTCCGATCTTCCGTCGATTGGTATTTTAGGAAAAACGAACAAAATCAATCTATGCCATATTTTTTCTCAATTCGAATTCAACATAAGTGTTTTACAAGCGAGCTATAAAAAGTGTTTAGTGTGTTATCTGCAACAACCAGTTTTCTGTCAAAAGTCTGAAGATTTCAGAGCATTTGTTTTGCATTCTCTGCAGCAACTTCGTACTGTGTTACACTAAACAGAATACAGAACTATAAATGACAATTTCCGCCAAAAAAGTTGCACTTCTCTCACGTGCATTAGGATGCACGCACTTTTTTCTGTATGCCTTAATTGTTTAACAACTACTGTACATTATGTAAAATTTATTCCATCCTTTATTCCAGCGACCGCACCTGAAGCGGTTCCTTCTATTTTTTCTTCTCTCGCCATTTTCTCAGCACGTCTTTTGAACAGTTTAGCGGCGTCTGTTCCTGTTGTCGCACGAATATGTGGTGGTGTACGCTCTGATATGGCTGATCCTTTTTTAAAATTCATCACTTTGTGTTTGCCCACAAGAAAATGGTACTGCATTCTTCAGCACTGACGCCTGAACAATGCTCACTCAGTGAACAATTGAAAACTAGGAAACGAGACCATTCCGATTTTAATAATGTAGAGGCTGCTGCTGCCGTTTTTGATGCCATTATACCTCTTGGGTGTGTGTTGTATATATCGTAGCAATAGCGTTTTTGTACTTCGTTTGCTGTGCTGTTAAAGAGCACATCGAGGCCGGGTATAAGTGCTTTTTTTTTTTTTTTTTTAATAACACTTGTTCTTTATTATTGACATTTGACAGGGCTTTAGAAAGTTGATTATTATTGTTACTCTTTAATTGACTAAGAAGCATATTGACGAAAATTAGGGTGTTAAAGTCGTTGGCTGGTGATTTATTTGTAATATATTTTGTTGAAACAGAAGTAGGTGTAATGCAGTATTGCCATTTTGGATAGTTTTGGAACTTCGAAAAATAAAATATATATAAAAGACTTAAAACTATATTTTTTTTATTTTATTTTAAAGAAGAAACACGCGGTTGATCTGTGGACTAGACCTGACCTCAAAAACATAATTTGGCGATTATAACCAAACAATCATTGTAAAATAAAATAAAAAATAAAAATATTAACTAGCGTTTTCGGGCGCTTTGCTACCCGTACACATGAACCCGCGGGGTGAGGGCTGTACTATAGCCTATAATCCTCCCCTACCTGCCAATAATTTACATTTAACATTTTATAATAATTGATTTGTAAGTAAACGTGTCTATTGCTAAAATTTTACATTTCTCCCCTTCATCTTACTACAGGGTGAGTGAGGGTGTACTATAGCCTATAATCTTTCGCCACCTCCCAATACATAATTACATTTCACGCTCCACGAAGGGAGAAGGGGGTGGACTATAGCCTATAACTTTATCCCACATGCCAATAATATAAATTGAAAATTTCATAAAAATTGTTTGATAATATGGCTGATGTTAACATATTACATTTCCCCGCCCCATAGTAGGGAAACGGGTGTGTAGTATAGCCTATAACCTTCCTATACCTGCCAATATTATTCATTGAAAATTTCATAAAAATTGGTTGATAAACGTAGCTGATATTAACATTTTACATTTCCGCCCCGCCCCATAGGAGGGTAAAAGGGTGTGTACTATAGCCTATAACTTTCCTATACCTGCCAATAATATACATTGAAAATTTCATAACAATTGGTTCGTAAATGTGAGGTTCCGCGTAAAAAACAACCGCACAAAATTTAATTTTTTAAAAACTTTTATTTAACTTGAGCTCCTTCTTAACCACTTTTCACACGACCTAGAGAGTTGAAATGTTGTGAGTATCTAACTCTAAAATAGAATTTTTTATATTCTACGTATGATGCGAGTCGCGTTTCGCGTGTGAAACGTGTGACGGTTTGAAATCGCGCCATTTTCTCGTTTTTTTAACCACCTTTCGCACGACCTAGAGGGCTGAAATTTTGTAAGCGGCTCAATGTCAGAGGCCCATTTTGATATCCCGCTTTTGACGCGTATCGCGAGTCGCGTGTGGTACGTGTGAAGCGTGGAAAAAAGAAAATTCCTTGAAATAGCCCTCCGACCTCAAAAACAGATATTTTGGCGATTATTACCAAATAATAAACGACTGTGCGGCGTGTTTCGATGTATATATGAAAGTTTGTACCCGAAAAACGAAGTTTTTTTACATTAACTGGTTTTATATAAATATATTAGCGAGTTTTTATGGATGATTTTACGGAATCTATATTTTCCCTTTAAAAAATGGTGCAACGTAAACGCAACATGAGAGGGAAATATGGCCGCACTAAAGTAGATTTCCGTGGTAAGAGAGGTAAACCAAAAGTTCATTTATTCAAAAAAATAGAGCCGACCCACTAAGACCAATAGATTGTCCATTGTGATGCCTCATGGATCGAGAGGATATCTCGCCTTACTCATTGAACCACTTGAAGCTTCGAATTAAGCGTAGAAGTCTTTTGATGTAAGTGCTTGACAAGTCGTTAAGGTGGTTAAAAAATGAGGCTCCCAAATTAAGCTTACACTTAAGAGAAAGAGCTGTGCATGTGCAGAGAAGGTGAAGAATAGTCTCTTCCTCGTCCATGCAGCTTCTGCAGAAGTCATTGGAAAATACACCAAGCGTTGCTACATGCTTCTTGCCTATAAGACAGTGCCCAGTAATTACACCTATCGTAGTTCTTATGAGCACTCTTTTTAGAGAGGTCAAACACTTTGAGGGTTTCGGATCCAACTTCGGCCAGATCTGCTTGCTTTTTACATAAATTGTTAGGGGCCAGATGATTTTGACGGAAATCTGACAACCGGAAGTGACTTTACTTAGACAGTTTGTCGAGTTTTTGCAAATAACTCAAAAAGTATAACACTTTGGAGAAATCTGTTAAGTGCAAAAAAAAATTTAAAAAAAAAAATAAAATAAAAGACCAAAAATAAAATAAAAAACCAAAAATAAATTAAAAAAAATAAATTAAAAAAAAAAATTAAAAAAAAAAATTAAAAAAAAAAAAAAATTTATATTCATTTAATGATTCTGGCCCCGTCCGTAAAAGAAAGTCGTGTTGTGCCCACACCACAATTTTTTTTTATTGACAGTGCAAGTATCAGTACAATACATACATACATCTCAAAATGAAATGACGAAAAACAGTACTTTGACAGTCATTCAAAACTGATAACATATACACGAAACCAAAACCGCATAACAACTGACGACCGCGTTTCGTTCGACAGTGTGTACTTAGCTTTATGATCTGGTTCAACACAAACGTGCAAACCGCAATACCTTTGAGTAGCGGGAATAAAACAGACTCGTGTATTGTCAATTATTTTATTACTTGAAAAATTTTAGCAACAAAAGGAGCAAGCAATTTGGGACATTGGCTACGGTATTCGGCCTATGCGTTGAAAAAACTTCACTGATTCGTGATTCGTATCGCAGGAAAATCCACACATTAATTATTCATCTATGAGTAACACCGGAAGAATTTAAAACTCGCATGTCGTCGCCGCCATCGTCGTAGGCCCACGACGTCGCATATCTTCAGATAGCCACCATTCCCACACACATTGGTTCTTACGAATGGCGTGCAATTGTTTCGATGCCGGGATTATTCGACTGGAAAGAGAATCGCAATCATATATGCAGGCGGAGAACCACATCCAGAATCGAGTTCAGGATGGAGTTTAGCTCCCGAAGGAATGATGTGTGTGCGAACACACAGACAGCACATATTCAGACTGAAGGCTGAGTTGTTTGGCTTTTAACATGGAGTGTATGTAGGTATACGTTCTATGTTTGTACAAACTGGAACTGCAAAGCAGTTGTATAACTAGGGGAGTTCATTTAAAAGTGGGTGCCTGACTGGTGGTGCACGCAAATATAACACAGGGCACAGGACACGGAGAAAAAAGGAAGTGATACACATAATACATGTAGTATTTGCTCTGCGTTTGCCAATTCGTATCCTAGAAATGATACATCATGCGATGTAGGAGTTCGAGTTGGTGGAAGTGGATTTGGAGTCGTCGTCGACATCGTCGTTGTTGGTGTTGTGTGTTGGTTGTTGGTTGTCGTCGCCTTTGCCACACTGCCTAGGCAAAGATAGCTTGATCTAGATCTACAGTCTCTATTCCACCCTGCAAGAACACGTTTTAGAGTGCAATTTCAATGTATATGCAGTGCACTCTTGTTTATGTTGGTGGTATGGTTACACTCGCATAGTGCAACAAATCGCCACCATATCCAGCTGCTGAGGAATGTCGACGGATTAGTGCGCGTAGACCGCGATAGGGATGAGGACTATGTAAGGAACATTCAACTCATTCTCACAAAGTGAGAGCTCCTGATGGCTGATTTGTTTTGTGCGAGTTCGCGGAGCAATGAAAAAGTAACCTTTTTCGCGTTTTTGTTTGTTAGTTTACAATAAACAGATCTATCCATCGACGTGGTGGATACTCTAGCTTTCCAGCGTACCTGCCAGCCTGCCTGTCATATTTCTGCAATTGCATACAGACGTGCGTGTGTTTGTAGTCTCTGCGTCGGATCTGGATCGCATAGAATATTTTATTTTTGCGTAGGTCCTTGAGTCAGACTCGTTTGCATTTGATGTGAATTTATACTCATATACAAGAGCGCATGATTGAATAAAAGGAACTCTAAGGCAACGACATGAAGACGCCCTTGCGACCAAGTGAACGTACGACGAAGCGACGAGTTGCCGCGTTGAAAAATTGAAAAAAATGTTCAAAGGGTTCGGGAGGAGCAAATTAGTAACAAAGAACAAAGAGCAGTGCCAAGTGCAAGTGCTTTAGGAAAGGTTATCATAATCATCGTAGGAGCGAAGCCTATCAGGGCATAACCGTTGTACCACCTCCTTGCAGATACAAATGCGACGGCAACAACAGATTGGCGGCAACTTACAAAAGTTGATGCAATGACGTTCCGTAGGTACGCAGCGTACACTCTTATTCTATCTCCAGGATATCATCTCATTTCCTGATTGCGCCACCATTTCCGCTCCCGCTTTGCTTTAGCAAATGTATTTGATGAGCAATTGTGACGGCGGTTGCTCTTGGTATTTGCACTTTCTTATTTATATGACAACAACATAAAACAAACGGCGGGAAGATGTAAATCAAAAATACGCTTTAAAGACATCACCTGGCGTTTAATTCTCCTGCTGCAGTTTGATGGTAGGTGGTGGTTGAGGGGGGGGGGGGGGGGATTGGTGTGTGTGTCCAATGCCGACTGCCGAGAAGTGCAAGTCCTGCTGTAGGCACGCAGTTGGATCTGTCAGTATCAACTAATCTCCTCTCGTTCTTTATTTAATTTATTCGTGTGTGTTTGTGAAATAGTATTTGCTTATTTTTGCTGCTGCATATTGTTGAAGGACTTTTCACATTCCTCCTTTGTTCATCCTTAGTATTGTGTATCTCATTGCATTCCCATTACAGCGTTAACATTGCCGCTGCGTACGAATGTACATACTCGTACTTGCTGCTGCTTGGCTTTCATCTTTATTTTTTTTTTTCATTACTCATTGAATTTCTTAAAATTGAATAGCACGCATTTGTCTGTCTGTGTACGGATTCGCATCTAATGTTGCAATCGTGTGTTACCCTTTGTACCTGTTTCCTATCACATACACAGGGTGATTTAAGAAAAGTTCTTATAGTTTTTAAATGCAAAAGGAAGGGAATAGTTAAGAGTAAAATTTAAGCCCACTAAGCATTGAAACGCATGTAACGAGATAACAAATATAACGAGGAAACGTATGTAACCAGGAAACATATATAACGAGGTAGCACACGAAACGAGGTAACAGATGAAGCATTAAACGCATCAAGAGGAATCTGGAGGAATATTGAAATGAACTGATCAACAGAATAATTGATTAGAAAACCAAAGCAAAGTTGTTGCACTTGATATTTCCAAGGCACTTTTCTCGAAAATGAATACCTATTGAATTGATAAGAATTTGCTGGATTGGACTAGTATCAACCTTTTGTTCTTTGTCCAGCTACCGCATAAACGCCGGTGTTCCTCAAGGCTCTGTTTTGTCTCCGACACTTTTTCTCATTTTCATTAATGATCTCCTATCTGCTACTTCAATTCCGATTCATTCTTTCGCTAGCGACAACACCTTTAGCTTTTCATATGAGTTTGCGCTCTCTCCACGCCCCTCTTCATCACAAGTGTAACTTGAACAACAGCGTATGTTAAGCACGTTAAATTCTCACCTTAACAGCATAAAAAGGCGGGAGCTACACAATAGAGTAGAATTTAACGCTTCCAAAACCCAATGTTATCTTCTGTCGTCTATGCGTAATTTAAACCCCCAACATTTATCCATGAATAGATCTTGCATCAAAGAAACTGAAATGCTCGCAATACGCAATCGCTAAGAATTCTGCGAAATTTTTAGGTTCCCTAAAACGGTGCTAGATGTACTTCACACCCTCGGACCTGGCTACTATTTATAAGGCATATATTCGCCCTAAAAAAACTTATTAGTGACGTCAATATCACGAAAACAATCGTATCGCTTGAACATCGTAGGAATGTTTCCTGCTTCTCACTGTTTTATCGCTTTTTCCATAAGCGGTGTTCAAAAGAAATATCCAGATGCATCCCGCCCATCCTCGAATCAAACCGAAATTCCCATGCCTCCATTAACTTAAATCGTTCCGAACCATTCAGCAAATGTTTTGCTCAGCATGCTAAAGTGTTCTCTAAATCATATCGCAATTCGATCCGAGCAGTTAAGTCATTGTAACATAGTTCGCAGTTTTAATTTTTCTCTTAATTGTCCTTCCATTCATACAGGGCTAACAATTCTCCTCAAGACATTATGTTCGAACATGGCTGAGTGTTAAAAGGATGTTATGGTTAAGTTCCTGGATTTAAAAGTCACACGACAAAATACTTTCACTGGTGATTACTTATTATGCACACAAAATACATATTAAACTACTGTCCACTTAGATGGTAGTTTTTTCTGTTTGCGAGTACTTTTCAAGTAGTCTACTTGAATTCTGCGATAAAACTTTGTGCTACTTATCGTTATTCACAATTTCGCGAAGGTTCTAATCATGTCTACTGTATTCTATTCGAAGAACCTAGAGTGCGCCAGATTTTACTGGTATTTCTTTATATAATTGGTGCAGAATATTTTGAGAAATATATTCTAAGAAAAAAATCGTTCTACAGTTAGGGTCTATTTTCAATGTTGACATCATTTATCGGGGATTTAAGAAAAAGCTTACTTTGGTGTACCATGACCCATGTTAACAGAAATTGCTCGGTCAATACTATTGGTAGAAACTTCGTTTAGGACTTAATTCTTAAAAGCCTTTGTAATTGCGTTTAAATAAAGTCGATATCTTGTTTGAGTCTTCAGATATCCAACTTCAATGCCTTTTCCAGTTTTCTGCCCATGCTGATTTTTGACTTTGAAGTAAATTTTCTCCAGAAAATGCACGTTTTACTATTTTTTTCTTATGAACGTAACAATAAAAAAAAAAAAAATCAACAACAAATTTGCAGAAAACCCCGTAGGATACTTGGGAAAACCTGCAGCAGGTAAATTTTTAAAAAAAGGGTTTTTTGCCTTAAGCTCCAAAGGCAATGAATTCAAAATGATTTTGTGTGGTCTTAGTTAATTTTATTTTATGTGTGTACTACAACAGTTACAACAGGTGCTCAAAGGGTCCTCCTTTGTTTTGTATGCATAACTCTTCGCAACGCACATACCGGGAATTTCGAGTTTTTCAGTTTCCTGGATGCAAGTGCTATTTATGGATAATGACATTGGATTTAAGATGCGGTTAGAAGACAGGAGACATCATTTGGTGTTGGAAGGGTTAAATTCTACTCGACGGTTTTCTCCCCATTTTGTTATGCTGTCCAAGTCAGAATTTAAAGTGCTTAACATACGTAGTTGTTTGAGTTCCACATGAGAAGTGGAGGGAAGTTCCTCAAACTTACATGAGAAGCTGAGAGTACTGTCGTCAGCGAAAGAATGAATTGGATCAGAAGTAATAGAAAAGAAATCCATAATAAAAATGAGAACGAGTGGCGGGGACAAAACAGAGCCCTTTGGAACGCCATCATTTATGTAATGTACTATAGACTTGAAACCGTCCAAGACAACTTGAATTTAGCGGTCCAAAAGATAGCTTCTAATCCAATGAAGCAGTTTTTCATTGACTCCAAAAGCACGCATTTTGGACAAAGGACCGAGCGCAACAGCTTTGCTTTCACCAAATTGATGCGAAGACCAGTTCCACTGTTTGGTGAGATATACTATCAAATCACGTTCTGCTATTTTATGAGCTGAAAATTTATCAGCGTTTCCATGTCCATGTTCCATGTGGAATGAATGGATATAAGTGCTATGGGTCGGTGCGAAAAAAAGACGACTGATCGCTTTTTGAGTATGGGCTGTTTTCCAACTACTCGGGAAGAGTCTAGCGGAATGTTGGACACTTGGACACACCATTATCTGTAATCGTGCACCCGAAGTTAAGGCGAATTGCTCCGCCATCTCCACGAGAGATGAGCGGCAGTTAAGGGCTAAAACTGAATTTGTGGAGACTGATTTCAGGGATTTCAGGGGCATCTTGGCTATCCGAGAATATACGGATAGCCTTAGCGGATATGACGTTTCTCTTCAGCCAAGACAAGGCTTCACTGATCGCCATAATTTCAGCGTGGAAAACACTACAGTGATTCGGAAGACGGAAGGAGAGGCTTAGATTTATCTTTTTTGAGAAAACACCTCCATCATCAGTTTTTGACCCCTGTGTGTAAAAATGAATGTGTTCATCTTCCAAGTAAGCGTCTTCGTCACAGAATAATCTGGAGGGGAAGGTGACCTGGAAGTTTTTGTTGAAATGTAGTCTATGTTGTCTGGGATCCTGACTAAATTCAGGATCGAGTAGTGACCGATTACATTTCTAGTCCTCTGGGAGATAGTATTAGGGCGAAGACCCCTGGTTCAATAAAAAAAATATATGTTATATATTTTTCCCCGTATGTTAACTGACGTGAATCTAGCCAACGAAACTTCAATTTACGAATGACTTTTTGACAACGAATTCGTTAGCCGAGGGATGTGGTTTCATTACAATTTTTTAATGATTGTTACTTCCGTAGTTTCTTTACGATTAATATGTAAAGCTAAAACCAATCATCACAATAACATTACACCCTGTTTCGGGAATGTTCATATTCATTCATGCTTCACGATATCTGAGTGCACTGAGTTATGCTGAACACTTCAATTGAATCCATGACTGAACGAATGGAAAAGCCAACTTTGCGTTGCGTACTTCCACGTTAGGTAGTATAGGGTACGTACCTGTGGAAAGTTAAGCTATCTCATCTTATCTCATCACTCTGTTCTTCATTAGAGATATTCACATACTATAAAGAAGTAGTATGTACGAGTATGTACATGCACTTCATATCCATGATGCACTGTCGCTTGGGTTGGGTGCACACACGTTGACGTCCATGAGGACATCAATAATGCTTTACCATCGGAATGGCAAGAACGTCATTCAGGAAAACGCATCCAACACACATACGCATATTACACACGTTATCCTTATGTGTTTTGTTTTTTACTACACTTAAGCATTTACCTTGATGTCATTTTTCCTGGGAGCGCTTGCAGTTGTTTGTTGCAAGGTGCTTGAGAATTCCATACTTCAAAGAGGTATGTTTATTATGGAAGGAAACATGTTATCTGTTGTATGGATTTTATTTCTGGCTGTGCGACTGTCGTTTGTAGTGTGCGGTGATGTATGTGTGCGCGGGTGTGAGTGTTAAGGCAGGAAACTTTGAGGCATTCCTTGTATATGTCTATCTAGATATTTTAAAAAAGAGTACCTGCGTTTCGAAATTCATCTACTCTCCAATGAATTGTTGTGCTGTGGTCCTATGGGTAAAATAAACAAAATTCGTTTTTTTTTGGTTTGTTAAGTTTTAATTCGATTACAATTAATAAGGTAAGTCAATAAGTTAACTTTCATTAACTGTTTTCTTTATCTCGAATTCACAAATATTGTGGACACTGTTGGAGTTTCAAATTAAAACACTCGACGGTGCTTTGCCGTTCTTTATCAAATGGCTCGGACCAGTGGTTTGTAACCCCATTTGGCCAATTAATGCCCATTCTAGATGTAGTAGGCACTGATTTAGTCAGCTTCAGTGCCAATTCTTGTCGTTTCGCTATATCCAGTTTATTTGCTTTCTTTAGCAGCAAATCGTGTACGTTGGCTTTGGTTGTTGCAAGATAGGCGATTCTTATAACTTCTGATACTGGAAAAAGTAATAATCAGAATGTGCCAATACCTAAACATAGTGTTGTGCTAGAACTTTCCAACAAATCTGTCACAGCTGTTAATGCTTAGCACGGCGTGGGCGTTAGGAAATTAGGGAGATAGGGAAACGTTAGAACAAACGAACGAGGCAGCTAATTGACTAATCAATTTCTGTGTCCTGTCCGACTTCCATAAGAGCTCAGAAGATATGAAAAAACAGTTCACCGGCGAAAGAAAGCAGACTGGGAAAATAATCTAATCAGTGAACTAGAACAGTACAGAGAGCGAGGACCGCACCAGGTGCGGAAGTTCTACCAAAAAGTCCGCGGTATGACGCAATATACACCACAAAGACAAAGAGGGTAATGTGACCGCCGATCTTAAAGGCGATGGGAAGAGCCCTTTTATGAGCTAATGGCCAGCTAACTGAGGAATTGGAGGCTCCACCAATGACCGAAGATCATACTATGCTGCCGCCACCAAGCGGCTCAAAAATAATAAGGCCCTGGGATCTGATGGGATCACAGCGGAACTGCAACTGCAATACACCAAGCAATTAATGAAATAATAGTATGGGAGGAAGAAGCTAGGCGAAGAGGCATCCTGTGCCCCATACATAAGAAGGGAGATATCACAAAATGCAGAATTATCGTGTTGGAACGTTGTTGAGTACCGCACCGCGTATAAGACTTTCTCCGCTATCCTTGAAGACAGGATAGCCTCATACGCTAAAGTCATCATTGGTTCATACCAGTGTGGCTTCATCCCAAGCAAACAAACAACAGATCAGATTTACACCCTTAGGCAGGTGGTGGAAAAATGTCTAGAGTTTCAAAACTCACTACACCATCTGGTAGATAACCAGAGTAGAACTTTTTAAAGCCATGAGAATTCGTCATTCGAAATAAACTTATACGACTATGTAGGTTGACCACGACCAATATTATAAGCCAAGTAAAAATATACCGATTACTATCAAGCCCTGTCAATATCTATAACGGACTCCGACAAGGGGATGGACTGGCCTGCGTCCTCTTCAACCTGGCGTTGGAGAAAGTTATCTGACACTCTGACGTAACGGCGAGAGGAACAATCCTCTATAAGTCCATTCAGATACTGGCTTACGCAGACGACACCGACATCGTTGGTAGAAACCAAAGGGCTATACAGGAAGCTTTCGTCCAGATCGAGGAGGCGGCCTCTTCAATTCCAGTAACTTAACCATAACATCCAAGCTGCTGGTATATAAGACAATGGTCATACCGGTACTTACATATGGATGCGAGACTTGGGTGCTTAGCAAAAGCATAGCCAGAAAGGTGATCGTTTATCATGACTAGCAAGTATGAAGCGATATTTTATGTATTTTTTTGAATACTTTATTAAACAAGTGGAACACCATCAAATCAAATTCAATATTAAGCCAGTTTTAAGCTTCAAAATTCACAAACTTCACTATCACTAACTTGTAATCGAATTGCCCCCAACGTTGGGAATTGCAGCGTGAAGGCGATCATTAAGGATATTTTATCTTATGGT
This sequence comes from Nephrocerus scutellatus, assembly GCA_947095585.1. Taxonomy (NCBI): domain Eukaryota; kingdom Metazoa; phylum Arthropoda; class Insecta; order Diptera; family Pipunculidae; genus Nephrocerus; species Nephrocerus scutellatus. The sequence continues at coordinate 75,164,628 of OX352765.1, read as the reverse complement.
AGTTGGAATATGTTTTTCCTGGTTGCAGGAGCAATTACTTATGTATATATTTATTATAATCCTTACACCTATTTTCACTCACTCTCGTGTGAATATCCACAATTAGGGTCCTCACATTAGAGCGATTTCGTTACACAACAGAATATTATTTATTCCATTTGATTGCACTAATAAGCTGCTGTGTAATCGTATATCCTTTGTTTGGCCCAACAAATAAAAAAAGACATGACTCAGAGACGACTACAAAAGAAATTGTCTGAAATGGAAAGAATATACATTCGAGCAAACAAACAAAGAAGAAGAGAGGAGAACGCAGACATCACTGCACCTTTGATTTATCATAGTGCAACGCCTTTTCCAGGTATTCCCTTCCCGTCTCTTTTACACCCTACACTTGGCGAACGGGTATTATAGCTTTGTTGGTACATTTTTTTAATACCTCAAAGTAAGCATTCTTGGTAAATTCGGGATTAAATGAACAATATCCGTTTATCTATCGGATTCTGAATGTTAGTGTGCTAGAAAATTAATCCACTCTTGATGTAATCCGATGTAAATGAGCTCATTACAAAGAAAACATCGCATTAGTGTTGCTGCCTTCAATTTAATTTTTTTTTATTATTTGTTCTATACCATATTTTTCTTCGTTCGTTTGTTCTTCGTTTTTCTTTTTAAATTCCTCCTTGCAAGTATGCCGTAAACCAATTACAATAAGCTTTGAATAACTCCATTCTCCATTGGCTGATTGGAATATTAAATTTGAAAAATCAAAGTCACGAAAGTTTAGTCACGATCGGTAACTACCGGCTATAAAGGATCTTACGTCAATACGCACATTTTTCAACAGAAAACATGCTAAGATATCTTTGTGTAATAACCAATTTTAACAAAAGGTCAACCAATATGAAGACCCTTGCGTACACTTGCAATGTGTGCGTTCTTAAAAGGAGCGATAAGGTTCTTTGAAGAAAAAAAAATCACCTTTGTATATAAAAAGTAGAAGACGCATCCAAATTTTTTTATGAAATCTCCGATTTACCGTGTGCTTTGGCCCCAAAGAAAGAACTCGAAATCGGAGCTCGATCATCTGATTTTGCACATTGCACAATACATTCTAGTAACTTATTAGCTAATACGATCATAGACTTCCTTGATATTGCTAATTATTGCTTTCTCCAAAGCTAATAACAGTTCCTCCAGGATTGTATTTTGTTTTTAAAATTAGCGTACGTTTAAGGGACTTGCACCCTTATTTATAACACCTAGGCACAGCGTTCGATTGAAAATATCGGGATAGAAAAAGGAAAGTGTTGTGGTAGGTGGAGTTGAGTTAACACCCGAGCACTCACAAAATAATTGTAGTGCTCATAAACCCACATATATATGGCTCTACATCTAGAATCTAGATTACTTGATACATCAATTCAACCTTACATGTGAATACAATGGCTACTGTATATCACATGTACTCATGTATAGCATTGCATCATGTATCTTGTAATCTAGATAATCAGTGTGATGAGATCGTGCGTATTTTGGTCGCGCGTGGAATCGAACCAGGTGGCCTCCGAGTGGGAGCAAATGGTTCTAACCACCGCACCACTGACAATGACTCATAGGGTTTTCCAATTTCTTTATCGATCAGGCATTCGTTTCCTGTAGGAAAAATTTTTCTATACACTTTACAGTCGAAGAATTAAATCGAAGGTGGCATCTAGAGTCGGTGCCATTGTTCTAATGTCTTCCAGGCTAAAATCGATCTCATTGAGATCTGCGTTAATTTTACCATAACCATAAAAATTAAAATTTTCTTATCGGAGATACACATGTGTGCAAAATTTTAAGAAAATCGGGTTGATTTTCAAAAAAATTACATGGCAGCCCCTTGGCCCTATCACTTCCCAATTTTTACAAAAACTGTTGTCACCAAAGATACACATGTGTATACAATTTAAAGAAAATCAGCTATTTTTTAAAATTTTAATGGGGCCTTCCGACACCGGGGTCCGATCACGCCAAATTTTTTACAAAAAGTGTTGTCCATCGAAGATACACATGTGTATACAATTTTTAATTACCTTCCACACGACCTAAATGGTTGAGTATGCAAGTCCAAGCGTTTTTTATATTGCGCGTGTGACGAGTGTCGCGAGTCGCGTGTGGCAAGTGTAATGCGTGGAAAAAAATACTTTGAAATAGGCCTGACCTTAAAAACAGATATTTTGGCGATTATCGCCTAATACCAGAATTAAATTATCTTTCTTTGTATGGATATAGCGCTTTTATGTCGCCTCATCCCGCCTAAACCACTCATATTCATATTCACATCATATGTTCGTTTGGTGCTCCGATAAGTTTCAAGTTTCTTTTTTGGACCCGTTAGATAGCGCTGGAGTCGAGATATTTACGAACATTTGTGTTTATGGTTATATTTGGTTCATATTTACACCATATGTTCGTTTGGTGCTCCGATGAAAAATGGTGAAATGGTTAGGTGGTAGAAAAAAAGATTCCGTCCTTTTTGACGGGTTCTCACCAAGACGTACCTAAGATTGATTTTCCTGTTGAATTTTACACGCACAATGGCCTTCGGGAATGCCGCCAAATACAGGGTGTCCCAGAATTCGTGGTACAAACGAAGCAGGGAGATAGCGAAGGTCATTTCGAACTAAAACAGCCAAGTAAAGTTTTTATGAATTGTTGATGGTTCAAAAGTTATTCCACTTTTAGTGTATGCATGAAATCGAATATACACACACACACATTTTATTTCTGACAACGCACCTTATTTTAGCACTCGAAAGTGAATTCTTTAAGAAACATGACTTACTTTGTAAAGCAGTTGATAAAAACCATTCTGTTTTGAATATTCCTATGCGTGATACCATTTAAAAATCTACATTAATGTCGCAAGTTTTTCTGATAGTCGGACAACTTTCTGTAGTACATTGTTTTTCCGCCAGAGCTACTTAAAAATCAATCAAAAAATTTTGGGAAACAAAAAGACATCACAAATCTATTGTGTTAATTTGACAGAAGATAATAAAGTTTATAAAAATGACTATTGGAAAGGCAAACTCTTCCAGATCGTATAGAAAAATAAACATAAACAAAAGAACTGTTGGTTTTTTTTAAATAAAATTTTTAGCGATTTTACCCAAAAATACTAAAAATGGAATATTTTTTGAACCATCAACAATTCGATAAAACTTAATTTGGCTATTTTGGTTGGAAATGACCTCCGCTTTCACCCTGCCTCGTTTGTACCACGAATTCTGGGACACCCTGTATACTGAAATTGAAAGTTGGTGCATTTATCATGCTTCTTCGAAATCTAAACCCAAAAAGGGTTTGTTTAATGGAACTCGATTAATAGTCAAGAGTCTTCATCGAAACTGTACAAAATCAGAAATTATCACGGGAAGTAATAAAGCGGAAGAAATTTGCATTCCTAGAATTGATTTGGAGCCAAGCGAAAGTAATTTGCCATTCAGAATGAAGCGTCGCCAATTTTCATTGATGTTGACTTTTGCAATGACCATCAACAAGAATCAAGGCCAGTCTTTTGAACATGCCTGAGCCAGTTTTCACTCATGGACAGTTATATGTCGCTTTAAGTCTAGGAAGATATCATAACAATTTAAATGTCTTAAATAAAAAAATAAAATGTCAAGGAGATTTACTTAACAACTAGAGAATGCTTACAAAAAACAGTGTAATTGAAGTAACCCTTAACTAAATAAACAAATATGCCTATTTTTTAATATAATTTTATCCAAACAAAAACTTACTTTAATAAAAATAAAGGACTGTTTGTCATATGTCGGGATATACATTAAAGTTTGTACCCGAAAAACGAAGTTTAAAATCGTTTTTGTATTTGTGTATGAAAAGTTCACAGTATAATACAGCTAAACAAGACAAGAAATGCACAAAAGTATTCAAATTAACGACGAAATAACTTTATGTGCGGATTTTACTCCCCTATGAAGGTAAAGTGCATTGTGTATTCATCTTTTCGTCTGAAGGAAACTGAAACTAAAGTTAAAGCTTTTTGAACTTCTTAATTAGTTTTTCTATCGGAATCGGTTTTGCATATGAACTGGTTTTGTTAGATGGCATTTCTCTACATCTCTCTCTAAATTTTCTCGAATTTCGTTAAGTTTGAATGGAGTGAATCGGGTCATCTTAATCAACACTTGGGACTCGTTTTAGGATTTTATATATAGTGCTGTTTGCATAGGAGTTATTTGAACTTTTATTCGATTTCTAGCATTTGTGGGATAAGTTTTGTAAATTCGACATTTTGTTCCTTAAAATGCACACATTTACTACTTAAATAGTATTCCATGTAGTCTTCTTAGCTTTTTTTCATATATGCAGACACACATTTATAATTTTATTCATTAGTTTTGCACCTCTGTTCGATTGACAAATTCGTGCATTTAACATTTAATTTGTCGTACAAGAAAAACCAATAAACACTTAACTTTATGTTCGTTATTAATCGAAGTAATTTGCATTCAATATCGCGTTGCAGCAGCCATTAGAAACCACGCGGGTGACTTTGACAATATTGCTGTTTATGCTAATAACTTTGACGGCTCATTTATTATTCGGAAATGGCGCCAAAACAGGTGCCGACTGCCACTTCTCCTGTTGATGTGGATTGGCCTTGCTGCACACTATAGATTGCACATTAGAATTGATTATTTATTTGCATTTTGCTTTTAACTTTGATGATGTGGTTTTATTAACAAACAAAAATTTGTTGATTTCGCATTAAAAGTTTGTCTAACAAAACGGCGAGCGGCGAGAATCTTTGCATAGTTTTTTTTTTTATTTAAAATGTTGTTCAACAAAGGAACAAAAAGACTGTGACGTTGCAGAAAATATCCTTATTACTGTCAAACGGACAATTGATATCAGTCGCTTAACATTCCTCACCTAGCCAATTTCGATGACCGAAAAACTAAATACCAAACTGACAGTGATTAATACGCCCAATATAATTATAATCTGGTTTCAAATGTAAATATTTATTTGCTTACTTGGTTAATTATTTTCTTCCTCCAAGAATGAAATAAATTGATCTTTAGATGTTTCAATATTCTGTTACAGTGGACTTCCCGCCTGTCTGATTGTGGCACAAATTAATTAAAGTTAAAGCAAAGAGTATAGAGATATATAGAGATGTATAGAGATATATATCTCTGAACTGTTTGGTAAAAGGTAATTTACAATGCTCCGTATACCAAATATATATGTAGAAAAATTTATCAGACACTTGTATTGTAAACAAGTTAGATAAACTTTTGCATTAGCATTGCGGGCCATCAGAATGTATTAAGGGGATTTTGTTTGTTTAAATTGTTTAAGAGAGCTCCCATGAACTCGATATAGCGATATATGTACATGCTAGGCTTATTTATGTAGTCTTGAAGAAATTTAAATTTCCTGATACAGACAGACAGATGCATTGGTTTGAATAGATGAGTTAGAACGCTTAGGCCTTAGGCTAACTAAGTGTTTACATTGAGTGCTGGCCCGTTGTGCAACATTGCTCTGAATCGATTTCAAAAGCATCAACGGGGATTTTGTTTTTTAGTTTTCAATAATGTACTTACTTTTTCAATTAAATTGGGAAATTTCTTCAAGTGGCACAATAAAAATGCTTGCCGCTGACAATAAAAAAAAGCAGACGGTCGAACCAGCCTACATCGATGCAAGGCAAATTTAATAATAATTTCTTAAAAAAGTTATGTTACTTTTGTTATATTCTATATATACATCTACTCGTAAGCTTCTTCTTACGATTCTTCTAGATTTTGAGTCGAAGCGCAACAATCTCAAAATAAACTGAAAGCTGACTTTCCGAGAGAACTGTAAGGATAAGAACCGAAGATGTTGTAGAAATAAAGACAGACGTAAGCATATTTGCTATACAGCACATTTTGTAAAATAATGTGTGTGAAATCGAAAGCTTTATTTAGAAATTTTATTTAATATTATTTTTTTAATATTATTTTGAAATTTTATAATTGACCAAGTTCTTGTTAAAAAAAGACTATGTAGTATGCTATGTACAAGTTGTCTATGTATGTTCAAGCAAAAAGTAGAGATATCTTTATACTCTTTAAGTCATTGTTATACGTTATGTCGCCGATCCATAGGGTAGGAGGTCTGCCGTGAGATCCTACGTTTGTTGGTGCCGACTCTAGGACTAGCTTTGTTGGTTGTTCGATTGTTAAAACGTAGAAAATGTATCATCCAACATATTGTTACGAAAAGTAGTTAGTAGCGCGTAATTCAAATACTAAGATACATCACAATGGACATACGGCATACTAAAAATAGGCACTGAATTAGAATTAAGCGCTTTTTAGTAGCATACATATATGCTGAAAGATTTATGTCGAGTTGGGAAAAGTTGTGATTTATTCCTTTTTTCTCTTTACTGCCGATAAATCGTGACATTTTTACAAATTTTATTTCAAACTGATGATGATTTTGTGGTCATTGTTGTACAGTGCACTTAGTTGCTCCGATAAACTGTCATTTCTTTTTTACGATGACACCTCCACTATAGCCACATGCTGTAGTAATAATAAAGCGATGTCAGCGGCGGCTAGTCAAACAGTAACCGACCGGCTTGCATGTCTAAATTGAATTATTGCGAATTATTGTGATCATCAGCAAAAGGCCAATATTAATTGAATTTTTTATTTAACGGTTATGTGATTAATTTGGTTTGTAAGTTAATCATGAATTAAATGGGCATATGTGCACCGATTCGTAAAATATTAGTTAATTTTTGCGGTTAAGGTCCACTCTCTACACGATATGCGATTTTGTCATTTGGATGCGAAAAGCAGTGACAGATGTTTATGCTGGCAAAAGTTCAATTCAAACAACTGTTGAAATTTGGGAAACATAAGCAAGCATTTCCTTCATTTTTGACACGCGTTGCTAGATTCTATTATAATGCGCCCTTTAGGCAGATGCCTTTTTCCTACTTCCATTACGAATAATACACACTTTGTGAGCTTATCCATGTGTGGGTGTGTGTGTGTCCGTGTCCGTGATAATTTTATTCTCATTTGTATTTTCTTCTCACTAAACTGTATTGCTCCGATCCTTTGCATCTCCATAGCAACAAACTGCTAAATGGCTAATAAATCTTGCACGCCTAAGTAAATCTGGCACATTAACGACTTACACACACGCAGGCGTTATCTGCGCGAAATTCCTTAAAAAAAAAGAATTCAGTTCATTTTGCTGGGAAGTTATTGTCATGAAATTATATTAAAACGCTATCAAGAAGGATGATGCTAGCTAGTAGCTCTGGAGTAAAACTTTTCAAGTGTTGAGTCACATTCTGGATATTAGAACTCTTTCTCACCCCCCTCTATATAACTCTCTCTCTCTCTCTCTATCTCCCGCTCTCTATCTCTCTTTTCCCATCTTGAGTCAAGATTCTTGACTGTCTTTTTCACTTTTAGACTCTTTTGATGCATGCATGTTTGCGCCTACGTGCGTGTGTGTTAACATCGCATTCCATTGCGCGCCCATCGCTGGGCGTTCGATTTTCCATCGTGGTACCTGTTTGAGGAACCTACACAAGTATTTAGGTTATGGTATGCAGCGATTCATGGTGTGATTGCCTGCCTGCAAGCACCATCGACACAGCCGTATAAAAAGGCCCCCCCCCCCTTCTGCAGATCCCAATTTCTTATTCAGCTAGTTTACAGATTTGCTGTTGCGCCGGTTATTTGCTCCCCTGCTGTCACATCCTTCATCCTAAAATGCCAGTGCAGTTGGTGTAATCTTCCATGTCCCGCACAGTACACAGTCAACTCACACACTGTTAGTTACATAGCAGCAAGAGGTTTAATGGCAAACATAAAAAAAAAACGAAAATTTCAATGAAACGCACGTCGTCGATTCATGAATGTCGATCGGTCGTAGGGTCTTCGCTCTTGCTGGATATCACCTGTCCTCCGGTGGCCGACACGGCGACTTGCATAGCTGTGTGTTCATGGTATATTAGGAATGAAGACTTCCAGCCATATTGTGAGATATTTTTCGCTTTTTATGCGCTTCAGGTATGACTGAAATGGTCACTAGCACCAAGCACTATTACTAGCAACACCACTAACACCATCAACACTGCCGCCTCCGCCTCCGCGTCACACTTGATTTACTCATCTGCCATGTTTGGACCTATTTTCGCTGTGTGTTTTTGCTGACCATGGATATGGCTTATAACAACCGACTGCTCCAGCACTGGTATGGGAAACCAGTTGACTCACATTGAATGAACTGCCAGCCAGAAATTCCTTAGCCGACCAAACTCGCATGTTGAGCGCTCTCGCCATCAAGCAGGAAGGAATGCTGCTGCTGCTGCTTGCAGGATCAGTCCCCGAACACGAAATAAAGAATTTTAACAGTTTTCCTCTTCTTTTGCCTTAGCCTTGCTGGTATGTCTTCGCTTCACGTTCATTCGCATTCGCTCAAGGAACCAGCGACAATGAGTCGCGTTTTTTTTTTTGCTAAAATGCTTCCATAAAGGGAAGGAATTTTTTGAATAAATAATGTAATTGATCTGGCAAATCAGTGATCAGGATTGGATGTTTGTTCGTGCATCCCATCCCCATAGCCACCATTTGAATAAATTAATATTAATTGAAATTTGCGCTCAAACACACTGAACAGACTGAACACTGATCATCGGACTACTTAAGTCGATGAGGCATGTCGTGGCAAGGCAAGGCAAGACAAGTAAATGCAAATTCTCCATTTTGGTTGCAGCTGCAGCTATTGCTGGAAATGCGTGCGTCGTACCTCTTAATCATCTCTCAATTAGCATGATGGGCTGACGCAGTCCTCCTTCTCTTGCGTGCATTGTTGGTGGTGCTGCTAACTCCTAGCTACTACTACTCGTACAATCATCAGCTCATCATCAATTTTTATTTATAACTGCAGATCGATCGGAAGTGAGTGATTGGCATTGGTATTGTGCCAATTTTTGCTTCGTCTTCCTTCCAGAAAGGCGATCAGGCAGCAGCACTAAGCATCTGGATTGAGATTGTTATTGTATGTATGTTTGCCAAGGCTTTTGGAGCAGGCAAATGCAAATATTAAACCAATGAATGGTTAATGTGAACAAAAGTTCTTGATCGCATCAGATTATGTCTTCAGCAATACAATGGGTCTTTTCACTTGCTTTCAGTTTTGTTGTTTATTGGTTTAACTGGTCGTTTGGCCAAATCTTCTTTTGCGTTTTTTTTTTGGATTTACATTTGTACCATTTTTATGATATTCCTTTTTGTGACGTCATCAAAATGCCTCTTAAAATTTTTAATTTTCAATAAATTTATTACAGAATGTTATTTGGGATTTAGTTTGTGCGTTTCTTTAGTTCTCGTGTAATTGTAAATAAAACTTATACTGTCTTGTTTTCTGTGCTGATTTTGGCTAGACATTTCATAAACTCTGAGCGTTCTATTCTACGTTATTCTTACAGCGAAGACTTGTTTTGCCGTCATACCTACGAATATTTATTTTGATAATGCGAGTCTGATTCCTGAGCATACCAGATTGTATGGCATATTAAAAACTTTGCAATAATTTGAATTGCTTTAAAAGTCCTGATCGCTGGTCTAGCCACGCATATCGACAGCCTCTCACGGTGGCTTTGGTGAAACAATTTTCAATGCTTCAACTGTTTAAATTGCCATTTTCTTTCAAAGGTTTTGTTTTAAATTTCTAAACTCAAACAAATCTAGGGAAAAATTAAAACTTGATTTTTTCCAGCGGAATTTTAATGTTTTCCCATTTTTCCATGTTTTTAATGTTTTCTATGTTTTTCTATCTTTCTATGTTTTTCTGTCTTTCTATGTTTTTCTATTTTTTCTATGTGTTTTTTATGTTTTTTATATTTTTATATATTATATTATAATAAATAAAGATAAGTCCCATATATAAGACAAGTCGATGGCAAAGCAGTTTATGTATGTAGTTTAAAATAAAAATTAAGACGATACTTATTTTACTGTGACATTTACCTTAACGTTTATCTTTATTCTAATTTTAATAAATTCATTTTTTACTTTTAGGTAAGTCCACATAAAGTGTTACCCTGGTTACATATTTCAACTTAATGAATAACGTAAGTAAAAGGGAACAATTGTAATATATAAGTTTAAGCCTTTTAAATGCTTTTATATTAACTTGTGTTCTGTCTTTCTGTCGGTCATTCTTTCTCATTCTGTCACGCTTTTTTCATTTCAAATCTGTGAGTAAGTCTCGTACGTCTTCAGGAGCGTCTTGAGGTGAGTCATGATGGGCCTTCAGGTGGTATTAGAGGGGATCTTGAGGGGGTTTAAAGATGATTTTGAGTGGGATGTTGATTGGCTTTTGGGGTAGTTTTGAGGGCGTCTTGAGATGATGTAAAGGGGTTACTTGAGGCGGTCTTGAGTGTGGTCCTAAGGGGGTCTTGAAGGGTCTTGAGGGTGGCGTGAAGCGTGGTCTTGAGGGCTTGAGGGCGGTTTGAGGGAGTCTTTAGATTTAGGGGGTTTTGTGGGGGGTTTGCGGAGAGTTTGAGAGAGCCTTGAGCGGGGTCCCGTAGGATGTCGTAACGTAGTCTTGACGGAAACTTGAGGGTGTTTTGAGTGGGGTCTTGAGGGAGTTCTGAGTAGATTTTCAGCGGGTATCGAGGGAGTCTTAAGGAGTTATTGAGGGGGTCTCAAGAGAATCGTCAGTAAAACCTAATGGGGTTTATAGGTGGTCTTGAGACTGTTTTGAGGTGGTCTTAAGGGAAGCTTTAAGGGGTTTGAGGTGGTCCTGAGGGAGTATTGAGGGGGGTAGTAACGTTGTCTAAACGGGGTATTGAGGTGGTCTTGAATTAGTCTTTAGGTTGTCTTGAAGGGGGTCCCGAGGGGGTTTGATGAGGATCCTTAGTAGGGTCTCGAAGGGGCCTTTAGGTGGTCTTGAGTTGATCTTGAGGGTATTTTGGGAGTGTCTTGAGAAGAGTCTTAAGAGGGTTTTGTGGGGGTCTTAATAAGGTTTGATAGGGTCTCGACTGGGGTATTAGAAGGGTTTTAAGGGGTTCTTAAGTGAATCTTGAGCAGGGTCCTGAGGGGTTTTGAGAGGGTCGTGAGTGGAGTCTTCAGGGGGTCTTGAGGCAGTCTTTAAGTATTCTTGAGATGGTCTGGAGGGAGTTTTGTGGGGATATCTAGTGGGGTCTTGAGGGAGTCTTAAAGGGGTCTCGAGGGCTTCTTGATAGGATTTAAAGAGAGTCATGAGGGGAGTCTTGATGGGATCTGAAGAAGGTTTTGAGGGGGTATTTAGGTGGTCTTGAGGGGATTTAAAGAAGGTCATGGGGTTTTTAGGTGGTCCTGAGACTGTTTTAAGGGGGTCCTAAGGGGATCTTTAGTGGGTTTGAGGAGATCTTGGGGAAGTATTGATGTACGTGTACGGCGAGAAGGATTTGGCTGAGCTCTTGCTAGCACACAGCGTGATGAACCCTTTATTGTGACGACTTCGATGCGAAATCGTCGTTTGAATACGTCCAACTGGGACAGCGACTCTAAGAAGTTTGTGAAGTCGATATCAGTGGTGGGCAGTTAGAAAAAGTTTTCTTACCTAGGTCTTAGGTCTTGGTATAACCGCAGATTTTTCCTCTATCCTTCAAGACAGGGTTGTCCCTAAAAGTCTAAAGTCATCATTGGTGCATACCAGTGTAGCTTCATCCCATGCAAATCAACAACTGATCAGATAAGGGTACCTAAGGGTGCAGGTGTTGGAAAAATGTCTAGAGTTTCAAAACTAACTACACCATCTTTTAATAGACTTTAAATCCGCCTGTGATAGGATAGCCAGAGAACTTTTTAAAGCCATGACAAAATTCGTCATCCCAAATACACTGATACGACTATGACCATGATATGTTATAAGCCAAGTAAAAATATCCGGATCACTATCAAGCCCATTCAACATCTATAACGGGCTCCGACAAGGGGATGGACTGGCCTGCGTCCTCTTCAAACTGGCGTTGGAGAAAATGATCCGAGACTCTGACGTAACGGCGAGAGGAACGGTCCTCTATGAGTCCATTCAGATACTGGCTTACGCAAACGAGGTCGACATCGTTGGTAGAAAGGGCTCTACAGGAAGCTTTCATCCAGATCCAGCGGGAGGCACGAAATCTTGGGCTGAGGAAGGACGGTTCTGGAAACTCTATAATGATGATATATACCGCGATGTCGTCATCGTGAAGAGAATTAAGCTCGGTATGCTCCGATGGGCAGGACACCTAGCTCGCATGAGCGAAGAAGATCCTGCTTGGAAAGTCATTTGCGGTAAGATTTATGGAACATGACAGCGAGGTCTTGTCAAGCCTACGCTGGGAGGATGGCGTAGACAAGGATGCCCAGAGTTTAGGGATGCAAAAGTGAATGACATCGGCTCGAAATCGGGACCGGTGGAGACATTTTTTGCGAGAGGCCAGGGCCGTACACCGGCTGTATAGCCAAATATGATGATGATAAGCGCATTAATGTACGTTTTTATTAGCTCACGTGTATGTCTGTCTGTTCGGGTGGAATTTTGTAATTGACTTTTAGCCATTGAGCTAGAGACTTGAAACTTTGAACATAGCTCAGAACTGGACGAACATTGACAAATCACAAAACAAAACCCCAAAGCGAGCTTGAAATTTGTTTCAGATCAGAGCAGACCACTAAACGTTTTAAATTAAAAATGCATTCTTATTATTAAATATGTTTGATAGCCAGCCAGCCAGCCAGGATTCGTTACTCGTACGTTACTTTTGCGATGAACGATCCATACTTATACTCTCACTTGATTTTTTTTATCCTCGTAAATGTCAAAAATTGTAATTTGTCTGTCATAACAGAACATTAAAATATTAGTATAAAAAACGTGTATGTCTGTCTGTTCGGGTGGAATTTTGTAATTGACTTTTAGCCATTGAGCTAGAGACTTGAAACTTTGAACATAGCTCAGAACTGGACGAATATTGACAAATCACAAAACAAAACCCCAAAGCGAGCTTGAAATTTGTTTCAGATCAGAGCAGACCACTAAACGTTTTAAATTAAAAATGCATTCTTATTATTAAATATGTTTGTTATATATCGCCCTTGTTTTTTTTTCGCTGATCGTATATCACTATTATTAAATATTACCAATTCGAGTCAACTGTCAAAAGTCAATAAATAAAAGCGCGTGAGTTTCAAAATATTAAATCTTTCTTTAGATACCAGCCGTAGTTTTAATAAAATTAAGGCAACTGTCGACGCTGGCAAACGCGATAAATCACTTAATTAAGGGTCATATTTGAGTGGGTTCAATGGGCAAGATGTTCAACAAATTTCAATGAAGAATTAAATCTCTGATGTTCTAGCGTTGCACTATTGCCCCATTTGGCCTTTATTGGATGACCAAACAATCGTCATTCACTCACTCGCACAATGTCCATGAATCGCGTTTGATAGGTTAAATTGTCGTCAAACAGTTCACCACTCATCTCTCCAACACTCTTGGACACTCCACTTCAGTCAAGTGCGAAATTTTAGCAATCAACCGCTTCTCCGTCTATCTATCTCCAAACGCATTGCAATAAATTCTGAACTAGGTAGGCGTCGTCCCTTGGTTGGAACTGCAACAATTTTTATCAATTGATTGGCGAACGCGCGAATTCATTGCACACAGCTGCATTGCACTTAACGGATCATAAGACGATGACCATTTATGTGTGCCGTCTAATAATTATAGTCAATTGTCGTGCAGTCAACCAAGCAGCCAACCAACAACCTACGAGTACCCTATTTGCGCTATTTGCTCATTTTGTATTTGCATTTACGTTTTGATGACACCATCTGCGGTTAAATGATGCGATTTTTCTCAATTACCGTTAACGAGGTTTTTGCATGCGCAGCCGATCATAGCATGATAATTATATTTGAAAGAAGCATCTTTGTATGTGCGTCAAGACAATGGTTTCCCTCAACGCGTACTCGCGAACTCATTAAAAATTCCATCATTTATTTATTTATAAAGGCGCGCATGATCTGCTGATGTGTGATGAAGATGATGATGATGCCGTGGTGGAGCTGGGAATGGAGATACATGCTGCTTTGCTGAATAAAAATCTATTTTCATTATATTTGTTTGTTTGCTTGCTAGCTTGGCTATAGTTGCTTAGTGAGAGCACCAGAAATAGCCATCAGCATCTTTATGCCAAACTTATAGCTGCGGAGGTGTACTAAATTACTTGAAATCACGCAGCATCGACCGGCCGCACATAGCATTGATTTACGGCCGTAATAAATATCAAAATCAATTTGGTGCAAACGATCTACGAGTTAGCATCAGATCAGCTTAATTGCCTTCATTCACTGTGGGTTGTTGTTGTGGGTGGGTGGAGGTGGGCGATTGAGCAGATGGATAGCCAACCAGCCAGCCAGGATTCGTTACTCGTACGTTACTTTTGCGATGAACCATCCATACTTATACTCTCACTTGAACAGTTCATTTAAAAAGTAAGCAAATCTTTTTTTTTTTTATCCTCGTAAATGTCAAAAATTTTAATTTGTCTGTCATAACAGAATATAAAAATATTAGTATAAAAAAATTTGCTTTTACAACACATTGTATATAGGCAGGCAGGTAGTTGCTGCCTGACCAACTTTTATTATGTGCGGCTCGTCGGCGAGCGGTAAAATTCTGACAGACGGAAGCCGTTGCAAAAGTAGTTTGAAAAACTCTTTAAATCAAAATTTTTCGCAATATGTACAATTACAAAAATGGTTGATTTATGTCTCTGATGGAGCACAGCACGCTTGAGCGACGTCTAATTTACTTGAAGTCATTGGAACGTAATATGTAATACAATTTGTACGAGTAGTAAAAGTGGTTTTTCAATTTTATTGAAATTTAGCGAATTTTTCCACAAAGTAAAGAATTTTTCTTCGTAAAAGGAGGATTATTTTCTAATTATTGAAGCAATTTTTGAAATCCTCTAATCTGTTTGTACGAGTGCCTTATAAAGAGCTTTTAGTGTAACGGGATATTTTTGTAAATGTTTATATTTCCACATGACAGTTACCCAAATGGCGAAAAAAAAAACGTTTGGTAGACAGCTATTAAATTCTCTATATTTATTCCCCATAACCTATTACATTCAAAACTAAGTAGCTTCCTTTCTATGTCTAGCTTAGCAGTTCATATCTACCAGGGAGATCCCAGTGTGTTTCCATTGCAGGTGAATGTTTCGCATTTGCACCAATAATTGCAGGAGTTCCAATGGGTACTATATTGACACCTATCTTGTTCAGCCTTTTTATAAATGATTATTAAAATATGAGTATTAAAATACTGTCGGATACATTTCTTTGCTTATGATGTGCAAGTTGGCAATGCTTTTCAAAGTCTTTTCAAACCTTATCTCAATGATAATCTAATGGCTATCTCTAACTGGGCCTAGACGATTCAGCTTATTCTGAATCCCATTAAAAGCCAAGCCAATGCAAGTATCAAGTTAGTCGCTTGAGCCGATACTGATAAAAAGACAGCAAATCCAGTTCTCTAATAAGCTTGGGTTTCGCACTGGATGATACTTCATTGTGGGATCTGCACATTAGCGGTGTTATCTGTCGGATTTTGCCAATCTTACGTAAGCTCTACCTGGTCTTGTCAGACCAGATGAAGACAAAACTGATTCAATCATTGCTTAAGCCGCTCTTCACCTACGATATTGAAGTATATTATGGTAGTATTAAAGTCAATATACAGCGTCTAAAGGTTTGTTTGCATTCGTATGTGCGGTTTATTTATTCCCTAAGACTATAACCATATCTCAGCTCTGTCTTTTCGTTTCGTGTGGATGGAGTTTAGTAATTATATTAGTCCTCCTCCTTCCATATAACATACTATTATGTTAACGATTAATATAATATTTTCACACGCCCATAGACAAAAGTTACTGTTTCGTGTTCCGATAAGTTCATGTTTTTTTTACCCGATAGGTGGCGTTGGAGTAGAGATATTTGCGTAAATGGTGGTGAATATCGTTGTAATCACATCACGCCTAAACCACTAGACATATGAAAGCTATATTCACACTATATATGTTCGATTGTTATCACTTTTTGAGTCCGGTAGATGGCGCTGGAGTCAAGATATTCTTAAAAATGTCACTTTGCATATATATCTAAGCTCATTACGCCTAAACCACTGGACGTATCAAAGTAATATTTCCGCCATATGTTCGTTTGGTGCTTCGATAAGTTTATGTTTTTTTTAACCTGGATTCGACTTGTTATCCGACATAAATACGTCATCACGCCTAATCAACTGGATGTATCAAAGCCATATTTATATATGTGTATGTTTGCTTGATACTCCGATAAGTTTATGGTTTTTTTTTTCGACCCGGTAGGTTGCGCTGGACTGGAGATATTGTTGAATTACTGTGTAAGAGTATAACACCTAAACCACTAGACATATTGAAATTTTTACCTCATGCTCGGTTGGTTATCCTAAATGTTTATCCCTTTTTTATATTTTTAAAACTGTATATTTCTAATGTATAAAAACGTTCGTAACAAAGCCATATTTACACCATATGTTCGTTTGGTACTCCGATAAGTGTATGTTTTTTCTTGACCCAATAGGTGTCGCTGGAGTGGTGATCTTGGTGCATGTGTATGTAAGAGTATCACACCTAAACCATTGGACATGTTGAAGCTAAATTTACACCATATGTTCGGTTGGTGATTCTAATTGTTTATCTTTTGTTTAAGCCCGGAAGGTGGCGCTGAAGTCGATATATTTTTAAAAATGCGTATTTCTAATTTATAAATACGTTTTTAACAAAGCCATATTTACACCATATGTTCGTTTGCTACTCCGATAAGTTTATGTTTTTTTCAGCACCGCTAGGTGGCGCTGAAATCGGGACATCATCACGTCTAAACCACGGCACATATCGAATCCATACTCACACCATAAGTTCTTTTGGTGCTCCGATAAGATTATCTATTTAGGCCCGGTAGATGGCGTTAGAGTTAGAGTATCGAGTGGATCTTGGTGTGGTTTTTTTTGTGGAGTGGGGTGAGTAGCGGTTCCGGGTTCACTACAGCTATTAAAAATATAAAATAACACAATAAGATTATAGGAATTATATATAAAGATAAAAGAATAATTTAAGGAAGAATATGGAATGATTGAAGGGTGCTTATAGAAATGTTATACGATGATTATGGCATGATTATATGGTTATTTTACCAAGATTATATGAGGATAGTAGGATGGGTACAGGGCGATTATAGGATAATTATAGAATATTTATAAGAATATTAAGTATAAAAAGATTATAGGATTTTAGAAGGATTATATACTCACTTCTATGCTACCAGTTATCCAAAATCATACCATCTATATAAAAAAATTAGATTTAGTATAGTTGTTATATATGGAACCTCACATTTACCAACCGATTTTTATGAAACTTTCAATGTATATTATTGGTAGGTGGGGTAAGGTTAAATGCTATAGAACACCGCCCCCCCCTTTCCAACCTCTGTGGAGAAATGTCAAATGTTAAATTACAAACCTATTTTTTATGAAATTTTCAACGTATATTATTAGCAGGTGGAGAAAGATTATAGACCACCCCTTCCCCTTCCCCTTAATAAGAAGATGGTGGGGGTTCATGTGAGCGGGTAGCGAAGTGCCCGGAAACACCTAGTTTGTTATAAAAAAATACACAATAGACCGCCAATGACGTTTCACATCTGTCATATGCACTGTAAGAGTTTAATTAAAACAGATAACTTTATATATATAGGAGAATCCAACTGTTCTCATCTTGTATCCAGCCTGCCTGCTTATTGGATTTATCTAGCAGATAACATTTGAAATGACGAATTTTGATTAATCCCTTTAATTAAATTGACACATGGAAAGTATTAATAATAAAAAGAGCTGAACGTATGTATATATATAGAATAAATATAGCATGCATCCTCCTCCGCGATAGAAGGCAACCAAAAAACTTGCAAGAAATTCTTATACCTGCATCGTGAATAGCAAAGTCAACGTAGCAGGATTATGCCTCACGCAACATTAGATCCTATTAGTCACATTAGTCGAGTAAACGCAGATGAAATGAATATTGCGACCATGATAGGAAGTAGGATAGAAAGAGAGATGCAGATAAAAAAAGACAGAGAAGATATGTCACTTATATGAATTCGTTTTACTTGAAATCCAACCGGCAGAAGATCGAGCGATCAAGAGATTATGAAGTCTGTGTTCTGTGTCCGACCAAATGAATCACTCGGTTTATTACTCGATTATGTCCACTTGAATTAAAATTCAAGCTCTAAGTCGCTTGTATTCGTCTGCGAAGCTACGACTTTGTTATGCGTTGTCCAATCAGCCAAAGGTCCGCGACGCGTCCGATCGCCCAGTCTCCTAACCTCAGCACGGTGTGAGAACTTTTTTGTGCGCTTAGCCTTGGACCTCTGTCTATACGGTGTATTTAACCTAATCCAATCAATTTAAAGATCCAACCTGATACATATAAGGCTCTTGGCTCTTGGGTCTGTCTTCGATATCAACCTTGATTCATCTTTGGTGTAATGCATAGCTCTCGGCGCGTTGCGCAAATGTAAATGCATGGATTTACTATGGTATTTTACCCATCTGCTTCGTCTGCATTACAAAAATTATTCGATCATATAAAAAAATAATTATTGATTTTGGAATTTTTATTAAAATGGAAATCACGTTGTAAGCGATTGGCCTCCTTAAATCGCTTGATTCGCTCGATTACGCAGATCTTCTTTTTTACATTTGCTGTAGCGAACGAATTAATTCAGTTTCCTAAGTGTTCTCCTCTTTGTGTGCAATGCCTTCTTGTGGTTTTCCTCTTCCTCTTCATCTTCGATTATACCACTTTACTCACTTCCCCCGCCCATTATCTCTTTAACTGGTTTGTTTTTCTGATGGGTCTTCGTCGGATGTTGGAGACATGCTGCTGTAAATTGTATTTAATCGACTGGAAAGAGGCAATATTTGCCCGTCAGTAGTTACGAGTATACGAGTAGCTAGCTATAGCAACCAGACAACCTTTCTAATGTGACAGGTCGTTTGTTCCCCGACGACTTAATCAATGACACATCAAAACGGCCCACAATAAAAAGTTATTAAAAATTATAACAAAAATTTGAATAAAAATTGGTGAACATTTTGTGTGGCGACTTTAATGATGATTGGCGAATAGTTTTGTCTAGATATTCTTAATGGAGATTTTTATGGAACCACACAACATCACAAACCACCAAATTTACAATAAAAGCACATTTAGCCAATTAAATGTTTATTTTGTATTATAATAGTTGCTGTTGCTAATATGCTTCTCTTCCTATTGGATCGACCTAAAATTGCGTAGAATATTTGTGATGATTTGTGTGGAACACCCAAGTTTTTAGAATGATAAGCCGTAATAAATAAACGTGGACTTTTTAAATTCTCAATAATAACTTCGCGTGCCCCAATCTTGTGATCAATTTTTAATCCACTTTCCAAGTATACCCCACCTTATTGTCGTGGGGCAAATCATTAATTCATCATCATGATAATAAGTTTATGTATAAAATAAAAACAACCAATAAAAATTAAAATTTTTCATGTAAATTCTCTAATAGGAGATACATATGTGTGCAAGGTTTGAACCGGGTTAATTTGGAAGGGCCCAAGGGCCCATTCACTCAAAAAATGTTCAAAAAGTTTAGTCCATGTCTATGTTTAAAATTTAAAGTAAATCGGGCTAATTTTTAAAAAATTATATGGGCACCCCTCGGGCTTCAGTGCCCGTTCGCTCAAAAAATTTTACAAAAAGTTCGGCCTATCGCAGATACACATATGTTTAAAATTTAAAGTAAATCAAGCTAGTTTTTAATTAAAATTATATGGCCCTGCCTCAGCCCTATTCACTCATTTTACAAAAAGTTTTGTAAATCGGAGATACAAAATTTTTACAAAGTGTAAAAAAAGTGTTGTCCGTCGGAGATAAACATGTGTATAAAATTTAAAGAAAATCGAGTTTTTAAAAAATTTTATATGGGCACATCTTGGCCCTGAGGCCCGAAGTGCCCCAAATTTTAATAGAAAGTGTTGTCTCCGGAAATACACATATGTGCAATTGCAATAAAATCGGGCTTTGAGAAGTGGGCAAGATTCAACGACAAACCGACCGACCGAACGACCGACAACCGGACGTGCCACGGCCAAGCGAGAATTTAAAAAATGCACGGTCTTCAAGTCAAGCCACCCACCACGTCAACCCCCTGAACACCATTACAACACTAACCCCATAAAAACATCCACCACAACCGTCCACCACATCACATAGTTTCAGCTATATCGGATGAACGGTTTTCGAGGTATGCGTATGTACAGACATACAGACAAAATTTCATTTTTATATAGTTATTAAGAAGATTGAAATTTGTTTATTAAAATTCTGACATTTGAACATTCTTAAAAAAAATAAAAACAAATATTTCATTTCCGTTTCGAAATGATGATAACTTCATTCTGTAGTTCTTACGAAAAAGTTAAAAGTTTATAATCGTTTGCCATAAGATTTCTACCAACATAACGAGCAGCGTTTATTTTTCCTCAAAACTTAAGTCCATACAATCTTTTACGTCTTAAGGTAAAGTTTTTCCATTGTGAGAGCTCTGTAATATGGCTAGATTTTACAAATAAATTTAAAATGCGAAAATTCTGCTTTCGTATGTTAAGATGAATTTAAAATTTACTTTGAGTTAATTCGTACATGATACCTGAACCCATAATGACTTGTTTTCGCATTAGATTATGCCTCATGGTAGTACATTGTATGTAAGAATGTGTATCTTCCATCAACAATACCGAAAAATTTTCCAACACTAATTGCAAAACCAACACAGTCTGTCGACTTGGACAGTGGGCAATTTTATAATGTTTGCGGGCTTTTAATTACTTGCATCCATTAATGACTTTTTGAATAAACAATGAAAGTGCATAGTAGAACGGATTATTTCGTCGGTTGTCTAGCAAAAACGACCAAGTGAATGTGAAACCAAGACTAGAAATGCGATCTTTTTCCAGATCATACCAAAGATAAAAGCTATGGTCACTTCTGCCACTTCTTATAGTGGACGGCTGTACGAATAATCGCCCAAGTTCAAAGCGAATTTTCGCAAGAATCTGCTTCAAATAATTTAAAAGAAATGCTGTAATGAACGATTTTCGGTCTTCAAATTATCGTCCGAAAGATTTAATGATTGTAACCGCGTCCGAACCATCCAAATAAACTGAAATAATAATAGCCTCTACGTCAGCATCCTTTACGAGCGATATTCCAAATAAAACACAACACAAGTGTATTACTTTAAAAATAATAACTTTAATTAACAAACAGTAACAATAACACAAGTTCACAATATACATATATTGGATAACTTTTAAATGCACACAAAAACCCTTATAATACTTGTACTTTACAATAATTCTTTTAGGTGGTAGCTTTATCACTTTGCAAGAACTTTTACAACTGCACTGGTTGAATTCCAAATAAGAACTTACTCTATCTATACTCATTGAAAGTTTCCACAAACTTCCAATCTTATAGACAGAAATATCCAGAAAAGACCAGAATATTGTGGTCTTATTCCCTTATTAACAACTAACGATACTTGATCATCTTATAAAAATAAACTACATGTACAATCATGTTCTTTCACAAAAACCGGGCAAACCGCACAAACCGGTATGACTACATTTTTGACCAGTACATAATGATTCAAACTAACAGCCGGTTACTTTGCAAGTAATCTATTAAATTTTATAGTCTAAAGGTATACTATTCAAAAGTGCCTAATTCTAATTCATTGCCTATTTTTAGAATGTACATTGCGATTTACATCTAAAGATTCGAATTCTATTATCTGCGCTCCTAACTACTTTTCGTAACAATATTGCACTAGTTATTACATGTCTTACAGTATAAATACTCGCTCTATCAACACTTTTTGCTTTAATTTTTGTTACAGCTGGAATTGTAGGTTAATCTTTTTCCTGTCTGCCTACCTTATTTTTGATATGTTCCCGTAGTGTTTTTGAATAAACTTTTATTTAACTTGACTTGACCGCTTTTTGTATGTATTTTCGACCACTTTGAAGTCCTTTTAACCACCTTCCACTCGACCTAGAGAGAGATTTTGTAAGTGTCTAAGTCCAAAATAGCATTTTTATATTTCGAGTATGACGCGTGTCGCGTGTGGCGCGTGTGATGTGTTTTTTTTCGACTTCTTTGACGTCCTTTTTACCAACTTCCAAGCGACGTAGGGAGTTGAGTTTGTGAGTATTTAAGTTTAAAAGAGCATTTTTTATATTCCACGTATGACGCGTGTCACAATTCGCGCGTGGCACGTGTGATGGTTTGAAATCACGCCGTTTTCTCGTTTTCAGAGGTCTTTTTCAATCACCTTTCGCACGACCTAGAGGGGGCCCATTTTGATATCCTGCTTTTGACGCGTGTCGCGAGTCGCGTGTTGCGCGTGTAAAGCGTGGAAAAAGAAAATTCTTTGAAATGGCCCGACCTCAAAAACAGATAAATAATAATAATAATACTCGGCGCGACAGACCATTGCGGTCCAAGGCCTGCCAGCTTCTCGCAACCATTTGTGTTGAGCATGTATATTTTTGCACGCAAATGGAGGGGACCTACAATTTTAAGGCCGGATTCGAACGGCGAATTGGGAAGCTTTCCGTGACAAGTTATTATTACTCTCGGAACTTTTGTCACACATTCGCGAGAGGTGGGACACCGTGAAAAATACTTTTGGTGTTACTGGGATTCGAACCACGAACCTCCTGCTCAGAAAGCCATGCTCTTATCCACTGAGCCACGGCGCCCACGCCCAAAAACAGATAAATGGCGGTTATTACCAAATAATACAACTTTGTGGCGTATGGCGTGTGTCGATCTATACATAAAAGTTTGTACCCGAAAAACAAAGTTTCTTTTATTCATTTTACATTTGACTTTGAAAACTAGGCATATAGTATTCCTAATATTTTAAGTCGAGAATTGATAGGTTTGTATATATGTGCCGCAAAGAAGCTGCGAGGAGACAGAAGTTATCGCGAGCAATTTTCCATGCATATTGAAATACAGCACCCAACCAAATTAAGCAAAATAAACAAAACGAGCAATCGCCCAAAAATCGACTTTGGGTGATATTTCGATCCTCAAAATTTGAGCGAATTTCATTAGGAACGATTGCCCAAATTAAAAAAATGTCAAATCAACCCATTTCGTTTGAATAATTGGTCTTTAAACTTTATCAGGTTGCTTTTTTGACGATTATTAATTTTTTGGTTTTTGGGCGATTGTTAATTTTTTGGTTTCTGGGCGACTTCTCGATTTTTATGATCTTTACCATTACAATGATCAATTATTTCTTTTGAAATATTAGTGCAATTGATCCTATGTGTTAAAAATAGAAAATTGTGCTTTTTAAAAAAGTAATGCTCCTTATTTTTCTTAATTAGTGTTTAGTCGTATATATGTAGAATAGAACAAAAAGAACTTGACTAAATGTTTAAGCGCAAAAACAAAACTAACCACTACTGTGCATTTCTATTCATATCGGCCTAAATCTGCGTCACTTTGATTTCAATTTCAAGTCTCGTAGTAAGTATTTCACGTTAACAGGAGGCCTCAGCCTCAAAATTCATTTCGCTAACTGCTGATTACTATCTCGTGCTGAAAAATCCATCAGTCACATCACTGCTGACAGCCCAAACTAACCCACCTTAAATGGTTGGTCGGTCGCTTCTCGCTTGTTTGTGGACATTGCTTGTAGCCGCTTTCTGCTCAGCAAAGCATCAACATCAATCCCGCGCCAGAAGAAAAATTTGTCCAAATGCCGTCTGCCACGTCAGCACGCGTTTACGCACAGCGCATGGAAATTACGATCGGTTTAGTCAGTGTTGCTGCGACATCTTCTTCAGTGGCGCACAACGACAAGGAGCATTCACTTTGTCAGCCTTGCGTCAGATTATTGTGGAATGAAATTTATCTCCGGCATGTGCATATGACGTATTTTTAGTTTTTTTTTGTTTTTTTTTTTTTTGTTGATTTGCAGAGGATGATATGCTGATGGGTCACCTTTTAAGTTGGCCTCATATGTATGCTTTCATGTTCGAATTATCTCTGCGATCATCATTAGCAATTCTGCGCTTGACTCGTCTGATAGATAAATCCAGAAATTGTTAACTCATAATACAATTCAAATTTTATCGAGTTGTTTGGGTCTTGGTTGTTGGTTGTTAGCAAAATTCTTCGGATAGCCCACTGTTCTCCTAAAACCTCCGCACAACCAACAACACGACGTTTGATATATCACAAATAGGAATTCGAATATCGAGCGGCCCCAACATATGTGATTGTGACTCAACCATAGCACATATCGATGTGGAGCCCTCCATCCCCGAGGAGAGTGGTTTAATTTATGTGAGAACGCGTAATTCCTTCGGACGACTTGAGTTAATTTATTGCGTCTGCTCTGCGAGCCGAGTCTTTGGTTTAGCGCGAAGGGCAT
This sequence comes from Nephrocerus scutellatus, assembly GCA_947095585.1. NCBI lineage: Eukaryota > Metazoa > Arthropoda > Insecta > Diptera > Pipunculidae > Nephrocerus > Nephrocerus scutellatus. Next base: position 75,139,939 of record OX352765.1, on the reverse strand, counting down.
CGCTACAAGGAGGTTACGAGGTACAGCTTCAAAGCTGGCATTCCCAGCAAACTCACATAAGATTACATACATATATTGAACATATAATATATAAGCGGCCAACCAATGCCCCCGCTTGGACAGTTTTTCCCTTCACAATGCGCAGCGCGCACGGTTTCGAAATAATCCCAATCAGTGCCAATTTTCAGAGCGGTGTCGTGTCGCATTTGCGAATATTCATTACGCCTCCAAGTGAAGTGAAATGACGAAGAATAATGTTTTGAGAATGAGGCACATAGCGGTACTTTTAAAATTTTAAAGTTGCTGTTTTTTACCAACAAGGCCAACAAGGCTTCATTCAGTTCATTATAATCAATCACCGCCGTGTGCTAGCTATTGCTTAATTAAATTCTTTTCTTACTCTACTCCTTGGACAACCTCTCTTGTTAAAGTTACGTATAACTATAACTTATAAATAAATTGATTTTTATTTACTTAACATTAACCTGCTTAACGGATTTGTTGATGTTCGTCGTCGTCGTCGTCGTTGGCGTAGCCTTTGGCGCACGGACGTACCAAGTTGAAACTTGATCAAGCGAATTCATCTGTTCAGTTTGGTGTCGGCATAACCGGATTTTTCCATTGAGGTTGACTTTTAAGCTCTAAGGTATTATTTTTGTTGTTTTGCAATTGTGACATTATTGTTGTGTTCTCATTAAACGCAAATTCGTCCATATTATTTGGCCCAACCATTATTATTTGTCACTTTTTGAAGCTTTTAGATGTAAAGTAAAGTTGACTGACTTTTCTGTTAATAGCTGTATGTAGTTAGGTTAGTTGTAGGTTCAAAAATAACAAAATTGGCATCACTGTCTTATTTTCTTCCTTTGCTGTGATATGAACCCTGCCATATTTTTGACGTTTTACGTGATTTTTTGCTATTAACTGTCGCGTTTTGCAGTTTGCATAAAAAAAACCTGTTCTAATATGAAGGAAATACTAAAGTTTTTCATGTAAATTCTCTAATCGGAGATACACATGTGTGCAAAGTTTGAATAAAATCGGGTTAATTTTGAAAAAAAAATTTAAGGCTCCTGGGGCCCGATCACTTACAAATTTTTACAAAAAGTGTTGTTTTCGGAGATACACATGTTTACAAAATTTCAAAAAAATCGGGTAATTTTTAAAAAAAAATTATATGGGAGCGTCACGATCAGGCTTTAGGAAGTGGGTTAAAAATTGATCACAAAATTCCACCAGCCAGCCACCGACAAACACAGACAGACAGACAGACAACCGAGCACGCGAAGTTAATACAGAGAATGGAATTTTTTTTTTTTAATTTTTTTATTTTAATACTATGATGCACTAGAAGAAATGTATATAAAATACTAGCTGACCCGACACACGTTGTCCTGTCCTACTTTCAATAAATTTCTTTGTGATCGTTTTGTGAATTTGTGAAAAGCTGTTTGAAATAAAAAAATAATAATCAACAATAATTTTGTTTTGCGATTATAAGTCACAGTATTGGTCACATTATTAGTTACATTTTTAAATTTTGATAACTAAGTAATTTCTCTACCGATTTTTATGAAATTCAATATGGTCTTTTGAGGGTCCTCTGGGGGTCTTTTTAAGGTCTTTTGAGGGTTTTTTGGGGGTCTTTTTAAGGTCTTTTGAGGGTCTTTAGAGGAGTGCTTTGAGGGTCTTTTGTAGGTTCTTGGTAAGTCTTTTAGACGTATATTTGTGGTATTTCGAGGAGTCTTTTGAGGGTTTTTTAGGGTCTTTTGAGGTTCTTTTGGGGGTATTTTTGGGATTCTTTTGGATGTCCTTTCAGAGTCTTTTCGTGGTTTTTTGGTGAGTCTTTTGGACGTATTTTGTATGTCTTTTGGGGTCTTTTGAGGGTATTTTTGTGGTACTTCGGGGAGTCTTTTGAGGGTCTTTTGTTTCGTTTTGGCAGTGTTAATCTTCAAACCCGCAACATTTGCCTTCCTTTCCACATTTGTTGTCATTCGGTGCTGCTCAATAATCCTGTGTGAGAGTAAACCAACGTCGTCAGCGTAATCTAGATGTTTGAGTTGAGATGTAAGTGCGGGTATACCATCTAGTCCTACCGACTTGTTGTTCTTTAGTGCGTTGATCGCGGTAGTGATCTTTACTTGGAGTTGAGGTAGGAATTCGGGAAATTGTTACTTTCGGCAGCTCCGTTTGATTTGGGTGCATATCGTTGGCGAACACACGGTTAAGACCGTAGAGAAATGCTCCTTCCATCGCTTGAGCTGCTCCTCGTCTGAAACGAGTACGGCACCATATAGGCCTTTCACCGGATGTTGTCTAGAGCGGTGACCACCTGTCACCTCTTTAGTGATTCTGTAAACGGTTCTGATATCGCAACTTGCTCGCTGCTTCCTCTGCTGCCTTTAAGTCAGGTTGTTAATATAATTACGTTTGTCACGTCTTACACTATGCTGCACTTCTCACATTTTGCTTCGATACAGGGACTCTAGCTCGATCCTCACTGCTGCTTGGGTATCTACAATACGAGCTTTAAGTAGCTTGTGCTCTTCAATCCGCCTCCAGGTATCTTCGGTAAGCCACGTGCTATGCCTTGTCTGGCTTCTACCAACAATACTTTCCGCTCCAAAACATTTTTCACAACCTTCCAATGTTCTTGGACGGTTGTCGGCAGTGAGCTGCTTATTGCTTCCACTCCTTGCGATAAATGATCCCTTAATTGTTGGCGAACTGAGGAAATCTTTAGCCGGTCGATGTTATACCTAGGCATTCGGATGATATTGCGGATTCTTTGAACTGATGCAGAGTACGTTACTTGACAGTAGCTACCATAAGATGATGATCCCGTACCATACCCATGTAGGCTGCTCGGCTGTTTCGGACGTCTAAAAGACATCTCCTAAAATGTCGGCTGATCGTCACATGGTCGATTTGGTTGGAAGATGACTGCCTGTCGAATGACACCCAGCTGACTTTATGGCAGTTCTTATGCTCAAACATGGTGCCTCCTATGACAAGGTGGTTGGTGTTGCAGGAATCAACAAATCTTTCACTATTGTCATTTCGTTCGCCGACGCCGTGCTTCACAAGCACATGTCTGAGTCCTTCATTGTCGTTGCCTACCTTGGCATTCAAGTTCCCCATCACGATGACGATATCTCCGTTCGGCGTTGCATTGAATACAGCGCTTAGCTGATGATAGAAGTTTTCCTTTTCATCCTCAGTCGAGAGATTCGTTGGGGCCTCTGCGTGCTGTTGGCGTTAGCAGCAGATCCACTCTAGATTCACGGGGACTGCCGGACTGTTTGCCGGAGTAGAGTAGCACAGTGTTGCACTTTGGGGATTGGTAATCTACCGCGTCGAACCATCTTACTTCACTTACTCCCAGTATGTCCAAATTATATCGAAGAAACTCACGTTCCAGTTGAAGAAATCTGGCATTTTGAGGTCTTTCACTCCCTGAGTCAAGGAGCGTCCTCACATTCCAGAAACCAATCTTAGTCCGGGCACAATAGCCAATAGCCAAAAGTCGTCATAACTCGATCATTACTTATCCGAGACGTTGTGTCGGTTTCAGTAGCGGGCATTTTTCGGTACCGCATGGTGCTAACCCACGTTACCTAGACTAGAAACGCTAGACCGTTCGCACTTGCAATTTCAGCCTACATATATAAGGATTTATACACATAGTTGCCTGGGGACCACCACTAGGAGGTATAGCAAGCACTACATCACGAACTTGATTGTTGCGCTACTGGCTTAAACCAAGTTTTGAGCAGTCAGTAGTTTCCCGATCAATCACAATGCAGATCAGTTTTAAAAATAAATAACTTATATTTCATCAATAAACAAAAAAATTGTTGGAGATTTGACAAAAAATCACTTCAAGTCTTGACAAAAACTTTTAACACTTTTGGCGAAGTTCGAAGTACATTTAATGTGTACATAGTACTCCATCCACTCTCATGTGCACATGTGTTTGGTAAACAGTTTTGGAAATAAAAAAAGCCGGAAATTACATACCTGGTGAAACAGAACATTTATACGCGCACACTAAAAGCTATCATGGCTGTAGTTGGCTTGTTAGCTTGTTTATGTTAAAGAGGAATGTCTAAATTTAAGTTTAGAAAAGAAATAAACAAAACTAACCAACATGATGTACTCACAGATGAATGGCGTTGTGTGTTCATAAAAAAAATCACACCCGGCGATAGGTGATAAATGCGGATAAGGGCAAACAAGGGACGAGAGGCACGAGAAGCCAATATCAGTAGCATCAATATCCTCCGCTCCCGGTACATGGCAAAGGCGATTAATTTTTCAACGATTTCATCACACAATGACGCCGAGACGAGTAAGTATAGGATGGGCATTTAACTCGGCTAACTCGGTGAATCATGTTAATAGACCATGTTAACGCGGCGTTATTTCCTTCGATACACATTTAAAAGCCAAACAAAAGCACTGACTAAGCGTTTGGCCTGCCTGAAGCTGCAGTTGCAGCAGACTCGGGGATATGTGTGTCGCCGTCATCGTCTGTATGCAAATGGACTACTGTACTGACTGTGGTTGCTGGGGTTAATGAATGCAAACACAATCACCTCTGCAATCGCCACTGCAAAAACCGAACGTGCACTATGGACAATTCGACAATTATTTTCGAGCAGGAAGCCAAACGTTTGCTATCGCAAATGTTAATGATGGCATGGAATGTGCTCGTCTCATGAGTAACACTCAACGCATAGGCAGTTGGTGCAATGCAGCCAGGAGCCATTGACACAGCATAAACAGTTTCCATCTCATTATTACAAATGAAGTCGAATGAAACAGGCAGGAGTCTCAGGCACATCGGACTGCTGAAGTCTTCTGTTTGGTTAAACATTTTAAAGTGTGTTTTGTTTACAAAAAAAAAAAAAAAAAATAAAAAAAAATCAAAACACCGATTGTATGTTCAAGAGTTCCGTGCTGTGCTGCGGTTCATTCTATGTTTTCAACGCACGGAATCCATCGATTGAGACACACACACACACACGTTGCCTATGCGTAATTGCATTGAAATGCATTTCACTGCTGTACAACATGTTCCTTTATACGAGTACATCGGATTTTTAATGTGCACCGTGGCAGCGCGCCTCTTGTCGTCTTCCTGATGTATATAGTCTCAAGAATATATTTCAAGATATTTGTTTGATTTTGGATTTACTGCTTCTTCAGCATCTCGACATCCGCTGGGACCAATTGTGCAACAGTGCAACTGCAATCTGTGTATACACATTGCGAACACAGCAAGTTGGGCATATGCGTTCCCATTTTTCGATCACTCCTCTGCACAGTGGGGGTATGCATACTCCAGACTTTGTGCTTATTCATGACGGTGTGCACATTAGCACACAAAAAACTCTAAAGAGATTCATAGAATTTCTCACAAAATTTAAGGAATATTTAAAAAACAATTCCTGCATTTTGGCTACAGATCAGATTGTAGTTTCATAATTTTGAGGCAAATAAAGTTGTTTGTCTTGCTGTGAGCTTTGGCGTTTTCTTCATTATATTATAAAATAATAAAACAACCCATAAAAATTAGAATTTTTCGTGTAAATTCTCTAATGTGTTACATGTGTTTTCCCAAAATCAACTAGGACCTCACAATTTACGTATAAAGCTTAAATATGAATTTACATCTCCATAAATTCAGCCGTCTGGGCTGTAAAGTGGACACAGACAGAAATTTTTTTTTGCTTTTTCTGATTCAGGAGATACGGAAATGAGTAAATCTGCAAAAATCCCGAGTTCGAAAATGTTCATGATTACTATAGGTACTTCCTTTTACTATGTAAAATAAAGTTAAAGTGTTGTATATCGGAGAAACACATGTACATATATCAAATTTAAAGAAAATCGACTAAATTTTTTACAAAATTTGTATAAGCCCAGGGGCCGGTCACCCCACAAATTCGACAAAAAGTCTTGTCCATCGGAGATACACGGGTGTTTAAAATTTTAAGAAAATCGGGTTAATTTTTTAAAAAAATGTGTAGGCAACATTCGGGCCTCAAGGCCCGATCACTCCAAACATTTTACGAAAAGTTGTGTACATCGGAGATATACAGGTGTTTAATATTTGAAGAAAATCGGGTTAATTTAAAAAAAAATATATCATTAATAAAATTTTAAAAAAGGTTTGTACATCGGCGATACACAGGTGTTTAAAATTCCAAGAAAATCGGGTTAATTTTTAAAAAAATAATATAGGCACCCCTCGGGCCTCAGGAACCGATCACTCCAAAAATTTTACAGAAAGTTTTGTACATCGGAGATAGGTTTTTAAAATTTAAACCAAATCGGGTTGATTTTTAAAAAAAATTATACGGGCACCTCTCGGGCTGTATGCCCCGATAACCTCATAACATTCGTAGGCAAACATTCGTATAACATTTGAAGAAAATCGGCTAAATTTTGTAAATCATTTGTATGGGAGCTTCCCGACCCCGAGGGCCTCGAATTTTAATAAAAAGTGTTGTCATGGGAAATACACATGTGTGCAAAGTTTGAATAAAATCGGGCATTAGGAAGTGAGTTAAAAGTGGAAAGTAGGAAGTGGGTTACTGATCACAAGATTTGGTGCGTCCGCCAACCAGCCAGCCACGGGCACGCGAAGTTATATAGAGAATTTAAAAATGAGAAAGAGTGTCGGGGATAAAACAGAGCCCCGGGGAACGCCATCATTAAAGTAATGTACTTTAGACTTTAAACTTCAATTGAGCGGTCCGAAAGATAGCTTTTAATCCAGTGAAGCAGTTTATCATCGACTCCATAAAGTTTTAAAAGATTATCTTGTACCTTTAATGCCCATTAGCCTTTCGTCATTCCTTTTTAAAACATAAGAAAGACTGATCGATATCCACCTTCGTAATAGTATTGACAAAAGACATCTGTCCGTCGATTAACACGCGTACTGCAAGGGCAAATCTGTAGAAACAGCTCTGCATATGCTAGAACGTTCCATTGAAAACTCCCTTTATTACAAGGAATACACAATGGTGGTTTTCCTGGACATCGAAGGCGCTTTTAACAGCGTCAAAACATCTGTGATCACGGATGCGCTGTCGACTTTGGGGGTGAACGACTCACTGGTTGATCTGATTGATCTTCTACTCACAAGTAGGATCATAAATATTCAAGACTTGGTTTGTCGTCTGCCAAAAGATTTGTCCCGCAAGAAAGAGTCCTGTCCCCACTTCTTTGGAACCTAGTGGTGAATGAGCTGCTGGTTCCCCCCTCAGGCTGCGGAGTGATCGCCTATGCGGACGACGTTGCCATAGCCGTCTCAGGAAATTACCCACACACCTTGAAAGAACTTCTGCAGAATGCTCTAAATAAGCTAATAATAAGATGGGCAGATCACTGTTGTCTAGGGGTAAACCCCCAAAAAACCGAACTTGTCCTCTTTACGAGGAAGTACAAAATCCCACTCGTTAACCCTCCGTCCATCAAGGGCACAAGCTTGATTTTCTCCGATAAGGCCAAATATCTTGGTCTTATTCTGGATAACCCAACCCAACACACAAGAAAGAGTCCTTAAAAACAACAGTGGCACTCTTCTTAAGCAAAAAAGCCATAGGAAGCAAATGGGGTGTTCAACCGCTTATCAGTCATTGGCTATACACAGCAGTAGTCAGACCAATGCTGCTATACGGTGTGGCTGTTTGGTGGAATGTATTAGATAAAGCTTGTCTATGTATCAGCGGTGCGCTTCGTACAACTCCCTCTGCTGCACTGGACATTCTGCTCAACCTTGCTCCACACGACATCTTCAACAGACAACTGGCCGCAAGCGCGGCTCCTCGCCTCAGAGCAATCTCTCAGTGGACCGTGAATGATTTCAGCCACTCTTCTATCCTGAATTCAGTCAGGACTCCACTTGTCAACATAGACTACACCATTCCTTCAGGTCTTCTTGGGAGGAAGGTATCTACTTGGAAAATGAAGGGATTCACTTCTACACAGACGGGCCGAAAACTGATGAAGGGGTTGGCGGAGGTGTCTTTTCAAAAAGACTAAATCTAAGTCTCTCTTTCCGTCTTCCTGATCACTGTAGTGTTTCCCAAGCTGAAATCATGGCTATTAGGGAAGCCTTATCTTGGCTGAAGAGTAATGTCATATCTGTTAAGGATATCCACATTTTCTCGGATAGCCAAGCGGCGCTAAAGTCCATGGAATCAGTTTCCACAAATTCCATTCTAGCCCGGAATTACCGATCGTCTCTTGAGAAGATAGCGGAGCAGTTCAATAATCACCTGTGCTGGGTGCCGGGGCATAGAGACATTCCTGGTAATTGTATGGCTGATGAACTCGCCAAATATGGAACCACACTACCCCTATTGCCTGAATATGGTTCATTAGGCATGCCGATCGCTACGTGCAAACTTATGATTAAACGGGATGCTATAGTAAAAGCACAACTTGCATAGCAACGAAGCAGGTGTTTGATCTCTCAAAACAGACTGCATATCAGTACCATTATAGGTGTCATAACTGGAGACTGTCTCATAGGCAAGCATGCAGAAAGACTAGGAGTCTTTTCCAACGATTTCTGCAGAAGCTGCATGGCTGAGGAGGAGGCGGAAACGACTCTCCATCTACTTTGTACGTGCCCAGCCCTCTCCAATAGGCGGAAGCTCCATCTGGGAGCGTTCTTTTTCAACGATCTCAAAGATCTCAACCCACATTGACATTAATAGTCTTTGCGCTTCATACGAAGCTCCAAGTGGTTCAACGAGTAGTCGTGGAAATTTTCTTAGATCCTTGTGGTATCACAACTGACCTTAACTGGGCTAAGTGCGTCGGTTTTGACTGACGGCCACTTCAACCTTACCTAGCCTTAATAAAGCTTAGAAAAATAAAATACTGCTTACAATAATATTCGTGTAAGAAGCATTTAACCTCGAACTCGAAGAATTCTATCATCAAATATTTAACATAACAAGAGTGCTTAGAAAGCTATCATCAACAAACATCAAAACAATAAGAAGTGTTTTTAAAATGTTACTGATGTTAACAGGATGTATAATCATTGAAAGCAATATTATTTACTTTTATACTTTTATTTAATTTAAAATTTAATTTACCAATGGATTAAAACAAGCTTTACAAAAGCTTACATTGATCTTAAATATTCGGTTGTTCGGAATTCTTTTAATTGCCGTTTTAAAGAAATAAAAATAATTTAATAAATCATTCGCGCTTAAAGCGTTTATTAGTTTCTTTTAATTTTTAATTTTACTACACAGCCAGCCCAGTTATACCTTCCAAATCTACACGGCGTTAGGGGCAAAAAGGGAATTTCGTATGCGGTGAAAGAAGTTTCCTTGAGCGCGCGTGCTCTCTTGCCTAAACAAAGCTGGGGAGTTGAAGGAATTGCAGTTAGCAACAAGCCTAAAGGGGGTCGTCGATCATCGCTATTCTTTATATAAGTACTAAGCAAGCGATATTTATGTATGTGGTTCAGTTTTGCACATCTGTTCGTTAAGCGTTGTGCGACGCTGCAAACTTCAAGTAACATGTCCAACGTGGCTGGAGTAACTGCAGCATGTTGCTGTAATTCGATGCAGTTTGACTTCGCACCACAATTGCTACACAATAAGCGACCAACCGGCACAATATATGTACGAAGACTTTTTCGTCCGCTTTTCTACTTTTTTTTTTTTTTTTGCAATTGCAACTCTGCGATTGAATTATTCCTCTGTCAACGAACGCAACAACACTCGCTGGGCCAGTTCCGAAGCGCTTGTTGCACTTTTCTGTTTTTCTGTTGCCTGTCGTGAGCTGCACTATTGTTTTAATGAAGTACTTAAACTGGAAGTATGCGCATTAATATCTTTTTATTTAAATTAAATAACTTTTCCCACGTAGACGCTGTCTAGCCGTTTATCTTTCAATTAAGATTAGAAATTCAATTAAAGTTAATTTGACAACAGACCGTCGTAGTACACTACACACCATCAAATCGTCGTACAATTTCCTAATCGGAAATTTCGTCGACAGGACTAGAAAACGACGAACGATTAAAATTAAGAAATTTCAATTTGTCGCCAGACGAACTGGGTACGAGTTGTGAGTTTTCCTCCATCCCTTCTATTGGGTTTCCTAATGTAATTTCGTTGCTTCTCTCCTCATCGCGCTAGATAAGTTGAGCTGTTTACGCATTGCAAACACCTCGCGACACAGGATAAGAGGGCCAAGCAAGAACAACCCTCGTCGGCTATTCAACAGATTTTTCCCTTGCACGAGTCGAGTACACATGATTTGCGTTACTTGTGCCACTTCAGTCGCAACTCGTCGCAGCCAACAAGGCAATCTCTAAGACGTGTCTGATGATTCTGCATTGCTGATAATGGTGGTGCTGAACTGCTGACTGCTGAATTGTTTACTCCGGCGGCGGGGTGTGCATCGCCCATTGAAAAGAGAGTCACAACATTTGTAAACGGACCTCTCTACCACAGTCCACAGGCGCTCGACGGAATTAATGGTTTGTTTGGCATCTGCCTGCCTTATTTTGCCTTCGTTCTATTCGCACCCTTGAACAAAAGCACCTAAGGAGTCCGTTTATACCAATAACAGCCACAACGACTTACAACACTATCGTCGTCGTCGCTTCTTTTCAGCGCCGTTACAGTAAATCCTTTGAAATGCGGCTTAGCGGCGTAGGGTGGAAATGTAAATTGCATTTAGGGTGGGTGTTAGTGGAAACATACGAGCACTCCATACACACTAGACATCGATATTATGATAGCAGGACATACTCACTCTTGTACAAGCACGAGGAAAATTTCCCATTGAGGAAAAAAATCGATAAAAGCTCCGGAAACAAAAAGTAAAATCGTTTAGCACAAGCCCTTTGACGTTTGTCGGTCGTTGTCGAGCGGTTGCCGGTTGTTCGAAGCATTTCTGTTTTGAGGTCAAACTTTTCACTTCACCTCATGCTGTTTAGACCCACCCAGCACCCCCGCACTCGGTAAAAATGTGTGCGTACTCAACAGAAATTTACGTTTTATGGTGGGTATCTTGGATTTACATTTTTTACTGGGAAGACTGTTATTTTAGTCTGAAACGAAATAAAATGCATATTTTATTGCCTCTTACCTACGTCCTCCTTATCTTTTCTTTTAGTTGACTGGCAAAACAATGGCTTACGTTACGTATTAAAATATTAAAAAAAATTCTCAAATTACTGAAATGTTTTGAAAATACAACCGAGACTTATAAAGGATTATCAATCTAAGTCGAAACTAAAATAGAAGATATAATAATAGATAGAATAATAGTCGCTTGCACTAATTTGAGAGTCCAGGTCGCAGGAAGTTAGAAATTACTGATTGTTGCTGCGGCAATTTCCATCTATGATACAGTCTGACAAAATTATGTTGTGCTAGAGAATTTTAAGATAACTATCTGCTTTGAATTTAAATTCAGAATATCAATAAGTCATGTCCTTGTGGTCTTTTTCGAATCTTTGCAACTGTACACATTTAGAGAATTTATTCTTTAAAAGTCCAAGTGTATGCTCATTAGTTCTTAGTAACCACCCACCCCATTCTATACCTACGGAAATGTGTGAACGAGCTATGGCCAGTATAGTGAAAAGACTTCGCACATGCATTGAGAACCAAGGGGTACAGGTCGAAGAAGTGCAGTAGCTTAATTTGGACTTGTGTTCATAGTGTGTACTTTTCTGTTATTAAAATAAATAAAGTCAGTCCCATATAAGTGGTAACATCTTTTTAGAAACCCCTGTAATTTCACGTTAGTTTATTATTTATCGAATTACTTATCCTATATAATTCGTAGGGAACTCTTGGCAGATAGTGGTTTAGAGTTTGGAGTGTTTAGTGCTACCCATCTCTTCTATTTCGAGCTTTCTGTTTATTAGCTCGTTCTGTTTATTAGAAGTTAATTATTGCTGACTAGCAACAAAGGTATCCGTTTGCTCAGACATACCATTTCCATCTGTCGTCTAAGGGATGATTTTTGTCTTTTCTATCGCTCGTAATAAAAACAGAGTGTAATAAAAAGAACATTGGTTTAACTTTTTTACCTTGTACGCTTTTGATACTCCAATTGACATTTGTTTAATTGGTTAAAGCATAATTCGATTTTACCAACGAACTCAATGTAGACAAGTTACAACTGCTTGATGCAATGCCTAACATATGACGAGTGAATTTTGACTATAAGCAGAACTTGAGTCAATTACCCAAGGGTTATCATTAGTTTGCGGGTAGTTGACCTCAAGTTCAATAGCTAAACAAATATATGTATAGCCTAGTCGTCAGTTCTAAAGATCATGATGATCACATGACATTCAAATCATAAGCTCACACTAATTTCGCAACTAACACCACGCTACCTGATTACAGGTTTCCCTCGCCAGTACTCTAACACTTGCTAGAATTTAAAATTATCTTAGCATTAACAAATCTGCTGACCCATATGGTATTCCCACAATAGTTTTCAAGAAGTTATCTTTAGTGCTGGCATTGCCATTGTGTAAGTGTTTTACTTTCTCCTATTATTCTACCTAAAGAGTTGAAAAGAGGCATTTGTCCGCGCCTTTACCTAAAAAAGGGTAATCGTCATCTCTTTCATTGTACCCACCTATAGCGCTAAAATCCGTACTTCCAAGGTCATGGAAACGCTGAATAATCGCCAGCTTATAATAATAATATTCGCGCGACAGACCGTTGAGGTCCAAGGCCGAGCTTCTCGAGACCATTTGTGTTGTGCGTGTATATTTTTGCACACAAATGGAAGGTACTTGCAATTTAATGTATCCGAACGGTGAGGGGCTTTCCATGACAAGTTATTACTCCCGGATGTTTGTCAGACATTCACGAGAGGTGGGACCGTGAAAAATACTTTTGGTGTTTTCTGGGATTCGAACTAAGAACCCACTGCTCAAAAATTCATCCACTTAACCACTGAGCCACGGCGCCCACAGTCGCCAGCTTATACAATACCTCGAATAACAGGAAATCCTTAGCGAACAGCATTTCTTCTGTTTTCGAAGACTAAGTTTAACTGTTGATCTGATGGTATATCTCACTGAAAAGTGCAACCAATCTATTCACAAATTTGGCGAAAGCAAAATTGTTGCACTCGAGATTACCAACGCTTTTTAAAATTCTGGCATGAAGCTCTTTTGTCGAAAATGAGTGCCTATGGAATAGATTGCCTATTGGACCTTTCTGACTTTTCATATTGGACAATTGCATATCTTATGTTTACCGCATAAACGCTGGTGTTCCCCAGAGCTCTGTTTTGTCTCCGACAGTCTTTCTCATTTTCATTAATGATCTCCTGTTCGATACTTCATATCCTATTTATTTTTTGGGTGACGACAGCATTTTCAGCTTTTCATTTCACACTTTTTGCGCATCCATCTTTTTCGCAAGTGGAACTTATGCCTCTTTCGATTATGTAAAAATCAACCTAACCTAAAACCTAACCCACGGGTATGCTACCAAAATGACATGGTTTTCGTGGTTTTCGTGGTGAATGCTTTGCAAATAGATCGTCAAACCGAAACCAAATTTGACAAGAACAACAAACTGAGAAATTACTCTGCTTCCTCTTATCGCTGTTATCTTGTTGAGTAAACGAAACTTATTGCCGATGGCTAGCAAAGTTACAGTGTTGGTTACAAAACCTTGCAAATAAAACACAAAATCAAACCGTACCCCGAGTACAGTTTGCAAATAAAACGCCAAACCAAAACCCCTCTACCCTGCAAATCGAAAGAGGTCTTAAAAAACAATGTTTGTTAAGCACGTGAAACATTGACCTTAACAGCATAGCGTGACGATTACACAACAGAGTCGAATATAATGTTTCTAAAACCCTGTGGTCTCTTCTGTCGTCCAAGCGAAATAAAATCTTTTATCCATTAATATTACTTGAAATACTCGCAATTTTCAGTCAAACAGACGCTTCACTAGAGCGACCTCATATTCGTCATCACCAAAAATCCTGCAAAATGTTTGGGTTTTCTTTATTGGTGCAAAAAGTACTTCACTCACCTAAAACCTGGCTACTGTTTACAAGGCATTCATTTGCCCCATAATAGCTACCATGTCTGGTCAGATGCATCCAAGAACAATTTGCATCTGATCCACAGGATGCAGAATCATGCGATTAAACTTATAAGGTGGCAGTAATATTACAAAAATAGTTGACTCACTAGAACACCTCAAGATTGTCTTCCACTTGTAACTGTTTTATCGTTTTTTCATCAGTGATGTTCAAAGGAAATAGCTAGTTGCATTCCGCATCTCCTTGAATATAATCGCAAAATGCTAATGGTGCTTTAAATGCTAATCAGTTTATCGTCAAGCCTATCTTCAGACGTACTGTTAAGTTCACAAATTCCTTCTCCAACCGTACGACACGACTGTGGAATGCTTTGCCAAACTCGGCGTTTCCGCACCAGTATGATCAGCATAGGCATTAAAGACACATGCTAATATACATCCTTTCTTTTTCCCTCCTAGTGTGCTGTGCTGAGTAATATAAGGGTGCAAAGCCCCTGAGCGTGTGTACATTATCAAAAAAAATTATATTGTTTCAGAAAAAAAAACAACCCATAAAAATTAAAATTTTTCTTGTAAATTCTCTAATCGGGGATACACACACACACACACACACACACTGCGTGCTCGTTTTGTGGCAAAATCATCCACCAACTGCCGCAGCGGCAGCGAACAGCGCTGCTCACAAAGCACAGAGCTCATACTTTGCCGTGATCTGATGCGATATAGCGATATTTAAAAATTGTATATTGGGGTCCCCAAGGGGCCGATCGCTCCAAATTTTTACAAAAAGTGTTTTCCATCAAAGACACACATGTGCACAAAATTTAAAGAAAATCAGGTAAATTTTGTAAAATATTTGTATGGGAGCCCCCCGAACCCGAGGTCCGAGGGGCCTCAAATTTTAATAGAAAGTGTTGTCATGGGAGATATACATGTGTGCCAAATCGGGCTGTAGGAAGTGGGTTAAAAATTGATCGCAAGATTCCATGACACACAAATCCACAAATCCACAAACCCACAAACACACGGGCAAGTGAAGTTAATATAGAGAATTTAAAAAAGCAAATTGTAATAAAGAACCTTTGAAGAAAAATCATCGTTTATTACGAATACTCATCAAGGAAAAATTGGAAAGCTGCAATAAGCGATTACATTGAGTTAAGTCAGGAGAAATAAACCAATACGGAATGTTCAGAAGAACATAAATTGAGCAGGATAATCAGAATCTTCAATTGATTTTCTTAAAAAATTCGTAAAACTTTAACACACTTTCTTTGTGATCAATTCTTTTTTAGTTTGGATCTCTTTACAGATGAATTCAATTACTTGACACAATTCCCCATTAATTTTTAGTTAGTTTGCAATGAAAATGTTGCGAAAACCTTAGAATATTCGTCGACAAAATATTTCCTCCAAACGAAACTGTACTTGTAGATGTGGCTCTGATACGTATACATGAATATCTATGGTACAACTACTGTATGTATCTAAGTAATTCCATTTCCGCATAAGATACATAGAAATAATTTTGTTTTTTGTGCTATTATGGAGGGGTGCGGTTTTGCCATTACAGCCACCACCATCATCACTATCCACCCATAGCCAAAGTGTATTTTTCTTGTTCAGTTTTCGCATTTTTTTTTGCAATACTACGGGTGTGTATTCGTTATATGTGACATATGTAGTGAATACTTATTAACATAACTTATGTTACGTTCGCATCAAATATTTTATGTACTCGGATACATATTATGCGTATGCTCCTTAATACTCAATATTTATGACCACTAAAAATATTTATGTACGAGTGTGATCGGGACCGAATTTTATTTTGTTTAGTAGAACCAAAAACGGATAAGTGTCTTTAGAAGGTGTACGCGCATGTACGATTAGGTAATTAGAATTGTAAACATGAACGCACAAAAATATTCACAAAGCTACGGAAATTCCAACAACATCGC
Source organism: Nephrocerus scutellatus (assembly GCA_947095585.1). Taxonomy (NCBI): domain Eukaryota; kingdom Metazoa; phylum Arthropoda; class Insecta; order Diptera; family Pipunculidae; genus Nephrocerus; species Nephrocerus scutellatus. Next base: position 75,123,894 of record OX352765.1, on the reverse strand, counting down.
GGGGCAAATTTAAAGCACATACATACATACTTTTAGACGTCCGTCCAGAATGCAATTGAAGCTAAGTTGATGATCGCACAAGGTGTTAATGTTAAGCGCACATACGCATAGTCTGGGGCTACTGAGAGAAACGAATCACATCATGGTTTGTGAATGATGGTTATACTTGTCACAGCGTAAGAGTGCCATTTCTTGGAAACTTAAACTAAAATTATTATTTGTTTATGTTGTTGTTGCTTACTTAGGTAGGATTCATGAGATTTCTCACTTGTGCGTTTGCGACATTTTTTTTAAGTTAGCTGCATTGTTGTTGATTTTGGATAAAAAGAAGTCGACCAGTAGCAATTGCCAATGAGCTAACAAAGGAATCTCTTAACTTAAGTTTTAATTTCGGAAAGAAAGATGCAAATGTGGCACCCTGTCTTTTAACCGTCAAAGTAGTGGCAAGTATGTTTTTTGTTAAAAACTTGTCACTTGTCGGAGTAGAAATTTATTGCTGAATAGAAGAAATTCCCTCTCGATTCTCGATGAATAGAAGATGAGAAGTACCTGTCTACTTGTCATATAACTGTCAAAACGGCAATATGAAATGTTTATTTTTGACATTGAATAAAAGGCCCTCCCCATCCGTAGTCATCTTATTAAATGGGACACACTTCATCACAAAGCAATCTGAAAATTTCTTAGATTTTCTGAGACCAAAACTTATTTTGGATTCGTAATCTCTTCTCGCTTTGTCAGTTGACATTTTGACAGTTTTCAATGCATTGTTGAAGATGTTGTCTTTCTGAATGCCAAAGTCATCACTGAGACAAATGTCAGTTATTCCTCCCCCCACTCAGTTGCATGGGACACGGCTAATGTACTTTGGGAAAGGGCCAGCCTATTATTTTCTTCAGTTGAGTGACCCAATGAATACGTTCTCGTCGTACAGGCAAAAAAAAAAAACAAATGTCAAAATAAACTTCAAACTGCTGTTAGAGAGAATTGTCAAAGCATTTGACGGAGAAAAAAGTTGGTCAACTTTATGCGTAGCTTCCTTCATATCCTTTGCTTATGGGACACTTCCAACAAAAGCGCGTATATTCCGTCGATCTGTCAGCTGCATACTTAGGAACAACGGACGTAATGGAATCTATCGGTTGGGCCCTTCAGGCATCGTTTGCGGCAAAAATGTTTTCAGTGAAGTTTATAGCAAAATAGAACGTCTGCTTGTATGTTTGCCCCTGTGTTTATGACGTGATTGGCGCGACTTATACTTCTTGCAGTTGCCTATATGACCTTCAACTTAAATACTATAAAACTTAAAAAAATAAAAGTAAGAAAAAACTGTTAAATTGTAATGTCATAGTAATTTGGAAGTAATTTACAAAATACAAAATACAAAAGTAGTTACAAAATGTCTCTTTTTTCTTCTATTTTTGTTATTTTAGAAATGGTTCTTCGATACTGTGAATCGCCTTCGGTTGGTACATGCTGCACCTATAGTATGGAAACGAAAATGGCAATGTCATCTCGACTGCAACTTGAGAAGCAATCGAAGGAACAAATAATGAAGCTTTCGTCAGTGTTGTCATCACGGGCGCAAAAATTTAATGGTAAGTGGAGTAATTTCGTTTTTTAGGAATCACAATACTCGCAAGGAAATCGAGAGGGAATTTTCTTATTTCTTAAACGTAATGCAATTTTTATTGAATCTTATCTACTCGTAAAAAGCAATCCCTTTTTTAATCCTCTCATTTTTAATTTAATAGATTTCTCTTAAGAGTCTTTGAAACCCTATAGCGAAGTATTCGCTTTTCGTTTATAATCTACTAGCTGTTAAACCCCGGAGGACACAATTAGAACGCTACTTCAAGTGCATTTCCCCGGTTCGTCTACTTATGTTTCACATATACATACACCCTAATGCTTCTAATCATGGGGCACGCATTGACAGCCCGGGTAAATAGTTTATCGGGAAAAATGTATAGTCCAGATAAAGTTAAATGGGCCGTAGGCTCTTTCAAGCCATTCAAAGCACAACATTTTTCCAGCGCTCTTACAGAGGGCAATAGAGCTCATTCTGTCGAGGTTGTTTGCTTTATTTAGAGCCAGCTACAACTGGGGTTACATGCCGTATACCTGGTGAAAGGTTAACGTTATCTTTATCCCCAAACCAGGCAATAGTCCTAGTGAGCTGCCTAAATAATACAGACCTATAAGTCTAACATTATTTGTTAGATGTGCAATCAGAGCCTGGCTAGATACGTCAAGCCCTCTACACTCAAGTCTGTTCGTATACAGGAAAGGAAAAAGCACAAAGGGCGCCCTTCACTATCTAGTTAAAAAGATAAAAGGGACTTTTCACTCTAATGAAATAGTTCTGTGTGCTAATATCTTGACATTGAGAGTGACATTGATAAACGACTAAACTGGAATTCTCATATCAAGTCCGCCATTGAACGTGTCACTATAGCCCTGTGGGCCTGTAGACGCCTCTACGGCAGAACTTGGGGTCTTAATCCTAAAATGATACATTCGATGTATACCATGATGGTGAGACCAATTATCATATGGTGGTCGAAAGTTCTTGAAGGGACAACGGTAATAAAGCTTCAGAAGCTACAAAGACAGGCAAGGTATAACGAATGCCATGCGCACCTGCCAATCTTTATTATGAAGACGGGCGCTAGATGCGCTATCAAGCTGCAACTAGAATATGGGTACAAACAAGGTGACTACGTGGGACACCTGAATATTCTTGACTCAGTTCCCAAAAGAGACATGTTTTGTACTATCCCGGACACCATGGCATGGAGCACTGTTTCGGCAGGTTATTTGAGCTAAAAATATTGTACCGAGCCATCTGGTCTAATGGTGCTCCAGTCTGATCTGGTGTACAGACGAAGATGGATTCTGGAGTGGGAGCTGGGGTATTCGGACCCAACACCAAAGTCTCAATACCAAAGGGTAACTGTACCGCTGTTTTCCAAGTGGAAATCCATGCCATTAAGGTCTGCGCTAGGATAAACCTTAGTATGGGTATTATAGGCGCTACGAGTTATATCTCTTTAGATAGTCAGTCAGCATTGAAAGCGCTATCGTCTAGTATAATGGACTTAAAGAAACAGTTTAATGCTGCTACGATGCGTTCTTTGGACCGGAACCTTATTATCAGCTGGGTAACCACCACAGCGTTGATTAATAAATGGGAAAGTAAACTTCGTTTGGCACACTGGGATAATATCCCAGGGCTTAGAAAATCCAAACGGTTAATCAGGCTGTTTCCTATAAGAAAGTCCTTGATCTAGACAAGGATAGCATCAGAAAGCTAGTGAGCATTCTTACAGGTCACTGAATGTGGCACCTTAGCAAAATTAATCTGGACTCAAACACGTAATGTAGGTTCTGCTTGGAGGAGGACGAAACATTCGGACACATCCTCTGTGACTGTCCAGGTTTGATGTGGTTAAGGAGATGTGTTACCATTAATATATCAAGACAAAAGTCAAGTCAAAAGTTAAAATAACAGGGGTTGCTCGGCTGCCCCCCCGGTTATCATGATCTTTCCAGCTGATGGAACCACCTTTTACTTCGTCTGGACTGACTCATCTCGTCTACGACACTGGTAGAACTCCGGCTTTGAAATTTTGTACGCATTTTGTACACCTACCTTAGACTGGCTTTTGGCATCCTAAGATGAACGTGTAGAATTTTTAAACGCGATTTTTCGGACATATTGAACCTTTCTGCAACCATTTAATTTTTGTACTTTAAATCGACTAACATCAAAAATTTCATTTGTTGTGACGTCACATGGTCTAATTGATTCAACGAGTAAGCGGAAAATTTTTTCTTGATCCACTTGGTATCACAATGGACCATTACTGGTCTGTGTGTGTTGATTTTTGACAGCCACCATAACCTAACCTGACGTCACCTGGTCTTGCAAAGCGGTGGTCGAGTTTTAAATGCTCAAAAAAGCTCGACCACTTGTAAACCATTGTTTTACAAGTTCTAAAAACGTTTGGCGATGACATTTCATTTCGTATTTTTCATAGGTTTCTCTTGTTTTGTGCGGATTTCAATTACATTCTAATGCGCGGAATTCAACATTTGCCATTTTTAAAATTACTTTCGACTTTAACATACACGTTTGAATTCTGCAGGCGTTCTTATTGGTAAATTAACACCAAACTTACATTTATATTTGAAAAGGACTACCAGACTAAAAAAAAATAACTCCGCATTTTTCTACCCTGATTACCTAAACTTAAAAAATTCCTCTCGTACGTATCTAAAATATTTTATTTATATTTGTTCTTTCACGAACATCTCCAAAGAAGGTATTTTTTTGGAGTTTACTCCTTAAGAATCGATTTTCAAAATATAGAAAAAAATTACACAAAACATTTTATGGGGAGTGAAATCGAGTTTTAACGTGTTACGCGTTAACAAAGCGTTAGAGAGCTGAAATTTTGTTTGCAGCTATATCTCACACAGCATTTTTGATATTCCGCATGTGACGCGTGACGCGTGTCGCACGTCGTGTGTGGCGTGTGTAATGGATGGAATAGTGGAACTGGCTTCTACTAGTCCGATGAGACTTGTTTTAAAACAATTGTACGTAATTTGTGACGCATGTGACGCGTGGCGCATGTTATATATGAAAATCGATTCTTAATGAGTAAACTCCAGTCGCGCGTCGGAGCTGACACACACCTTTTTTTTTTTTTTTTGTTTGGGTTAATTCAACTTTATTAGAAGGTTTATTTCCCCATTTCAGAGATTCAGACTTTTTTATTGTTCCTTCTAAAATAGGACATGATTTTTTAACCATAGTTCCGAAAAATCGCTCATATTTTACGATATCGCACTCCGGGAAAAATACTACATTGTGGGCTTTCCTGATTATTTGCAAAGGTTTCAGAAGATTTCATTTAATTCCGTGTTGACACTTGTTTCTTCGACGACAGTTCTCTTCTACGTATATGCAAAACTCGCCAAATATAAAGTGCCTGTTTGGTGATGGCATTCGCAGGTATTCTCCAGATGTGACCTATCCAGCTTCACTTTCAGCGCCTGATTGTTCTCCTGTCTGATTCTGTGGTCATATGCATAGTTATTGTTTTTTTTTTTGAAATGTCGACAATGAAAGAATTGTGGACAATTCATTGTTTGATGACCCATGAGGAAACACGCAATTTAACATGAAACTATGAAGCTGCAAAAAAATACTGAACTGAACGAGCGAGAAATTCAAATGAGATTAGTTGGCGGCAGGGGTTTTGTAAACGGTCTTTGAGACAATGAAAGATTTTTTTAAATTATTAGGACCACACGAAAACTTTTCATACCCTAAACCTAACGACGATTATAAAGAGCATCACGGCGAGAGTGTGCAATCCAACTTGTCTCTCGAATAAGTCACAACCTATGTACCATAAATTTAGATTAGCCAACTATAGATAAACGTGGTCGGTAGGAAACCGGTAAAAAAAGAAGATTCGCAATTTCAATACGTAACCCCAAATCAGCCACCGAAAAAGAACACACTCGACTCAATTCCCAAGCCCACACATTTCCTCTCAAGTGTCCCAGCACTTGCGAAGCTGAACAGTTGAGTAGTAGAACAACGCCATAGACGCATGCGTGGTGGCTGGTGACTGTTTATTGTCACCCAATTATAGGTAGTTCTTCTTTACACCTACTTGAGTTCAATTCAACATTTGAAGATGTCGCCGCCGCACAGTATTTATCTTCATTAAGATTAATTTCTGTTTAGTTTAACGCAGAGCAGCAGATTACGAGAAACAGAACGCTGTGCTGTGCTTGCCACCGTTGGATGTGCCTGATGCTGAAGTGGCATACCGCGTACATGCATCCAATTTCATAATGACGGGGTAATGTTGCACATGCGGGCTGTCGGATCTACATACTTTATGTTTTGTGTATAAACAACCGAGCAGTATGTACTTGAAAGGAACTTCATCCGCATTTTAAAAACAAAAATAAAACAAAACTGTGTTTTTGTTGACACGCCTCATTACCCAATGCAAGCCTGGCCAGGCTATGTCAGGCATATTGGCATTTGGCACCGATGTCAGCATTAACAACCAGAAGATTACAACATTGTAATAGGAATTTACACTCGAGTTGGCTTTGTCGCATTTCAAGAAGCTGTGTCGCTGTGTGCTGACAGGAGCAACAGCATACCTAGAGCCGTGATAGATCTGCAGCGCATTCGCTTGACTAAGCAAATAAAAAAACTGTTTGCGCGGGCGGCGCACATCAAGTTATTTCTTCATCGCCGCTTCGAATAAGCAAACATTATGTATCCACATTTAATACTGGAGGACAGCTTAGCTTAGCTGAGAGCTCTGGCTTGGCGGTCGGCTTTGAATTGACTTAGAGAATTTGACTTTTTGTAGTGTTGTCGCGCCGAAACCCTTTCTGTTGCCCGCGTTGTGTGCCCTGTGTGTTTGTCTTAATTTTGTGTTCTAATTCTATTCTATGGTGCTTCTTTTTCTAATCTTTTTTATCTTATTTATTGCAGAGGTATTTAACCAGCTGTTGGCAGAATCAAAGAAAGAATTCCACGCCATGTTCAAGAGGACATATGGAGTCATCTACGAGCAGAACGCCTATGTTTTTTCAGACCTATTCAATGAGCTAGAGAAGTATTACGCTCGTGGACGTGTGGACCTTGCCGAAGCAATGGATGGTTTCTTCAACACGTTGTACCAGAAGATGTTTACCGTTCTCAATGCCCAATATGCATTCGATGATAAGTAAGTACTACATACACACATCATGAAATGATGGGAACAGAGTACTGCACACGACTGTCTCTGTTTCTCATAAAAAATAAAGATACGTTTTAATGTATTGGTTAAAAAAAAGTTATTGGAAATATCTGATATTGGTTAGTATATTAGCATTACAATCTCAGCGCTATACACAACAGAACAAATACTGAGGATCAATAGACTTGTAATTAAAGAATTATACTAACGTGTACATCCAAAAGTGGTGATAATTTCGGCTAGTCAAGTTACAGACCCCTAACAACGCAGCTACCACAATAATGCTTTGAAAGACATTATTCAATGTCGAATTTTATTAACTACTTAATGGGCTCGGTAAACACCAAAACATGGTATACTAGTACTATAGTTGAGTTAATGGTAAACATCTTCGGAAACGGATTGGTTTTAGCAACTAAATTGATGGTCTCAGTAAACCAGAATTTGATCTTGCCAAAAATATATGATATTTTGTTGAGGCCGAAATGCCGTCTTCTGTCGTCTAAGCGTAATTTAAACCACCAACCTTTATCCATGAATGGATCTTCCATCAAAGACATTGAAAAACTCACAATACTCGGGGTGTGCGTCAACAACAAGCTTCGTTGGAAATTTGCCATCAGTAAGAATGCTGCGATATGTTTGGGTTTCCTAAAGCGGTGCAAGAATGAAGTACACCCTCAGACTTGACTACTATTTACAAGGCATATATTCGCCCTGAACTTGAATCGAACTGTATTGTCTGGTCAGGTGCTTCCAAGACCACATTACTTCAACTAGATAGAATTCAGAACGGCGCTATAAAACTTGTTGGTGACCTAAATCGCTTGAACAACGTAGGAATGTTTCCTGCTTGTCCTCGTTTTATCACTTTTTCCACAAGAGGTGTTCAAAAGAAATATACAGATGCATTCCGACCATCCTCCAACCCAACCGCAATACCCGTGCCTCAACTGGAGCTTACGGGTCTACCATTAGACCTACCGTTGGACGTAGCAACCAATTCTTTAACCACACAATATGTGGAATGAATTGCCCGATTCTGTGTTTCCGCATTTGTATGATCTATAGTCATTTAAGACACATTGCATAGACATGTTCTCATCTTTTTCCCCTCTTTATTTCCTAACACTCTGGCTGTGCAAAGCTTTAAAAAAGTGCATGTAAGGCAATTCCGGACGATTTTCTTAATCCCGGGATTTCGGATTGATTTCATCACAATAATTTTCATTTTTATTAAAAAAATATATAGTTTACTAGTTATTAACCCCGGCGTTATCCGGGATTTCCCGACCCCCACCCCTAAGACACCGTTTAGACCCACCAAAAGCTAAATTACAGGAATTGTCTGGCTGCCCCTCACATCCTACTGACCGAACCAAACTGAGCGCTCCCCCACTGAAACCACCACACCACACAATTTTAACTCTTTGTGATAAGCTGCTGTATATTTCTTTTTTTAGACGATTTTCCGAAACTGGCGTTTTGCTTTGCTGAATTGCTGCAATCAATTTGCTCTCTAAACCGTCACATTGAATTTCATGATAAGAGTTACAGAGTTCCATTTCTATCATATTCACGCATAGTGCAGACATAGCATCAACGTTAGTGTATGGTCATTATATTAAATATACAACGCAGACTAAACTTAGGACGAGACATTATATTCAACAGCTGCTATATAGCTCAAGGTATAAGCTTAACATTCTCTGATAAAGCCAAGTATTTGGGTCTTATTTTGGACAAAAAGCTGCTAAGCTGGAAACCTAACATACAAGAAAGAGTTAGTTAAGCCACAGGGGCACTCTTCTCATGCAAAAAAAACCATTGGTAACAGATGGGGTCTTCAACCCCATATAACTCATTGCTATATACAGCGGTAGTAAGACCTACCCTTCTATACGCTGTGACTTTATGGTGGACTGCCTTAAATAAGAGAGTAAACTTGACAAATTAAGCAAAGTCCAATAATTAGCTAGTCTATGTATGAGCGGAGTACTTCGTACAACCCCCTCCGCCGCATTGGACATTCTGTTTGACATTTACAGCAGGTAAGTAGCTGCTAGTTCGGCTATACGCCTTAATGCTATCTCCCAGTGGACTAGAAATGAAATCGGTCACTCCTCTGTACTGAATTTAGTCAGGATCCCAGACAACATAGACTACACCACTCCGCAACTCCATTTCAACAGAAACTTCCAGGTCACTTTCCCCGCCAGATCATTCTGGGAAGAAGATGCTTACCTGGAAGATGAACACATTCATTTTTACACAGACGGGTCAAAAATTGATGAAGGAGTCGGCTAAATCGTAGCCTATCTTTCCGTCTTCCTAATCACTGTAGTGTTTTTCAGGTTGAAATTTTGGCGATCAGTGAATAGTGAATGTCATATCCGCTAAAGTTATCCGTATATTCTCGGAGAGCCAAGCTGCAATGAAAGCCCTGGAGTCAGTCTCTACCAATTCAAATCTAGTCCTTAACTGCCGATCATCTCTCGTGGAGATGGCGAAGAAGTTCAATATACACCTGTGTTGGGTGCCGGAGCACAGAGAAATTCCGGGTAACTGTATGGCTGACGAACTCGCTGCAAACTCTTGTTAAAGCGGGGTGCTAACGTAAAAACTAACTGCAGGTGGTCAAACGCTACAAGTGGCAAAGCGACAAAACAGATCTGGCCCAATCTGGACTCGAAACGCTCCAAGTGTTTGATCTCTAAAAAAAGATCGCACATCGGTGCTATTGTAGGTGTCATCACTGGACACTCTCATAGGCAGGTATATCGGGCTTGAGTCATTTCAATTCCTGGATTAGTTTTTGGGATTTTTATTACAGGATCGCGGGATTCCGGATCCTTGGATTGCAAACCCTAGTGCATATCCCTTAAGCATGAGTAAATTATAAAAAAAAACAACCCATAAAAATTAAAATTTTTCATCTAAATTCTCTAATCGCAGAAATTGATATGGGAGCCCCTCGATCCTGGGCCATTTTTTTTTTATTGTATAAGAAAATCATCGAAACAAACATTTGACATCAGATGTTAAAATTGAAAAAGCTCAGATCATTTTATTCTGAGCACTTAGAGCACGCTCATACTCTGAGCAAATAAGAAACACGAACATTTATCTTGAGAGCTCTTTGACTGCTCTGAACTAATTTATGAAAACGCCAAATGACAGAATATTGTGAAAACTTGTTGTTCTATCTGTAAGTTGATATCGACAACAAAAAAAACGACATCAATAAAAATACAATTCAGTATATAATAAAAATGTAAGTTGAAGTAAGCATAAAACATGTATGTCTCGTTTCATTTGCTGGGTTCATTTGTGCGTGCGCTAAGATTTCTCTCTCTCTCTCCACCACCAACAAAACCATGCAGCGCAGCCGACTGCGCAGCACACACCGCACAAAGTCCATAAAGGGCGACGAATATCTGATGCCAGTACAGATATTTAAAAAATGTATAAGGGCCTTGCGGCCGAACCCGGGACCCGATCACTACCAAATTTTCGAAAAAGTATTGTTTATTGGGTATACACATGTGTGTAAAATTTGAAGAAAATCGGGTAAATTTTTTAAAATTTTTGTTTGGGAGCCCCCCGACCCCGCAGCCCGAGGGGCCTCAAAATTTAATAGTAAGTGTTGTCTCCGAAAATACGCATGTGTGCAAAATTTCAATAAAATCGGGCCATGGGAAGTGGGTTAAAAATTGATCGCAAGAATCCACGACAGACGACCGACCGACGACCGACCGACGACCGACCGACGACCGACCGACGACCGACCGACGACCCGTACGGGCAAGTGAAGTTAATATAGAGAATTTAAAAAGACCAGAGGCGGTACTTCGTTTTGCTCGTAGATGTTTCACGATGTTTACGAACTATATAGTTTATTCGTTCAGTAGTGTGGTCGGATTCAAGCGGAATAGAAAAGTTGACAAATTCATAAATCTTCAGTAGAAAAAAAACAACCAATAAAAATTAAAATTTTTCATCTAAATTCTCTAATCGCAGAAATTGATATGGGAGCCCCTCGATCCTGGGCCATTTTTTTTTTATTGTAGAAGAAAATCATCGAAACAAACATTTGACATCAGATGTTAAAATTGAAAAAGCTCAGATCATTTTATTCTGAGCACTTAGAGCACGCTCATACTCTGAGCAAATAAGAAACACGAACATTTATCTTGAGAACTCTTTTACTGCTCTGAACTAATTTATGAAAACGCCAAATGACAGAATATTGTGAAAACTTGTTGTTCTATCTGTAAGTTGATATCGACAACAAAAAAAAAACATCAATAAAAATACAATTCAGTATATAATTTAAATGTAAGTTGAAGTAAGCATAAAACATGTATGTCTCGTTTCATTTGCTGGGTTCATTTGTGCGTGCGCTAAGATTTCTCTCTCTCTCTCTCCACCACCACCAAAACCATGCAGCGCAGCCGACTGCGCAGCACACACCGCAGACAGTCCATAAAGGGCGACGAATATCTGATGCCAGTACAGATATTTAAAAAATGTATAAGGGCCTTGCGGCCGAACCCGGGACCCGATCACTACCAAATTTTCGAAAAAGTATTGTTTATTGGGTATACACATGTGTGTAAAATTTGAGGGGCCTCAAAATTTAATAGAAAGTGTTGTCTCCGGAAATACGCAAGTGTGCAAAATTTCAATAAAATCGGGCCATGGGAAGTGGGTTAAAAATTGATCGCAAGAATCCACGACAGACGACCGACCGACGACCGATCGACGACCGATCGACGACCGACCGACGACCGACCGACGACCCACGGGCAAGTGAAGTTAATATAGAGAATTTAAAAAAGTGAAACGGGTCTACTTTCGCTCACTTAGGTCCGAATCGATAGACGTAACTATAACTAAAAGCAATGCTTTTAGTGACGAATTTTGATGACTACAAGCCTTACTACAGCGTTTCATTCAACTCAATGCCATTGCTATAGCGTGATTTGTAGTTGTAGTAACGTCTTTCGATTCGGACCTTAGTTTCGCGAATTTCGTTAACACCAGTTAGCATTAATCCACATAAGTTAGTTTGAGAGCTTCGTTGGGTGAGATAAGGACAACGATTCGTTTACTGCAATCAGGTAAATCAACAGGCAATGACAACATCTACGCAGAACTCCTTCAAGCCGACGTCGAGTTAACTATGTGAACATTGCATGCGATATATATAGATATCTGGGAATCTGAAATCATCCCATCGTCGTTAAAAGCAGGCTTAATAGTCATACTCCCCAAGAAAGTTGATTAGAGCAATTGCGAAAACTGGAGGGGAATTACCCTGCTAAACACCATAAACCAAGTGATCTCCTCTATAATAGCTAGGCGCTTACGGAATCCGTTAGAGCAATTTTGAGAAATGAACAAGCAGGATTTCGCCCAAACCGTTCTTGTACTGATCAAATTAACACCCTGCGTATAATCAGTGAACAGTCAGTTACTCCTCTGTATATGATTTTTGATAGCGTGGACCAAAACATGATGTGGCAGATCTTGTCTAGTGTTCCGGAAAAACTCCTTAACATCATTAAGGAGCTGTACCGCGACTCACATGCCGCGTCATTCATAACGGTCATCTTAGCTCAGCTTTCAACATCTTCTCGGGAGTCAAGCAAGGTTGCACCCTCTCACCATTACTTTTCACAATTGTCATCGACGGGTGATGAAAGTAGGAACCCGTACTCCATTGGGTTTGCCATGGAATGTTTTTCACCGCCTAAAAGACCTGGACTATGCCGATGATATCTGTCTTTTATAACAATCGCTAGGTGACATGAAGCGAAAATTAAACTCACTAGAACTCCACGCTAACAAAGTGGGTTTAAAAACTAACGTGTCAAAAAGAAAACTACTTCGCGTTAACGCTAGTGGAACATGTGATCGATTGACGGACACCAGATAGAGGAAGTCGATAAGTTTTGTTATTTGGCAGCTGGATATCAAAAAAATGGTGCTGCTGACTCGGATGTGTGCTCTCGTGTAAAGAAGGCATCTCCAAGTCTTCGTCAACAAGTGCTTAAGGCGGATACTGAGAATAAGACTTGTTGAGAGTAACGCAGCAGGAAGCAATCGCGATCACCATCATCAAAAAATAGTGGTGCTGACTCGGATGTGTGCTCTCGTGTAAACAAGGCGAGACACTCCTATAGTATGCTAAATAATATCTGGAACTCCTCGCAAATCTCCCGGAATCTGAAGATAACGATATTCAGATCTAACGTTCTCTCAGTACTCTTGTATGGCTGCAAAACCTGGAAAGTCACAGAGTCAATTGCGACGCGCTTCCAAATCTTCGTCAACAAGTGCTTAAGGCGGATACTGAGAATAAGATGGCCGGACATTATCACCAATCAAGACTTGTGGAGAATAACGCAGCAATCGCCATCACCATCAGACGACGAAAATTGCGCTGGATTGGCCACACTTTGAGAAAGCCAGCGGACGATATTACGAAACTAGTGCTCGACTGGAATCCACAAGGAAGCCGCAGAGTTGGCCGTCCCAGCAAGACATGGAAAATGACAATAGACGAGGAAGCAAGATCCCAGGGGACAGAGTGGCGTCTCTTGAAACCTCAGGCCATAAATTGGGTTCGTTAGCGGGCGTTTGAAGAAAGAAGGAAGAATAATTGAGTTAACGAATCATAATTTCTTGGTGACATTCTTATAATTTCCGTGCGTCCGTGATAGTTGTTAGGTAAAAACCGCCCTTAAAACCCAGGCATTTCATCATAGTTCACCAGTAGCGTGCAAATTAAAATGCCACAAAACGAACCTGTTGCGCATGCGCACCGCACCCATCGCGCAAACGCAATATTAATTTCATTTCGCATCATTCGCTTCGACAGTCGTCGGTCGTCACCCAGCAGCGTTACCGCTTAATATGTATGCGGTGTTTCTCGAATTTCGCCAAACCAGATAAAAGGCTGCGGTCACTGGTGTGGAAGCTGCCGCTTGCGGTCCATATCCATAACGCACCACTCACTCCACCGTGAAGGAGCAACCAGTCTGCTGCCAGTCTATGATTGCTTACGGTGGTGCAACGGGCGCGAAATTAAAAAACCAAAGCACCGCCGCTGATGACCATGCCGCTTATTATCGAGTGCACATATTTGATTCCCAGTTCTCTCACAATGAAAATACTTGTAACTGAATAAACAAAAAATGAATGATGGCCTCCTAATCCACACACAAACTCTGTAGATTCCCACATTTATACCCGGCACAACCCACGAACGGGCAAAACGAAAATCGACACCGTTTGCCCTTTGCTCATAGCTTTGTTTGTTGCTGTAGGCGGTGGTAGTGGTGCGCGGTGGCAGCGTGTTTGGCGTGGATCAGATCATTGAATTGCTGTTAGCTGGTGTGTAGTAGGCGAACGTCGGCTAACCTGAGAACGTACTCGGAGCACAATAGAGTGCAGTGCAGACCTACAAGTGCACTGGAAAAATTTCCTGGAGCACATCAAGCAACCATCAACACTGCACTACGATTCGTTAGATACTCAGTATGTGGCGGAGCACTCAACGATAGCCGCCGCCGCCGCCGCCGTCGCCGCCGACTACAATGACGGCAAAAAACGATAGTATACTGCTTAGTCGACTTGTCTGTCTATCACTAACAACAAACGATGAATTATTTTTGCGTTTTACTCGTTTTACATAATAAGGGTTAAGTAGGGCTTTGCACGCTCACGGTTGAGTGGTGCAGGCGTGCAGGTGCAGCCAGCTTGTCGTTGTGTTGGGCGGTGGCGTTATACTCGTGCACCACTGCCTATTCCCTCCCCAACCCTTCAACACTTGCAAACATATTTCAGGTAACACAAAGGTGTCACTTGCTTACCGGTTTACGCTTAGTTACCTAGAGTTGCATTCGAGTTGTCACCACCGGGCACCGGTGCAACTCATTCATCTGTGAACGCAACAAATTGGAAATTATTTTGTTTTTGCATTTTCAGGTACTTAGGCTGTGTGAGTGAGCACATGAAGGAACTTAAACCGTTCGGCGATGTTCCCGATAAATTATCCGTCCAAATAAAGCGCTCATTTGTTGCGACACGAACCTACGCACAAGCGTTGACGACTTCCGCTGATGTTGCCAAGAAAATGATTAATGTAAGTGGATCTGATTTTTTTCTTCTAATTAAAGCTAATTGCTTTAGTTCGGCATTACTCTGTATTTACTTGAATTTGTTTCAACTTTGCAGATTCGCCTCAATGCCGATTGCACTGCCGCCCTTACAAAAATGCAGCACTGTGGAGCATGCAAGGGTCACGCGGAGAAACCGTGCACCAACTATTGTGTAAATGTGATCAAGGGATGTCTGCATTATTTTCAGGAACTCGATAGCGAATGGGATAACTATGTGTCGGCCATGGAGAAAGTAGCTGAACGTCTGTTGGGTTCGTTCAATATTGTCATGGTTGTCGAGCCTATAAATATTAAAATATCAGAAGCCATTATGAATTTCCAGGTAAGTTCTATACGAGTAGTTGAGCGGTTAAATTTCACAGCCAATTAGTTTGAGTTTTAAAAGTCGCAACTCGCTATTTCCTCCAGAGTTGAACACACATATGATATATCGTGCAATCCTAAATGAATTAATCGAAAAAGATACCCTTCTATCTATTCAATAATTCAGTTGCATGTCGTTCTCGCCTATTGGGTGGTTTGTAGATTCTTAGAAAAGTGTACGGTGGAACTAAAGAGTGTGTCAAAGTAAATCATTTTATTTCTTTTCATTATATAGGGTGTTATAGAATGAGAAACAAGTACTGCGTTCATTAAAGTAAAAAGTCGTAAAGGTGTTCCGGTATAATGCGATAAGACGAGAACCGAGGCCCTCTATTGAGATTAAAGTTTTCGTGATCTGGAGACAAGGGCTTTCAGATAAGTGGGGACCCTTTTTACTTTCTTTTACATAGTAAAAGGAAGTATAGTAATCATGAACATTTAAGAACTCGGGATTTTTGCAGATTTACTCATTACCGTATCTCCTGAGTCAGAAAAAGCGAAAATAAAAAAATCTCTGTCTGCCTGTCTGTGTCCACTCTAAAGCCCAGATGGCTGAACTTATCTGGATGAAAATTCATATTTAAACTTTTTACATAAATTGTGAGGGGCCAGATGATTTTGACGGAAATCTGACAGACATTTTTTATTCGTCTTTCTCTTAAATTTTTTCCAACCCCACACTGTGTCTATAAGGATGCATTATAAGGGTGCCGCCTCTTAACATAATTCCACTATGTGTTTATGAATTTATGAATTGCTTCGTGTCTGAACAGTCCATTGATATTTTTTTAATAAGAAGCCAGTTTTTTGCTTGGCTTACTTTTTCAGTGTTTGACGGCGGCTGTTAACCCATAAGAGTGTTCCTTTATTTGCTCTGAGATGTCTTTTTTCTTCTTAGGTTCTTTATCCTCTTATGGATCCCACTTCATCGCACAGTTAGCACTGTCACCGTTACGGAGTGTGTGACAAATCCACTTCTACTTCTTCAAGTTCTTTGTTAGTGTTACGAATTGGCCAAAAAAATTCTTAAGGTGTTTCGGAGGTGACTATTTACGTACGTCTGCAGCTTTCTCCTATCTAACTTCAACACATTGTTTAATGACAATCTCTGGGGTGTTAATGTGGTCTACACAGAAAGAACAACTACGGAATCCGGTATGGCATCAAGTTTGTCTTCAATGTTTTCGCCCAGCAAAATGCTCCCATCACATTAACCCGTCTAAGTAGTACTCGGCGTCTTTCTCTGGAAAATAATTGTTTATAATATTTGGTGATGCTCCTTTGACGAAAATCTCTGTCCTCCGAGCGCAACTTTTAGCTAAGAGAACAGAAAAGAATTGCTTGGGGCTGGTGATTAAGGTAATTCGCCATGACAACCGCTGAGGTATGTCATTGTCTTTCTTGTCAAGTAATTATGCGTAGTATGCTCATTTTTCATTTTTGAAGATAAGATTAAGATAACTCCATTTTCCATTTTCACAAAAACACTCACATCAACTCATTCACTCAAAGGGTTGTCAAACAACAAAACAACGTCCAAAATGGAGAGTACCATTCAAAAGATGCACAATCACATTCTCTAGCTATTGTTGACGAGTGCTTCCATCTTCCTGTTCAGTTCGGAAACTTTTCAGACTACCCGTATGTCTCGTAACTGTAGGAGGTAGCTCGCAGATACCTTCAGTTTTCAGTCTTCGAGATCTTGACGATAATTACTTCTTTCACTTATCAGGAAAGCAGTCACATTCTCCACGAGAAACTTCCCCCATGTCGCTGGAGCTATTTAAATAATTTTGGCGGGAATTCCATCAAGGTCTGCTCCCTTGTTTTTCTTCAGTGCTTTAATCGCAGATATAATCTCTTCTGGGAGGTTGTGATTCTAATTTAGTCATTTGTTACCACGGACGTCTCACTTTGGTACCATCCACTTTTTGAGCTGATTCTTATCTGAAACCAGCAGAGAATCGTTTAAGCCTTTCACTGTATGTTAACTAGAGCTGTGTCAGCTCTTTGGTGGTTCTGTCAACAGTTTTGCTATCGCGCCTTTTTTCCATATCTTCTACTAGCTAAGCTAGCGCATTAATTTAGTTGCGCTTCTTCCGTTTCACACTACGCTGTAGTTCTTTCATTTTCATGCGATACAGGGACTCGCTTCCTCATCTGCCGAGGTAGCTGCTTTGCGAGCTTTGAGTGTTTTCGTTCGTTGCCTCGTCGCCAGGTATCTTCAAAAAGCCCTCCCTGCAATCGACCAACAATTCCTTCAGCACCGCTTGCTGTTTCATTTAATTTCAAAGGAAATTCTTCTAAAACGACTCTAAACGAATAATATTCCTCTTGTATGTTGTTCATGATTCTGTTTCGCCTAAACGGATCGTTTCCAAAATTTGTTATTTTAGGAATTTACCTTAAATCTAGGAATGATTTTTATTATTATTATTATTATAATAACTATTATTTTTGATATTTGTTTTAAATTTAGCTCGAAAGCTTGATAACACCTAGCATGCGTGCCAAGGGATTGGGCTCTACTGGGGCATAGTCCAGGTTCTATGCCCGTGCGATTTGCTAATTAGAGGTGTGCTGCAGCCTCCAATGATGTGTTTAACTGTGTCTCCAGCTTCGGCACATCGTCTGCACTTGTCCTTAAGAATTGCCATTCGGTTGTTCCTAGTTCCTGGTTGCTATCACTCTATCTTGGATCGATATTACGAAGCCCTCCGTTTCGATAACTTTCCTTTCACAAGCCATAAATTTGAAGAAGTTTTGTCTATGTGCGGCAACTGAAGGTCCTGTGAATATTTTCTGTGAATAGGCTTAGCTTTCCAGGCTGACATGGTTTCATTCATAGAAAGTGCATCTACAGGGGTAGGATAGGTGTTGAGAAACAAGGATGTGTAGCCGTAGTCGCTTAAGCTTATGGTGGTGACGAGCTCATTCGTCGAAGACCACTTTATAACTCCTAATTAGTAGATTAGCACGGGTAATGTCCAAGTGTTGATGGCTTTACACTTGTTTCCTCCGCTGAGACCTGACTTAAGAACTGCACTTAACCCGTGCCTTAAACTGATTTATCAGGCACTATCAACAGTTTTGCTATCGCGCCTTCTTGGTATGTCTTCTGCTAGTTAAGTTAGCGCATTGATTTAGTTGCGCTTTTTCCTTTTCACACTACGCTGCACTTCTATCGTTTTTATTTGATACTGGACTCGAGCTTGCTTCCCCAAGTGCATTATGTACGTCGGAGACCACTTTATAACTCCTAATGAGTAGATTAGCACGGGTAGTGCCCAAGGCTTTACACTTGTATTCTCCGCTGAAACCTAATTTAAGAACTAACCGTTCCTTAAACTGATTTATCAGGCACTGTTTTATCGCACTTTAATTGCATTAATCCCAAATACTTATATAGGTTTCTCCAAACCGAAGGGTTCTATTACCTGATTTTGATCTATTAGGTATCCTTCTTCTCTTGGGTCTAGCAGTCCTTTTACAAATCCTTCTCCATGTGAAGATCATTACTGAAACTTTTGACTACCTCTATCATCCTGTAAAGTTGCTCTCTCCTATCGGCGTAGAGCTTCAGGTCATCAACGTACCAGAGGTGGTTTACTTGATAATCAAATATTTCTGTTTTGATTGTGAATCCAGACTTCATCCGAGTTAGTAATTTGCTGAGAGGGTTAAGGCCTAGACAAAACAGCAGCGGACCGAGGGCATCACCTTGAAGAATACCACGTCTGATGGAAATAGACTTACTATAAACTAAGCTTGATATTCCACTTCACAAATAACTGGCTTAAGTAGTTTATGATGTTCTCACTTATTTTGTATACTTCAAGTAACTTTTTCAGTATTTTCATTCAGTATTGATGGGGTGTCGAGTCAAAGTCTTTCTTGTAATCAATGAACGCCATGTTTAGGTTTTGCTTTTTCTTATTTGCTATGCCCAGAACCACGGAATCAATCGTCAATTGATCTTTGCAGCCCATTGTTTGCCTAGTGGAGCCTTTCTGCTCCTCAGAGATTATGCTTTTTTCAGGACAATGCTGTTATATTTTCTTAGCTAAAATTTTAGTGAAAAGCTTATATGTGGTACACAGGCGGGTTATGGGGCAGTATTTCGACATATATGTAATTCCTGCGGTCAAGAAATGTAGGGTGGACTTGTGCACTGCATAATATCATTGTAACACTTTGCTAGTTGCTCATGAGCTGCGGTGAACTTCTTGATCCAAATATTTTGTATCTTATCCACGCCAGGAGCCTTCCAGTTCTGTGTTACAGAGACTGCTAACCTTACTTCTTCTTTGAAAATCTGCTGGTGGAGCATGGGTGTAATGCGTGCGGAATTTTCTAACCCCGAATCGATCCATTGCGCTTTTTTGTTGTATTTACCATCAGAGCTCCATGTTGTTTTCCAAAGCTGTTCAGTTTCGTTCATTGAGGGACTTTGACTCTCAAGTGATGCAACTGGTGTTTACAATAGAGACCTGTAAAAGGCTCTTTGATTTTCATAGAAAAGTTTATTCTCTTCTTTTCTTTTGCTGCAGTTAATGTACTCGTATCGTCTTAATCGCTTGCACGGTGCCGCTAGTTACCACCTTCTGTCAATAATTTCTGTCTGTTGGTTTTCGTATGAGTTTCTTTGGTGTTTGAGCGGTTTGATTAAAGCTGCGAAACGCTTAAATTATTGGTTTAGGAATTTAATTAATAACAAGAACAAACAATTAAAAGCCATATCGGACTGGTAAATTGAGAAGCTTTCGGATTCTAACTTCAAACCTCCTCGCTCCCACCACGACGCTTTGTTTTATATATAATTCCTGAACTGCTGAGATATTCGGAATGGGCATGATTTTTAAACCACTGTTCATGTTTTAAAATACAAACATGTTCGTCGATAAATTAAAAAAAATGTCACAACACAACAGGGCAAACATTCCACCCTTTTTGTTCAGACAAAAAACAAAGTATGTATTAAATTTAAAGCTTATCATCTAAATATAAATATACCCAATCGGAGTCGTAGTCTTCTAATTTGTTGCTGGAATTCTTTTAATTATTTATTAACAACGATTATCTACAAACCAGACATAACTATTAGTATAGCTAATGATGCTACCATACGCAGACACACACACCTTCGTTATTCCAGTCGATCCCAATAAAATGTAAAAAAGTCTCTATTTTTCTTTTTCCAAAATGCAAATCGCATTGATTTGGTCTTTTATTTGTTTGTTTTGTGTCATCTTTGTGTACATTTTCAATGGCCTTCATCCTGATGTATTTGTTTAAAAATATAATAATGACAACAAATACTAATACGAGCACATATGATATTACCATGTCCCTCCTTCCTAATCATCAATAAAATTAACATGGCGCAGCTCTTAACTTTTAGTCGCAGCCATTCTTTATTTGCCAATATTACCATATTTTTAAAATCGCCCGTAACGAGCTGAATACTAATGCATCAATGAACGAATTTATAGTCCACGAATTTGAATTTTAATTCGTTTGTACGCTGTGGTGTTTTTTTTTTCATCCTCCTCTCTATATGGTAACACGACGGAATGATGTGACAATTTGCTACTGGTACAGTGTGAACGAACGGGTAACGGGCACTGCCTAAAATGGATGACTGCTGTTCTAGCTAAAGCCACCAACATGAGCCTGTTATAACTTTTTTGTCAAATGAGTGACCGGTGCTTTTCCATATAATGTTTATCAAATCACAATAAAGGTCAAATATACTACACTCGTTTGGCTTTCCTGTATATGATTAGTAGTAGTAGTAGTAAATTGTTGTTTATTTTTTTTTAATTTACAAAAAACTTACAAAACATTACAACTTGACAAATAATGTCTTCTGTTAGAAATAGTGACAATAATAAGTTTAATAAATATATATCTTTATTTAAAGGTTACTCGATGGGTTGAGACTATTAAGGCTGGGTTTTGTAGTTTAGTCGTTTGAACTCTGAAAAGTATGTATACTTTAAGTTGAATTGCCAATTGTAGTTATCAATTAATTAATGAGTGAGCAATGAGTAAAGATCGAGTACAAATTTTATTTAATTTTTCTAACAACCAGTAAGGTTTTTCCTTCACTGTGACTCTCGTCTACTGGACTCTTTGGATAGAAAAAGGATTTATGCAGTGCCATTCAGCTACCTTTATATGCTCCATCAAGTATATTGAATTTGACGTACACCTCAAAAAATGGTCTTTCAAAAAAACTTCGTCGTAAGGGTTTGAGAATTGGGAATTTTCCAACGAAATGAAGTGCATTATCATCCACGTGTAGATTGCATAAAGTGCAGTTTCTGCGTTAAAGGTCTACATTATCATTTGTCTGCCTACATGAATCATCAAAGTAATGGTTCAGCCTGCTATACATTCCATGAGAGTGTGCATTCCGCAAGCTTTTTAGAATTCGGTTCTGTCTTAATGTCACTACAGTTTTCTCGATATAAGCTTTCCCCGCCATACAGTCCGGTTCAATAGATTACCGCCACTCAATTCTGAGAAGCAAAAGTCAATTTCCAGCCGGTTTGTGTGAGATAGAAAAAATTGTGAAATAGAGAAAGAAAGAGTATTTAGTACTGAATTCAATAGCAAAAAGCTAAAATCGTAGACATCAAGATAACTGTGTTTTTTGTTTTGTTTTGAAAAATGAGTCAGAAATTCATGACTTTGTTTTGGTTCATTTGATTACCGCCACTTGAAAAATTACATGAAATAATAGCATTATGTGTGATTTCTTACCAAAATTGTATTTTTTTTAAATACAATATTAAAATATAATTTCTAATAATTAGTGGAACTTCCATTTTTCAGAATAACTTCTAAAATACGATCCTTAAGTGAGTCGCACAAAGACTTTAAATAATTGTGTGAAATTTCTGCACAGACCGCTTTAATCTCTAAAATCAGCTCTTCCTTAGTATCAATACTGTTTCCCTAGTTCGTATACTTTACGTGTGAGCCAGCCCCAAACATGTTCTACTATGTTTAAGTCCGGCGAATATGGTGGCCACGGCAATAGCTGGACATTTTAGCTTGTGATGTACGATTTTACAACGCGAACTGTGTGTATTGGCGCGTTATCTTGTTGGAAATCCATGAGAGTGGTGTGGAAAGGTCATGTATTTCAGGGAAAACAGATTCCAGTAACGTTTTGTAACTGTTTCCGGTCATTTTTGTACTTTGAAACACCAAATCAATTGTGCTATAATAAGAGATTGAACACCAGACCATTACGCCCCCTTTTCTACTATGATGGCGATTCAAAAACATTTCCTCCTCCAAATTAATTATTTTTTCATCTGAAAATACGACTTTTCGCCAGTCATGAACACTTTGACCTTGCATCACATTCCAAGTCATGTGCTTCTTTGCGAATTCCAATCGTTTCTGCTTTCGTCCATCATTCAGTGGTGGTTTTTTCTTTATGTTCAGCCGCTTCACATGTTTTGCACTTAAAATAGCACAGCGGACAGTCGATTTAGTGCCATTAACACCAGCTTGGAGGGCAATTTTTGCTGTAGAAAGAGCCGAATTGGAGGCCGATCTAACAATTTTTCGTTTACCCTGAGGTTTAGTATGGCTTCGTGACCTCGTCCGATTCTACGACCTATAGCACGGCCTGAAAGCCCTTCCTGATGATACACATCTATTTTGGCCCTTTCTGATAAAGTTAAACACTTTTTCTTACCCATTGTTAAAATACTGACTAGCAAAAATACTAATTTTTGACTTCACTTTCAAATTTTCAAAAAATAAACTATTCAGATTAAAAATTAACTCGATTTTCTTCAAATTTTATATACATGTGTATCTCCAATGAACAACACATTTTGTAAAAATTTTGGAGATCCGGGCCCAGAAGTCGTAAAAAAATTAACCCAAATTCATTATATACATGTGTATCTCAGGTAGACAGCAAGTCTTGTAAACATTTTTAAGACCCCGGCTCCGCCGTGAGGCCCAATACAATTTTGTTTTTAAAATTATCCCGATTTTTTTTTAATTGTATATAAATGTGTATCTCCGAGGGACAACAACTTTTGCAAAAATTTTGGATTACCTCGATTTTTTTCAAATTTTATATATATGTGAATCTCGGATAGACAAAACTTTTTGTAGTCAACGTGCACTGGCCCGAGGGGTACCCATAAATTTTTTAAAGATTAGCTCGATTTCTTAAAATTTTAAGCACATTTGTATTTCCGATGGACAAAACCTTCTGTACATTTTTTGGAGTGAACGGTCCCTGAGGCGCGACTTGTGCCCATAAATTTTTTTTTAGAAATTAGACCGATTCTCTTTACATTTTAAACCCATGTGTATCTCCGATGGACAAAACTTTCTGTAAAAATTTTTTAAGTGAACGGTACCGAAGGGCCCATACAAATTTTTTAAAAATTAGCCCGATTTCTTCAAATTTTAAACACATGTGTATCTCCAATGGACAAAACTTTTTGTAAAATTTATGGATTGACCGGGCCCTGAGAGCACTGAGGTCCATATAAATGTTTTAAAAATTAGCCAGATTTTCTTCAAACTTTCAACACATGTGTATCTCCGATGACAACAGTTCCTACTGAAATTTGGAAGTGATCGGGCCTCAAATGGGGGCTCCCATACAATTTTTTTACACATGTGTATATCCGCTGACAACAGTTTTTGGAAAATTTTTGAAGTAAACGGGCTCTAATATTAATTTTTTCCAAAAATTTCCCAGCTCAAACTTTGCACACATATGTATCTCCTATTAGAGAATTTACATGAAAAATTTAATTTTTTATGGGTTGTTTTTTATTTTCTCTAATATCTGTTTTGAGAGTACGTTTGACAACAGAGTTACTTCATATCTGAGGAGAGTTTTTTAAACACACAGTGGGAAATACTGTGGAGTCTTATAGCTCTTTCGATTTGCAGGGTGTGGAGTTAAAATTTCTCTCTCGTTGTTTTGGTTTGGCGTTCTATTTGCAAGGTTTTGTAACCTTTACTCAACAAGATGTCGAAGAGAGAGCAAGCAGACTCATTTCTCAGTTTGTTGTTCTTGTCAAATTTGGTTTCGGTTTGGCGTTCTATTTGCAAAGCATTCACCACGAAAACCGAAAACTCTGTCATTTTGGTGTGTATGGTTTCGGGTATGGTTTTACGTAAACGAAAGAGATATTAATGTGTAAACTGCTATTAAGATTGTGATGATGGTAGGTAATAGATGTCTATAACTTAGTTCTGAGCACCTATATCGCCAAACAATAACGTACATAACTACTTAAAAGTCTATCTCTACGGTTTCTATAGTTGTACAACTATACAGTTGGTAACTACCATCAACCTGTCAACCTTTCCACGCATTCCTGTGAATCAGGTATAAGCTATCACTGCGCTTGTCAATTGTTATTGAAAAACGCTGAAAAGCATATAAAAACATAAATTGCCGCTGCCATAACTCATACTGTACCGTCCGTTAATTCGTCCGTTGAAACCGATAAACATGTTTGTCTGCTGAAGTTGTCGCAGTCGCAATGTGACGTTGTCTACAACAAAAATAAGAAATCAATCTTTTATCTATAAATAAATCATATGTCAAGTCTTGTTTGTCTTTATGTTGGGCTTATAATCTTGAGTAAATAGTCAAAATACGATGACGACTGTATATCGTTGCGTTGTTAACGCAACCAACGTGCAATGAATTATACTACCTGTCGACTGCATAGTATTAAAAAAAGATAACAATCATACTGAAACGAAGGTAGATCTTTTTTTTTAATCAACCGAATTTCTTCTTTTCTTATCGAAATTACAGGAATCTGGGCAGGATATCTCTAATCGAGTATTTCAAGGCTGTGGTCGACCATCGTTGGGCCGGAGAAAACGTACAATAAATCCAAAATTTTCCGAGTCACCGAATGCAACTAGAAATCGTAGTTCATCAACGGATGCATTTGATTCACTAGACACTGATATCCTGGACATAGATGCCAAACTGGACAATGAAATAGTTCTAAGGGAGAAACGTGCAGCCGATCCTGGTGGTGCTAAAGAAGTCGTTTCAGGAACCGGATCAACTGCTAGGGGTATTCCTTTATCGGATGGGCAGAGCTCCACTCGTGGCGGAGGAGGAGGTGGCGGAAGCGGCCGACGCAATAAGAAGAAGCAACAGAATAAGAAAAATGAAGATAATGATTACTCCGGCCGTGAACCCGTCCTCGACAAACTCATCAAAGAGATTCGCCAAAAGGTTAAAGACTCGAAGAAGTTTTGGTCGAATTTACCACATCAGATTTGCAGTAGTGAGGATATCACTTCGTCATCTGACGCTGACAATATGTGCTGGAATGGTCATACCGTTGATAGGTGAGTGTGGTGTTTGATCTACATCTTCTCTTATATTATTAGTCCAAATTAAGTAGCTTTGATGAGGCTATCAAGTGTTTTAATGGTAAATTTTAAATCCCTCACTTTTAACCTTATCAGTACAATTAGAAGTATTACTAGCTGAATCGGCGAACTTCGTACCGCCACTGAATTAATAAATATTGTATTAACTTATAAGCTGGATAAAAATTCAGGTTTTTTAAGATATACAATATAATGAATACTCAAAATTCAATAAATGTACAAAAATCAAAATGAAATGAATTTAATTCACGTGGCATTTGCTTTATTGAAGTGAATCGAAATAATTCGCGTAGTATTGTTGCTCTACTTTCTGTTAAATTATTTAATGGATGGGTTGCCCTCGGGTAGATTCCATTAATTGCTTCACCTTGTGATATACGACAATGACATTTTTCGTTTTGTTGTCAGGAGCGAGAACAAACAAAGCGGATGGTCTGACGACACGTGAACATGCTACGTATAATTGATCGTAAGAGAAACATTAATTTTCTAGATTGAGGCCATAAACACTCAAAGATTGGCCTTTTGATTTGTTAATCGTCGTGGCGAATGCAAGGCGAATCGGAAATTGAATTCGTTTAAACTCGAATGCCATATCGGCTGGGATCATCGGAGTTCTCGGAATGGGAGCTTCCTCACCTTTGAACTTTCCTTTGAGTATCGACGCGTGAATCCCGTTGCCCATGAGTTTTCTCACCACCAAATGCATTCCGTTACTAGCCAACCTCCAGATCCAATGAGTTTAAAAATTCAGTTGGATAGTTGGTTGCTTAGTTTTCTTTTGTTACACAGTCGATAGATTTGAAGAAATGCAGTGGACCAACGAATTGATTTTTAATTGTGAAGTTTAAGTGATCCACATATTGGTTCTTTGCCTCAAGAACGAAACTAATCCGTTCGATTCTTCGACAGAAACACGGCCATTACCGATAGTCAGCAATTGGTTGGAGAAATCTTCGGCAGTTGAATCGTTTAGCATTGCAACTTGCATGTTTGTCGTCAGCTGAAGTTTCTTCACATAGCGCCACAGAACCGGTCTTTATGCCAACGAAGGCATAATGTCACGGTCCTCATCAGACATGAATTGTACGACAATTGGCGATCATCAATAGATGTACCATTATTATCTTATTGATAGGAGCTGTGCCTATGTTACACCCATGCCGATTTTTGGGATGACGGCAACCGGCTGTACGATACGCAACTCCTCGCCGAGCAACTTGACGTACCGGTAACATCAGAAGGTCCTACTGATTTACCATAATGGCAACATCAGGGACACCTCTGATGTTATCCATACTGTACTCTACCCGCATTTGGGTAGTAAACCACAGGCCCCACGTTACATCCCCAGAACAATCTGGGTCCGCAGCCAAAGTTATCCACAGACCCGGTCAAACTTACGGTCAAACCGGTCCGTTGGGAAAGACAACTCCCGTGGTACCAAAGGCAATCTTGGTGAGATTAAGTATCAATGATCTCGATTCGTTCAGATATGAGTGCCTGGGCGGTTGCAAAGCAGACCCTGGCAGCACATTCGTCCGGAACTTCAAAACATATCACTTACTACTAGGACTCTAAAGCAAGCACCATCCAAAAGACCTAGGCCGCCTATAATATTACAATTCCAAGCACTCCAACGGTCAAACGGCGTAATAATGAACCACTGAATACGAAGAGTCACCCAAAAGATTATCTCTAAGTACCTCAAAACATATCACTTTCTACTATGACTCTAAGCCAAGCACCACCAAACAGTCCTAGGTCGCCTAGAATATTACTTTTCCAGGCACTCCAACGTTCAAACGGTGTAAGAATGTACTGAATATGAAGAGTCACCCAAAAGATTATCTCCAAGTACCAGTAGCCCATTCGGGTCACTAGAGCACGTTAGACATAGCCCAGTCATGAGCATATTCTAAGTACCCGCGGTCCCGTTATTTTCAGCAGTGGTAAAGCCCGGCACCCAACCGAATAGCGCCACAGAGTCGATGACTTGAGGCTAGCGTTTATTTTATCATTGGAATGACTAGTAGTGTTTGACGGAAATTGCCAGACAGTAGAATCATTGCGCCTCCAAAACATCTTGAGTCATTGCGCAGATCTTTTATAGTTCGATTGAGTGCTTCCAATGCGCCTTTGTGCGCCATTGTGCATTCATTCCAGATGATGATTTCACTTGCTACCATTGCTAAGTGTTTCGCAATGTTGCATGTCGGTTTTGCACTCGTTTGAAGGTTTAACGGAAATTTCAACGCTGAATGAGCCATTCGGCTTCCTTCTAGCAACTCGGCCGCTATCCCAGAAGAAGCTACTGATACAGCAATTTCGGTTCTCACACGAGCCGTGGCCAAAGTCAATGATATAAGGAATGTCTTCCCAGTTCCATCGGGCGCATCATGGAAAAATAAGCCACCATTTCCATCATCAATTCCCTTCACTAACGTATCGTCCACTTCCTTCTGTTGGGGGTTCAACAGTGGTGCATTCGGTCGAACTGAATACTGATGTCAATGCGAAATGTATTCACGTTCCAATTTTCGATTGAAAGCGGTGTTCATTCCACGGTATGAACGGCTCAATATATTTCCAAATTTTTTTGTTTGTTTGAAAGTACAATCCTCCTGGTTATTTATGAAAACTGATTTCATTCAAATAGGAGCCGCGGTCGGTTCAATTTCTGAGTACATTTTGGATTGTGTGCGGCTCTATTTCGGCAATGGTTGCTTCAATATTGCCTTTCAAATGATCAATTGTTTGTGGATTGTCCGCATAACACTTGTCCTTCACGGCACCCCACAAATAAAAATCCAAAGATCACAGCTCCTTGCCGGCCAATTTCCGTCACCATTTCGACTGATAATGCGGCCATCGAATTTTTGACGCACTTCCGCTATTGTAACGCCCGATGTGTGGCATGGCGCATCATCTTGCTGGAACCAAAGGTCGTCCAAACCAATATCTTCAAGATATGGCCACAAAAAAGATGTTAACATGTGGCGGTAGTTGATTCCGTTGACCGTAACGGTCGCGTCGGCCCCATCTTCGAAGAAATACGGCCCAATAATGCCGCCACGCCACAAGCCCCACCAAACAGTAACACGCAATTGATCATCAGTTTCGAGTTGGTCGCTAGCCCACACAGCGAATCGATATCGAAGCGGATGGTCACGGGGCTTCAATTGCTGGACCAACTGAACTTTATAGGGCCACAAACTAAGACCTTTACACAGAATTCGAAGCATGAAAGATCGGCTGATGTTCATTTCCCATGCACGATGACGAATTGATGTTCTCGGCCGTTGGCGCACATGTTCGGCCACCCGTGTTTTGTACGACATTTTCTTGCGATTTCGAACCAATTGTCTTTGTTGTGGAAGTAAATTTCCAACATTTTCCACTTTTGCTGAAGCGTTAAGCGACTCATTTCGTCAACTAGAAATAATTTACTGAGTTTCTGTCAAAGAAAGAATGACATTAGTGTTGCCAGAGCCAAAATAACCGATATGTCAAATCTGAACCGCTTATTGGGACACCCTATACATATATTGATAATCTTTTTCTATCACACATTATATAGATATAAAACTTTAATCCCTAATCATCTCTCATGCAGGTATATGCATTCTGTTACAACTGAGCACGGATCGAATCCTGAATTCCCGGGAAATCCAACGACCACACGTCAAAGCAGTGCTGTTGCCACACAGCTGTACTATTTAAAAATCGCCATCAATCACTTGAGGAACGCCTACAATGGTCTAGATGTGGATTGGTCCGATCAAGGTAAACTTAGTCGCGCAAATTGTTGAATTGAATTGTTTTAGGAATCATCAGAAATCATTTCCATTTTCCTCCCCCAGAAGACCCCTACTATGGAAGCGGTTCCGGATCAGGTGGTGGCAGCGATGATGAAGACGACGATGAAGGTTCGGGTCTAAGTGGAGCATTCCCACCGAGTCATAAACCCGGTGCCGGTGGTATTCCCGACAATACTGACCATCCATCTGTGCGTGTAAATAACATTGACGATGAAGATGACGACGATACAACGCACATAACGCATACGTCCCGTCCGAAATATGGTGGTGGCAGCTCGACTGGCGATGCAAATAAAAGCGATGAAGACGACGACGACGACGACGACGAGAATCAACAGACAAGAAAAAAATCGAAAGACAGTGGTGGAACAAAAATGCAACCTATGTCCCTGCGACGAGCTCTCCTCGTGTACTTAGTCCCATTGTATATGGCGTGGTTCGGTGGAATCATCTCAGATTTGCTGTGATTTTAATCTCAAAGTGATTAAAAATGTTATTTAATAGAAAGTAAATCGTTCGTTTGTCCGTTCGATCGTCGTTGCGCGCTATATTTGAAGAAGCCAACTGTGATGCCAGATCAAATGAATGTACACGCAATCGAGCAAGGCGGTTGGCTAGCGGGGTATGGCATTAAACAGAATCTGACAAACATAAAGTCGCATATACAATACATATATAATTATGTATATATATATATATAAAATCGAGTATTCGTTACGAAAGCGAAAAAGTTTTTGGTATACCCCGTCCAAATGCACTTTTCGTTGATTTCCTATCTTAATTTCCTCCGCTTCTGTATTTGGTGTATAGTCTTAAAAATTAGAACGGCGTAAAATTCAAATTTTATCAAAGCCATCATCTGTAAAATAAGAAAATATTTAACAAACAAAAAACAATAATATAAGCTGTATTTTATTTGCCGAGGAATAAGGGATTACAACAACAATTGCACTATCTATATCCTTTTTGGAATAAGCAAAACCTGCTGTTTTGCTGGTTTTGACATTCGAATTCCGAACTCGCTCGGCAAATAAAATGCAGCTGTAATTTAACATATATCTAGCCGGAATAACAATAAGCTTGTTTACAAGGACATGTAAAAAGAAGCGGTACTGTAAATGTATAGAACACACGCTTATTAGGGGTATTGAGTTCTACACTCTTATACCGAGTACAGCTGCAGTGCACCTTATTTTTACATCTGATCGTGAATACCCTTAATGTCTTCTTCACTAAATATGAAAAGCGAAAACATTTTTTTATACGTAATTGAAGAGTGTAATAATGTCAGCCCTCCATCGCTGAACCGAGCGATTTCAAAGAGTTCTGTGATTGAGGTGGAGTGGACATGAGTAATTGTGTTAATGAGGAGTGAATGTATGTATGTAGTGGTGTGACCATAATTTTAATCCAATAAAATGCAATGGCGCAATTCATTTTCCAACAATAAAACAAATAAACTAACACAACGAACAATAAAATATATATTTTATACTTGAACTTTAAACGTAAAACACACACATTCGAGTAATAAAACAAACAAACAAACAAACAGCAGAACAAAAAGGTTTCTATATGTTGCGTAAAGTTGGCTTTGTATTTTAAATGAATGATAAATTTATCGTGTCAAGTAAAAAAGATACTTATGTATACATCCAAAAGTTAAGCAGAATGCATTCAAAGTAATTTATGTAAAAAAAAAAATTAATCTTAAACCGCTGTCTTCTGACACTAAAAAGAGTAATCAGTAATGAAAGCACTGTAACAAGTATTTTGCAATATATACACATACACACAAACATATACAAGTACATACATATATATTTAATTCATCATCTTCGCGAGATATGATGATCGTTATAGTGATGATGTTGATATTCATTTTACATTTACTACATTCAACCAGTAAGTTTTTACTACAATAGTTTTAAGAAATAGTGCGATATGTATTTAATACTATATACGTATAGTATAAAGAGTATAGCTGTATAGTCGAAAGTGTGACATCGATCGCGTTACAAGTAGAGAATCCTCAAAAGGTGTGCCTGGCTTCAATATGAACGGACAATTATTACAAATGAAGGCTTAGTGGATGAATGTATGGGGTGTGTTACAAAAAGTTACTTTTGAGATACGTATAAGCTTTTAACTGGGTGCCGGGGCTCACCGTTAGGAGGTTTGGGCTAGTAAGTGAGAGGTTCGAAGTTCGAATCCCTGAAGAAAACTACAAAAAAGCTTTTTTATGGTGCCACCTCTCGGGAATGTCTGACAAATGTCTGAGAGTAATAAGTTTCTCAATTCGCCTTTTGGATATGGCTTTATATTGTAGGTCTCTCCTTTTGTGTCCACACACAACAAATGGTCGCTAGAAGAAGACCAAAACGGTCTGTTGCGCCAAATATTATTTTATAAGATTTAAAATTTGTTTTCCCCATTTAGTCTGTATCTAACTTACCTCCTTCTTCATTTAAAATATCTGTCAGATGACGCTTTAGAGACGAGTAGGTGTGAAAAGTTACCTTGGAATATATCACCTCTTTCATATCTGGTGAAGTTTAAAAAAAAATTACACTTACACATAGTACTTCAGTACTTCAAATGCAAAAGGAAAAAAAATATAGGAGACTTTGTACTTGTACCGCAAAAGTTTAAGCGAAGAACTCATTGTAGCTGAAGAAATGATAAAGGACTGCCACAAAGGAACTAATGTTCAGCAACGCAGTTTTATTATTTTTTCTTAATAATGTTTTACTTAGTATAGCTTGAGTTTTTTAGTTGCAAAAATCAATTAATTCAGTTGAGTGGTGATTGGTCAACCGCAACCTAGGTCGACATAAAGCGCCGCCGACCAAGGGAAGTCCCCTTCTTATTTAGCCCCCACCCAAGCTTATACAAATCGGATTGGGTACCGAAATCGTTCACTTGATTTGGCCGAATTTCCAGTGACGTAACGTGGACGCATAAGATAGTTGTTGTAATGCGAGAGACTAAGAACATGACTGCCTATAATCGCGTCATCATCACCGTTTGGCGTCTCTTGAAACCTCAGGCGATAAATCGAGTTCATTGGCGGACGTTTGCAGAAGCCCTATGCTCCCCCGCGGAGTAAAGAAAAGAAAGAAAGATAGCTTGAGTTTATCTGACTTTTCTTCATTTAACAAACATCCGCATTATGTACTACAAAGTCCAAAAACAAACAAATTGTTACTTACATACTAAGTGGCGTGTTAGTTAGCGAGGATTCTAACATGCCTCCAATTAGCACAGTCTTTGGCTAAGTGACTCCAATTGTGCACACCTATCTATTACAAGTCCCCTTCCATTTGTCACCGACCTAATGCGAGGTCTTCCTCTCTAGCCGGATGTCCATTTGCTGTACATCCATCCAGAACGTAGTTTCTTGACTAGCTCATATAATTTTTCATTGAATTTTCTCCCCCGAAGCCCGTCAACGCAAATGGAACCAAAAATCGTCCGGAGTTTTTTCCACTTGAATCGACCATCACCCACATTCGATTCCATTCTCCAGCGCCATAGAGCAGTACTGGGATGAATAAGGGCTTTTCATGTTATCAATGTTCTTGAGTTTGTATCGCAAAAAAGAATGCACGAAGAATGCAAGCAAATGAAATTACTGGTTGATGTGGGTTCTCATTTCATTACATACCGTTCACCACGAAACCTTGACATTTTAAAAGCTTAACCGTAATTTCCATTTCGTTTTTGAAATGAGCAAATTAAAATAACTTTTGTTATTCTAGGCATAATATTTTTCGTTCATAGGTTCTTTTAAAAGTGTCATATTAGACAGGGTGCGTCCATTTTCTGCGACAAACAGACGTGAAAGTGTGGACGCATTGAAGACAGCTCTTCATAGAGACTACCAAAATACGAACGGTTGCACGGTCAGAAAGGTAGTTACTAGTCCAAACAAGCAGAGTCTTACAGATTCCATAGGCATTCATTTTCGACAAAAGAACTTGATGCCAGACTCTGTCAAATGTCTTGGAAATATCGAGCGCAACAACTTTGCTTTCACCAAATTTGTGAAAAGACTGGTTCCACTTTTCAGTAAGATATGTAGATTGTTGCCTTCATAAACCGTACTGCTGGTCGCTAAGGATTTAACCTGCATTTGCGTAAAATTACCATCTACGAAGAAGACATTAGGTAGGTAGATAAGTAGAATGGTGACTTTCGCGAACCTCACGAAGCCTTACGGTACTCGTTTTCCATTTTACTACTCTCAAATGACATTATTGTATTGTTGTTGATCTGGTATTAAAACCAACCTGGAGCGCTCAACTACGTGATCAGTTCGTGGATCCTATGCTTCGAAAGCGAAAAAAAGGAAAAAGGTTTCTTTAGAATGGGGAGTCAGCCACTGTTAGTTTTGGACATCAATGCGACTTAAATGTTATCTGCATGTATGGATGGGTGTGTGTTTTGTGTGTGTGAAGTTAGCGAAATCAAAATCGGATTGTAAATCGAAACCATCTCTATAGAAAGCCCAACGGTTTTCTTGAAGCACAGATCCTAACGAAATATTGATGTGTGTTGGTGAAAAATTATAGAGCAAAAACTAAGCAAAAACTACCGCCAGTTGGGCTTTCTCTAGAGATGGTTTTGTTGTAAACACATACATTTGCCGTTTTCCATTAAGCTTTGAAACTAGTTGCAACTTTTTATATAAACTGGCCGCTACTTTACCGTAGTTGTTTTATGCCTCTTTCGATTTGCTAAAACCATACCGAAACTTTACCCACGGGTAAACTACCAAAATGACAGGCTTTTCGTGGTTTTCGTGGTGAATGCTTTGCAAATAGAACGCCAAACCAAAACCAAATTTGGCAAGAAAAACAAACTGAGAAATTAGTCTGCTTGCTCTCTCTTCGCCATATTGCTGAGTAAACGAAACCTTACCCGTCGATTGTCGATGGTTAGCGAAGTTACAGTTTCGGTTACAAAACCTTGCAAATAGAACGCCAAACCAAAACTACGAGAGAGAAATTTTAACTCTACCCTGTAAATCGAAAGAGCCATTAGTAATAATTTGCCGAAAATTGTCACTAGGTTATCTAGTACAACCACTTGGTTATGTAGTACAATTAATTTCTAAGAGACGGTTTCAGCATTTTAGTAAGGCATGGTCATTTTTATTCGCACGTTTTCCTTTTTTAAACCACTCTATTTAACTTAACTGGACCCCTGTTTGTCTGCTTGTTTCGACTTCTTTGAGGCCCTTTTTAGCCAACTTTCACACGATATAGATTTGTAATTTTGAAATTTCGAGCCCAGTCCAGGGGCAGCGCCCGCGTGTGTGGAAACGAAGCTTTTTTTACATTTACTGATAATAACGAAAAATCATACATCCAGTTTTTAAATTCTCTATATTAACTTCGCGTGCCCGTGGCTGGCTGGCAGAATCTTGTGATCAATTTTTAACACACTTCGTTAAGAACGATTTTATTCAAACTTTGCACACATGTGTATTTCACATGACAACACTTTCTATTACAATTTGAGAGTGATCGGGGTTGCATAATCCCATTCCATATAGCGGCATCAGATCATAATAATAATATTCGGCGCGACAGACCATTGCGGATTGCGGTCCAAGGCCTAGCTTCTCGCAACCATTCCTGTTGCGCATTTATATTTTTGCACACAAATGGAAGGGACCTACAATTTAAGGCCGGATCCGAACGGCGAATTGTGAAGCTTTCCGTGACAAGTTATTACTCTCGGACGTTTGTCACCCATTCGCGATCAGATCATATCATACTATAATCACTGTGTTCGCTGATGAGCTAATGTGCTGCTTGCTGTACGACTGTGGTTTCTTTTGTTGTTGGGTTGCAGTGCTTCGCATTTGTTTTTGATTTTCAGCATTTATAAATGAATTCAGTATTGGAGAATTAACATCAAAAGTTTTAATTCTTAGATTCTCTCTATTAACTATTATTAACGTGCCCGTGGCTGTCTGGCCAAATCTTATGATAAATTTTTAACCCACATTCTTAAGCCCGATTTTATTCAAACTTTGCACATTGTGTATCCCCCGATTAGAGAATTTACACGAAAAATTTTAATTTTTATGGGTTGTTTTGTTAGTTCATTAGTATTTCAAAAAAAAAAAAATAAATGGAGTGTATCACAGTAACTCAGGAATTGTTTGTGGCATAAGTAATAAGAGAACAATTCAGTACGAAAAAAACAACCGATAAAAATTTAAATTTTTCATGTAAATTCTATAAAAGGAGATATGTATGTGTTTAAAATTTGAAAAAATGGAGCTAATTTTTAAAAAAATTTAAAACCACTCGGGCCTCATTGCCCGTTGAGTCCAAAAACTTTACAAAAAGTTTTCTCCATCGGAGGTACATATGTTTTTAAAATTTAAAGAAAATGGAGCTAATTTTTAAAAAATTACATTGGCACTCCTCGGGTCCAAGCCAGATCACTCCAAAAATTTTACAAAAAATTGTGTCCATCGGATAATACATGTGTATTAAATTTGAAGAAAATCGGGTTAATTTTTTAAAAAAAAATTTATGGTCTCCTAAATTTTTACAAAAAGTGTTGTCCATCGGAGATACACATGTGTATAAAATTTAGGGAAAATCGGTTTAATTTGTAAACATTTTATAAAAAAAGAAATTTAATAGAAATTGTTGTCTCCGGACTTACACATGTGTGCAAAATTTCAATAAAATCGGGCTTCGCAAGATTCCACGACAACCGACCGACTGCCGACCGACCGACATCCGTGCCATCGGCAAGTGAAGTTAATATAGAGAATTTAAAAACATAAAACTTCGTTAAAAATACATAATCTTCACATTTTCATTTTTATAAAATGCTCCTGGTTGGGTTTAACTTAAAAGTAACCAATGTACCCAAGTCATATTGCATTAAATTGATGATCTTAAAAGACATTTTCACACGCCCATATACGAAAGTGACTGTTTCATACACTACAACCCAGCTTCGAAAGTAGCCTTTACAGACTCTAGTGATTTAACATAAAATAATTTTGTTATTTACTGCAGTCACAGCCAACACACATTCCCAGAGTAAATTTGCATTGCGCAGAGAAACCTGTTTTGGTCGTGTGAAAAATGGCGTTAGACTGCCGCAACTTCTAACAAGCTTCTA
This sequence comes from Nephrocerus scutellatus, assembly GCA_947095585.1. Taxonomy (NCBI): domain Eukaryota; kingdom Metazoa; phylum Arthropoda; class Insecta; order Diptera; family Pipunculidae; genus Nephrocerus; species Nephrocerus scutellatus. Next base: position 75,087,156 of record OX352765.1, on the reverse strand, counting down.
ACTCGCACGATAAACTCCACTTTCCTCGCTCGTTATGTAATACATATACTATTAATAATTCAGTATCCCATGAATATTTTTAATTCTCTCACAAGTTCCTAAAAGACTTATTTCAAATGTAATATATGTTTTTCTCCAAACCTTAAATTACAGGCAAGATTTGTGCTTTAGATTAATTGTGAAAAACTTAAAGTAGCATTTCCTTAATCATCTGCACAGGGTGGCTTCGGAAGGTATAATGGAAAAAACGGCAATTGTTATTTTATTTACACAAAGGAAACATTGTTTCGGTGATTCCCATTAGAGAGTAAATTATTCTCTATTTAAAATCCAATTGACATAACCGCGTACTTTATACGAAATCATATTCCTTTTTTCCCTAAGGTTGTTTATTTTTTAACTTTAAGCTGGGCACTTACCATTTTGATTATTACCTTGACATCCATTGCATGTAAAAACGACTGATTTTAGTCTCTAACAAATTTTTTTATTACTGAATTGTAAATGATGCAAATAAAAAAAAAACATTACCATTTGTAATTTTTGTAGAATAAAGTGAACAAAACGAAATGCAATTTACTTCTTTACTAAGTAACTTAACTAAGTTTTTGTTCTTGTGAATAAAAAACTAACTTTATACTTTGTTTTGAATTTTTTTTTTATTTTTTTATAAGTATATGTGTAGATGTATTAAGCCTATTTTATCGAATTTATTTCCACAATTTATTGTAATATTGTCGCCGCTGCAAGTTCTGTATTATGTTTAAGGAGAAATTCGTATGAACAAAATTTTTTTGTATCGTAGTGTTGTGTATGTGTTCTTTTTTTATTGTTTCTTTTGTCTTTTTTCCATATTAAATTATAAAAAAAATATTATTAATTTTATTTATAAAATGTATATGTATTTAAAAATATAACAAATATTATTATCAATTATTTAACTGAATTATGCAAGCATTTTAACAAAATGAAGGAATGTGATTAAATAAATGTACATTAATAACGAAAACTAATGTCGTGGTTTTTTTTTTTAAATCTAGCGCAGATGGATTTTTGGCTGTCAAGTTGTTCGTTTGTCCAACAAACCAATCTACGGTAGATCGGATTTCCCCTCAAACAGATCTTGAGATTTACCCCTCTTTTCATTAACTGCAACAACAACACATGCAACAAAACAAATTATCTCGTTTCCATGGAGGGTTGAACCCAGGTTGAACTTGCGTTAGCGCTCATAGAAACAGGGTTGAGTTGAGTTTTCGTGAAACTCAGTCGTCGGATTTTGTATTCTACGGTCAACCTGGATTGAGTTGGGTTGGGTTGAAATTTATTTTCGTCAAATGCAAAATGACGTCACGCGTTTCCATGTAATCAGGTGAAATTTTGACCATAGAATACAAAATCCGATGACTACTTACAAAATAATAACATTCGCCATTTTGAATTTCAACTCTACTCTACCAAGGTATTTTCGTTGACTTCAAACTGAGTTTAACGAAAACTCAAGTCAACCCCGTTTCCAAGAATGCTAACCTAGGTTCAACACAGGTTGAACCCACCATGGAAACGAGATTAGAGTAAGACAGACTAAGAGCGAGTAAAGTTACCCAGTGTACTCTCCGAATATTTTTACGCCGTGCAACATTTGCTCGGTGTACTCCGGGTAACTATACTCCCTCGGGTTGAATAAAATAATATATCCATAACCAAACCTAAAGTAAAAGACATAAATAACAAAATCAAGTAAAATTTGATTTGGAAATACCAATTTCCTTTTTCCATTCAGGAATTCCTTTTACTGGAGGTGCCAATTAATTTGGATTATTCTTTAAGGTGTTCCAAAATTCTTGCACAACATTGTTGGTAAATTTTTTAGCAAGGTCTGGATGAGTTTTCATGGCTTTAGCCAAGACCACAAATTGCTCCTTCTTTGTTGTCCGTTTTCTAGTTTTTTTTTTGTTAAAAATTAACCATTTTACAGTTAATTATTATTTCTTTAGACATACGTTTTGTTGCTGTCCATGATAATTTTCTTTTCAATTATAAGCTTTTTTATTAAACCAACGTCTGTGATTCGTTTCAATTTTGTTGCGGATTTGAATTTGCCAAATTTGTATGACATGCGAATCTCCGCGTTTTCCATAATCCGTTATTGTCACAATTTTTAACGGATTAGGTTCAACTTGTTACCGACATGTTTCACTTTGTGACCGACATGAAACGAATGGATACGACGGCATCTAATATACGAAAACGTTTAAAGTGAGTTTTACTCCCTCCGAAACCGATCCGCCGGTTTCCATGATAGGGACCTATATCTCACATAGCATTTTTAATATTCCGCGTGCGACGCGTGTCGCGCGTCTTGTGTGGCACGTGTAATGCATGGAAAAGTGGAACTGGTATATATCGGCTTCTACTAGTCAGAATTTGATGAGACTTGTTTTAAAACAATTGGTAAGCACTCGGCTTGCGATGACGTAATTTGTGACGATTGGCGTGTGGCACGTGTTATTAAGGAGTAAACTCCAGTCGCGCGTCGGCGCTGACACGCACCTTTTTAAATTTTCTATATTAACTTCGCGTGCCCGTGGCTGGCGGACTGGCTGGCTGGCTGGTCAGATCTTGTGATCAATTTTTAACCCACTTTCCAGAGCCCGAATTAATTGAAATTTTGCACACACGTATATTTCCGGTGACGATACTTTCTATTAAAATTTGAGAGTGATCGGCATGCGGGGTCGGGGGGCTCACATACAAATTTTTCCCGACATCAGATCATTTCATACTATAATGACTGTGTTCTGTGTGCGTTGTGGGTAGCGCTGCTTGCTTTACGATTATGTTTGTTTTTGGGTAATTTGAAATTTTGGGAATTAAGCCATTTCTCAAGCGATTCGTATGAAACTAGGAATATAGGACTTAGATCCGACTATAAGACTTAGTCCTATGAAAATTCTGTGATTTGGGATACGGGTCTGAATTTTTTGAACTAAGCCATTTCTCATCGTCATCGCCTCTCATCTTTTATCGTAATATCGGTCACAACGTCAAAAAAGTTTCACTTCAACCGCGCGTAAAAGTTACACGCTCTCTTTTTTTTCTTAAATGCTAATACTTTGCCTCACGTAACAAATATACTTGTTGATTTTCCCCGCAAAAGTGTAGTAATTTCGTAGACGTTTCCAAAAGTTTCAACAAGGTAAGGTAATTTTAATAGCCGTATTAGTCATCATGCAATACATCGAAAAGAGTTACAGACGCAGGTGCTTCTTTTGGAAAACCTTCAGCTCGTCCCAAAGTTCATACAACCTGGCTAAAGCTTTGCCTCTGGAAAGCCATCGGATTTCAGTGTAAAGGAGGACTGATTCTTACTGACTAACCATTTATTTGCACGACTTTAACGTCATTAACGATTAGCACAGCTTCATCAAGAACTTTTTTTAAATCAGATGGCATTTTCTTTACTACAAGGGCAAACGCAATGCAATGAGCAATGACTGCTATTACATATCGTCGCAATATTTGTAATTTTAAATACGACGACGCATTTTATATTTTCTAATATTGCTCCGGTTGTGACCCTACAAATAATATAGATAGACCAGCAACATCTGTACCTTCTTCAAGTTGCATTGCAAACATATCAGAGGCTTTCAGTCTGTGTATGAGTTCATCTTCACTTTGTAAATTCGATCAGACACAGTGCAACATTGCACTGCTGCAACTCTCTTTGCCGCATCTTGTTCAAGTATGCAGCCAACTGTAGTTTTCAAAATCAAGCTTTCCTGTAACTTAGGCGGAAAGATGCTTCAGTAGCATTTTCATTGACGGTTTTTGCAAATTTATGGAAGTTGGACACTGTGGCTTCGTACGTGTCTATATGTCTTTTTCTTTAGATGTTTGTACTATGTATCAAAGTGTCGTTTTGGCTTTGCTGGCGCCAAAGAACTATTTACTACATTTTTTTTTATAAATAAGACACTCTATTTTGATCCTCGGTTTCCCAACCAAGGTATAAATCCGAAAAACAAATAAGAAATGTATCTTCTTCTTTTGTGTGGATTTTGAAGCGATGTTTTTCTGGACGCGCCGGTACTTATCTGCTGGTCAGTATTTGTTTAAAGTTAGCTATTGATAATCAGTGTACCATTACAGATGAAGTAAAATATCAATGCAATTACGCACTAGATGTTAGAAGAAATTATAAGTTCATTTAATAATAGTAAGCTTTTAAAAGATTTATGCATTGAAAAAAACCCACATAGGTATGTACTTAAAAATAAAACCTTCTTATCTAAAAAATGTATGTATTTCAACTAAAAAAGCTTGAAAAAAAAACACAAATTGAAATTTTAAAAAAACTCCCGATACAAAAAGCTTCAATAACACTTGTAACAAATCGTTATAACTTCTGATCTAATAAACTAAACTAAACTAATATACTCACACTTAATAACCAATACAGTTCGATTAATTCTTAACCACAACTCCACAACTGTTAAATTAAACCATAAGTGTCGCAGTAACCGTGCTATGTTAAAAATCGAATAAAGATCATTTAAATCTTAATGCACAACCAGCTACAATATTCTTGGGAATCTTCATTATTAGCCACTGCATTTGAGCTTAACGTATCATTTTATATTCTGAATTACAGTAATGGGTTTTCTAATTACATGGCTTGCGATATTCCAAAATAAGATCATTTGTTACTGCAGAATTACCTATTTAAAAGACAACCAAATCAATTTAATGGTAAATGTAACTGGTTCGCGGAACCCTCGACTTTTCCACGGAACCCTTGGTATGAATCCAATTAATGTGGTCATAGTATGTACTTTTTAGTTGAACGGTACATAAATATATTCTCTGTTAAACATAAATTTCTGCACAGTTCCAATAATACTTAATATAACAATAGCATGTAGAATAAATACATTTAGTTGATGTTTAACATTTAAAATAAAGCAGATATTAGATATCTTGTAGATGCGACGATATTGTGACAATAAATTACAATTAACTTATGTACTAAGAATTCTAGGGACGATTCACGCATCTATTGTACGTGTTTTAAAGTAAACAAATACAATGATCAACAAGGCCAAAACCCCAAGCGAGGGCAGCACAACAGTCCTTATCTGGTTTTGGATCTCGATATTCTCCAATTTACGTTCCTTTTTTTGTTTTCGAGTCTCTTTCACTTTCCCCTTGAGTTGTCGCATTCTGATGAACTCTGCAATTCAAATTGTTTCTATTTAGGTAAATGCATTTCTTTCATTTTGTACTTACATTTGTCTTCTTTGAATCTAACTGCAAGAGAAAAAGAAACTCACTCAAGGTAATAAATTGAAATTATAAAAATGTTTTAAAATTTATTAAATACCGCGACGATTGAATTGACTGGAACTTAAACGAGAGACGACATAGACATAGCACATAGCACAGTGCACAGTGTTAGTGGATGTGGATAAACGAAGGCGGAAGGCCTAGGCAGACGTGACGTACCAAGCATATTCAACGTCAGCAAATAACAATCACAGCAATTTTGCAGTTCCGTCAGTTCCTTTTATTAGGGATGCACGATATACATCGATGTAAAAAAAACACTCGATGCATCGAATTAAACCGATGATTTTTTAACGCTTCGATACATTCGATGTTTCGATGTTTTTCATTCGATATATAAGATGGCTAAACCTAAATAAGGTTACCTAATTTTACTTTGATATTAAGCTTTTGGCAACACGCAATACCAGTCAGTTGTCACTAATTCAATCTGTCTCTGTCAGGCAACGGTGACAACTGGCTAATACTTTTTTTAGAGTTAAGTTTCATTTTATTATGAGGCTATTTGTTGTTTTGTTTTTGTTCTAAAAAGTCTTTTCACACGACCATAGATGAAAGTAAATATTTCCTACGCAATAACCTACCATCGAAAGAATGTTTTATCCACAATAGTGTGTTAACATAGAAAATACTTTTGTTATTTACTGCAATCACAGCGACCACGCATTCACAGAGTAATTTTGCATTGCGCATAACCGGTTTAGCAGAAAAACCGGTTTTGGTCGTGTGAAAAACAGCCTACATTACTCGCAGAAAAGTGCTCATAAACTCCACTTTCTTCGCTCGTTATGTTATATACTTTACTGCAGCTTCTCTACGATAACAACCAAAAGGTTTCTTTGTTCTTTCTCTTTGTTCATTTTCATATCATAATCATTCTTCATTGTTCTACTCGTCTGTAAGTCCAAAAAAGCATTTTTAATATTCCGCGTGTGACATGTATCTCGTTTCACGTGCGGCGCGTGTGATGCGTGGAAAAAAATAGGCCCACCCTTAAAATCATAATTTGGCAGTTATTACCAAATAATACAATGTAAAAATAAAAGGACGGTATGGCGTATGGCGTGTGTCGATCTATACTTTTAGTTTGTACCCGAAAAACGAACATTTACTGTTTAAAAATAAAAAAAAATGTGTATATAGTAAATAGTTTCTATCTCGTATGGCCATTCGTTTAAGTTGTGGTCAAAGTCAAAAAGGTTTTTTCCTCTTCTATTTTTGCCATAGCCCTAAAATACATTTTGTCTATTATAAGTACTTAATGAGATGTAAAAATACTATTACTACATTTGTAAACCAGTTTAAGTTATTTATCTTTCAACTTGGGTTCAGAATTTTTCCTATTGACAAAGAAAAGAAAGATATTTGGTGGGCAGACGGCAGAGTAGTTTCCTTTAAATATTTATATTTACTGTTTTCTATTATGCGTTGCAGGCTAGTTACTTCTTTGTAGAAGAACAAGATGCAAGATTTAGATTTTTTAGCTTAATGGAAGATGTTGTTGTTTTACTAGGTTTTTAAAGCATTCCTAAACGAAATATAGGTATTAAAAATTATTAACTTCGCGTACACGTGTTGTTGAGGCTGGCTGGCTGTCCAAATCTTGTGATCAGTTTTTAACCCACTTCCTAAAGCCATATTTTATTCAAACTTTGCATCCCCTCGGGGTCTTTGGGCGGATCCCACATAAATATTTTACAAAATTTAAATAAATAATAAAATATATAACTATTATTTCGTTTTGTTTTTAAAGCGTTTTGCTGAAATATAAATTTCCTGTTCATTTATGAAATAAGAAATATCATCACATTCTTCAATTTTTAACTGTACTACATTTAATACATTTACATCAAATATCCATACATATTAATTAATATTGTATTAAAATATAGTAATGAAATCTTAAAATCCTTATTTCTTATTTTATCAATGAACTAGTCTATGATAAAATTCTTGCCTTTTTGAAATAGAAATTAAATAATTTATTGTTTAATACGAACCTTTTTTAAATTTCTTTACAGCCAGAACAAAACACTAATTATGCGTTATGCGTTCTTGGATACGACAACACTTCAGAAATTAAATCTGAATTTCTTAAATATTTCACACATTTGGTACATAAACATACTTAAATTTTTGTAAATGGTAATATCGGAAATGTTTCCGCCAGTATTTACTTAATAAATATAAAATTATTTCCTACATTAGTGCATACTTTAAAAAATAAAAATACGCTCTGACTGTACTTGAGTTGAGATTTTGTAGAACCTTGGTTGTTGAAGGAAGTTTAGTCGCGATAGAAGACAGTACAACTTTCCTGACAACTTTGGCATTTGTTTGTCGTAAAATAGTTTAGGGCGTCAGGTTGTCTTTCCATAATCTTTTTCACTAAATTATCAAAGTATTTTTTTACCCATAACGGAATTTTTTTAAAACTAATCTTTGAAATTATTTATTTATTTTTTTTATTTATTAACGTAAATCGCTCGGGTGGCGCTCGCCGGTCCCCAAGGGTTCTTCTCTACAAGATTTTTCGGCTGTAGGTTTAATCGTGTTTGGTTTTATTTTTACTAAATAATAACAATTGAGTATCGCTCTCCTCTGTATATGGTTTTAGTAGATTTTAAACGCGCTTTTGATAGCGTAGGCCGAAACATGATGTGGCAGATTTTGTCTAGTTATGGTGTTCCGGAAAAAATCATAAACATCATAAAGGAGTTGTACCGCGACTCAACATGCCGCTCACTTGGTTCACCTTTCAACATCTATTCAGGAGTCAAGCAAGGCTGCACCCTCTCACCACTGCTTTTCACAATTGTTATCGACTGGGTGATGAAAATAGTGACCCGTACTCCATCGGGTTTGCCATGGAATTTTTTTCACTGCCTGGAAGACCTAGACTATGCCGATGATATCTGTCTCCTATCACAATCCCTAGGTGACATGGAGCGAAAATTAAACTCACTAGAACTCCACGCTAACAAAGTGGGTTTAAAAATTAACGTCGTTAACGTTAATTAATAAATAAACGCTAGTGGAACATGTGATCTCTCGATTGACGGACATCCGATAGAGGAAGTCGATAAGTTTTGTTATTTGGGCAGCTGGATGTCAAAAAATAGTGGTCTTGACTCGGATGTGTGCTCTCGTGTAAACAAGGCGCGACACTCCTATAGCATGCTAAATAATATCTGGAACTCCTCGCAAATCTCCCGGAATCTAAAGCTAATGATCTAACTAAGATCTTCAGATCTAACGTTCTCTCAGTACTCTTGTATGGCTGCGAAACGTGGAAAGTCACAGAGTCAATTGCGACGCGCCTCCAAGTTTTCGTCAACAAGTGCTTAAGGAGGATACTGAGAATAAGATGGCCGGACATTATTACCAATCAAGACTTGCGGAGAGTAACACAGCAGGAAGCAATCGCGCTCACCATCAGACGACGAAAATGGAGCTGGATTGGCCACACTTTGAGAAAGCCAGCGGATGACATTACGAAACTAGCGCTCGACTGGAATCCACAAGGAAGCCGTTGAGTTGGCCGTCCTAGCAAGACATGGAAAAGGACAATGGAAGAGGAAGCAAGATCCCAGGGGACCGAGTGGCGTCTCTTGAAACCTCAGTCGTTAAATCGAGTTCGTTGGCGGGCGTTTGAAGGAGCCATATGCTCCCCCGCGGAGTAAAGGAAAGAAAGAAGAAGAGAAATAATAACAATGGCGGGTGAAAATACTTATGTATACTTGGGCTGTTTCCGAAATGAAGATTTATTTGTAGAACCCAACTTATTCAAATAAGTCTTCTCGCGATGTTATTTATTTTATATCTCTTGCAAAAAAATCTAATTTGGTTTTCAAAATTAAAAAATGGTGGTGTGGGCACAAATGACATTCTTTTACGGAAGGGACCGGAACATTCAGTAAATTTATATAAAATTTTTTTTTTTTATTTTTTTTTTTTTGGTTTTTGTTTAAATTTCTTTTGCACTTAAGAGATTTCTCATAGGTGCTATACTCTTTGAGTTATTTGCAGAAACTCGAAAAACTGTCTAAGTAAACTGTCACTTCCGACTATTAGATTTCCGTCAAAATTATCTGAATTTTCATCCCAATAAGTTCAGCCGTCTGGATTTTAGAGTGGACACAGACAGGCAGACAGAGATTTTTTTATTTTCGCTTTTTCTGACTCAGAAGATACGGTAATGGGTAACTTGCAAAAATGCCGAGTTCGAAAATTTTCATGATTACTATACTTCCTTTTACTATGTAAAAGATGTGTGAAAGATACACAATTGTTATTTTGATTTTGTTGTCAAAGTAAGTAAATATATGAAAACAATTCGGACGATTTTACTGACTTATTTAAGATGGCGGTAAATAAGTCAATAACTCGGAATAAGTCTTCGTTTCGAAAACAGCATTAAGCATGTAACATAAATACTACTTATACTTCTAGCTACGGGAGCTGGTGTTTACGTTTGGAATTGTGGAGATAACAGGGGGAATCCGGAGTAGTAAGCAAGTACCACGTACTCAAAACCGTTGCGCTTGGTCAGCTAAAGGAAACCTAGGTGCCAATAAATGGAAACCGAGTAATTGAAGTAGGTCTCGGTTCAACGGAAAAGTTCAGTATAGCCAAGAAGTACCACGTAGCCTTTACAGACTCTAGTGATTTAACATAAAATTATTTTGTTATTTACTGCAGTCACAGCGAACACACATTCCCAGAGTAATTTTGCACTGCGCATAACTGGTTTAGCAGAAAAACCAGTTTTGGTCGTGTGAAAAATAGCGTACATTACTCGCAGAAAAGTGCTCATCGTGCTTGTTACATTAACTACACTTTCCTCGCTCGTTATGTAATATACTTTTTAGTAGTTCTAAAACGAGTGGAATATTTTTGTCATTTTTAATTTTTCCTTTGGTTTGTGCGCTTCGATTTTTGTGCTTACATTGAATTTTATTCAAACATTAATAAATTTCCAATATTTAATGTGAAAAGTTTTACAATTATATGTATATACATATATTAAATATATATTACTAGCTGACCCGACAGACGTTGTCCTGTCCCACTTTTAATAAATTTGTTTGTGATCTTTCTGTGAACTTGTGAAAAGCTATTTGTTTTGCGATATCGCGTCACAGTATTAGCAGAAATACCCGGCGTTTCCCGGCTTTCCCATCCCACTGACCCCCGCCCACTGACGCCACGCCCACTGACCTCCCACCCTCTGACACAGTGAAAACTAAATTTTCCACCCCAGCGCCACCTATCGGGTCCAAATTTTTTCAACGACTTTCTTTTTATTTATATATTATATGGTGTGAATTTGAGCCAAATCGTTCCATAAATAAGAAACTTCGGAAAAAACGACACCAGCGCCACCTAGCGGGGACCAACTCAGAAACCATCGCGGGCTCATGCACAACAACTTTGCTAAAGATCATCACATGATCAAATGCATTGTTTACGATTCTATTGGAGTCAAACACACAGACATTTATTTTTATATATATAGATATTCATTAATTTATATTATATATATACATACATTATATTAAATGATTCTCTAATAGGAGATGGGTATGTTTTAAAATTTGAAGAATATAGGGCTAATTTTTAAAAAATTTATATGGACACCACACGGATCTCAGGGCCCTAATTGTCCAACAGTGATACACATGTGTTTAAAATTTGAAGAAAATCGAGCTAATTTTTAAAAAAATTATATGGGCACCCTTCGGGTCTCAGGGCCCGTTCACTCCAAAAACTTTACAAAAAATTTTGTTTATCGGAGATACACAGGTGTATAAAATTTGAAGAAAATCGGGTTAATTTTTTTTTTAAATTTTTATGCTCGGGCCCATAATTTTTACAAAAATTTTTACAAAAGGTGTTATCCATCGGAGATGCCATATTAAATAAAATAAATAAAAGTATGGGAGCCCCCGACACCATGGCCCGAGGAGCCTCAAATTTTAATAGAAAGTGTTGTCTCCGGAAATAGACATGCGTGCAAAATTTCAAGAAAATCGGGCTTTGCGAAGTGGGTTAAAAATTGATCGCAAGATTCCAGGACAGACGACCGACGACTGACAGACGTCCGACATCCGTGCAACGGGCAAGTGAAGTTAATATAGAGAATTTAAAAAAGGATAAAAATAAAAAAAAAACGGAATATTTATATATACATATATTCAATGAATATATTTAATATTAACTGAATAAAAAAGGATAGAAATAAAAAATAAATATCAAATCAGCCACTTCATTCCATTTTTCTTTCGCTTGTGTATTCACGTCGAGACCTTCGAATCTGCAATAGTTATTATATTTATGCATTTAATATATCCAATTTGAAAAAAAAAATGTTTAGATAATAATGATAATTAAATACGTAACTTACTCTCCACGCCCAAATTCAATTTTCTTCTAGAAAACTAATAAGTATTTCTTTTTTAATTTGCAGATACTTTCTTGCCAATTTTGTTTGAAGTTGACTCTATTATATCCACTTTATTAAAAAGAAAATCAAATCTCACGTTGCTTTATTTAAATTTCAAAATGCACCACATCCCACATAAGTGGAATTTATTTTCTCATTCCACTGAACTGGAATACAAAAATCTCGTTTAGTACGTAAACTCATTCCAAGAAAAAATTTCACACAACCGGAATTTGGATACTACTCTACTTTCATTTCAATGTATTGATATGAGAAATAAATGTAGTGTCATCAAAACCTTCTCTATAGAAAGCCCAACTGTTCCGATCGTACACAAATACTATCCAAAACGTATTTGTATTAGTAATCAACTAAAGAGCAAAATCCATATAGAATATCTCTGTTTCCCACTACCACATCTTACGTTTCTCGCTCTTTGCGACTACTTATTTTTTGTACACTGTATTCATATTCCAAAATACAGACGCGTTTTGGATTGGTTTACAGCATTAGTATGCATTGAGTTGGGCTTTTTATAGCGAAGGTTTTGAGTGTCATACGGGCCTTACTTAAGGGTGTTTTTAAAGGGCGCCTAAGCGTAGGCTATACTAAATATCTCGTTTATACAATATACTTACACAATTGATATTGCTGTATTGCTTTGGCTAATCCAGCTTGGCTAATAACTACAATCACATAAGCATAAAGCCGAAAATAAATCCAAAAATTTTTTAGGATTTAAAACTACAGCCATTTTATAGTTATAGCGAGGCGGTGATAAAGCGATCTGAAGCCGAAGTAAATAACAATGTTCAGGATTAAGGAAACTAAAGCCATTTTATAGTACTGGTACTCACCGTAAGGCGTTAAAGCCAAAAGCTGTTGCTTTGTAAAGCTAAGCCGGCTTTGCCAAAGCAACGAAGCAATATGCTTATGCTTTTGCTTTTGGCTTAAATTTTCGATGCATTTTAATTGTTATGTGTGTTAAGCAAAACACCGCCTTACGTTGAGCGCTATAACTAAGTAAATCCGAAAAATTTTTAGGGTTAAGAAACTAAAGCCATTTTATAGTTTAAGGGATAGGGAAGGTTTAATTTTCTATTCGTAAAAAATATATACATAACCTATAAGTAGCTTAAAATCGACTGCAGCTGTCCAATACATAATACAGAAGCGTAAAGAAGCACATAACAAGTGACAACTACTATTTAATGATTGCATATTGGAAAATTAATTGGCACCAATACTGTTTACAAAACTTTGTCCTTTCCACGACAATTGGTTCTACGCACCAAAAGGACCCCAATACCTATCAAGACATTGGGCCAAAGATCGTCAACACGACAATAGGTTTGAGATTGGATCACTTGGATCCAGTCCCAAACCTGGAGTTGCTACAACAACAATACTTCGTAGCTTTACTATAGATAGACAAATCACTTCTACACGAAAAGGTTTCTTGAGAACTAGAATAGAAACGAACGCCTTGTAATCTATGGTTCTCTTCTTTATGAGAAATCAACTAAAAAACGTAGGTCAATCCTTCTATAATACTTTTACCTATATAAGCATAGAATAGTTGTGACATTGTGAGCTGTTCGATACAATGCGTAGCGTATTTAATTTTTTTTCTTTAAAAGTGTCATGCGATTGTCCCTCAAGTGAACTTTTTTGTTGAACAAATTTAATTACGGCTGAGTTGTAGCTTACTCGTCTGAATATTTTTTCTGCACATTAGAATCCGTTCGAGGAGACTGTTTATTATACTACACTACTTGTAAGTACATAGTAGTATAGTCTCTAGTAAGCGCGATAGCGCTCATAGTCAGTATACAAGGTGCGAAGCACAAAGCGTAAGTATATATGATAGTTTGCAGCCTACATCGAATATACAATAAATTTAATGTACGTCAGCATTATCTTTACATCTAAGTCAAAAATAAAAACATTATGCTTCAAAAAATATATTTTAAAAAATTCAACGCCGTCATAATAACTGCTTACGCCTGTACTATATAAAAAAGATTTAGGCTTTTGTCCATAGCCGCAACAGCGCGAGTTCAAATAAGACATACATTTTAGTGTTTGCATATACCAAAGAAAAGTGCAATAATTTCGGTTCTACTGGTTTTAAACACAAAGCTATGTGATCATTGAATCCATCATATGCATCGCGGCTATCTTTGAAGGCCTCAATCGGTCATGTATAGTAAAAGCCTACCATAACAACGTTAACTTATTTGACATTGTCCATGAAATCCTTTGCCTCGTTGATTTTCGCAGCTAGATATGGGGAACCGCCACGATCAGGGTGATTCAAAAGCATAATTCGCTTATGGGCATCCTTAATCTGCATTATAAAGATGTACATGAAATCTTTAGAACATGTAGGCCTTTGATTGTTAATAGATATCATTATCTTACCTTTAACTTGGAAGCCGTTGGGCTCACGCCTAGAATAAGCGATGCCTCTCGCTTATTTATTTTTGGATCAAATCCACCTTTGTAATATTTGGAATTTGACAGGGTTTCAGCATCGAACTTCGGAAGATTCCTCATGGCTTCGTTGATTTTGGAGCTCATTGCAGGCATCTGCCTCATGAGGTGTTTGCCTACAAAGCCAACAGCAGCAACACTGAGCCCTGCCAAAATCAGAGAGCTGGCCTAGAGAATTCAAGGGATCATTGAACATCTTCTGAATAAATTGACACACACATAATTCTTACCATTTTGAAGTTTTGTTTTTATTTTTGGTAATAAATTCCACGTTATTTAATTTTAAAAACAGTTACAATGTACCTGGTTTTAATGCGCCAAAGCAGTAAAAGAGCAAATCAGTCAGGTACAATACTTTTACACAAAGTTTATTTCAAATAATCAAACCCTTGACCCTACTGATAGATTTAACAGCTGTTTGTTATTGTGGTGTAATGTCAATGTGTTGTCACTTTTGACAGTCCATGGTTCTGTTCATTGCAAAAAGTTATATTTTGGTGGCAATTCATAATATGACAAAAGACACGTGGAGCTCTCTAAATTAAATGCCATTTTTTTAAGTTTTAGAAATCTGTGTCGGAGCTTCAGTTGTTCTTAGTAAATCGAACAAGAAAAGTTAAATTTAGTCACAGTGAACACAAATCGAATGATCAATTGTGCCACGCGCCAAACGAAATAACTTCAGTTGTTGGTATTAGTAAAAAGAGGGGTAAACGAACAATTTGACAGCCGGCTAATTCGACTTACAAGATTGTATAGATTTAGGTTTAAATAAAAAAAAATGTTGACATTAATTTTTTTTTAGTTATGTCTTAAGTTTTATGTTTTCCGTTGTGAGAGATCTGTTAGCGACATAAGTTCAAAACACAGTGAACGAAATGATATTTTGAGTCAGTCGTAAATTGTTTTACGTCGATTTCGTTTGTCCACAAAAAATTCTTAAAGGTCTATCAAATCTGCTAAAATCGAAAAACTAAAAAACGATTACAATATTTTCTGAACAACTTGTTATAAAAATTATGTTACTTTGGGTATTAAATAATTTTTGGTACCATTTCTTTCTTTATTTTAGGATGGCGTGTCAGAATTTGGACATTATTATCGTACGTCGCAGTGAACACCACATTTACACAACATATTGCACAGCTAGAGCTACGAAAAATAAACAGAGATCTTATAATAGCTGTATTTTATTGGAATCCGAATCCGAATTCGAATGTCAAAACCAGCTATTTTTTTCAATTTCAATTCTTTATTGAGACTGTTTTCCAAATTATATACATTTAGTTTGACGTTTAACAGTAGCCGACTAGTAAGTATGTCAAGCTATTACAAAGTTCTTAAGTAACTAGACATTTTCTTAAATGTTGATACTGCTGTTTTTAGCTACAAATAGTATTTGTACTCTTAATTATATGTATAGTGTATTTGCTTGCTCATAGCTTACATCTTTTTCTGCCTCATAGGCACTTATAACTAGTTAACATAACAAAAAAAACAAAAAAAATAAATCTAAATGTGTGTTGTAATCCATAAAAAGGTAACCTAACCTAAAAAACTAAATTAAATAATTTTTTTTTTATATATATATATATATTTTTTTTTTATTTTTTTATTTTTTTTTATTTTATTTATTATATATATATATACATACATAGTGTTTAGCTGATTTTTTTATTCATTGTCTAGATGTGTGTACGATAAGATTCGATTTAGATCTAAATTATATTATGTTCTGTAATTTATAGCAGATGTTTTCAAGTAGAAGGGCACAATTATGTTCTCCGCTTCATCAGGGCTGATGATATGGTTGGCTGAATCCTCGTGCAGAATATTTACTGGTGACAGATAGTAGTTATCTATCAGTGACTCATTTATGTTTCTCTCAAAAATGGAGCGAACTAATGGGTTTGGGTGGGATTCAATATTGGACATAGCTTTCCTCATTAGGTTAACCATGTATCTCATAAGCGGCACTACTTTTGCTCTATCATACAAAATGTTATTAGAAATCCATTTTTTGTTGAGTTTTCTAAAAGTTGCAGTGCAGTGTCTCAGGATCTTGCGCTCAAATAACTCCATTTCTTGCGCTACAGTTGGAGAGATTGTAAACCAGGTGGGAAAACTGTAAGTTAAAATTGGTCTTATTAGTGTTTTGTACATTAAAAGCTTGACTTTAGAGGAAAGAAAGTTTGAAGTTAACAAGGGTTTTATAGTACAGATTGCAAATCTCGCTTTATTAAGAGATTTCCTGGCGTGCTTATTAAAGTTAAATCTGTGGTGAAAATTAATACCCAGATATTTAATCTCGGTCTTTAACGGAATGAGCTTTTGGTCAAAGACCAGCTTGAGAGTTTTGCTTTCTCGTACTGCCAAATGGTGACCTTTTCCGCTAGAGTTTCTAAAACAAATTACTCCACACTTGTCTAAGTTTAATTTCAATCCCCAGTTTTGAAAGTATCCTTTAATAACTGAGAGTTTGTCTTTAATCTTATCTAAGGCTTTCTGAGGTCTTTCGCTGCTGGATAAAATAATTGTATCGTCCGCATACAATATAGCACCTGGTTCATCCGTGAAGGGATGGGAAGTCATTAAGAAATATATTAAACAAAGTTGGACCTAAAATAGAGCCTTGTGGTACGCCCGATAAAATTGGAATTATTCCAGATCTTTCATTTTTTATAAAGACTCTGGTGTTTCTATATTTGACAAGTAACTTCCAATTATTTTTATTAAATAGGCAGGGAAGTTAAGTTGGTGAAGTTTGAAGAGTAGACCTTTGTGCCACACTGAATCAAACGCTTTCTCAAAATCTAGTTCTAAACATACTGTGCAACGCCCATTTCTTAGGTTTTGTGTAATTTTATCTGAAAGGAGCATAATCGCATGGTAAGTGGAATGATATTTCTTGAAACCAAATTGGTTATTCTGAATTATATTTTGGTCGGAACAGACTTTATTTATCCCTCCTTCTAAGACTTTTTCAAACAGTTTGCCCATATTTGAAAGTAGTGATATTGGCCTAAAATCCTTTATATCTCTGGAACTCTTCTTTTTTGCCAATGGGATCAATTTGGCTTCTTTCCATGCTAAAGGAAAATAACCATTATTAATGCAGTGATTGAAGATTATGGATAATTTAATGTCCAAATAATGGGGGCATTTACGAATTATAAAGTTTGATATACCATCTGTACCAGCCGATTTTTTGTTGTTAAGATTCAGTCTTAATTCCTCAACTTCATCTGCACTAGTAAAGACAGATGGGTTATCTGGACTTGAGGCTAAGTTAGTAGGCGAAAAAACTGTTATAATGCTGTTTCTAGCGTTGCTAAAAAAGTTACTGGCGAAATTATAGACAGTTGTGTTCAGATGGGTATTTGCTGAAGGCAGTTTTTCAGAGTATATACCTGCAAAGAAATCGTGAAAGGCACCGAGCTTAGCATCACTATTGTTAAGGTCGTGGTTATTAAATGAAAGTGTACAATTTGAAATATCAGTACCAAAGAATTTTCTACCTGATATTCTATCGATTTCTTAAAAAGCTGCGGGAGAAGGTTTTATTTCTTTGAGTCTTTTTGCAAAGGCCTTATTAAGATCTATTCTCACTCTATCTCTGATGATTTTAGTTAGGCATTTAATTCTATTATGCAATTCGCTGTACTCCTCTGTTATTCTATTAAGGCGATGATGGTATATTCGCTTAAGTTTCCTTTTCCAAACGTTTCGAGTTTTGAGTAATTCTTTTGTAAAAGATGAAATATTACAATATCTCATGCCTCTTGCAGTTTTTTTCACTGAATGATTTTCAGTACATGAATTAATTTCGCTACTAATACTTTTTATAAATAGATCTATTGAGGAGTTCGAAATGTTACGGTCTATTGGTATATCGATTAGAGAGATTTTTTGATGCAGTTCTGACCTAAATGTATGCCAATCAGTGTTCACAAAGCTTGTAAACGTTGGACGGTCGATTTCGAGTGGACGAAAACTGTGAAAGCCTAAAGTTAAAAGGACTCCAAAGTGATCAGAAGGAGATGAAATCGTTGTACAGCTGTAAGGATTTGTTTGGGGGCTAGAGGTAAAAGAGATTAATGAAGATGAGACAATAAAAAAATCTAAGAGTGAAGACGTTCTGGGAAATGTTGGACTGTTTGGAGAAACTACCTCTAACGTTATAAATGGTCCGTCGTTAAGCCAGCTTTGAAGAAGCTGCCCATTTCTGTTAACAGTTGAATCACCCCATGCTGTGTGACGCGAGTTGAAATCACCACCTAGAATAACTTCGTTAAAGTTATTGGTAAGGGTATAATGGCTATCCAGTTCACCTTTCACAGAGGAGTTTATGTTAGGTCGTATATAGATACTTCCAATCAAGAGGTTCCTCTGCTGGTTTGTATTACTGTTGTATGTAATACTCGCCAGGCATGTTGAAAATACACTACTTTCAAAGGTTATCACAGAATATTTATAGGTATTTCTTAAAATAACTGCGGTTCCACCTAAAGCGTAATTTCTAATTATATTAAAACCATCGAAACTAAGTTTGTGCCTTGCCCTTAATTTAGTTTCGGAAAGCAAGCAAATTTGGGGCTTATATTTAGTTAGAATGTTTAGTAGGGATAACCTTTTTTCATGACTAACTATTGAATTTATGTTCAGCGAAAGTATTTTAAGCTTGTTGCGATTCATTACACTACTATTGAAGCAACGAAACTAATGTATTTAAACATTTTATCTTCTACCGAATTAGATTGCATGTACCCGGGCCAAAATTGTCTAATTTTCGTGATTAGATCACTAAATGAGATTCCAAAAAGCTTCTAAGACTCTTCAAGAAAAGATTTAAGAGAAGAACTGGTTGGTTGCTCAACTGAAGCCCCACTTTTAACTGCATCGGAATATTTTAAATTTTTGTTTACTGGATTTGACTTCGGTGAATTAGCTTGAGATAAAATATTAGGAAAGTTCTTGTTGTTAAGAATAGGAATATTGATTGGGATTCCTTGGTTTTTTTGTTGTCTTGCTTTTTGCAAGAGAAATTCTCTGCGTTCCTTATATTTCAAAAACGCTGGACACGTAGAATCTAGCGCTGAATGGGATGTACTGGCACAATTTGCGCATTTGACTCTTTGAGGCTCATTATTATTTTCTTTTGCTTTAAGGCAAACCTCAGATTCGTGGTTTTCACCACATACAGCACAACGTGTGCTGTATCCACAAAACTGTCCAGTGTGTCCAAAGCGCTGGCACCTAAAACAGCGGGTAATGTTTCTATGGGTTTTCTTTTCCCAAAAAACTCTTTGGTTTAGTAAAAATTTTATTTTACTAGCTCCAGGGGCGATTCACCCGCTTCCAATTGAACGGTAAAAATGTTCAGTTTCTTGTTTCTCTCATTTGAACGCGGTGTAGAAAAATTAGAAATTTTATTTATTTTGATGTTAGGAACCTGTTCCCTAATAGCTAAAGCTATATCCTCCAGCGATGTGTCGGCATCCATTTCTTTTAGCAATACTGGCACCTTCTGACATTCCTTTGGGGTAAAGGAGAACGCTTGTGCCTCAGTTTCTCGAATCTTAGCGATCAGTTCCCTGTGGATGATATTGTTGGACACAAATACTTTTGTTTTTTGATACCCAACATTTATAAATTTATACTTATATGCAGAGATTTTGCACTCTTTTAAACTCAATTTAAATACAAAAATTGGTGGACAAAAGGTAGTCCCCTTCTCAGATACCGTATTTGTTTTTGGGATTGTCTTTGTGTTGTGTAAGTGTTCACCCGTGTCCATTTTGTTGTCCGCTAATAATTCAAACCTGTTGATATTCCCTTCATTACTTATACGACTTCTTTTTGATTGATCATCAGATCCCCTGACCACTTTATTAATTTTGGATTTTATAAGGGTCCATTCATCATGTGAGTTGGCAGCACTGTTTTTTTTGTCCGACATTTTTATTTCACTTTGAAACGGCGTGGCGTTGTTTTGTAGTGGCGTGGCGTCGTTTTTTTCTTGATGATGGGAAAATCCCTCTTCGGCGTCCTGAATTTCTTTGTAGAATCTTAATTTTTTAATATCTTCGTTAGATAAGAGATTTTTAACACTCATTTGGTTTTTTTTTCCACTGTTTATATTTTTCAAGAATTTTTGCGGATCCTTTAAAGATGCCACATATTTTATGGAGGTTCCACTTTTGTGGTTGCTCCTCTCACTTAACTTCGAAATAACCCTCACTGTTTATTTTAAAATAGTACTAATAATAAAGAGAAAAAAAAAATAACACTATAAACAACAATGTTCACAACTTTCGGTTATTTAATAACTAATTTTGCATAATTTTTTATTTTTTTTATTATTAAATTTCCGAGATGCAAATTCTGTTCTGTCGCACGTCTGACTTCGTTCGCGGTTCAAAAGAGAATCCTTCAAAACCAGCTAAAACCAGCCAAACAGCAGGTTTTAAAATTCCAAATAAGAAATTCGACAGTGCAATTGTTGTTGTAAATCCCAATTCGAATTCAAATAAAATGTAGCTAATGAAATTTTGGTAGTTTATTGGTGTTTACTTCTTAAGAATCGATTTTCTTACATAAAAAAAATTACACAAAAAATTATTTGGGGAGTGAAAACGATTGCTAACGAAAATGGAGCGTTAACAGAAGAGTTACCAAAAGCGGTAACAAAAAGTGAAGTCGTTAGTTTTTGACCTTTCACACGACCTAGAAAGCTGAAGTTTTTTGAGCAGCTATATGTCACACAGCATATATTGATATTTCGCATGAGACGCGTGAGGGGCGTCGTGTGTGGCGCATAGAAATGTGGAACAGGTATATATCAGCTTCTACAATTCACAAGTTGATGGACCTAGTTTTAAAACAATTGTTCAGCGCTCGGCTTGCGATAACGTAATTTGTGAAGCATGTGACCCGTGGCGTGTGGAGCGTGTTAAAAATGAAAATCGATTCTTAAGGAGTAAACTCCAGTCGCCTGTCGGAGCTGACGTGCACCTTTTTTTAAAACTTCAAGATTGCATGGATTTTGGTTTAAAAAAAAAACATTTTTTGCTATTTATGTTGGTAGAAATCTAAGGGCAACAAAATTTGTTTAATAATTGTTTTTATTATTGTTAAGCCTACAAATAACAATGAAATTTGTTAAAATTTAAAAAAATTTGTATTCATTGTGTGATGGACATTTGCCAATATGAACACTCATAGATGAATTTGCGAATACACAGATAGTGTATTGTTTGGTTATAAACGAGTTCAGCCCCGTTCTTTAAGTTTCCGTTTACTTTCGCGCGCACGAGTCGCTCGTCGTAGAAAATGCAACCTTGGATTTGCGAAAGGTGGTTTCGGACCTTAAAGATATCTCTGAATGCGTTTTTTTTATATGTTTTGCTTGAGATGGCCAAGAATTTGTGCTAATCATTTTTGCAGCCTTGCTGAGCGTCTGGCATTGAGTTGTGGCTTTTCTAATGTACTCAATATGGACTGGCAGTGTTTTTGCGATCGTCAGCATGTTGCAGCATATATTGTTGAAGGTTTCACGTTTTTGATTGTGAAATCATAGAGCGTACCGTTGGAGCCGATTTGCCGAATATGCTGGAATTCCGCCTTCTTGCCATATATCGCTATTAAGGGTTTGTTGTTAATCTGGATCTTGAATTTTTTGCCGTAGATGTAGCTGTGTGCTTTCTTTACTTGTTCTTGTTCTTGAGGTCGATAAAAGCCTTCTCGTGTTATCTGTCCATACGAATTTGACATCTTTTTTCAGCAACTCGTCGAGGATACCTCATCGCTCTTTCATGCCTTTGATATGAATTTTCCGTAGTAATTGACTACACCTAAGAATAATCGGATCTGTGACACGTCTTTTGGAGTCGGAAGTTCTTTCTGCCAGGATGTGATTTTATTCTACTCTTGTCGATGATGTGACAAGAAAACTCAACACAACTCGCATTTTCCAACTGTAGATTGAAACCGTATTCTCTGATGAGCTCCTTGGCTTTAAAGAGCTGATTCTCGTGATCTTGTTCGTCGACTCCAGCAATGATAATGTCGTCGATGAAACCGTGAGCTGTGATGCCAACGAGCATTCTGTTGATTATTTTCTGGAAAATGCCAGGAGCTGTCTTCACACCTTGTTGCAGTCGGTTGACGTTGAATAGGCCGATGTGAGTATTGATGTTCATCAATTGATTTGCTTGTTCATTGTTTTCGACTTAGAAATATGCATCGCTCAGATCAATTTTGCTGTAAACTCTTTTGTCTGCCAAGTTTGCGAAAATTTCTTCTGGTGTTGGCAATGGATACTGACTCCAGATTGCTATTGAGTCCAGATGAGTAATCACCACACATTCGAATCTTGCCATTTTTCTTCTTAACTGCCACGATCGGAGCTGCTGATTTGGAGTAAGAGACAGGTGATAAAACTCAGAGATTTTGAAGGCGTTAAAGTTCTGCTTGTACTGCCGGAGCTACGGCATGCAGGACTGGTCGAAAATTGCGGAAAACTGGTTTCGCTTCTGGCTTCTTTGTCATGGAAACTTTGACTTTTGTGAGGCATCCGAGACCTTCCGTAAAAACTTCAGGAAAAGCTTTTCTTATTTTGCTTGCCAAGTTACCGTCGTGGTTAATGCTGTTCAATGACACTGTGTTGAGTGGAACTCCCCACAACTTGAAAGCGTTTAACCAAGGAATTCCAAATAGGTTAATCTTCGATTAGCTACATAGCACTCAGCGTACTCTTCAACACCATTCAACTTGATGACACATGGAAAATTTCCTAACAGCGGAACTTCATCTCCAAAACCTTATGGTTTTGATATACTCTGGAGAGTAGGTTTTCCAAGGCAGCTCCAGTTTCTTTTTGAGATGATCGTTATATCTGAAGCTGTGTCGAGTTGTAGCTTCACGTTCGCACCGTTGATCTTTGGTTCAACAAAGTTGCGTTGCACGGCATTGTTGACTTCGCTGACTTGATTGGTTTGAAGGCCTGCTTCTTGAGCAGTTTTGTTGGCTCTCTCCACCTATTGCTTTATAAAATCTTTATAACTTGGACAGTGACCAGCTTTATGATTCAAGCTCTTCCATTCTTCGCTTTGTAAGGACAATTGAACACTCTGTGCTGATCACCACACGCTGGAGACGGACTCGAGTTTTGTAAAAACTTGCTGAGCACAAGCTGGATCTTCATTTCTGGCATAAGTTCAGCTGGCAAGTACGTTTCGTGTCTACTAAACCAAGTCTTGAATATTCTGTTATTTTCTGGATTATATTCGAACTGTGTGATTAATTTTGCAGCTTCATTGATCTTGCGTTGATTCGAATCGATTACAATTTCTTGTTGCACTTCGCCAACTTGGCCTAAACGTTGACCTGCGAGAAGTTGCATTATTTGAGCCATTTAGGCTTGTTGCTGGGCTTGGGCTTTTGCTTGTTGCTGCATAAGCTTCATAAATTTCTCAGTGTCGGACATTTTTAGGTTATGCACATGTGAATCTCGAAATAAAAAATTCTTGATAAATTCCTTAAAGCCCTCGTCGCCACTGTTGTAACTCGGTAGTAAGTACGAATGAGGTACAAACTAAATGATATGTTATTAGAACTTAACACTATGAAATATAAATCAAGACTGAAGGTCAAGAGGTCAAGACTTATGTGGTGAGAGGCAAATAAAAATAAGAGAGAGATAGAATAAAAAGAGAGGAATATAGCTCTGGTTCTCCACAGATACCGTGGCAACACAGGTCAACCAGCCATTGTAGCGTGTTTTCCCTGTTTCCAGAAGTAATAAACATTTTAAATATTGCGGTAATACAAATCTATAAATGAACGGTAAAGTTTTTGAATAATAATTTCTATAATTTTTTACTTGAAGTTAAATCTAGTTTTCTTTTTTCACTAAATAAAAAGAAGAAAGGTTATAATTTGTTTCCCTATGAACTTAGATGTATTTCCGTATTTTAATGGGTTTCGTTATTTTTTTAATTTTCCCAATACCGCTGTTTTGTGAAATTGCACGAGCGAACTAGTTTTTTTAAAACTAGCTGATTACCCGGGGTTGCCAACGTATTTATTCATCCCAATCTTCTATTAGGCAGTGATAGAAAAAAGAATGATACCTAACTATAAGGTAAAATTTTAAATAATAGCTGTAGTGTTCAAATTATAAAATAATAATTAAATAAACATAAATAAAATTAATTAAAAACAAAACTTGGTTGTATACAATGTTTTTTAGTTTCCCCTTCAAGATCAAGAATAAATAAATTCTTAGGTCAACCCAACCCAGAGCAATCAAAATAAAGTTTTCCGTGGGAAAAACATGGCGATGTGGTGACAACCCAGACGAATTAAGTGAGTTTAGGAACTCAGTTAGATAATTAACTTCCTCATGAGTATCTACAACGGTATCGATACACTTATATTCAGTTGCTATGCCTATTAACATGGCAAGTATTTGATTGTTTACTTCGTGGGTGTCTCCATTTTTAAATTCTCTATATTAACTTCGCGTGCACCTGGCTAGCTGGCTGGCTGGTCAGATTTTCTGATAAATTTTTAGCCCACTTCCCATGGCCCGATTTTATTGAAATTTTGCACACATGTATATTTTCGGTGACAATACTATTAATACATCTATTAAAATTTGAGGCCCCTCGGACCTCGGGTTCAGGGGGCTCCCATACAAATATTTTACAAAATTTACCCGATTTTCTATAAATTTTGTACACATGTGTGTCTTCGATGGAAAACACTTATTGTAAAAATTTGGAGCGATCGGCCCCTTGGGGACCCCAATATACAATTTTTTAATATCAGATCACGGCAAATCTGAGCTCTGTGCTTTGTGAGCAGCGCTGTTCGCTGCCGCTGCGGCATTTGGTGGATGATTTTGCCACAAAACGAGCACGCAGTGTGTGTGTGTGTGTATCCCCGATTAGAGAATTTACAAGAAAACTTTTAATTTTTATGGGTTGTTTTTTTAGTAGCATGAATGGCCCCTTTTCGCAACCGGTACAAAATGTGATAGTTTTGAAAAACAGCCGGATAAGTAGAATTTATTAGTTCTGCAAAGATTTCAAAAATTGATGTCAATTTAATATAACCATAAAACGCGGCCACTAATCTATCTTTTCCAATTTGATCGACACTAATATCGGTCACCCCCCCTTCCACCGGGGAGACAACTCACCCATAGGAGTATCCTACCAACACTATTAATCTTAGTGGCCCCGAGAACTATTAAATGGACACTAATATAGATCATCTCTTCAGGTATCGACCCCATCCCCCTAGAGCTGTCTTACCATCACCATTCAACTCAGCGACCCCGAAAACCATAGAATCGACACTAACATCGGTCACCCCCCCAATCCCGTTATCGATCCTATTCACCTAGAGCTGTCTTACCATCACCATTCAACTTAGCGACCCCGAAAACCATAGCATCGACACTAATATCAGTCACCCCCCTCCCCCCCGTTAACCATCCCATTCAACTAGAGCTGTCTTACGATGACCAATCGAATCAGCGACCATGAAAACCTTAGCATTGGCACTAATATCGATCGATCGGATTTTCTTTTAAAGCTGAGTATCCATAACCACCAAAATGTGTAAGTAAAAAAAACACCATTTATTAATATAATTGATTTTATTTTTTTAAGATATATTTTTTATATATATGTATATAAATTTGCGTTGTAACTTTTTTCGCTCTTATGTACAATTTTGTGTTAGTGATTTAATAATTTTTTGCTTTTATTCCAACACAGCTCTTCTCTTTCTTATTTCATTTGACGTAAAAATTTCACCACACAAAGTTAATTATTACTCTATTATTAAGTTTTCTTTTACAGAAAAAGCAAGCGCCGCCGATGGTATCTGCACTTTGTGCGGTCTTTAGGTTTTTGTGTGGCTTCTTCTGTGGTATGTTTGCTCGAATATGAATGCTTTTGAAATCATAATGTCACGCCTTTTAAACGTCGCGACTCATTGTTTTAAATTTTATGTATTATTACCACTAGTTTTCTTTTGTATTTAGTAATAATCTCGTAATATCTAATACAATATAATATGTATGTACATTGAGTACGTTATTTCGTTTGTTTTGTTTCTTTGTATATGTAGATAATTGCATTCACAATAATGCAAAGGAGCACGTGCATTTTTTCCTTTTAGGTTTTTTTTTGGTTTTATTCGCTTTATTTTTATATAATTATTGTTGATTATATAAACATGAGATAGAGAGGTCCAATAAAAATTACATCACAATTATTATTTGTTACAGTTAGTATTTGCTCCTTTTTGTTTTGTCAAAGATTAGGTATACAAATTATATTTGCTTTCTGTTTTGCTTTGGTTTATTTTTTGACAGTTAGACAGTAGACAGTAAATTATTAATTTGTTAGCCTACTAATGTTTATACTCGTATAAGTAAGTGTATTGTTATAGTCTTTGTAATAAATTTTTTTCGTTTTCGTAAATGTTAAAAAATTTTCTGCTTGTTTTCATGGTTTTTTTTTTGTTGTTTAGAAACCATTTTCTCTTAAAAGTTAACAAAACCCCAATCTCTTTGTTATGTAGAAAAAAAGTGAGCAACAAAAGGATTATAAAGATTGCTATGTTAAATATTTATGCTGCAGATATGTTTTATTTATAAATTGACAGCTAAACACTTACTACGGATTGAATTATAAAAAACATAAATTACTTTTAGTACAAGTTAACTTAAATATTCGATTTCTTTATATTTTGGTAAATTTATTATATATTTTTCTTATCAATTTACTGTAACTGCAAAGATGTTTTTTGTTTTTTAAGACAATTTTTTGGTCAAGCAGTCAAGCTATTCTTTGTGTTTGCACTTTTTATATTCACATATATTTTGACAGTGTTGCATCTCAAACTATATTTTCCATTTATCTCATAAAGACCATGTCTAGATCAGGCTTTTCACATTCCTTAAAAATCCCTTTTATGAGCAATTGTCACAATGTTTGGTGGAGAGAAAAGAAAAAGAAAGCGGATAGATTATAGTTTTGTATTATATATAAAGATTTTTAACAAATAATACTAAAAACCTAACATATAATTTGAAATTAACGTTTAATGTAAGAGCGCATTTCAAACCATCTTAATAATGTTACTATATTAGTAACATTGGCTTCAAATACTGTCAGGTATCGTTAGACGTTTTATTTTGTTATTAAATTTGCCCTGCCCTGTCAGCGCAACAAATTTCAACTAATCTCAATAAATCGGATGGGATATTGAATTGTAATGTTAATCTCAAAGTAAAATAAAATAAATGATGAAACACATTTCGGATTTCGGATACGCTGGAAATGTCCATCATAATGCACCCTTTAAACTTTTCGTTAAGTTTCAGTCGTTCATCATCTCAGATTAGCATATTACTTCAGTTAGTACATTCATATATTAAGGCAAACAGACACATTACACGGTTAATAATAATATTATTAGAACTAGAAAAAGGGTATGATGATCAAAATCCGAAAATCTAGATTCAGATCCATTTCTCAAACATCATTATCAATTACTCCGACTTACACGATCACTGTTAATGTCATTAAAATAAAGTAATGGCATAATTAATGACCGTATTATAATAATAATAATATTCGGCGCGACAGACCATTGCGGTCCAAGGCCAATCTTCTCGCGACCATTTGTGTTGCGCATGTATTTTTTTTGGACTCAAATGGAAGGGACCTACAATTTAAGGATGGATCCGAAGGACGAATTGAGAAGTTTTCCGTGACAAGTTATTACTCTCGGAACGTTTGTCACCCATTCGCGAGAGGTGGTTCACCGTGAAAAATACTTTTGGTGTTACTGGGACTCAAACCACGAACCCCCTGCTCAGTAGCCCATGCTCATCCACTGAGCCACGGCGCCCACATAATGTGCCTAAAACCAGCAGAGTCTTTCCAATTGCTGAGTAGTGTTAAGATTACTCTCTTGTGGTTTAATTTGACGTTCCATTCAAAAACTATGTTTGGTTTGCTTTTGTGTTGCAAAGTCTTGTAACAGATACTGTTACTTTGTTCCCGGTCGGCAAACGAGAAATAGAGCGCAAGCCAACTAATTTCTCAGCAATTTCTGTGAACTACAAATGTCAAATTAGGTTTCGGTTTGGCGTTCCATTTGAACATCGTTCACCACGAAAACCTTGTGACTTTGACAGCTTACCCATGGTAATGGTTTCTGTTATTGTTTGTGCAAATTGAAAAGAAACAATAATTTCGTTAAGTTTCTGATCCATATGCAACAGAACGTAGTAATATCATAAAATTATTTTTGTAAGAATAAAAACAAAAAAAAATGTTTTTAGTTTCTGTAGGTATGGGTGATACCTACAGAAACTAAAAACATAAAAACCGAAAAAATTTGTTATAAACACAAAATATGATATTGCCGATTCGGGTCTGTTTTTAAATTGACACTACAGTTCTTGTCTGGTTTACAGATGTAGCGAAGATGGAAACTGGAGCTGTTGTCTTTGGACTTCTCTATAATTACTTCGCGTCGGCATGGTTGTCTCTCTCTGGTTGAATCTTGCGATCAATTTTTAACCCACTTCCCTCAGCCCGATTTTATTGAAACTTTGCACACGTGTATATATAGTTCCAGACAACACTTTTTATTCAAATTTGGTAGGGCACTGAGGTCGGGTGGCTCTCATACAAATTTTTAAAAACTAAACCATACTATAACGACTGTGTGCGCTGTGTGCAGCGCTGTGAGCAGCGCTGCTTGCCCTTCATACTATTTGTTGGTGTTAGTGGAATTCAGTATAACTTTGGGGGCATATTTTGAATTCTTTCTTTTGCTTCGCATGTGTTTCATTTTTCAGCTTTTATAGTGGAAATGTCGTTTGGTGTCGACGGCAACCTACGTATTGAACAAAATTTGTCACAACAATCTGTCACTTGGTTAGTAGAGAATTTACATGAAAATGTTTATGTAATGTTTTTATGGGTTGCTTTTTTTATTCCTGAACGAGACATGGCCACTTGTAAAACTCAAATGACTTAACTGCTATTTTGTTTGTGTGTATGATGTACAAAATGTTTGTTACGGTTTTGTTGTTTGTTTTATTTGAAATAATGGATCTTAAGAGTTGTACTTGTTGCTTCTATTTAAAAGAATAAAAATGGAATTATGTTTTATTTCTTTGTGTATAATATTTATAACTATTTTTGTTTTGTTTGGAAATTGGTTTCTCATTTTTATCTCTTATCAATTTAAAATTTTATTCATGTCACAGTACAGTTCTTTGCTTCCCTTTTTAGTATTTTACAAAATTTGTTGTTTTTTTGTTTGTTTGATTTTGTTTTCTAAGTTTATAATGCGGTAATGAAAAATATTTTACTGCTGATGAGATGGCGAGATGTGTAGTATGAAAAAATTTTATTTTTGTAACATTACCTTTCTAATTCCTAATTGAAAAACATCACTACCAAGTGTTTTTGCGTTTCCGTTACTCTTGTAAATGGCTTTCTCTAGCGTTTCATTTAAAAAATTGTTATATACCACTATATCTATCGTATATATTATATATGTATATAAATATATTCTAAAAATGTTTGTTTGTTTAAATAAGATGCTATTCGTTATTGTTTTCTTCAAGCGTGCGGCGCTACTGACACAGATATAATATAACACTGAGAAAAATTTAAATGTTGAATTTAATTTTTGTTTGGTTATTGTATTTGGTATTTTACGATGACGGAGAATTGACTTTGTTTTGTTTCCTTTTATGTTATATATTTACTTTAGTGTTCCTTTTTAACTATATTTTTTACCGCTAATTTTTCTGATTTATTTTTTGTCAGCTTAAGCTTTGCTAAAAACAGTAAATTAAATACTTGGAAAAGTTTTGCTTAATTTCAGTGTAATTTTTGTTTGTGTTTTTAATTTATATATTTGTTTTGCTTGTTCTTTTAAAAATTCTTCTCTTATTCTTAAGGGCTCCCCCCATTTTTTATTTGGTTGAGACGATTTGTTTAATTTGATATGGACGATGACGCGTTCAGGGAATTTGTTTATTGTTTTTTCAACAACAACAATACAATACAACAATATAATTTTTGAAACATTATTTTTATAGAAAAAGGCAACATTAACGAATATCGCACTTTTTGTAAAGAGAGAGAGAGAGAGAGTTGTGATTGTTCATTCGTTGAGTATGAAAATTTATGACAAATTGTAAAACCATTTCATATTCAAATGTAATGCACAAAGTCTCAATGAAAATGCAATAAAGATCATAAAAAAAATGTAAATGCTCCAATTTTATTTTTCTTTTTCTGTTCAGTTCAGTCAGTCACTTATGAATTTTGATCCGCTCCAGTTTTTCTTAACGAATTTCTTAAATATGATGTAGTTGTTATTGTATCAGCTGTTCAACACGAAAGCAACTTTACTCTACCCAAAACCAAAAAGAATTTTAGAAAGAATGGGACCTTACTTGTTTTAGATTGTTTTGTTTTTGAGATGGCTTATTTGGATTTACTTGTTTTGAAGTAAAAACATGGTTAACCTATGGATAATTACCATTAAGTTAAGATACTGAAAAGTCGATCGTTGAAATAATTTCCGAGAGGATTTGATTAGAAATTAAACGAAGTTCATTACTCGCAAGTGAGTGCATACATTACTCAAAACTGTGTATGTAACAGCTGACTAATCTAAGCAATCGCTGACAAAAAATTAAATGTCACTTAGCTCAGCGTATGTAACTGCTGACTAATTTAAGAAATCGCTGACAAAGAATTAAATGTCACTTAGCTCAGCGGTCAAGGATCATGTATGTTTAATACCACATGACGGAAATACAGACAATATCAATTCTGCCATTTATCGGATTTTTTTAATGGTATAATCTTTACTGTGAAATAACGTGCTCTAATTTCAAACACTATTTTTGGTAATTGTCATTTCTTCAGACGGTTTTTTTTTTGGAAAATTGTCCGTAATTTTGATGAATGCTTTGTTAATAACGGAAATGCTACCGTAACGTGCGTATTTTTATCTAAGTTGTCAGTAATTGCGTGCCTCTAGCTCATACTGAAATCATTATTCGTTCAGAATTTTGTAGACAAAGCATATGGTGTGTTATTTGGCAACATCAAGCTTTACAGTAAAAAAAAGGTGAAGATTTTACATCATATGTTCTGCACATTCATGACTGTTTTAGTCTTTTAGTGTATGATATAGTATTTAATCACACATGAACTTTTGAATACACGAGTAAAATCAATCTTTTTTCGTTGTAGGTTTTAATTATTTCTGCCTGTTTTTTTTTTGGGTGTGTAATATCGTCATTGAAAATTCTACGTGAATTTGACAGAAGCCAGAACCAACACTGATACGTGCATTGAGTAAGATGGGTAAATTGTTCTTCTTTTTTGGGACCCGGTGATCCTGACCACCCAAGCTTGCTATCATTCCAGTATAAAACACTCTTGATTATTATTTTTCCCTTCTCTCTTATTAGCAATATGTATTGGTATAAAAAAATCCCTCATCATGCGCGTTTTTTTAAAACTTTGGTGCAACTTATTTCCTATTGTATAGTAATACATCTGAGGAGTATTAGTTTTTAGTTTTTTTTTAACGCATTTAATACATACATACTGTTATCCTGGCGCACTAATTTTATTGTTTCTCATAATTGTAGAAAAATGTATTGTTGTATGTATGCACTGTTATTTATTTATCATCCATCGAAAGCTATATACACACATATCTTATATAACAATTATACGAGTATGAAACGCATAAATTGATTTTCTTTTTGTTACTTTTGTTTAAATAAACTTTTATATAGAAAAAACGGTAGGTAATAATTCATCATTTTGCATGTATGTATGCAATACTACGTAATATATGTATATAAATACTATATATGTACTAACTCTTGTGTGTATTTCCTCATAGACACTTATATTTTTGTATTTTTTTTTTGTTTTGTTCATAAATATGTTGCTTTTCTTTTTTTAACCTTTTGCATTCATTTTTTTTTTAATAAATATTTATAAAGTTGGATATTTTGTTGTTGTTTGTTTGTTCTTTTGTGCATTTATTTGAAAAATTTACATAAAATTACCTGCGTTTGTGTATGTATGTGTGTGTATTTTTATTAATCAATAAAATTTTATTAATGAATAAAAATTAAAACCAATTTAAAAATGACATATTTTACAACAACATCAAAAATACATTGTATCGGCAAAGATTTGTTCTTCATTTATTTCATTTTCTTTTTTTAGTCATTTAATGATTTGTTTGTTAGTATTTTTTTCAAGTGTAGATGTGGAATGTTGTCGTTCGAAGAAAGAGATGTCAGAGTTCCATCAGCGAAAAAATACGGTTTTGTAAATTAACTTTTAAAGTAAACTATCATTACCTTAAATGTAATGAAAAATATACCTGTTCCTGTACGCGGAAAACAAAAATACATCAAATTGCATTGCATTGCATTGCTGAATCGTGTTTAATAATTCCTTATGGGATTGATCTTTTACTCCGTCAATATGACTGACGTTTATTATTACGTATTATCAATTATTTAAAAAAGTAACCACTACCTATCAATTATTAGTTATTTATATAAAAATATTTATCAAGAAATAGAACAAAACAGAAGAAAACTTCATGTTGACACATAACAGCCGCGTTCGATGGGCCTGTAGAGTATAACTATTCTTTTTAGTTAATTGTGCGACTCTTCACTTAAATTGAGCTATAGACTGAGAGACTCGATTGGTATTCTTCCTACATATAAATGTCAATGTTACTAATCTGAAGTAACTGCACGAGCAGAACAGCTCTTCAATTACTTCAGTTGTCCAATTTTGCCCAATTTTTAAATGAAGTGAAGAGTTGACAATCGAACAGTCTCTTCACTTTTGTTACTTCAGACACAGCGTCTAATTTAGTTAATTAAGTCCAATGGAACGCGGGTTAGAGTTGCGCGAAACAGTTCCAATGGTGGAACGAACACGGAACGTTTCTTTTTTTGAAAGGAACTAGTTCCCGGAAACATGTCCGCGGAACTATATAGATCCATAGACATTTTTACGTGGAAAGAAAGTTTTGATAGGGATAGGTTGATGGTTGAGCAGTATCTATGAACATACCATATGCAAGAACGATTACGGTATATTTAGTTCGTGAATAGACATCATGTTTTCTTTTTTTCTCTTTAACACAATGTGTAGCAGTAGCTCTAGTACGAGTTAAAATATAACCAACTATTACTTCTGCTACTTCTACAGGAACCCATTGTGCTCGATGTATAGAGTTTGCATGAGTTTTAAATTTCTACTCGTTCTATTGCTACAGTGCCACAATTAGCTTCGATTCGATTATAGCGTTTATTTCACCATGTTCATGTGTAGTTTCCGTCCAAAAAAAGAAAGACATATGTTTCTTTTCTTTCGTTTCATTCGTTTACGACGTTGATACGTTCTGTGCACTCGGAACTATATGGATATGCTATGGTTCAGTTTTCGGAAAGATAGGAAACGTTTCCGACAGAGGACATAGTTCCAGGAACTATATAGGTCCGGAACGACCCAACTCTAACGCGGGTAACATAAACTACGAAGAGCGAGAAGATAATTCATGTCAAATCTATATAAATCAAATCTATCGAAAAATCTTAAACTTTACAATAAAAATGTTTTTGTAACACCTACAAACTCAATCATGAATAATTTAACAAAATTTTGTTTGATTTTATTTTCTAAACATCTAAATTTTTTATATACATAATATTTTTAAATGTATTAGTATTTTATAACAAATATGTATTTTGATATCAAAAATAAAAACTAATATTGATTTGAATAAATATTTAAATAAACACAAACTTAATTATTTATATATTTAATAAAAATATAAACAGAAATTAAAGAAAACTAAAAAAAAATTTAGTTGAGTTGAGTTGAGAAGAATAAACGAACTCCATGTGATGCAACGCACGTGTATGGTAATGCAGTTTGCTGGTTTAAGTTAGGTAATATTGTTATTATTTTATTGAATGATTGCACAAAAATGTTAATGTTAAATATGATATCCTTATATGAAAGCAAGTTTTTATTTTGGTAATTCGAAAGGAATTCAGTGAATGAAGAGAAATCTACTCGTTCGTTATGTATTGAACTTTATTTTTTCTATAATTGTTTTTGTTTTAGGTTTGATAAAAGCTTTCTTAAGGTTATCTATTAAACAGTTGTGTTGATTTGATTATCAGTATAGTTGTAGAGTCTGGAACGACATGATGGGGTTTTTTAGAACCTCGACGACTTATTACACTTATATACCCTATGCAAAGATTATTGATTTTGATGTTGGAATATTTTTGTGATTTTTTTATCGTGTTGTTGCTGAAGAAGCATCAAATTCCCAACTAAATATTAAAGAGAAATATGTACCATTTCAATACATTACAGTCGCCATAATAGCAAGAAAGTTGTTCACTGTTATCCTGACAAACAGAAATTTAAATTTATCGAAGAAATATCTGAACAATTTTATTCGACTTTCGAAATATTTTTTAAACAACAAAATCAATTACATCTTACAAACTGCAATATTTCAGAAACGTTATTCTGAATGCAGGAAATGATTTTAAACATCTGCGGGGTAACAATACATAAACACTCTCACAATAAAATTTATTTGGGCAAATTTTGAATTTTAAAGTAGTATTCTTTCAACTTATTATTCAATTTAAAAAAAATCAGAGTTTACTCCGAAAATCGGTGTCTTTTAAAACAATTTTACGTTTTGCGGGCAATAACAGAAGCTTAAGTTGCAACAACTCAATTTTAAATAGAAGTTTTGGTATTTCTACACTGAAAAACTCCGAAGATTGAATATTTTTTTAAGTTTCATTATATGAAGAGTTCCGTAAACTATTTAAAAAGGTATTCTTTAAAAAAATTGTTATTAAAACTATATCAGGTTCGGTTAGATAACATTTCCAAAAAGTTATTCTGAGTAAATGTTCTAAGACCTATCTGCAAAAGTGAAATTCGGAATTAACACTGAAACGGTAAAAGCAGTGCAATTGAATTAAAATCACCGATAATTGTTTTTATGAATTGTCGTTTGTAAATTGAAGTTGTATGGCTTTCGTTTGCTAGGTGACTGTGAGGACATTTTACAAGTAGCATAAATCGAGTAAATGGCAACAAAAACGAAACGAAACCAAACCGAAAAACCCATTTGAAAAACTGAAAATCAAAAACTGAAAATTAATTATCTCAGAACAATAAATAACAAAAAATCAAGTGTATTTTTTAAATAATTTAATTTTTATTTGTATTTTTTATTTTGTTTGTTTTTTTTTGTTTCATTTTCCATTGAATATTAATTCATTGATCATAATTTGTATGTTTTTTTTTGTTTAAATATAAAAAGAGAATATCTTACATGGCTAAATCACTTAGATGTTTTGTTTTGTTGTTGTTGTTGTTTGTTTTGTTACAGTTATTATTATTATTATTTTTTAATTTGAATTTTTAATCACATGGTGGGATAACTCGTTTTGTGATCAGAGTCATTACTTATAATATTATTAACATAATATATCTTTATATCATTTATTTGTTTTTTCTTTCATAATAATTTTCATGTATGTAATATACCTATAATACATATATATATATATAACTGATCATCACATATGATATACTTATGTATACATATATATATTTATATTAATATCCGTTTAACATTTTGTTGAATAATAATCGTCCATCATATTATCATTTTTGGCTCCTGGCCTCCAATAATACATCGTATTCGGTAATATATGGTAATACATAATTATGAAAGTTTACAGATTACAATATTGCTGTGAATGAATGCTATTCTGATGGGGTTAAGAGGTATAAGGAACAGAGTGTTGTGTGTGTTTGTGTTCAGGAAAGTAATTACTCATCAATTGCTATGCATTTATGTAATGATAAAAATGTGATTAATTGTTGTTCTGGTTGTGGTTACGCTTGATATGCAGGAAAATTAGATTTAGAGAGACAGGACAGACAGAGAGAAGTTTTCGTTTTGTTTAGCGCCAGTTTGTTGCGTCTTACAAGTTATACATATACGAGTAATAAAATTAGAATTACAAAAAGAAAATTTTCGTTTGATTGTTTGTTATTTTGGTATTATTATAATTATGTGTGAGTGTATGATTTAATCATTTGTTAGTTTTTTTTGCAGACTATTGAATGAGAAAAAAACGCACAAATCAATTTTATTGATGATCTTTACTTTACTGATAATGTTGTAAATTACTCCATTATACAACCATATTGTTGTACCGTTTAGTGATGGATTTTGATCGCTACTAACTTACACGATCCATTCAACTCAATTTCATTACATAGAGTGTAGTAACGAACGATTATAAGTTCTGCAGTGAATTGACAATGAGGCATATTGCCGAGATTATCAAACTAAGCACAACAATTAAAGCCATCGAACCATTATCAGTGGCGAGAGATTGGTGGGTTGCGTTATCAAGAAAGCCATTAAGGTAAACTCTCTCTTATCAGAACAAGTAGAACTCCTGCATTTTTGGAAATTAAAAGCAACGAACGCTGCCAAAGATGGGCCAATGCAGCCACAAAAAAAAACAAAAAAAACCGTGTGAATGGGAAGTATTATTGGGCATAAGTAGGCATAGATAGATATGAAAATGGAAGGTTTCAACGGGATGACCATTTATTCAATACCAGCCAGACAATAAATATATTGCACTGCTCTCCCAGCACGTGTCCAAATGTCTCAAACAATTTTGATAAAATAATAAAATTTATCTATCTAGACAGTCGCGCAGCCATCTTCCTTCTTTTTTCTTTCATAGTCCCGAATTTTTTGTTTGTTTGTTTTTTTTTAACAAATTTGTAAGAGAAAAAAGCCAAAACAAGACGGTTTATAGCGTTACATGAGTACTTAATGCGATTACGTTGTTTGCGAGTCCTCAATTCACAGGAATATTCGCCACATACACAATTGGGTTGGATAGATCAGAAACCGATGGATGATTAGGAACAAAAAAAAAGTGCACAAGGAGTTGAGAGTATACATGCAAATTAATCCAGTGAAGTGGTAAGTAGTTAAATTTTGTTGGTATTTTTTTCGAATGAAAAGAACTATGAAGTTAACGATTATTAGGGTTTTTTTTGTTTCGTTTTAATCGAAAATTTAATACATGTATTTTTATGTATGTACTTATGTACTCTTCCTTTTATGCAGAGAGACATACGATTAAAAAGTTAAATATTCAACTACATTCTACATCACATTTTATACGATTGAATTTGAAAAAGATCACTATGTATATATATATATATTATATAAGTATATATACGAATACTTAGCTATGTATGTAATTTGTTTGTCGCTTTTTTGTCTGTGCTTAGATACGACGATTAACAATAATTATCAAAATCATCTTTACTTATTGTAGTTCTAGTTTTTTATTAGTATGTTGTTTACATTTATGAAATACATATCTACTCTAAGAGAGAATTTTTAAAAATTTTATTTTCCTTTTGCTTTGTATAAAAAGTGTATGTGTATGTGTATTACCATTTTAGGCTATTATTCGTATTTTATCAGCGATGAAAATGGTCTTGCTGTGCAGCACAAACATACATAAAGTTACAAAGTGTTAATCTTCTGGGGATGATAATGATACAGGATACAGTTAATTATTTTTTACTACACATTTTCGTATGTACTATTGCTAAAAAGAATTTACTCATCATTATTGTATGTTTATAAATTGTAGTTGATTTATTTAGAAAGTTATTTTTGGTTATCTGTTATATATGGACTTGAGTGTGTTTGTGTGGGGAAACGAAAAGCGCTGAAAACCTATTCCTTAGAGATGAAACATTTGCCAATTATTATTGATCTTTTGTTACAAGTGTTACAAGCAGCTGCAACAATTACATACGCACAACAAAAAACAATACTACATCACATCTACATGCATATTCGTATATACATATGTATATAAATATATATATACATGATACTTTATTATTATTATTTTTTAAAAAAAACTTATCTACTGTTGTTTGTTGATCACATTTATGGTTCTAATATTATTCTGGTTGGTTGAGTGTGTTGTTTCGTGTTTGTTATTTGTTATTAATTAATTTCGTGTTTGCCTCACTATTAGAGAGACCACAAACTAATAGAATTAATTAAATGTATGTATGTAGCAATATATGAAGATACTTATCTATATCAATACAACAAGAAGAGGGTCATCTTCTCTGCTCCTAATGTTTCTTTTAAATATTATTCATTTCACAATTGTTGAGTTATTTTTATTACATATTTTGTTTTGCATGTTTTAACATTCATAGATATATATTATAAATAGAAAAAAACAACAGCCCTTTTGATTTTTAATTCTCTGTTTGTATGTTTTTATCTGCTTTTTAGTACTACACAGAAAATTAAATGAAAAGTGCAAAACGAGAGTTTGGCAAACAAGACACACAATTAAATTAAATTCATAATTTACCCTACATATATGCAAGATAAACTATGTATATCATAATACATATGTTTTTACAATACAATCCAAATAATTGTGTAAAATTGTAATACTTTAAGTTTGAATATGATTCTATTTCTTTATGTGTGTGAGTTTACAAAATTATAATAACAATTATTATGTTCAGTTAACAACAATTAACAACTGCTCAAGATATATTATGTTTGTTTTTTTTGCTTTGCAATTGAAATGTTCGAATTTAATTCCATACATGGATTATGAGGTTAAAAGGAAGAGAACGACAGGACAGAAGGTGGAGAGAGATAGTAATTTTATGTACATATCTCTATAATGTATAATAATTAAATGTAACAAAATTTTTTTTTATAGTGTGTGTGTGTTTTATTATTTAGAATTACAAAAAAATTATCAACATTTATTATAATAATTCGAGATCGTTGTTTTATTTGTTAAAGTTGTTGAAGTTTTTTTTTTTTTTTAATACCAATTGGAAGGTAAATAGAAAAATGTTCCCGGAACAAATTTAAAAGACTACAATCTAAAGACAGGAAAATAGAAAGCGAAACAAAAATCGAGTGGAGAATTTTGAATTTTGAAAATTACTTCCAAAATTAACTTATCCGATCAAAAATAAAATTTTTTTTAAGAAAAATAAAAAAAACCGTAATTTTTCAAAACAACTCAACTTAATTAGGTCTGAGCAAAAAACAGAGCAGAGAATAGCAACACAACGCATCGCAACGCAACGCATCGAAACGCAACGCAACACATCGCAATGCAACGCAACCCAAAATTCAGTTGCTTGCATTGTTATTACTGCTGCCTGCTGTTGCTGTTTGTTCACTCGATTTTTTTCCTCACACGCATTCGTTAGTTGTGGTGCATGAAGTGGTCAACTAAAACTTGCAAGACAACTACACACAACTTCACCAACTATACAAATAATTTAAATGATTAATTAAAAATAAAAACAATTAAAAAAAATTTATTAAATTACTATAATTATAACACAGATGACTTTTTCTTTCATTTATCTCTTAAATATTTTATCGGAAATTTTCACAAAAACAGAAAATTTCTCATTATCAATTTTTGTTTGTTATTTTG
Source organism: Nephrocerus scutellatus (assembly GCA_947095585.1). NCBI lineage: Eukaryota > Metazoa > Arthropoda > Insecta > Diptera > Pipunculidae > Nephrocerus > Nephrocerus scutellatus. Next base: position 75,047,164 of record OX352765.1, on the reverse strand, counting down.
TTTTTTGTATTATTTATCATTTTTAATAATAATAATATATGTATGTATTAATAATAGTAGTAGTAGAATTAGTAATATTATTAACACAGTGGAACTTGGTTGTATCTTCCAAGACTTTTCACAAGTCCTTTCGTCGTTAACATTATCGTCGCCAACATCTTCGGCGAAATTGAGATCTGAGATTTTTGTTTCAATCAAATAATAAAAAAAAAGCAATTAATGTTTGCTAAAGAAACGTCAAATAAATTTTTTGAGAGTAATTTCGATTTATTTCTGCCGAACAAACTCGATATTTCAGTCATGAAAATATCTCATTTCAAATTTGAAGTTCGATTGCTTGCGAAAACCATTTAAAGTATAAAGTTATAGCAATGAAAGCAAAGGTACTCCAAACGTTTTTCTTTTTGAAACCAAGTACAAATTTTTTCCAAGTGTTGAGCGAGTTTCGAAATTGTCGTGAAGACAAAAAAAAACTTATAAGCTGACATTGTTCAATAGTAAAAAGAGCAATGAATTCGAAGTTCGAATTGCTTGCAGTCATCGCAATGACATGCTAAGACCGAAAAGCATAAAGTTATATCAATGAAAGCAAATGTACTCGAAACGTTTCTGTTTTTGAAACCAAGTACAAACTTTTCCAAGTGCTGAACGAGATTAGAAACTATTGTGAATACAAAAAAAGGACTTAGAACCGAAGCTGACATTGTTCGAAAGTATAAAGAGCAATGAGCAGAACTGCTGACAAATTCAAACTCAATGCACAAAAAAGCACTCAAACTCAATGCAGAACTCATGAGCAGTTCAGCATCATGGGAGCATAAAATGACATGAAACGAAGTCACGACAGTAAACAGTAAATTGAAGTTTTTCACTTTAACTTTGAATATTAAATTAAAATCAAATTTAAAATTAAAATTAAATTTAGAATAAAAATCACCACGAATACTGGCTTATCCTTAATTTTGTTTTGTTCCTTTAGAAGTCTTTATAGCCCAGTTCCACTGTATTAATAATTGTACTCGTTTTGGTCGTTCGTGGGGTCTCTATCGCGTATCGCGTCGATCGATCGAACATGAATAATGTGACGGTGAACTGAGGTGGGAGGAGGCAGAGCAGGGTTAATCTGCTTTGTTGATATCTTTGCCACTATCAAAGCGGCAACAACAACAACAACAACCGAAAGACAGAATAACCCACACACATTAATAATGTTGGGAGGTTTTAATTTTTAGAAGCAAATTTGCTTTTCTGATATAAAAAAAATTGATTAAAATTTTTGATAAAGATGGAGTTGTCTTAGGGTTAAGTGGAGTGTGAGAAAACTTAATAAATATGGGGGGGTGGGGTAGCCAAATCTTACAACTTATTTTACTTACAATAATTTATATATACGTACACATATGACGTAAGCTATGTGTGTGTGGTTGTTATTTGTGTAATTTAAAAAAGTACATTATTTGTTGTTCTTTCTGTTTTGTGTTTAGTATATTATTAATATCACATCACCTTTGTTTGTTTTTGTTTTTTGTGTTTTTTTTTTTGCTGTTTGCTTCTGTTTTTCTGATGATAATACTTAATTAAAAAAATTAAGAATTTCTGTGTTTTTAATCAATCTTAACTATTAGTCCTCACTGGTCGTCCTTCGGATGTGTGTATGTGTGTGTGTGTGTATGTGTATAATGTGTAATGATGCGTCTCCACTGCTTTATCTTGTTTGAAACAATCTGCCCGCATGCATCAGCAGGGAACGGAAGAAAGGTGGTCCGGTTGTGTAGGAGTCGGTCGGTCGGTCGGTTTAATCCAATCATTTATTATTACTGTTTTTTGCTGTTGTTGTTGTTGTTATTTCAATGATAACATGCCTCTAAGTGGCCTTGATGTGGTTGTTGGTTGTTTTATTGGGGGGCCAAGTGTATTATGTATTACTTAAATCTCAGATGATTCTATTTTTAAATTATTAATATGCATTTTTATTTTATTATTGTTAGGATTTGCTGCCATTTTGGTCTGGATTGCATTAGCTTGTTTTGTTGTTCTAGTAGTTCTCACCCCGTTTGATTTGCTTGCTAACACATTACGAAGGGTGGTTTGTTGGGTTGTTGTTTTTTTTTGTAGGTGGTAGTGGTAATAGTAGTAGTGGTGGTGGTGGTAGTGGTGATGTTTGCTTCCATTTGCAGAATCAATTTTTCTTTTTTTAAACTGTTTGTTTAATGATTGATTACGAAATTTGTTATGTTTATGTTGTTGTTGTTATTTACTTATTTAAGATAAGAAATATTCGGAGGGATTTAAAAAAATATTCTTCATCTACGCTCTTCGCAGTACACACTTTACGTTTGTTTTGTTGTCCCATGTTTAAGTGTTTCGCACAGATTGTTGCTGCCAGTTTTAGTTTTTGCACAGTTCTTTTGTTTGTTTACTCAGACGAACTATGGTACAATTTGTTTTTGGTTAATGAGAAATCAGGGCTGATTAAAATTGTATTGCTTCTAGTAAGATTTCTACAAGAAGAAGAAGGAAAAGATTTTTTGATTAGAAAAGAAATTACATTTTTTTATATTAAAAAAAAGATATTTATATTTATAATTTAATTAGAATAATTGCGCTTGTAAATTAATTTTTAATTTCTTTATTGCAACACGAATAATGTGAAATACATTAAAACGCCGGTTGGCAACACCACAGACAGCGTAACATGATATATGTACACTATTTACGCAAAGACTCCACGATCAGACATAATTGAATGGATTGTAAAGTTCTCATTCAGGGGGGAAATGATTAATTTTTTAATTTATGTTTTGTCCAAAGCAATTACAAGTAAAACAAACAAACAAACAACAAAAAAGGAAAACACAACAACAACTTACTTAATAAACTGCGGCAACAATGACGTCCAACCACTCTTATCGTGTTTCAGCGTTAAATACAATTCAAATGTTGACACCGTATTGGGATCGATTTTCAATGAAGCAATTCGCCTGGAAAATACAATAATAATAAAAAAACAATTAATTTATTAGTAGATTATTGGTGGCGAGCGGGTGGGGAGCGGAGCAAAGTACAATTCAGTTCATAGTTTAATTTATTACCAACAAATAACTCACCTAGTATTGCTTGGCTCATCCTCGAATTCAATGTAAATTGTGCAACCTCGAATGCCGCAGGGTTCCTTCTCGGAGACTTTAATTATTTCGGCCGCTATCCTTGGTGTAAGGTCCCATGGTAATGAGACTTCGGTGCATGCCAAATGACGACTTTTGGCCGCACGCAGTTCGCTCTGCAAACGCATTGATAGCTCATTTACCGCTGCAGCGTCGATATCAATATCGCCACTGCCGCCGCCGCCGCCACTGGCAATGATTCCACCGCAACATATCAAATTGCTGTTGTAGCGACTGATATTATAGTGACCGGAGGCGGCAGCTACATTATCGGCATTGGTCACGGTTGCAGTATCGCTATCGCCAGATGCTAATGATGACGATCTCGGCAATGATGATGATGTTTGTGGTGGGACGACTGCTGTTGCTGCTCCTACTCCTGCTGCTGCAGCTACTGCTGGCATTGCCTGATGATGATGATAATGGTGGTAATACTGTTGCTGTTGATGTTGATTTTGTTGATGTGTGGCATGCGGACCATGGTAGTGTCCACCATCGACTGTTGATGATGAACCACCATCAACAATATCGATGCCGCCCTGGATGTTATTTTTTATTGCCGCCGTATTGCTATTAATATTGCTGTAATGTGTATTGCTGTGGTGATGGCGATTGTTTTCATGATAACTATGATGATGGTGGTGGTGGTGTTGTTGACGGTGGTGAGATGGTAGCGGTGGTGTTAACGGACTGGTCCAGTCTGCAAAGAAACAAAATAAAAAAAAATTAATAATCTGTTGGCAGCACGCATGTGGCTCCAGCCAATGCATGGTCGCGCGTTTAATCGCATTAATGGCGCGTACAATACTAAAATAGCTCGATTAGCAAAGTGAATTATCGATTAAAACAAACACAGTGAGAGAGAGGATATCATGATAGGAGTTGGTTCACCTCCTAACTATTTACAAGCAATCATAGTCATTTCCAATGCATATGACTGATAAACAGAATTGCGTTACGATCACTGGCTGCCGTGCAGAGGAGGCTTGGTGCCTGCTATCGTCAATGCAAACAACTAACAAGCGAATAAATATAATCTGCTAAGTAATCAAGTTAAACATGGCATATTCATGAATAATTCATTGCACCTATTTTCTATTGTCTACCGGGGTCTTTTGTCGCTATTTCGTTGAATTTGTTAGATATCTCTCTATCTGTACAAATCATAACGAGGCACAAAAAAATAATAGTTGACTTAGGACCACATGTGACTATGCCAGCCAGAGCTATCCAGCGAGCCAACATTAATAGCTAGATATAAAAAAATGCATATCTATCTCACACGCACAGTGCACAGTGCAAATAGAAACCTTCCAGTATCTAGATAGTTTCTCAATAGTGTGGTGAAATCTATATGACACCACACACGACAGCACAGCAACAAGAGCTCCACTTGGCAACAGCAGAAATTTACAATAATAAAAAAAGCAACCCAACAACTTTTGTACATATTCGACAGTTCACAATTATTGGTAGTTCAGCGAAAAAGAGAAGTGAAAATTTGTTATAAAAAAGGAGAAAACTTAAAACATGAAAAAAAAGAGATATATTTTAAAATTAAAAAAAGAGAACTTAAAAAAAAAACAGAGAAAACTTAAAAAAAAAGAGAACAACTATAAAAGTAAAAAAACGTTAAAAATAAAGAAAGAGTCTAATTTAAAAGAGAAATTTGCGGAATTACTATTATAAAAGAGAAAGCAGCTGATCAATAACATGTTGTAAACGGAGAGAGCAGGGTAATTCTAATAGCAAACTCCTCTCTAATACCTGTTATTCTCAATATTTGAATATATTCTCAATTATAAGAAAATTACACTGCCTCCTGGACAAAGACAGAAAAGAGTTATTTCGTTCAAGTGCAATGCTTACTTATTATATTATATATCATATAATGACATAAAAAAAAGAGAAGAAACTCAGCTGGAAATCAGCCGTTCGTAGCTTTTTTTGTCGATTTTAATTTCGCCTCGTTATTGTGTCACCCGACATTTTCCAACTTTTGAATAATTTTTAACATTATTTTAAATTCTAGAGAAACGAATGAATTGCAACCGGCCAAAAAAAAGAAAGGATTCGATTTTGCAAAGAAACAAGATAACTAATCAGCCGTAATTACGGTTTCGGACTGAAAAGTTTTTTTTACTCTTTTTTTGAGAAAAACAAAAATTAAATTTAAAATTTATACCAAAAACCGGATTTTTATTTGTACAAGAGTGAGCGTGTTAACACAGCCAAGATGATGGTGGGGAAAAAGATTGTTCCGTACACGCGACGAGATGAGGATGATGCAATTACCAAACACAATTATACAACTCGCAAACGAATTATTTCACAAAAATCATCGTTCGTTGCTTTTGCTGCTTTTGATTTCATCATTTTTGAGCAGCAAATACTAAGGAAGCTTTCACAATGGAAAAACTTACGGCTCTGTCAAACAGAACACGGCGCGCTGGCAAATTATTCTGCCTTTGACGTTTGACGAAGTCTTTAATTCTTTGACTTACAAGCAAGATTTTATGGAATTACAACATAACGAGCAAATATTTTTTTTTGTCAAAACCAAAATCCATACAATCTTGTAAAGTATTAATTAAGTATTAAGTTTTTTCAGTGTGATGATAGCACGCTAACTCATTTACTTGTACTTTACTGCTGTCGGCGCAGTCGTCTTCAGTTCCATGATCTTTTGATTAAACAGTAATTAATTCTATATTTTACTTGATTTTGAATTTAATATTTTTTCTTTCAAAAATGTACAAATTCGTTTTGGTTAATAACTTCCAGCGTTTTAAATCGATACATTTTTACTTTTTTTACATAGTAAAAGGAAGTATAGTGTAATCGTGAAAAATTTTGAACTCGGGATTTTTACTGATTCTCCCGAGATATCTTCTGAGTCAGAAAAACCGAAAAAAATCCTGTCTGTCTTTCTGGGTCCACTCTACAGCCCAGACGGCTGAACTTATGGGGAAAAAAATCATATTTAAGCTTTTTACATAAATTGTAGTTGATTTTGACGGAAATCTGACAACCGGAAGTGACAGTTACTTGGAGAGTTTTTCGAATTTTTGCAAATAACTCAGAAAGTATAGCACTTAGGAGAAATCTGTTAAGTGCAAAAGAAATTTAAACAAAAAATTAATAAAACAAATAAAAAAAATTTAATTTACATTTACTGAAGATTCCGTTCCTGTCCGTAAAAGAAAGTCGTGTTGTGCCCACACCAAAATACATAAATTTTTAGAAAATAAATAAATAAATAAAATTTAAATGTCTTTTTTTCTTGTTTTTTAACAAGGGTTTTCAGAAATTGAAAATAATTTTTAATTTTATTTATAATGCAAAATGCAAATTTCAAGCAAAATTTAAAATTTTTATCAAGTGATGTTTCTAAGAAAAAATTCGGCCCAAATGGTATCTACAATAATATAGCCAAAATTTAACAAAAAAAAAGTCGACCTATCTTTAAATCTCTTTTAAAAAAATTCAGCCTTCGAATGTTTCAATGGTTTCCAGAAATTGAGAACAATTTTTACTTTTATTAATAATGCAAAATTAAATATGTAAATTCAAACAAAATTAAAAAATTTTATCAAGTGATGTTTTTGGAAATTCTAAGACAAAATTATATCCAAATAATATAGCAAAAAATTAACAAATAAAAAAGTGGACCTATTTTAAAAAATTTTTTTTTAAATAAATCAGTCTTCGAATGTTACGAAGCGGAATAAAAAAAGGGGTTAATCTGTGAAATCTTGCCCGAGCTTAACACCCCTATTACGATTAGCGAGTCGAACGTTCGACTAAGTCACTTAAAATTTTCATTCATAAAAGAAAATTTGTTGAAAAAGTACAAATGTTTTATAAAGCAAATTAAGAACGATTAGAAGAAATCTGCAAATTTTTATTCCTTAGTCGAACGTTCGACTCGCTAACCATAATGTGGGTGTTTATAGATAATTTAACGATTATTAGGCTAACAATACAATGTAAAAATAACTGCCGTTGTTATTATTATTATTTATTACCCAGTTAACAATGTAATAAATTTTAAAATTAAAACGAATATTAAATTTTTCTTTTAAAAAACGTAAATGCAAAAAAAAAAATGGCCGATATGCTTGGTAAAAGAGAGGACAAACAAAAATTAATTTAATTACAAAAAAAAAGACATTTTAAAGTTTACTGGATAACAAAAGTAGTTATAGATAGTATTTTAACATCACAATATGTTCTTATAATAAATAAAAAGCAAACTTTCAGGGCCTTTATCAAAAGAAATCCAAGTCATTCAGGGAGTTCTCCCATCACAATTAGTTTAAATATATAAAAAAAAATCTAATCTCGAAAATATTTTCCGCCAGCATAAATGTATAAAATAATAAGTAAGTTAATTTGTGATAAGATTACATCAGGAGAAGCCAGGATCAGATGCCGGTTGTATAGTCAACAAATATATTGGCGATTAAAATTCCATCACTTTGTAAAGTTGCTCTCACAATGGAAACACAATACTTACAAGACTATGGATTTCCAACATAACGAGCAAACAATTTTTTTTAAAGAAAATCCTTACAATCTTGAAAGTCTTAATATTTCCGCTGCCAGAGCACGTTAATAAAAATTTTGTGAGAATGGCATATAAAAATTAAATTTTTTAAAAATGAACCTTTCTTCAAATTTGTAAAAATAAAATTTTTTAAAAATTATCCTTTCTTCAAATTTGTCAGTTGTCAGACTTGATATCGAAATTGCAAGTTGGGAGCAAAATGAAAAATTATTTCATTTCTTTCGATTTATTTCTTTGCACAGAATAAAATTTTAAGACGAATGGTCTTATTTCCTTAAAGAAAGAAGAACTTTTGATTGATACACGCCAACATAATTTGCAATTTTGCCACAAAAAAAAAACAAAATGCAAGGAGCAAAAAGCCGGCGGCACTTTACATTTTCGCAAAAAAAAAAAAAAATAAATTAAATAAATAAAATTGCAACTTTTCTTACCTTTCACTTTGGTCGACCCTATAACCCCAAATTGTCCTTGGAATTGATTTTGTACAGAAAGCACTTCCATTTTCATAAGTAATTCTTCAAATACTTCGTCAATTTTGACAACTTTCGCTGTTTCTTCAGTGTGTACGACGACGTCTACGGCGTCTTGAATGATTGCGGCGGTTATTATTGTTTTTACAGGATATTTATCCGCAATTGTTGAATATTGCTTGGTTGAGTGGTTATTCTTATTTCTTTATAATTATAATGTATTGTATAGCATAGAGATACTAGTAGAAATGCACTTGTCAGACGAATGAATGAATGATTTATTTCAATCACTTTTATCACAAAATTTTATCTTCTTCTCTACGCACACTAATTTGAACATTTACTTCATTACATACATATATATGTATATATATATATATATTTATATTATTTGATTTTTTCTCCTCTTTGTAATTTGTTATATGTATTTACAAATATAATTGATAATTTGTTACAGATTTTTCTTTACATCAACTACTAATTTGATATCCTAGTGGGTTGATTGGTTGTGGGGTTGCATGGTAACTCTAATTTTTTATAATTATTAAATTCTTTACACATTTGCGCTTTTTTTTAAAAAAAAAAAAAACAGAGTTCGAAACTTCGATTGGACGACACACGACGAATCGACGATTCAGGATGATCACACGTAATTATTATAATAAATTCTTAATTTATTTCTCTAAAGCGACAATTTTTTTCCCTTCTATTCCGCTTTTATTTTGTATATTATTATGTTCACAGCACTTGGAATATCACTTTTGTCCTTTCTGATTTGATTTTCCTGTGTAGTTTCTCGAATTTCACCGGTCTTCAGACGAAAACGAAGCGCGAAGAAGTTGAGTTGTTTACTCGTCGACGAATGTAATTGAAATGAATGAACGAGAAAAATGACGACGACGACGACGACACAAGAGAAATTCGCAGGACTTCGTACAATATAAACGACGATTTTTATTTTTTTGAAGTAAAGATTTGTCCGCTCTCTGATATTCGTTTAAGTGTTGCCGGGACATACATAAGTTTTGATTGATTTTGCAAGAAATTTTGACAATAATTTATTACAGATAAATAGAAAAATGGCTTTTCAAAATTTCAATTTCAACAAAGTTCTAATTTTTCTCTCTGAGTTGCTTCGGCGGCTGCTGAGTAGTGAGTGACTAAAAATAGATTTTTGTAACAAATTTTGTTTTTTCCGCTGCGCGCTGATGTCTCTGAATAAGTAGTGCTGTTCAAGTTTCCTGTTCTTGTCTTGCGCGGCACAAAACCCTACGAACGAATACCAGCAGTGTTGCAAAGCTACTATCCCGGCCGGCTCTGTGCGGAGCGCTTTTATAGGTTTCTTTTGCACACCACTATATATATATACTCGCAAGCATTTATATTGTAGGTAAATAGGCTTTTGCTGAAGAATCAAGAGCCAAACGAACGAGAACGTTAATATACAAGTTGAGAGCAAGCGCTTGCTATTGAGTAGTAAATAATATGCATGATTCGTTGGAACCATATGATTTGAGTTTGAGAGCTTGTGTAGATGAAAACTAGAAAGACTCTAGAGACAATTGGCATTAAAATCATATGGTAGAGGGTAAAAAGAGATAAGACTTTTATTATTTGCGTATACAGCTCTCTTAAAATCAGCTGTAACACTCTCGGTTACAGTTGGTTGAATTACTCTCCAATCACATATGTATAATTACATACCATATTGCTTTTTGCATTTGTTCAAAGAGTGGCAATGGAAGCAATACAGTGCTGAACTGGATGTGTGTTGAAATTTGGGAACAAAGAAACTATTAATTTCGATTGGGAAAATACAATAAAAAAAGAAAGAAATCTTCATCAACGACGACGACTCGGCTGTGTTTACAACACACGCTTTCTCCTTTCCGCTTTAGATAAAAAGAAATAAAGAGAATTATGACAAGAGCGTATTTCGCTCGGCGTACGTGACTTCACGCGAGTATATGTATATAATTTGTCTTTAGATATCATGGCATTGTATTGGGATTATATGGGACACTGCATGGTCAACGCAAGGGACAAAAAGCAACAACTACCGAGCACCTACCTGGCCATTGTGCCTAGCTACTCTTCTAGTGAAGCAATTATAAGGTAATGAAATTCATAATTTTCTCTGCTCCTGCCCCTGCCCCTGCCAAAACAGAAAAAAAACCGCGTTTTGTGTTTGCTTTCACGTTTGCACACAGCACATTGCGTTGATTTTGGTAGGCACCAGCTTCTAATAACCAAACATGAAAAGCTTAGTTAGTAGTAAGGTAGGTTAGCTCTATTCCAACGAATTGCAGCAGCACCTAAGGTAGGGTGATATGGCACACAAAAACTTTATAATAATAAATCGTCCCCTGACAAGGAAAAAACAGATCAATGACAAAAAATCGAACTTGAAATGGTTGTAAATAATACTCAAATGTATGATGCATCCATACATAGTTACATATAGATACGTATACTAAGGCGATCACCGGCAAAATGTCTCATCTTAAGTTAAATTGGTTCCAATCCATTATTTTAACTTATTTTGCTCTGAATGTACCTACGAAGGCTTAGAAAATTATCACTACATCAGCAACAACGACAGTATGCAAATATATATAATGATAAATACATATACACATATGTAATACGTTCAGATACTCGAACTCAATCCACATTTATATGCAAATAGTAGTTGCTCTTAATTACAATGTTCGCAACAAGAAAAAACTGAAACCCAATCGAAGAAGATAATAATGGGAAAAAAATTATTGTATTATTTATTTAAATCTTATTGTTCTAGCTAATGGAATTATATATATGCTGCAGGTATATCACTAAGAGTCCTGGAGAAAATTTTGCTTTGTGCTCCTAATTTCATCTCTTTAGTAATACTATACTACTAAGCTTACAGCGACAGCGATACACACCAATCAGATGCACACTTATAAACCACACGCCCGCCCAACCACTGGAATCGCGAATCTGTGGACGCTGCAACGACGCAGCTCATCAAACAAACCCACTAACACTTGTACAGAATAGAAAGCTGAGGTTGAGATATAAGGCTTTAGGAAGGCAATCTGGAAGCTGATTTAATAAAAATATTAAATATAATATAAATACATAAAGGTGTATATATGGATTTTGTTGTACTGCATTCATTTATTTATGAAATCAGCGATCCTTATTAGAGTTCTAATATACTTCCAGCGCCAAAATTATATGCCTACAGACAATTGGGAAAGAAATTTCACCTATCTCTTTGCCACAGAAATTGGTATCAAACGCAATGATCATATGCATCGGCGAACGTTGCCAGGTACGCGCATACGATTTTGATTATTTATAAAATTTCGCTGGGAAACTGGACGTATGCTAGTTTCGTAATTGTACTTTTATCACTTTATCGCATAGGACCATAAATTCGTAATTGTTTGTTTTTTTAATAATTTAAAAAAACGTTACAACGTTTGTTTAAAAGCGTCCGCGTTATTAGGAAATATACACAGCTTTGCACATATTGTAAAGACAAAAAAAAAGCCAATAAAAATTAAAAATTTTCTTGTAAACTCACTAATCGATGATACACATGTGTATAAAATTTGGAGAAAATCGGGTACATTTTCAAAAAATTTTAATGGGAGCCCCGAGGCCCGAACACTTTTTAATTTTTACAAAAAGTCTTGCCATCGCAGATACACACGTTCATAAAATTTGTAGAAAATCGGGTACATTTTTAAAAAATATGTCTGGAACATATATACACATGTGGGCACGTGAAGTTAATATAACATCATCATATTTGGCTCTACAACCGGTGTCATCCAGTTTGGCATCCCTACACTCAGGGCGTCCTGGTCTACGCCATACTTCCAGCGTAGAATTGGCCGACCTCGCTGTCGTGTTCCATAAATCCTACCACAAAGGACTTTCCGAGCAGAATCATCTTCGCTCATGCAAGCTAGGTGTCCTGCCCACCGGAGCCTACCGAGTTTAATCTCCTCTTTACGATGTCGACATCGCGGTAAAACTCGTAGATTTGGTATGACCATTGACTTATATACCAGCAGCTTGGATGTTATGGTTAAGTTCCTGAATTTGAAGAGTCTTGACAGACTAAAGTAGGCTTTGTTGGCTTTACGCAACCGTGCGCGTATTTCTGGTTCCATGCTGTTATCGGCTGCTACAGTTGACCCGAGATAGTTAAAGGATTCCACTACTTCAAATTCGCGCTCCACTATTTGAATTGAGAGACTAACGTTGGATCTTCTACTCGCAGACGTGACCACCATGTACTTTGTTTTGCTCTCATTTATGTGCAGCCACAGATTTCGTCCCGCCTGCTCGATCTGGATGAAAGCTTCCTGTACAGCTCTTGGGTCTATACTGTTCTAGTTCACGGACGAGATTCTTCTCCCAGGCTGCTTTTTTTCGCCGGTAAACTGTTTTTTTTTTTCATATCTTTTGAGCTTTTTATATTCATCTTCGGGTGCCCTCGTTCTATGAGATTGTTGCATTGCTCGGTACGCAAGATTCTTACGATCAGTCGCTAGCTTACATTCGTCATTTAACCAGTTATTCCGATCTCTACGACTACTGCCTAAGATGGAGTCAGCAGTACTAATGACAGTATTCTTAAGGCGTGTCCATTTCTTTTCTACGCCCGGCATCTCAGCCTCAGAACTCACTCTCCCTGCATTTAGGGCGAGTCATGCTACGTCATGTTATTTTAGATAAGTAATTTACCATTGTTTCTTTATCCATTGCTAGAATAATAATAAAAATAATAAACAAATTTTAGTTATCTGGCAACATTGTAATATCACTGCACATCTTGTTCTGGCAAAGTGAACTCAGCTATAATAGGCATAGTGTTGAAGTCCCTGCAAATTACCTACATATATATTTATATTTAACAAATAATAATAAAATCATGAAAATTTATCCACTACTTCAACACCAGCTGTAGCCAGTTCACATCAATTTGAAAGAGAAATAATTGCAAGCAGGGGAAATTCACAGCATTATGCTTGCTGAAGAGAAATTACCAGTTTCCACTTTTTATGAAAGGGGCACAGAGAGAGAACATCTGATTTCGGTTTTGTCCTTACGTTGCTTCTTTTAGATATATTCCTGAAATAATATAATAAATACATATAAATTGCTTAGCCAAGATGGTTATATATTTTGTATATAACGCGAATATATAAATATTTACTCGCATGCAAAGAACTCGGAAGATGCATTACAAGAGAGTACAGCTGTACAGCTTGAAATCGATGTCACTAATCGTCTGCTACAAGGGGTTGATGAAAAAAATCTCTCTGTGAAAAATCAGTTTCTTTATTTACTCTGTCGATTCTGGTCGGGCGGCCGGTGGTACGCTTCGGTGTTTTTTAGTTCGGTTCGTCCGTTCGGTATTGTTTTGCCTGTTCAGTTGGTTGGTTTTATCAACTGCTTCGGTTTTGCTGCGAGCGAGAGCACAACACTTTTTTTTTTGCACCATACGCCCTGTACATTACAGCATTTATCTCCTACTCCTCTTTCGTGATTGAATTGCAGCTAGGTGCTACTGTGTACTGTTGCTGGGACAACTTGTGTTCAGCTACCGCTGCCGCCATTGCCGTTTGCTGCAGAGGAGAATTCAAATTCAACCTGAAAATCCCTTCTCTTCGTCCGTCGAACTAGACAAACATTCGGCCAGTTCTAATTTTTCCGTCAGCAATTTTCCTTCGTTCGCAAACCTCAAAAACTACTAAAGTTAATTTTTTTTCTCGCTCGATTCCCATTGAATTAACCCAAGTACCCAAGAAGTAACTAACAAACAAACAAAGAAAAAATCAAAGCAAATCGACAAAAAATTGTAATAAGTTGAATATATGAACAGAAAAACACACATACATATGCATACATATTTAAGAAGTTATGCCGATGATTGGAGTTGATTTGTTGTGCGTTTGCACGTACTTATTGCTATACTTTGTATGATATGTATGATATGTTTGCCGAGTTTATTATTTTTTATTTAAATGGAAAATTAACGAATGCAAATGTGAATTAGATTTGAATTTTAAATTGAAGCAGAATTAGACGTTCCCGCTGATAGTGAGAGCGAGTGAGGTTTCTATATTTAGTGTCACAGCCACAGGCGTGTAGTTGTTAGCTGCTAGGGTATAACAATTGACGGCGATGGTCATCATGATAATAATCGCAATGAGAATAATAACGGCACACAGGCCAGTACGGTTATTAATTGACCAATTAAAAGGAAACATCGTTTTTGATAACAACAATAACCGATTACAGCAACTTTCGCAAGTGCATTTATGTTTAGTTTGGCTCTGGTTTTTATTGTTTTGTTATCATTGAAGGCATATGTTAATATGTATTTGGAAAATGTCATGGGATGAGCGAGCGGTACTCGAGAAATGATTTTCGTGTTGGCTCTCGGCTTTCGCATAATCTTCCGTTCCAATTGCAGTTTTAGAATTGCACTATGTCGTTTATTTGACACTGAATAGTTGAGTTTTTAAATTCATAATGTTATCATTGCGTCGGCCGGCGTGTCGGTGGCAGGCAGGCAGGCAGGTTTTTTTTTTTTTTTTTTTGACAAGTGAATTTGCCACAGTCAGTATTAATGACAGAAAACCTGTCTGCCGATCTCCAGATTTTTTAATTTAAAGAGAATATGCGCCCCGTCATAAAAACCAAAGTACCAAAGTGCACGACATCCGATTAGCACCCACATAGCAGCATACGAGCCCTGTAAATTAAGTTGAAAAATTACAACCATTAATGTCTAGAGTTCACATTGGCGACAAGAATCAGCAAATCAAGTAAAACGTTTGAAATGAATTTTTTGCCAATGGAAGTTTATAACATTATACGCAAAAAGAACGGTAGTAACTCTAACTAACATTTTAACAGAATTTTAAAAAAAAACTGTTGTAGATTGATTTGTAGGCTGTCAAGTCCTTTTTTTTTTTTTTTTTTTTTTTCAAAAAACCAATCTACGGCAGATCGGATTTCCCCTCTAAATGATCTTGATATTTTGGGAGACTTACCCCTATTTATTTGCATTAACTGCAACCACAACACATGCAACAAAACTATGTAAACAATAGATTCTCGGCTTTCGTGTTAATTTTTTCGAGGAAAAATCTGAGCTCGAGCGCAGATTTCTAAAACAAAACTAAAAAATACGCCATTAATATGAAAAATCTACTTTTGTCCGGATATTTGATTAGATCCCCCACTTGAAAATGCCGAATAACATAAGAAAATGGGCAGAGAATAACCCAAAACTATTTTTTTGATTTTAATTCCATAAATTTATATCTTATTTATAAAAGAATTAATAATGTGTTAACTATGACCTGGTACATCCTGTTGGGTAAGGAAGACGACATATAATTAATTTATATAATCAAGTGAAATAGTCTCCGAGGCACTTTTTATTCCTTTAATGAGTTCCGATTCATTTGGATATTGCCTTCCAGACTCGTATACTTTGGGTGCTAACCATCCCCAAACATTTTCTATAATGTTAAGGTCGGGCGAGTATGGCGACCAGGACACTTTTTTGGAGCTCAATCCAAGACTTTACGAGCTTCGAGGAATGGATAGGGGCGTTACCCTGCTGCAATATCCATTCCAAGGGCCGAAAAATATCCTTGATTGGAGGGAAAGCCGTTTTTAATACACCATTGTATGCTGTAACATTCTGTCTGTCTGTCTAGTCGATCTAAAGCATGCTCTTCCTTTCGAAGATCTGAAAGTAGTAAGCATAGCCATCGGGAACCTCCAAATTAAAGTTTTTTTCGTCTGAAAAGACTACATACTGTAGCCTATAAACAACCTCCGCCTTCCAATAATATACATTGAAAATTTTTTAAATTTAAAATTCATATCCGCAATGGCCAAAATAAAATAAATACGAGTATGTATCCAGTCATTTTGAAAAACAATTCAATCACATATACCTATACCGACTTTAATATACGTTTTTTTAATAAGGACATAACATAAACTTTTACAGAGCCCAATGTGAGAAGTTTCGGCATTTTAAATGAGTTCTTCAGTTAATTTAATCTTGTAAGCCTTAAAGCTAATATATTTACGCAAAATTCGCCACAATATGTGCACTAGAGATTCCCAATTCCTCTGTGAACGGCGAGGAATTGAATGATTTGGCTAATTTTGAACTGAAAGCACTTCGTCTGCGATATTTGCGTTGTATTACTGGCATAGGAATATTCAACATTCAATAGTAAATATGTTGACTCGAATTTATCCACTATAGCAAGAACACAGTCTGTCTGGTGTGTCGATTATTACGACCGAAATTTGCAGTAAGCGCTGTAAGGTAGTAATTTTTAGTAATTTCCAAACGTTGCTCGTTCGTGAGCTTCACCATGATAAAAACAATAACTTTAACTGACGTTTTCACATTGGCAAATGATAAAAAAAGGTTTAGAGTGCGATTGTATTAAAATACAAAATTGTTATGTCCCTATTGAAAAAGCCTTTACATCTGCAAAAATTAACTGTTTGGATTTTATTTTGGAGGCATCACATTTATTTTTAAACAAAACTAATAAATCCGTTACGGTTAATGAAAACCGCTACCGTGATATGCTGATTGGTTTTTTGTGGGATAAATTGGTTTCAGCAGGGTGGCGCCACATGTCACAGAGTTCAGTCAAAGCGTTATTTTCAGAAATGATCATATCACCAGACCGTCGTTTATGCGATTTAACGGCTTTAGGTTTTTTTCTTTTGGGCTATGTCAAGTCAATGTTCTATTCCAATAAGTCACAGACTTTACAAGCTCAGAGCTATAATACTTAACGCGAAATTGCTGGAATATACGAGAATTTATGCAAAAAAATCTTTTCCATGGAGGACACTTGAATGATGTTGTGTTCATTAAAAAGAAAAAATGCATTTCCCTTAATAGAAAATCATGTATAAATTAAAACTAAAACGTGTTGCCATTTTGCCACGTTCAGTTAAAAGAGTTTCTGAATGCTAACTTTAATTATAGTTGTTACAGTTCTTGTTAACAAAACATAATCAAATATAAATATAGTATATAGCATAACGAGCTAGGAAAGTGGACGTTATCTTGCTGAGTTAGAAGCTCTACCGAGCATTCGATAGGCATTTTTCAACGAGTAATGTACGCTATTTTTCACACGACCAAATTAATTTTTCTGCTAAATGGCTCATGCGCAATGCAAAACTACCGTGGGAATGTGTGTTCGCTGAGACTGCAATAAATAACAATAGTAATTCCTATGTTAACACACGTGTGTTGATAAGACCTACCTTCGAGGAAGTATAGGAAACAGTCACTTTCGTCTATTGTCTTTTTAAAAATTTTGGATTTAAGACAACAATGCCTGTCAGAAAATATTTCTCCACTTTTTGAAAATATTCTTTCTTAAAGCACAGAAGCTGCCACTGAAACGTGTTTTTTGGCTAGTCTTGCTAGCAGTTGGTATACAAGCTCCCTTGTTTGCCAACAGTGTAAGGGGTCTTTCTCCCGGTCTACATCCGGTTCTTCACAATATTGACGGCCCTCAATTATTGCAGAGGATTGCGGTGTTGCAATTTAAATGCCGTGCAATCTTTGTTCTTATCTAACAATGAAATGAAATAGCATTCTAGCAGTACTATACTTTTGAAAAGTTTTTCCTGTAGCAATCTACTCGTAGTTCTATATCTTTTTTTGGTTAATATACGATAGGTCATACGGCCTAGCCATTTCACAACGGCACATGAAGACGAGAGAAACCGTCGTCTATTGTATCTAATACTTACTATCTTCACCTTGCATAGTTTCCTATATATCACTAACCACTACACAAAACCATACCAATAAATATTCGTTCCATGCGAACATGATGTTCTTATAAAAGATTAAAAAGTAATGAAGAGTATTTCATTAAAGTAATCGTTACTTCGGGTAGTTATATGTCTAGTTTGACAGATGACAGTACACGACGTTAAAGTCAACTTCCCTCAGCAACGCCACTTGTTTTCACTTATTGATCGCCCCTCGTAATACGATTCAGAAATACTCCGATTCAAATAATTATTTTAATTATTATCAGTACGTAATCTATTTTTGAGTAAAATAATGAGTTTTTGTTTTTCCTCTTTTACCAAAGAAAATCCACTTTAGTGGGGCCATTTCACTTTTGTTTTGCGTCTACGATTTTTTTAAGGCAAATTTATAATCCATAAAATCGTGCATAAAAACTTTTTTATTATATATAAATAATAATAACAATAACAGTCCTTTAATTTTTACATTTTGTTATTTGGTGATAATCGCCATATTATCTGTTTTTGAGGTGGGGCCTATTTCACAGGTTAACTTTTATTTCAAATGACTAAATGATTAATAAAAAAAAGTTCTGTACTGTATTATGTTCTAATTACGATTATAACCAAAATGTTAAAGTGTTTTTTTTGGGCGACCATTCCACAGATTAACCCCATGTCTCGCTGCTTAAAATCCCTAAATAGTAAATGCCATACTTCTAGCGAAGAAATGTCGTCTCTCATGACTTTCATTGTAGAAATTCATGCGAGTTAAGCGTCCTAGACGCTGCACGAACTGTCAACATGCACTCTTACACTAATTATTGACGCAAATCATTTCTTTCGCGCCGATGATGTTGCATTATTTGAGAAGTTATCGATCCTGATTCCGACATTGGAGACTTTCATTTAAAATAAAATTAAAGTCAGTAATTACAGATCTTATTTTAGTGGGAGTTTATTATATGTAAATATTAGAGGGCTATTTTAAGTCTTGAACCGTCGTCAAAACTTTCATTTCGAAAAAGCCGTGCAATGTTCTCCGTAATGTTGTTATGGTGTCATGCTTTCGCGTTATGGCTCAGCGTTAAGAGATTGTTTCTCATGTCAGCAAACTAAGGCGATATTATCTGCGTAGCAATCAAATGATTAATCGCTGTGGTATTTCAGTTGTCATGTAGTTGAAAAATTCAGATAATAATTACCTTCAGCCGAAATTCGCTGAGCGAGTGCAGTCGAGTCGAGTCAAGCTTATCTGAATTCTGAACTCTAGCAAAGTTTAAATGGTGTCGAAACGTAGCTCAAGTTGGCTCAAACCGCGTATATAATCGTTGTAAGAGAGTGGTAGAACAAAATGTTTTCAACCTACCTAGACGGACAAGTTTCGCTGTTATTTCAAGGAATTTACTCGTAATGACAGACTTGAAATTGCAGAAACTTTTACAATAGAAAAAATTGAGAAAAACTTTTCGTGGCATTGTAACCGCTGAGGAGAAACGAAATCGTCTGGAAGTATTCGGCACTAACGGCAGCCTTCCTAACAACCACTTTGTTTATTGGAGTTGATGACTCAAAAAATGTATAAAAAACATTCGAGATGGAAAAAGTTCTAGTATTGCTGTACTCTCGTGTATTCAATGTTGTATGAAAAAGAAAGAAACGAACGTCATAGAAACTTAAAATCGATTCTCGATCAATCAATCAGGCAATTTGTCAGAGTCTTCTTGCTGTATTTGGCACTAAATGTAATTTAATCGTAAAGTGTATTGAATGTGTGCATATGTTACTGTTAAGTAAAAAAAAAAACAACAACTGCTGTTATCGATTATTCAATAAAATTACTTACGTTTTATGAAAATTCATACATTTATTGTTTTATTTCTTGCAATTTTTGAACTTTTACGTTTCGTTTTTAGAAGAAGGAAATGATGAAAGGCAACGTACTTAGGTCATAGCCGAAAAACTAAAAAAAGTGAATATCATGCAGAATCTAAAGCTGTTTAGCAGCTGAGCTTGTTTGTCTATTCTACGTAATTGAACTTTTACGCACTTATTTCGGTAACACAACCATTTAAGCTTCTGGCTATGTTTTCATAAATGGTTACACTCTGTTACAGTCTCTTACACTAAAAGGGCCTTCCTTAAGTTTCAAATATTTCGAATTTTAGAAATCGAAAGAAGGTTCAAATTAAAGATGCATTATTTTAGAACCTACATTTCAGTTCGTCAAAACTCCATTTGCACCCCGTTATCACTTTTGTAAGCTTAAGAAATAAATTATGTTCCGTAAAGGGAATGTCAAAGTAATTGAATTCTTTCATACTCCTTAATACTTGTCCACTTTGATCCCACCCAAGTGTTACATATGTAGGTTAGGTTAGGTTAGGTTAAAGTGGCCGTCAGTCAAAACCGACGCACTTAGACCATGAAGGCCCGTTGTGATACCACAAGGATCAAGAAAATCCCACGCCTACTCGTTGAACCACTTGAATTGACTATTAATGTCAATTTGGGTTAGATCGTTGAGATCGTTGAAAAAGATCTGTCGCTCCCAGATTAAGCTTCCGCCTATTCTAGAGGGTTGGGCAAGTACAAATTAGATGGACAGTGGTTTCCTGCTCCTCCTCATCCATGCAGCTTCTGCAGAAACCATTGGAAAGGACTCGTAGTCTTTCTGCATGCTTGCCTATGAGACAGTGTCAAGTTATGACACCTATAATGGCACTAATGTGCAGTCTGTTTTGAGAGATCAAACACTTGGAGCGTTTCGGATCTAGATTGGGCCAGATCTGCTTCGTTGCTATGCAAGTTGTACCGTTTGACCATCTATACATAACTTTTATTATAGCATCCCGTTTAAACATGAGTTTGCACGTGTCGTGGCCTAGTGAACTATATTTAGGCAATAGGGGTTCCATGTTTGGCGATTGGCAATTAACAGGAATGTCTCTATGCCCTGGCACCCAGCACAGGTGAATGTTGAAATGCTCCGCCATATCCTCAAGAGACGATCGGCAATTCCGGGCTAGAATGGAATTTGTGGAGACTGATTCCATGGATTTTAGCGCAGCCTGGCTATCCGAGAAAATGTGGATATCCTTAACAGATATGAAATTACTCTTCAGACAAGACATGGCTTAATAGCCATGATTTCCGCTTGTAAAACACTACAGTGATCAGGAAGACGGAAAGAGAGTCTTAGATTTAGTCTTTTTGAAAAGACACCTCCGCCAACCCCTTCATCAGTCGAAGACCTGGAGGGGATGGTAACCTGGAAGTTTTTGTCGAATTGGAGCTGCGGAATGGTGTAGTCTAAGTTGACAAGTGGAGTCCTGACTTAATTCAGGATAGAAGAGTGGCCAAAATCATTCACGGTCCACTGAGAGATTGCTCTGAGGCGAGTAGCCACGCTTGCAGATGTCGAGTGAAGCAAGGTTGAGCAGAATGTCCAGTGCAGCAGAGGGAGTTGTACGAAGCGCTCCGCTCACACAAAGACAAGCTGATCTTTGGACTCTGCTTAGTTACATATGTAAATGTGAAACAATATAAAAAGAAAATACTTTTTCACATTCGGAAGCCAATGGATCAAAAATCGGTGGGATCATTTTCTTATTTTGTTTTACTTCGACTCCACGTGTAAGGCGAAACCGTTTAAAGCGATGAAATGCTATTTCTATCCATATGTGATTGATATCGCTTTAGGCTGGGAAAAGATGAATTGATAGATGCTTTGAATATTAGCACGATTCCGAATCCGAATGCGAATTTCTCGTTTAACGCATATGGTCGTGCGTCGCACGTCCTTTTCAGTTTTTTAAATACATTCCAATCCAATCCCCAAAACTCACAAATCTTGACGTGGAATTTGAATAAAAAAGTGAACGTAAGTGCCAGTCGTTGTACGATGAACCTACTGAGCCATCGTAATAACAAATCGCAGTAGAAGGCATATATTTTATAATTACATGACATCTAACCTGATGATGTACACACACCAAAAATAAGTTTGAATTCCTAGCCCGTTTATAAGGAAAGTATACAAAGAGCTGTCGCTGACACAAAAAAAGAAAATAAGAGTAACACCCCAAAAATATAGGCCTTCTTAAGAAAAAATTTTTATTTGGAAACAATCACTTCGCTTGCTTTCCAACAAATCGTTCGATACGACGAGCGGAGGATGTCCACAGGTGTTTGCCATAGCGAAGCTCAAGCGATGGTTGGATAAATTATTAGATATTTTTAGTTTCGTTAAGTAGCATGACATTTTGTCTAACTGGTGAGTATGCCCGTAGCAATACCGCCTAAGGTATTGCAGACGTCAGCATCAGCCGATAAAAAAAATTTGCTTACACTCCACTGCAAGTTATACGTAATCATCGTAATTATTATTTAATGGCTAAATAAAAAAAAAACAACAACAATATAAAGCGTCTCTAAATTGCACAGATAAACAATTTCAATCGTAAATTGGTAGCACAAAGTATTATAATAATTTTGTTCAAATATACAGATGATACTGAGTGCTGACGTAACGTTATGTAAGGCAGAAAGAGAAATTAAACGACGGACGGTTGATAGCCACTCAGGTTTATTGTTTTAATTTGAACTGCAAGACCAGTAGTGTTTAGCCTCGGGGTACACTGTAGTCAAACACAGTGTACGAAGATTTTTTTTATTAAAACTGCTTCGATTAAACATTGAATGTGTACAAAACTTATTGAAATTAAAAAAAATTGTTTCCAAGTGAAACAAAAGTGTCGGTGGTACAGTAATTAGAACCACTTCACCGCACTGAATTAAATAATGTGATGTACAGTTGCTGTATAATGCTGTATTCACATGTACGGATGAGTTGATTTATGAACTAATCAAGATGTATGCAATGGTGTTCCTTCACTGGACGCTAGAGGTCTGGTTTGGTTCACAGATTGATCGAAGATAGAAACTGGAGTTGGAGCTGGTGTCATTGGAGCCAACACCAAAATTTCGATACCAATGGGAAAAAGTCCCATGTCGGCAGAACTCCATGCCATTGAGATCTGCGCCAGAATCAACCTTAGGAAAGGAATTAAGGGCGCTATAATATATATCTTTTCAGATAGCCTGGCAGCAGTTAAAGCGCTGTCGTCCAGCTTAAAGGAATCGTTATAAGTCTTGCCAGACACAACAGAGTCAAACTCGGTAGGGTCCATGGTCTTCAGGGAATTGTAGGCAACGAATTTGCGGATTAACTAGCTAGGACTGGCTCTGAATCCGTGTTCATAGGACATGAGCCCTACTTTGGTCTCAACTGGGCTGCCGCCACAGCACTGATAAATTGTTGGGAACACAAACTTCGTCTGGCCCACTGGGATATCGTCCCGGGGCTGAGGCAACCCAAACAATAATCAGGCCCTTTTCCTATAAGGAATTTAAATAATAAATTAGGAACCTGGAGGTCGTTGTGGCATTCGGTGTCACCTTACCAAAATTTGTGTGGGCTCAGAGACAGAATGTAGGTTCTGCTCGAAAGATGATGAGTCATCTGAGCATATTCTTTATGAATGCCCACCACTACTTTGGTTAAGGAGATGCGTTTTTTATAGGGAAATATGCTCGACAGCGGAGTTAAGAAATTCTATCACTAAGGATTGACTATCTTTTACTAGGGAGGTGGTACGTCTCTTAGAGTAAATACACCCTAAGATACAATAGATCTTTTAGGTCGCAGTGTCTGCCATATGGGCTAGGCGCTAGGGTATTTTTAAAAAAAATCAAGTTGTAGAGCCATCAATGTGGGTTTATGATCACAATATTCTAGTTTGTGAGTGCTCGTGTGTGAATTCAACTCCACCCACCACAACACTTTCTTATAATATAATATTGTTTAATATTGTTTCCAATTGATTCTATTTGGCTTTGTAATAGACACAATCTAAGACATATCGGACGGTTTGAAATTTAATGTTCACCGCATAAACGCTGGTGTTCTACAAGGCTCTATGTTTTCTCCGAAACTCTTTCTCATTTTCATAAATTATCTCTTCTTGTCCGCTACTTCTTATTTAATTCATTTCGTGCAGAATTTTAAGCTTCCATCCAAATTTCGAATTTAAAATCTTCAGCTTTTATCCATGAATGGTGCTTGATTCGAAGATTCAAGAAGTAATCTGAGTGTGTGTGTCAAAAACAAGGTTTGTTGAAATGACCACATATTCGCCATACAAATGGAAGGGACCTAAAATTTAGAGAATATTTTCATGACAGTTATTACTTTTGGACGGTCGACAGAGTAATAACTTTAGGAAAAGGTAGGACTGTGAATAGGATTTTTGGTGGTTTTGCTTTGTGATTTGCAATTTAAACCTCAATTTAAACCGGAACCAAGGAAACCATGCATAACGTAGGAAATTTATATTTCGGGCTCTTTAAGTTTAATTAAATTTTTATTCTTCTTATACTCAATCTTTTATTATTCAGTCTAACTATCTAATTATCTTATCGTAGTCTAGACGCGTAGATCGAGTGGAGCGTAAATCGGGTCCAGGTTTGCATAGGTCTGGATGATGCACAGATATGTAAGAGCGTAAGTCGAGCGGATCATTATTCGTGTGATTCATCGGTCTGGACGTTGTGAACAGCCCAATACATAGGTCAGGATGATGCAAGGAGTACAGGAGCGTATGACGAGCCCACCGTAACTCAGGACGAGGTGTAAGAATACGGGAGGACGGTATCCACGTAGTTGCCAGCTAAAATAAAGTTGGACGACAGAAATTACGACAGCAAAGTTGTGACAGTTTCGTCGTCCTGGCAGCAAAGTTTTATCAGCGATATTATAGACAGCGAAGTTTCCAATTTACCTGGGCACTAATCCAGTCGGCTGAAGGGAAATTTTGTTGTCCCTTTAGGTTTACGACGTTCTGTGCTGCTATTAGCCAGTTCAGTCTTGTGATGTGTGTGATCTTGTTTACCGTCGTGTGTGATTTTTAGTTTTTGTAGTTGCTGTTTAAGCACAGGATGCAGCCTCAAATATGTAAAAATTTAAAAAAATAAAATAAAACAAATAAATGTAAAAAACTTCGTTTTTCTCTTCTCTTAGCAACTGCTATAAACGCTAAAATGAACGATAATAGATAACTTTTTGTTTCCACATTTTTAAATTCTCTATATTAACTTCACTTGCCCGTGGGTCGGTCGTCGGTCGTCTGCCGTGGAATCTTGCGATCAATTTTTAACCCACTTCCCAAAGCCCGATTTTATTGAAATTTTGCACACATGTGTATTTCCGGAGACAACACTTTCTATTATAATATGAGGCCCGTCGGGCCACGGGGTCGAGGGGCCCCACATTTTTTTTAAAAAAAAAATTAACCCGATTTTTTTAAATTTCATATATGTGTGTATCTCCGATGGACAACACTTTTTGCAAAAATTTTGGTGGCCGGGGTCTTGGGGCCCCATATAAATTTTTCAAAAAAATTAACCCGATTTTCTTCAAATTTTATACGCCTGTGTACCTCCGATGGACAACATTTTGTGTAAAGTTTTTGGAGTGAACGGGCCCTGAGGCCCGAAGGGTGCCCACATAATTTTTTTAAAAATTAGCTCGATTTTCTTCAAATTTTAAACACATGTGTGTCACTGATGGACAAAACTTTTTGTAAATTTGTTGGAGTGTGGTGTCCATGTAAATTTTTTAAAAATTAACCCGATTTTCTTTAAATTTTAACACATACCCATCTCCTATTAGAGAATTTACATGAAAAATTGATTGAAAAATTTTTATGGGTTGTTTTTTTTTTATTGATAACACTAAAGCTCATCAATAGGTACCAAAAAAAAGAAAAAAAAAATAGAATGACAAACAGAGGAGAAAATGGTTTCTAACTGTTTTGCCTATTTATATATAGATGTGTATACAGGGTGTCCCCTAATACGCCAACAATAATTTGATAAATGTTCTTGGGTATATTCTAAGAAAAAATTGTTCTACAGTAAGGGTCTGTCTCCAATGTTGACATTATTTATAGAGGATTTAAGAAAAAGCTTACTTTGGTGTAACCTGACCCATGTTAACAGAAATTGCTCTGTCAATACTATTGGTAGAAACTTCTTTTAGGAATTTATTTTTAGAAACAATACTAGCCTTTGTAATTGCGTTTAAATAAATTCGATATCTTGTTTGGATCTTCAGATATCCAACTTTAACGCCTGTTCCAGTCCTCAGGCCTCGGGGTTGTGGGGCTCCCATACAAATATTTTACAAAATTTACCCGATTTTCCGATGTAAAACACTTTTTGTAAATATTTGTAAGTAATCAGGCTCCAGGACAGAAGGACTCCCATAATTTTTTTTTTTGAATATTAATCTAATTTTATTCAAAGAGTGCATACCTGTTTATATCCGATTAGAGAATTTTCAATTTTTATGGGTTGTTTTTGTTATAATTTATATTAATTAAATTAAGTACTACTTTGTTTTTGTTAATCTTTAACCCGGACATTTGTGACTCGGTTTTTTGCAACAAACAACCTCAATTACAACAGCTTCGATTTATAAATAGTTGCATTTACCGAGGTCGTACTGTATTTTTTTATTTACTATAGATATAGATAACCATTTAAAAGAAAAAGGAGAAGGTACTCTTCTCTCGCGAGGAGTGAAACTTGGAGAACATTTTTTGTTGTTTATTTTTTTTTGTTAATCAGGATGAAGGTAGAACCATTGAATAGAAGTATTAACTTTCGCTTATTGATGGATGGCCAAATGATCCAATGTTTTTTCGGAGGGAATTAATTATTAAATATGCAATTTACCGTTTTCCATTCCGTCACTTTTTAATACTGAATTTCAATTATTAATAACCTATTTTTGCTTTCTCCAGTATATTCCACTTTATCCTGTAAATACACGTATATTGCGTTGTGACAAAGCTAAGCTTTTCATACATAGAAAAAAACCCCCCTTATCCTATTATAATTTGTTCTGGCTTTTTAATTATGTTTGGTAGGTATATCGTAAAAATGATTCAGGTGCTACTTCATAAGCCACGGATTAAATTTGTAATTGATTTGATGGAATGGAAACTTTTGCATGTAGAGATTGCCCCGCGATGACCCAACTTCTCCCAAGAAGTTATACGAGTATCAAGAAATTTTCAATTTGAACTGATGTTCCTATCCTTTAATCTGCCACATTCTGCCCTTATGTAAGAAGGGTATTTTTTTTCATTTTGCTTGGATTATAAGTGATCCTTAACATCATCCATCCTTCGCATAAGACAAATAACAACACCAACGGTCTTAAATTATAATCTTAAAAAAAATACCACACACAGCACAGCACCACTGCCAACTCGACCTGACCCAAGCTAAAGAACAACATACACCAAACGAAAGGAAAAATCCGATGGAGCAAAAAAAGGTGGAAAATACCCGAGAAGAAAAGCGGTTAACTCAAGGTACGAGATTATAAGGATGTTGCTGTGGCTGTGTGTGTATGTACGTGTGTGCCGAGATGGCTGAAAAACGACCATAAAGATTAGAAATAAAAAAAAAATGAAGACTTAACTGTGGTGCGAGCACCATCTAGACAAGTTGGGTGGGTCAAATCCACATCCACAGCTAGCTGGCTGGCTGGCTGGCCCGGCGAAACTCGTTTAAAGTTAACTTTGGCCAACGCCAGCGCAGCGCATCCATTCAAATACATGGTCGTATATTGCTTAACAGATACACATACAGCCGCCTTTTGTGGATAGACTGAAAATTCGAGTACGCGCCATCGAAGCCCATAAGATTTATGAGAAAACAAGAAAACAAAAAGTTGACTCGTTTTCCGGTTCTGATGGTGCATGCGGGCGCCGCACCGCAGTACCGCAGTCGGCTGTTCGTGCATTGCCTATTTGTTTTATTTATACAACAACTGACAAGGAGACTAAGGTTCGTAGGTGCCACTACGATAAATGTAGTATGTAATAGAAACTGGACCGAGACCTGCAAACCTACTCCCCCTTATGCATTT
Source organism: Nephrocerus scutellatus (assembly GCA_947095585.1). Lineage (NCBI taxonomy): Eukaryota > Metazoa > Arthropoda > Insecta > Diptera > Pipunculidae > Nephrocerus > Nephrocerus scutellatus. Next base: position 75,019,123 of record OX352765.1, on the reverse strand, counting down.
CTGATTTTTTGCAAAACCGGGTAGTGTGGTAATCATTTTTCAATATTTCCTTGAAGATCGATGCTGATTCTATTGTATAGCAATGAAAAAAGGATATGTGAACGCTAGTTCTCTACATACAAAAGGATGCACCACACACACTTTCTAATAATTCATAAAAAGTCCTGGATATCCTGGTGTGTTAAAGCGACTAATAAGGATTTGTACTTCCTTTAGTCTGAACAACTTTCTTGACATTCCAGCATAGCTGTAGGTATAAACGGCCAGAATGCGCTTCGTCAGGAACAGCTGTGGTGGTCATACCTATGTATCTTCAATGCAATGAATGGTTCCTTTGAATAAAATATATAAAATATTGATTACTTATCATTCTTTGTGTCCCTTTTGGTCAATTTAAAGTTCTATTACAATTTAAAAAAACAGTCTTGATAAAAGTTATGTTTGGGCGTGTGCAAACATTGTGTGCTCCGCATTTTGCAGGTAGCCATTTCCACGCTTCCATATTGTGCTTTGCCAACGCCTGCACCTCAGAGTATTGAACACTTTATGGGACAGATATTCAATCGTACTCGTGAAGTTGCTAAAGTTTTAAACGATCTCAACACTCACAAATCCGCTGGCCAAGATGGTATGCCCCCATTACTTCTGAAAAGATGTTCTTCCAAGCTGGCATTAGCATTGCGTAAGCTTTTCCATCTATCCTATTCTTCTGGACTCTTCCCGTGAAGTTGGAAAACCGACTATGTCCAGTCCATACCCAAAAAAGGCGAACTGTCGTCTCCTTCTTCGTACCGACCCATAGCACTTACATCAATTCTTTCCAAGGTCATGGAAACGCTGATCAATTGTCAGCTTACGAAATATCTTGAAACCAACGAAATCCTTAGTGACTGGCATCCGTACTATCATGGGCAACGTTCTACTGGTGATTTGATGGTATAACTCACCGAACAGTGGAACCGGTCTTTGCACCAATTTGGTGAAAGCAAAGCTGTTGCACTCGATATTTTCAAAGCATTTGACAGAGTTTGACACCTAGCACTTTTGTACAAAATGCGTGCTTAAGGAGTCAATGAAAAACTGCTTCATTGGAGTAGAAGCTATCTTTTGGACCGCTCAATTTAAGTGATATTGGACGGTTTCAAGTCTAAAGTACATCACGTAAATCCTGGCATTCCCCAGGGCTCTGTTCTGTCCTCGACACTCTTTCTCATTTGTATAAATGATCTCTTGTCCATTACTTCTAATCTAATTTACTCTTTCACTAACGACAGAACCCTTAGTTGAGGAACGTCCCTCCACCTCTCATGAGTAACTCAAATAACTACATATGTTAAGAACGTTAATTTGACCTGGACAGTATATTAAAATGAGGAGACAAAAATCGAGTAGAATGTAACTTTTCCAAAACCCAATGCTGTCTCCTCGTGGGTCCTAGGGCCTCTACTACGCCTACGCGCCATCGCGTGCGGTTCCTGACAATGAGATTCAGCTCTCTCCAACTGTTCCCTAATTGCCGTGACTCCTCCTCAACTGTTCTGCGCCATGTATTTCACGGACGACCCGTTCTTATACCATCCTGAGATAACGGGTTCCATTGCATTGCGTAGTTTACAATGGAACTGTCGCCTTTTCGGAGTGCATGACCAATCCACTGCCACTTCCGTCGTTGGATGGTTGTGCCTATTTCGTTCTCTGGTAAAGATATTCTTTAGAGATACGGTTAGGCCAGAAAACCCTTAAGATGTTCCGTAGGCATCTATTTACGAACGTTTGTAATCTATTTGTGATAGTAGCTGTCACCTTCCAAGTGCTGCACTCATACAACAGCACAGATTCAACATTTGAGCGGAACAGTCGCAGCTTGGCGTTTAAGCTGATTGCATTGCTTCGCCATATCATGGACATCATTCCAAACACCGATTTTGCTTTGCCGATTCGGTTGACAATGTCCTGTTCGGTTCCACCTTCGGTCGAGACAATACTCCCAAGATATTGGAAACTCACTACTCTCTCTACCGGCTGTCCAGCAATGTTAACTTAAGTTACTGAGTTAGTGGCGAGGTTAATGATTTTGGTTTTGGCAGTATTAATCTTCAAACCCGCAACATTTGCCTCCCTCTCCACATTTGTTGTCATTTGGTGCAGCTCCATAATTCTATGTGAGAGTAAACAAACGTCGTCAGCGTAATCCAGATGTTTGAGTTGAGATGTAAGAGTCCAACGAATTCCTCCGTTTCCAGTAGATAAAGCTGCGCGAAGTACATCGCTAATCGGCGATAGAATGCAACCTTGTCGTACCCCACTTAGGATCTCGAATTCCTCTGACAGCATTCCTCTATGCAGCACATGACATTTAGAGCCACCATAGGTTGCTTTAATAATAGCTATTAGTTTATCGGGTATACCTCTCCTGCGCAAGGCGAGCCAGATAAACTGTCTATTGACACTGTCAAACGCCTTCTCAAAATGGATGAACAGCAGGTGCAGTGGTGACCGGAATTCAACGCACTGTTCAATAATGATCCGCAGGGTGTTTATGTAGTCTACACAGGAGGATCCAGTGCGGAAACCTGCTTGTTTTGCATCGAGTGTATCTTCCAGATGTTCCTTAATTCGCTTAAGTACTACTTTGGCTATTACCTTTTACGCGTGTGCGAACTATAAAAAAACAAAAATTTTCGTAAATATCTAGACTACAGCGCCACCTAACGGTTCCAAAAAAAAACTTAAACTTATCGGAGCACCAAACGATCATATGGTGTGTAACAATATATGGCTTCGATACGTCCAGTTATTTAGGAGGGATGAAGCGATGTAATCAGCTTTGTATCCATACTGACAAACAGATAGACAACGGCAATGCAATTATATTATTAGGCGATTAGGTGAAATCTTCGCGTCCTCATGGCTGGCTAGCTGGCTGTATATATCTTGTGATCAATTTTTAAGCCACTTCCTAAAGCCCTATTTTGTGCAAACTTTGCACACATATGTATCTCCCATGACAATACTTTCTCGGGCTTCGGGGTTGGTGGGCTCCCATACAAATATTTTACAAAATTTACACGATTTTCTTCAACTTTTATACGTATGTGTATCTCCAATGAAAAACACTTTTTATAAAAAAAAATTGGAACTGATCGGGCTCCGGGTTCGGGGGCCATCCATACAAATTTTATCAAAAAAAAGTACCCTATTTTCTTCAAATGTTATACACATGGTGTATCTCGGATTAGAGAATTTATAAGAAAAATTTTAATTTTTATGGGCTGTTTTTTTTACAGTAAGATTGTGTATTTCAGATAACACGCCAAATACTTTTTCTATAAAAATCTGCTCATTTGCTCGGTAGTTAAACGCTTGATAATATTTTTGACTTGACGTTCAGATTATAACTATAGCAACTATATAGCAGCTGCGAACTCTGCAACTTTCCTTTCATAAGATGTGTCAAAATGGGGATAATTTCGTAAAAAATCTGCAACCAACGCACACCGCACCGCTCACACCAAACCAAACTTTTGTCCCTTGATTCACGTGTCAAAATGTCGTTTGCGTGCATTTCTATGCATTTTGCTGTATGAAAGGTCGCAGAAATGACCGAAACTCATTTGAGATAGAAATCTCCACGAATCATTAATCAATACAGACTTCGGGAACAGATAATACATCTATTGTCTTTGAATTAAGTATTGGTCGACGCGACGAAAATGACTACTGGGCTTAACAACTACTCGTATAAATGCGGTCTATACGCGCCGAACGCCGAAGCAATTAAAATGTAATACACAAATCGTTCTTTTACGACGTCTGGCGCCTGAGGTCGAACTAATGTGTTGTAATGCGGTAAGTGGGCGCGCCATGTCGGTATTTTTGTCCATTGATTTAAAAAAATAATTGTACATTAATGCTAATTTGAGACTTGATTTTCAAGAACATTACCACAGTAGTTGTAGAGTCGAGCGATTTTCGACTTTGAAACCAGTTTGGTTTTTGTTGTTGGTTGAGGGTCACCTGTTGGTATCTTGTTTTTCTTTTTTATTCCTACGTTATCAGTAGCCAATATTTGATGTCGCTTTATTGAAGTGATGATTCAAAATCAATCGAAGGTATACTCTCCTCATTGAATTGAAGCATGGACATATTTTACGACTTTGGAAGCACTCTGCTGAGTAAGGGCTTCTCGAAATCCTTTGATATGAATTTTGTTAAAAGTAACTTAAATTTCCAAGAAGAGAAGGCTAATTGTTGTAGTTTACCTACTGCTCAATCATGGGCACACCGCCTGATGGAGGGTCGTGTGAGTGGACCTTCTCTTGTCTTGAACCGCAAGTGTCTGTAGCGCCTAAAATGTCTATACCCGTTTTGCAGGTCATATAAATTCTCTGGCTTATTGACATAGATAGTCGACATGACATAACTCTAAGGCAAAAAGTGCACACGAATGAGGCGGCCATTCACTGTTTAATTTCTGGAAATAACACGGTCCCCGAACTTCAATAACTCGATTGCTTGGCCAGCTGTTTACCTATCCTATTGAAACCAGATATGCTCCAAATCAACCTCTTTAATTTATCCCAACAATAATCAGTCAACATGGTCCAATAGAGATCTCTATTGATTGGGAATACGTTACTAGCATAAGTGAAAAAGAAGTATGGGTCAATGATCCATCCTCCATGAAACGACGAACTAAAAGTCGGGTTGCTTATTTGGCCAAATGCGACAATATTGATTATTAACGAAGCCGTCGAGCCGGAAATGGACTTCATAGCTGAAAATGGTTAGCGCACGTAACAAAAATTGGATAATTTCCAAATGTTTGAGGCGTGTTCTTCATAGTAAAACGGCAAATATAGGTGAGTTGAAACGACAATCAAAAAGCAGCCAATTTCTTCCATAGCCGAGAAACACTAATGAAACAATGGGGCGTCCTAATTGAAAAACCCATTAAGGCAATATTGCCATAGACAACTATACTGCATATCATTATATGTAGCATTTTTCACTTCAGCTTATTCTCAATATCATTTTGTGCACAATATGCAATATCCTTAAATGTGGTATAAAATATTATTAAAAGAATTAAACCTCTATGTATGTATCAAAACTCTCAGTCAATTAATCCAAAGAGCTTCCTAATAACTAAACGATTCTGCTGCAAGTCACATATTCGTAACAGATTAGACGTATCCCTCTGCTACTATCTAAGCTCCTTTAGATATAATCCACATTTAAATGTAGCAAAAACTACGAGCTCAGGTTCAAGGTCTTATAACCGTTTTATACCAAGCGAGGAAGTTTTGAAGGTAAAGATAAAAGGACTTTCCCCGAGTTTCCCGCCTCAAAATTCTGTGCAGACATTAATTAGGATATCGAAAATAGTAGTGGATTAATTAATTTAATTACACGGTCCTGCAACCAAGGTAATTGAGTCTGAAAATCGTGTAAACAAAATATGAGGTACTCGCCAGTATACGAGGCAGGGAAGGGATTTCCACTTGAATGACCGCGAAGACCATTCGATACCTGCCCTACATACATATGTACAATTGTAATTATTGTAATTAAAGTCGAAGAGGAAGTTTCCCTGGGGGAATTCAAATTTTACTCTTCGGTTATCTTTACGGAAAAAACCAACGCGTACATATAATGAGCGTTGAGATTTTGTATGCGTGTGTGTGCGTGCATCATAAGAATCAGTTTTGGTTTCGTTGGTGATAAGATTTTGTGGTTGGTTTGGATTGATCGGTAGCATGTCGGGGATTTGTTTGTTTTAAATGGAATATGTAATGTTCATTATCCTGCTACCTGTTGGTTGGTTCATTCAGGGGACGAAAAAATGGCCATCACGGGGATTTTTAATTGACTTGTAAGAGGAAGAGTGAAATGAAAATGAAATATATACCCAGTGTTTATATAAAAATTAATTATTGGCGGGCGTGAATTCGTACAAAAATTAGAAAATACCAACAACAATATCATACACCACCTGGAGGAGCATAATAGTTAGTGTTGCCATTTGAAATTTCGTCCATTTCGGATGGTTGAAGCATAATTCATAATGCAATTATAGCCAAATAAAAAAAGTCTGGACTAAGATGGGTTAAGTTGCTACTGGATATATCCACAACCACATATCGAACAGTTAAGATTCATTGTATAGTACTGACTTACATCACTTCAATGTTCGGACGAATCATCATGGTACCGCGGCTCTACTGGCTAGCGCGTTGTTTAGTCTATTCTCCCATTAGGTGACTTTTAACTTTTTTATAATTCGGCTTGCGATGACGTGACACATGTCGCGCGTCACGTGTGGCGCGTCTAATTTTTTTTTAAATAATTGTTTTAAAACTTGGCTTGCGATAACGTGACGCGTGTCACGAAAGATATATAGCATTATATGTAGCTTATGGCTTAGTAATAATATACTACCCAAGCTACTAGATTGAAATAAGCTCAAACATTTCTCAAATCGATCATTGCATATATTGCACTCTAGTCCGGCCATTTTTCGAAAATTCGAAAAATCATGACATCATCAGGTATGTATTCATGCATCCAAACTTAGTCATGTTTCAGTTTTTAACGCGGCGGTGTTAGGTTGCGCTTCGAGAGATATCTTATTATCCACTTAGAATAAATTGAAATTGAGTTGAATTGAAATTAACCGAAAATATACTGTTAACATTTGGCAGTCAAATTATTAGAAATTATAGTCTGTGTTTGTTGGTACCCTTATTCATTAACAATTGAAAGAATCGTTGTATGCTAGACATGCTACTTGGAGTATTCATTGATGTACCTTGTATCCCTTTTAAAGGGCCGATCCGCACCGTATATATTGAGATTAGGACAAGTGTGGGTGATTGCAACTATTTACCTACCACATTTTACTAAAGGTCAATTAAATTTCTGTCTTCTTCAATGTAATCGTACAAGAACTATGTTGCGTGACTGACATTCTAACATGTGTCTCATACCCGTGTCACTGATATCCTTTTTCCATTTGACTGTCACTTATACCGAAGCTGTAACGTTATGGCATTCAAGTGATCACTAATTATGTAATTAACAAACGGAACGACGTTGTAATAATGTATGGGACTTCTTGCCATTACTAAAATTGTATTCAACAAATGTAAATAAATAAAAGGGATGACGAAACTAATGCAGTGGAGTTAACAATGCGTAGCGCATGACGTCGACTGTCCCTTCTTTATTCCGTGACTTATCAAATTTTTATAGTTTCTTCGAATAGCACAACGTGTGGCACAAATTAACAAATCTTGGCGGTACTTGCTTGCTTGCGAGGGAGCTTCCCTACTCATAAATTTCTAAGAATTTCTTTTGAAATTTGAAAACTTCAATTTTCCCTTTTTAGCAAATCTGTGTTCTGATAGTTAGCATTACGGATTTATCGATGAATTTACTTAAAATTTTTATTCTAACTGAAAAGAAAAACAAATACAAAAATTTACCGCTGGGACCACTGTTTTCTTTTGCCAATTTAAGTCCTTTAAACGAGTTAACGCTCTCAACTGAACTTCGACATAACTATTGCCATATTTTTGTATTATAAAGTGTAACAATGTATTAAGCCCCGGTAGTAGCCTAAATTTAGGTTTCGACTTTGTTCTGCATTTCTGCATTTCGCTACAAAATTGATTATTCAGTCGGTTGATAACAAATAGTATTCGCGTACAGGGTGTGCAAATTTCGTCGACACGACAAAGAGAGCAACATCTGCTAGTTCACACCAACGGGAAGAAACCTTGACCACGGTTAGGTGAAACTCCAACTAAAAGGGGGGCGTAGATAAGGTCATAAATGTCGGAGGGCACAACTCACAAATAGGAGTAAAGAGGGAAAGCTCTTACGAAAGGTAAGAACAATTTTGAGGGAGGATACCTAGTTGTGCGAGGTTCCAATGGATTACTTACCACGGTTTGTGGGAATTCCAACTGATAGGAAGTAGAGGAGAGAAAACTTACCAATCATACCCTCAAAACAAATATCTCAAAAGAATAAATTGTCAAAATATATGTTTTAAATTATACTTTGTTTTGAATATTTCTCCATCTCATATACCAAATTTTGTGCGGAACGTTTCCTTAAACCGAGAGAGAATCATATGAAAATAATTTTTAAAATTTGTTAACGTTGCCTGCGCGTGTAAACGCTTGTTTGTTTTAAAAAACAGTGTGTGAATTATATGAACGTAAAATTACTTGCAACTAAAATTAACAATGTGCTTTTGTAAAATTGTAAAATTTTGAAAAATTTTGGAGACCCCGGGTCCTGGGGTCGTGAGGCGCCATACAAATTTTTTAAAAAAATTAACCCGATTTTCTTCAAATTTTATATACATGCGTATGTTCGATGGACAACACTTTTTTTTTTAGAAATTTTGGAAACATAGGGCCATCCGGTGGAAAAAACTTTTTGAAGTGATCGGGCCCTGAGACCCGAGTGGTGCCTATGTACATTTTTTAAAAATTAGCCCGATTCTCTCAAATGTTAAACACATAATATGTATCTCCTATTAGAGAATTTACATGAAAAATTTAAATTTTTATGGTTTTTTTTTTTTGACATTTTTTACATTTAAAAATGTTCTTTTATTTCCAACAACGAAAAATCCAAGAGGTCCTTTTGTGCAATAAAAAGTAAAAATTAAGTTGTCGGTTAATAGGTTTTTTTAGTTTAGTTAGGACAGTTACTTCTTATAGTAACTTTTTTGGATTGTATAGTTGTGCGCCTGTGATGTCACCTGGAATTATAATGAGAGCCTAGGTTACTATCAAATGCAATAACCATTCATTCAGGCACAGATCAACAGTAAAACCTAGAAAAAGGTTTAAAACATCAATGCGTTTCGAGGTTCTGCACCCAGTTAAAAGAAGAAAAAACAAACGAGCAGAGTATTTTATAGTAATAGTACAGCGAGCCAAATGGATGCGTCGGCGTTTAAAAGATAAGTTGCAATGTTTTGTTCTGTGAGTAAATGCTCCAGTGAATGCAGACTATGTAGGTAAGATTAAAAACCAGAACAGCTTTCCGGCAGGGTTGTTTATTGAAAATAAATTTGTTGAGCATATCGTATTTGGCTTTGGAGAGTCTATGATAGCATAGTTAACATTAATATTTAGGACAATAATGTTCCTGTTGAAATGTGACAACATCGTCAATACAGTCGAGGTTTTTAAGAAAGGTTGTAAAATGGTTCTTGTCGTTAAACTGGTAAGATCTGTGCAGGTACTAATATAGCTTTGGCGCTTTTGATCAGTGGTTAGTGAGTTGAAATATTGAGCATGCGGTTTAAAATCAATCGAATACCAGGAAAACACCCACCCCTCGCGAATGTCTGAATTTTAGGTCCTTAACTATGTCGGAAATTTTTTAGAACAACTTTGAATTTGGCACAATTTCATATACTTGCGATTTTGTTAAATTTTTTTTGTTATATGAGAAAGCCAGGTGAACAATCGACTATTTAAAAAAACAATGGCAGTGTCGAGCTGGAGTAAATTATCAAGTAGGAAGAAGGCAAATTTGTGTCTTAGTCACATGTGCAATTACAAAATGGCTGCTTATAATTTGATTTATGCAAATTTACGCGTAGCAGATTTTAATCGCCAACATTACACACAGCTTCACTGTCCCGCTCTGTTACTGGTGCCATTGCTGTTGGCAAATACGGCGCGGCGTACACGTCCCTTCAAAGGCATGCCTAACGACAAACATAATTTACCACAGTAGCTGCTTCGTTTTTACTTCGATTTCGATATGAAGTAAAAACCAACCGCATTGGTCCACGACGAGCAGCATAATTTTTTTAAGCAAAAAAAAAAATGGTTAAGCTTCGTTTTTATCTGCATGGCTCTGGCCCGACGTACTGATGTACATTTTATACGACGGTGTGCGCCGCTGTTGTATGTGTGTAATTCACTTTTGGACGGTGCATAAAAAACGCTCATGTATATTTGTACTCGTAACTATATATTTCTGTAAGAATATATGGCTCAGAGGATCTCTCCAGAGGAATGACTAACGGTCTTGGCTGTTTTACATTGTCTTCGCCGCCGTCGTCGTCGTCGTCGTCGTCTTCGGTGCCGAACGTTGAAGTTGGAGTTGGTTGGTGGAGATGAGCCGATAGAGATTTTCAGTACTATGAGTTTCCAGTTCTAACGAACGGAGCTAAAGTCAGGGATCATGTTGATTGCAGATACGTCGCGTCGTAAAAAAGTGATGGCCTATGGAGATAGTGCCGTTTTCTTGTTTTTGTTGTTCGCTTTAGCAGAAGTATACATAGTTGATGTAGTCCTATAGTGGAGGAGGTGCCCTCATGGGACTCGTAAGCCAACAAGCATATGGCATAATATACAGATGGAAGCTTTTTAATTTTTTAAACCCATACGAATATGCGAGTTGTATCATAGATGATGTGAGTCCATCAGTAACCGCCAGTGAAGCGGAAAGCTTCCTCGAGGAGCACAATTTCACATATATATATGTACTTACGCATATCTTGTTTATGTAAGATATGTACATATGATTGTAGCTCAAATCTTTCTCAGGAATTGTACTTCGTTCATTAAGGAAACAGCCACCAACGACACAGACAAACAGTCGTAAAATTTATCTCATCTAAAGGACACTTATTACTACCTCTCTAATGGAACGTTATCCCCTTATGAATGAATTTTGCACTGCGACGAGGCAACAGCTTATGCCTGTTGTTTACTTCCGGGTCAAGACGTGGAATGCATGCTGTTTAAAGTTTAAAGGTCGAACAAATATCCGGCTTTAAGACTTTACAAATGAGAGAATGAGCTTAGCGGTTTTTCATTTTATGTTTGCAAATAAAACATAGGGAAGAATGCATTTTTGTAGGGACTGTGTTGACGTCCAGAAAGAAGTTATGCATACATTGCCTTTATATACAGAAGGAGGGTCGCTAACACAATGAAGTGTTTTTTGTAATAATTTCAAGTTTGCTCAAAGCTCATCCCATTTCAGGTAATAGTTTTATCTTACTCCATTATTTAATTGACTACGATTGTTAGCAAACCTCGATCAATTTCTTTTAGAATTTATTTCCATACATAATTTACTCACACATCATAAAACTTTTATATTGAGTCACCTGCGAAACTTGTCGTATGAAATAAAAACTCTTAGGTGTTGTGTTTTTTGTTTGTTGATTTTGCGACGGGTAAACAAATTGTTACATACGAAATAGCAATCACCTTCACAAACTTTTCGAGATAAACAAAATATCATGTGACCACTCAAGGCGATAAAATACAATCGAGCATTTTTGTCGCGTAAACTGCGGCAGCGAATCTCTAACATTGTCCAAAGAGAGTTGAATACAAACAGGTACACATCGGCAGAAAAATTAAATAATACACTTGACTTTGAAGCTATCATATTGCTTATAGAAAAGATATACATAGAAAGGTTTATGAATAAAATCTTAAAAATTACAACAAAATATTGCAGAGCTCAAGATGAAATCAAACAACAAAAAACAATAGGAAGTAATATGCCTAAAGCAAAGCCCTCTCTATAGAAAGCCCAACTTTTTTTTTGAAGCACAGATAATTACGAAAATTAGATGTATTGGTGATTAACTAAAGAGCAAAAATCATATAAATTTTTTTTGTTTTTTACTACTCTTACGTTTCTAGGTTTTTTTTAACCCACTTCCCAAAGCCCGGTGACAGCACACCTCAGGGCCGAGGGGTGCCCATATAAAATGTTTAAAAATCTACCCGATTTTCCTCAAATTTTATACACATGTATAAATCCGATGGACAATACTTTTTGTAAAAACTTTGTAGACCCTGGGCCCCAAAAATATTTTTAAAAAAATTACCCCGATTTTCTTCAAATTTTATATACGTGTGTATCTCCGATGGACAATACTTTTTGTAAAAACTTTGTACACCCCGGGCCCCGGGGTCATGGGGCCACAAATTTTTTTTTAAATAATTAACCCGATTTTCTTTAAATTTTATATACGTGTCTATCTTCGATTGACAACTCTTTTTGTAAAAATTTTTGAGAACCCGGGCCCTAGGGTCATGAGGCCCCAACAAATTTTTTAAAACAATGAACCCGATTTTTTTCAAATTTTATATACGTGTGTATCTCAGATGGACAAAACTTTTTGTAAAAATTTTGGCCCCAAGGTCCGTGGGTCCTTAACAATTTTTTTTTCAAAAAATTTAACCCTTTTTTCAAATTTTATATACGTGTGAATTTCCGATGGTCAACACTTTTTGTAATAATTTTGGAGAACCTGGGCCCGGGGGCTGTGGAGTCTCATACAAATTTTTAAAAAAATTAACCCGACTTACTTGAAATTTTACACACGTGTGTATCTCCGATGGACAACCATTTTTGTAAATAATTTGTACACACCGGACCCCGGGTTCGTGAGGGAGACTTTCTTCAAGTTGTATACACGTGTGTATCTCACATGGACAACACTTATTGTAAAAATTTCACAGATGCCGGGCCTTGGGGTTTAAAATAAAAGTTTAATTTCAAAAAAATTTCTATCACTAATGAAATTTGAAAATCCATGCAAGTCCTTAGTATGAAAACCATTCTGGTGGATATGAACGCAAAAATAGTTTGCGAGCAAGTATTCTCAGGCAGTATCGGTATCGGAGTACATTATATACACCCATAGTTTCCATGAGAACACTAATGACAATGGACAACAAGTACAAGATTTTCGTTTAAAAATATCCACAAAGCAACCTGGTAACTCCAGATAGAGCCACTCGCAATCAGATAGACCACGTGTTTGTAGACTGCTGTTATAAACTTAATGACGGTACGAACCGTAGTGCTGCAAACGCAAACTCGAGCCGCTATCTTGTTGTATTGAGCTCTGAGCACGGATTGCATCACCAAAAATACAGCATCCGCGAATCAGTTTCGAGTTAACATGACAGGTCTTTACAACGAATAGACCAGAAACAACTATGTTCAAGAGATGGATCTTACCTCGACACAGGCTAACAAAGCCTACTGTAGTCTTGCAAAGCTCTTTAAATCCAGAAACTTAACCATATAATCCGAGTTTCTCTATAAGACAATGATGATAACAGCACTTACTTATGAATCTGACGCTTGAGTGATTAGCAAGAAGCCTTCTGATCTCTACGTTGCGTTCAAGAAAAAAGTCTTATGTAGAATTGTAAGCCGCATTTTGAGAAAAGAGGATTTCTGGGTCTCTATAATGATAAGATTTTCGAGCGTTATCCTTTATGCGCGACATCGTGATGCGCATTAGGCTCGGTAGGCTCCAGTGTTATGGTTAAGTTCGTTTATTTGAAGAGTCTTGACAGACTATAGTAGGCTTTGTTGGCTTTAAGCAACCGTGCGCGTATTTCTGGTTCCATGCTATTATCGGCTGCTACTGTTGACCCGAGATAGGTAAAGGATTGCACTTCTTCAAATTCGCGCTCCACTATTTTAATTGAGGGACCAATGTTGGATCTTCTACTCGCAGACGTAGCCACCACGTACCACCATGCCCAGATTTCATGCTTTCCTTTCGATCTGAATGAAAGCTTCCTATAAGGCTCTTTGGTTTCCAACAACGATGTCGATGTCGTCTGCGTAAGCCAGTATCTGAATGGACTTGTAGAAGATTGTTCCTATCGCCATTACGTCAGAGTCTCGGATCACTTTCTCAAACGCTAGGTTGAAGAGGACGCAGGCCAGTCCATCCCCTTGTCGGAGCCCGTTATAGATGCTAAATGGGCTTGATAGTGATTCAGATATTTTCACTTGGCTTATAACATTGGTCATGGTGAACCTACATAGTCGTATCAATTTATTTGGGATGCCGAATTCTCTCATGGCTTTATAAAGTTCTACTCTGGCTATGCTATCATAGGCGGCTTTAAAGTCTATAAAAAGATGGTGTAGTGAGTTTTGAAACTCTAGACATTTTTCCATCATCTGCCTAAGGGTGTAAATCTGATCTGTTGTCGATTTGCCTGGGATGAAGCCACACTGCTATGGACCAATAATGACTTTAGCATATGGGGCTATCCGGTCTTGAAGGATAGATAGTTCTATTAGTTCATGAATTGCTTGGTGTAATGTGGGGCCTTCTATTTTTATCAGTTCCGCTGGGATCCCATCAGATTCCGGGGCCTTATTTTTTTTGAGCCGATTTATCGCTCTGCTAACTTCGTCTATGCTTGGTGGCGGCAGCATAGTATGATCTTCGGTTATTGGTGGAGCCTTCAATTTCTCAGTTAACTGGCCATTTAGCAACTCATGAAAGTGCTGTTCCCATCGCTCTAAGATGCCTTTAAGATCGGATATCAGATTACCCTCATGCGTCATACCGCGGACTCTTTATATTCATCTTCGCGTGCCAGCGTTCTATGAGATGGTTGCATTGCTCGGTACGCAACATTCTTACGTTCAGTCGCTCGCTTACATTCGTCATCGAACCAGTCGTTCCGATCTCTACGACTACTGCCTAAGATGGAGTCAGCAGTACTAATGACAGTATTTTTAATGCGTGTCCATTTCCCTTCTGACATCACAGCCCCAAGACTTACTCTCCCAGCATTAAGGGCGAGTCTTATCGCTTGACCGTAGTTGTTTCTGGTCTCTTCGTTGCGATGGGCAGCCGTGTTAACTCGAATCTGATTCGCGAATGCAGTCTTTCGTGATGATGCATTCGCGCTCGATGCAGTCCGAGTCGACGTTGGCACCTCGGTATGTTCGTACCGTCATCAGGTTCGGGTTGTGTTGGCGGTCTATCAACACGTGGTCTATCTGGTTGCGAGTGGCTCCATCAGGAGATACCCAGGTCGCTTTGTGGATATTTTTACGCGCAAACCTTGTACTCACAACAACTAAATTATTGCTTGTTGTCATCTCTATGACTTGTTGTCCATTGTCATTAGTGTTCTCGTGTAAGCTATGGGTGCCAATGTACTGCCTGAATACTGGCTCCCTACCTATTTTAGCATTCATATCCTCCAGACATATTTTTACATCATACCAAGGGCAAGCATGGAGCTCCCGTTCGACTGATTCAAAAAATTATTTTTTTTCATCATCTGGGGAATCCTCTGTAGGTACGTGAACGTTTATGAGGCTTATTATTTTAAATCTGACCCGAACGCGAAGCGTGCATAGCCGTTCATTTATTGCTTTAAAGCCGATAACATATTCATATTCTGATTTTTGTAAGACATCATTCCCCGTCCACCACATCTCCTGGATTGCTTTATGTCAGCATTATATTTGGACAGGGTATCGGCTAGCTGCTGTGCAGCTCTAGCTCTATACAGTGACCGTACGTCCCATGAGAAAATTCTTAAATCGTTTAGCCGTTTTCGATGCCGTGTTCGTTGTCGTTCATCAGTGTATCCGAAGATGATTTTGGGTTCTGTAATAATAATTTTTTACGGGCGAGGTTATTGGCCTCGGGCCAAGTGCAAGTGACTAGCCGTATCATTCCATTCCGTAACACCACGTGGATGTTTGATCGCACTTCCACCAGTCATATATAGTTACGGCCACCTTCAATTCTAGAGCATTCTGTGTTATTCCCCCTATTCTGCTGATGGCTGAACGTCATTTAATTTGCTTAGCGCTCTCAAATCAAGGTGTTGTAAATGTAAATAGTCCTTTCGACACTTACAAGTGCAACAATTTTCAAGGAATCAAAGATTCGTTCATTACCCGAAAATTGGGTTTTTAAACTTTACGTGATATATGTTATTATTTAAATATCGCTAAATACCTATAGTTACAGGTTCTGAACCGTGAATCATTGTTGAGATGCTAGTAAGCCCTAAGATTACTAGCTAAGTACACTATATACGTATGTACGTATTATCATGAAAGTGCAGAGCTTGAACTAAGCCATTTCTCGGTCACCCTCCTCATTTTGATCGAGCAAATTTCAGCGTAATTTAGATAAAATAAATAAAACAACAACATGAGTAAAAAAAATTGAAAATGTAATGTATATTGGCCACAGGGGAGTAGAAGATTATATTGCCGTTTCTAGTGCATATTTATCTGGCATTTCCCAAAATGCTCGCTCCAAATATCCATTTATCTTGCTGCTTGCTTGGCTGTTTGCTTAACTCCCGGAGTGCCCGAGTGACCAGTGAGCAGCGCATTACACAACACAATACACATGTACTCCGACGAGGATATACATTTTAAGTCGATAATTTTTTTTAGACATCATCAAACGCAAATCCCACAAAAGCAATCGATCAAATTTTCACTGAAGTGAATTTTTGTGTCACACCCCCTACAGGCAGGCAAAAAAAAGGGCTGGCAGGCAAGCAATCGGAGTAGAAGAGCTATGATGTAGATGTAGTCCAGGACCAGTAACATGACCAAGTTCCAGCAGAGAGAGATAAAAAAAAACCAAAACCCCTAAAGGAAAAATGCACACTCACTCTTTACACACACACACACACACACACACACACACCTTCACACAGTGTTTGTTAAAGAAGGAAAGCTTTTAAAGCTGATTGCGATTTAGTGCGCGATTTGAGCGCACAGATATCCAAATTTAAGGACCAAACAAGGACATTAAAAATGAAATTGGGGAGTGATGTATATATAGATATCGCAAATCTCATAGTAGTGTCCGTCCCACAGGCCCCATCGCCACGATTCGACAAGAACCATTCGAGGACAAACAACACACACAATATTCCATTATCCACTTTGATCCTTAAATCATACTAAATATCCACTTCAACTAGAATGTGAACCCTTGGCGCGACCAGCACCAGCACCAGCATCATTCGGTCGCTTTCACTTTCGATGTAGTCCTCCGTCGTCGTCGTCGTTGTCGTCCGACGTTGGTGTTGTTTGCTGTTCTTGTTCTTTTAGGTTTTTTGTTGTTGTTTTTCATTTCGACCATTAGAGGATATCGCCATGAGTTATTGTAAAAATGTGTACTTAAGTGTATTCCATGCCTCGTACCTCGTGTACATTTACATTCATACAACGGCAGATTATAATACGACAAAGCGAAATAAATGAATGAAAAGGAGAAACCCGTAGCTCTGTTTGAGTACGATGCCGCACTGTGGGACCAAATCATTTCAACTTTCAAGCACGCGATTTTATTAAAAATACTACATAACTCTTAATAGAAAGATTTACTGCCGCCCACTGGAGCATAGCCAGTTTAATTTTTCTTTTCGTCGCCATACAGCTTGCGATTTCATTGTTATAGTGTCTTCCCACTGCTGTGAACAGGACCAACAACTAGAGTTTCTTCCGGAACTCGGCTTAAAGTTCACATCACCTGAACAGGAAATTTTCGGTTCGGTATTTAAACACCATTACGCCGATTGTCTTATACGCTAACAATTTGGAAGCTGTGGTGTGTGTTTTTTATTTGAAATGTCTGGTTTTTAATTAAAAGTTCCCCATTTTGGTTTATTATATAAATAGCCAAGAGTGTACTGAATTCCACTATAAATGCTGAAATATAAAAACACATACGAAGCACTGCAGCCCAACAACAGAACAACCCCAAACGTAAAGCAAGCAGCGCTGCCCACAGAGCACCTCGCACAGCACACAACGCACACAGAACACAGTCATTATAGCATGAAGTCATCTGATGCCGGGAAAAAATGTATGGGAGCCCCCCGACCCCGCGGCCCTATCACTCCCAAATTAAATTTAATAGAAAGTACTGTCACCGGAATTATACATGTGCGTAAAATTTCAATAAAATCGGACTTTGGGAAGTGGGTTAGTCAGCCAGCCACGGCACGCGAAGTTAATAGAGAATTTAAAAAGTTGGGTTTTAAGATATTTTTTTCAGGTTAACGTATCATTCTTTCTTCTTTCTTTCTTTCCTTTACTCCGCGGGGGAGCATAGGGCTTCTACAAACGCCCGCCAGTGAACTCGATTTATCGCCTGAGGTTTCAAGTGACACCACTCTGTCCCCTGGGATCTTGCTTCCTCTTCTATCGTCCTTTTCCATGTCTTGCTAGAATGGCCAACTTGGCGGCTTCCTTGGGGATTCCAGTCGAGCGCTAGTTTCGTAATACGTGTCCTTTTCCGTAGGCCAAAGGTCATTGTTGATAAATTCGATATGTATCCGAGGCTTGTATTAGTTTCAAGAATCAATTAATTCAGTTGAGTGGTGATTGGCCAACCGCAACCTAGGTCGACATGAAGCGCCGGCGACCAAGGCAAGTCCCCTTCTTATTTAGCCCCGACCCAAGCTAATACAAATCGGATTGGGTACCGAAATCGTTCACTTGATTTGGCTGAGTTTCCAGTGACGCGACGTGGACGCATACGATAGAAGTTGTAATGCGAGAGGCTAAGGACATGACTGTCTATAATGGCGTCATCATAACCGTTTGTGACCATGTGACGTATCATTGATGCACGTTAATTATGCCATTATTAATATATATTAGCTGTTAGGCCGTTAAACAAAATTCACACCCGACTACAATGACCTCTAAACAACTCTCCTTACCGTTTCTTAACTTTTCTTCCTTGCCAATACTGCGCAATAGAGAGGTCTTCATCACAGGTATATTACTACTCTGCTTCTTACTACCTCCATAACCAAAGTTTTTGAACTCGCTGTGGAAAGAAGCTCTCTGTGAAGGACACGTCACATTAAACAAATGAGAGCAGAACGCTCAGAGAGTGAGGTTCCCTCTTGAGTGAGCCTATTTTAACCTGTAGTTTTAACCCAAGTATTGGAAGGCACAAAACTGAATGACATCGGTTTAAAATCGGGACCGGTGGAAAGGTTTTTTGAGGTTGGGTTGGCCATAAAAGAGCTCTTTCATGAGTTGCTAAATGGGTAGTTAACTGAAGAATTGCAGGCTCCACCAATGACCGAAGATCATACTATACTGCCGCCACCAAACATAGACAAAGTTAGAAGAGCGATAAATCGGCTCAAAAATAATAAGGCCACGGGATCTGATGGGATCCTAGCGGAACTGATAAAAATAGGACGCTCCACACTATACCAAGCAACTTATGAAATAATAGTGCAAGTATGGGAGGAAAAAGCTATGCCAGAAGACTGGCGAAGAGGCTTCCTGTGCCCCATACATAAAAAGGGAGATATCAAAACCTGCAGCAACTATCGTGGTATAACGTTGTTGAGTACTGTGTATAAGTTTTTCTCCCCTATCCTTCAAGACAGGATAGCCCCATTTGAATTTGAAGTAGTGCAATCCTTTAACTATCTCGGGTCAACTGTAGCAGCCGATTACAGCATGTAACCAGAAATATGCGCACGGTTGCTTAAAGCCAACAAAGCCTACTTCAGTCTGTCAAGACTCTCCAAACCCAGAAACTTAACCATAACATCCAAGCTGCTGATATATAAGACAATGGTCATACCAGTACTTACATATGGATCCGAGACTTGGGTGCTTAGCAAAAAGGATTCTGACCTTTTAGCCGCGTTCGAGAGAAAAGTCTTACGGATAATTGTTGGCCCCGTATGTGAGGAAGGACGATTCCGGCGACTTTATAATGATGAGATCTACGAGCGTTACCGCGATGTGGACATTGTGAAGAAAATTACGCTTGGTAGGCTCCGGTGGGCAGGACACATAGCTCGCATGAGTGAAGAGGATCCTGCTCGGAAAGTTCTTTGCGGTAGGATTAATGGAACACGACAGCGAGGTCGGCCAAGCCTACGCTGGAAGGATGGCGTAGACCAGGACGCACAGAGTTTAGCGATGCCAAACTGGATGACATCGAAATCGGGGCCGGTGGAGAGACTTTTTTACGGGAAGCCATGCCCGGACTCCGGTTGTAAAAACAAATATGATTTTGATGATGATGATATTGAAATTAAGGGTTTTCATCAATTTTTCTTTTAAAACAAAAATAAGAACGTATAAGATAAAAAAAATTAATACATTGATAGATATAAAAAAATAATAAATATTTATATAATAAATATAGCTCGTAAGTTTCTCTATTTTCTTATTAACCATAAATTTATATACTTAATTTGGATTAAATAAATGAAAAAAAACGTTTACTAATGATATTTCATCACCGTTTTATATGAGAGGGGCAATAAGTATAAAAATATTGTGGAATTGTACCCCACACCTTCCCCCCCCCCCCCCCCCCTTTAAGTGAAATGTGTCAAGTAGCCAATATTTTTTGAACTATATATAAATATTTTAACTGCTAAATCGTTCAACCGTACCACAGTACATCAGCCTGCCTGTGTCAAGGGTTTCATAAAATCGAAACGATAGAATTGAATTGAAATGAGAGACAAAAATAATGTCAGTGGAACGGCTCCCACTTCGCAGCTCCTGCTGTTCCAGGTCACATGTAAGTATGTACTATGTACATACTACATACTTAAGAAAGAAGTATTTTCGTAGTTTGAGCTCGCACAGCAGTAGGTGTAGCGTGGATAGCGTAGGTGTACGCCGGGCATAACATTATGCGAGCAAAAATAAAATCTTTTATAACAAAACACAACAAACAAGACGACTACGACTACGACGACGAGGAGGACTAAACATGCGAAGTAATTCGAGGAGGTATTTAAGATTACAGGACTCCTCGGTAATAGGAGAGAGTGAGAGATTATAAGAATTCTTTCGTTCGTTTATAATGTGTGTGTTAGGGTATTACTGTAAATTTACAATTTTTTCCCGACGGTTTGGGAATCGGGAATCACAAGGGCTTTTTGTTCTTTGTTCATCTCCTTTTACTTTGCTGTTATTTTCTCGCCATAGAACCCCTCTTGAAATGACCTCAAAGAGGGGTTGCTTGCTTTGTGTATTTGTATTTTTTGTTGTTTCTTTGAAATTCGAAGGCGAAGCGTAGGCGCGCATCGCACACTACACAATATCCTTATTCCTTATTTATTAAAATCTTTATTACTTACCCGTGGTTGGATGATGTAAGAAAAAAAAGGCACCCCAACTCCAGCACCCACACCAAAAGCACATTACCACAACTCAAGTTTTGGGGAATTTCCGTAAGCACAAAGTGATTAAATGAAAAGGAGTGGGACTTCTTAAGATCGGCATGTTTTTATGTGCTTGTAACTATTGCTTTTATGGTTAGACATTTTGGAAATTAGTTGAAACTTTTTACGCGATAAGAACACAGCGAAATTCCTTAACTGAAGCATGGTGGCCAGTCATCATCAATTTCCCATTTTCGTTATGTAAGCCCTTTCGAATGAGTTGTTTATGTTGCTCCTGGTTGGTTGCTGTTGTTGTTTTGTTCTCGCACACATAACAGTTAACATTTGTTGATTTAAAGGAAACCTCCCCCCCCCCCAAAAAAAAGACAAGACTTCAAACTTTAGCAATTTGCCGTCATTTTATTGTTTATGACAGGCGTATTAGCAAAGTTTTACAAGTTACTTAAGACGTTCACTGATCATAATATCCAAATTCGCTCTGTTTCATTGTTATCTGGAAAATTTATGTGACTTAGAATCACCACAGAAACTTTGCATAGTTGACCTTTTTTCTTTCTTCCAAATTACCATTTTTTCTATTACTGATGTCAATGGTATACATTGAGAAAAGTTGAAAGCCGTTTAAATGGCTTGCTGGCAAATTTCGCAGGACATTTTGTAAATTAGGGTTTCGATTACAATATTCAGTCGAAGACCTGCTATCTTGTAATAAAAATAAAGGACTTTCGCTTATGCTTGAGGTTTTCACAAGAAACGATGAAAATCGTTTGCGGCTTTCTTATTTTTAGTTTTAACGTGGTGGGCATTTGCCATTTATTTGAATATGTGATGTGTTCAAAAAGTAATAGGGCCGTTTCCATAAAACAGCAAGAATTTTTTTGTTATTTACAAATCAGCTTTATTGTCATCAAAATAATTTCCATTTAGAACACTGTCTGAGACAGTGCTGCCATTCCTTGTAGCAGTATAGAAAGTCATTGAACGGAATGACTATTAATTGGTCTGTCACCGGCCTGCTGGATGAAGTCCAAAAAACCAAAATGGGTTCTCTTGCGACGACTTTTCAAGTTCGTTAACTACCGATTAAGAGTGCAGAGGTGCCAGGATAACGGCTCAAAAATCAGGCTCCGGTCCAGACCTCAAGCAAAAAATCTCTCCACCGGTCCCGATTTCGAGCGATTGTTATCCAGTTACCCGGACTAAGATTGGTTTCTTGAATGTAAGGACGCTCCTTGACTCAGGAAATGAAGGACCTCAAAATGCCAGATTTCTTCAACTGGAACTTGAGATTCTTCGATATAATTTGAAGTTAGATGGATCGACGCGGGAGAGTACCAATCCCCAACGTGTAACACTGTGCTACTCTAATCCGGCCAACCCTCCTGTGAATTTGTAGTGGGTCTGCTGCTAACGCCAACAGCAGCAGCAAGAGGCCTAATTTCCTGGCACCCACACGGTGATAGGATCATATCACCGATCATACAGTGCTACGCCCCAACGAATCCCTCGACTGAGGATGAAAAGGACAACTTCTACAATCAGCTAAGCGCTGTATACAACGCAACGCTGAACGGAGATATTGTCATCGTTATAGGGAACTTGGTAGGTAATGACAATTAAGGTCTCAGACATGTGATAGGGACGCACGGCCTCAGCGAACGAAATAACAATGGTGAACGATTTGTTGATTTCTGCAAGACCAACCACCTTGTCAAAGGAGGCACCATGTTTGAGCAGAAGATCTGCCACAAAGTCAGCTGGGTGTCAACTGACAGGCAATCATCATCCAACTAAATCGACCATGTGGCAATCAGCCGACATTTTTGAAGCGTCCGAAACAGACGAGGAGCCGACATGGGTATGGTACGGGATCATCATCACCTTATGATAGCTACTGTCAAGTTACGTACTGCATCAGTTCAAAGAATTCGTAATATCATCCGAATGCCTAGGTATAACAACGACTGGCTAAAGATCCCCTCAGTACGCCAACAATTAAGGGATCATTTATCGAAAGGAGTGGAAGCAATCAGCAGCTCACTGCCGAAAACCATCACAGAACATTGGAATGCTGTAAAAAATGTTTTCACTTCTAGAGCGGAAAGTATTGTTGGTAGAAGTCAGGCAAGGCAAAGCACGTGGCTTACCGAGGATAACTGGAGGCGGATTAAAGTACGTAAGCTACTTATAACTCGTATTGTAGTTACCCCAGCAGCAGCGAGGATCGAGATAGAGTCCCTGTATCGAAGAAAAATGAGAGAAGTGCAGCGTAGTGTAAGACGTGACAAACAGAGGAAGAAGCGAGCAGGTGCGATAGCAGAACCGTTTACAGAATCACCAAAGAGCTGACAGGTGGTCACCGCTCTAGCCATCATCCGGTGAAAGGCATAGATGGTGTCGTACTCGTTTCATATGAGGATCAGCTCAAGCGATGGAAGGAGCATTTCTATACGGTACTTAACCGTGTATTTGCTAACGATATGCAACCAAATCAAACGGAGCTACCGGAAGTAACAATTTCCCGAATTCGCGCCTCAACTCCCAGTAAAGATGAGTTCGCTACCGCGATCAACGCACTAAACAACAACAAGTCGGTAGGACTAGATGTTATACCAGCAGAGCTTCTGCGTGCAGCTCCAACGACATCAGCAGAGCTTTTATAACCGTCTTGTAGAGAGAGCTTGGGAGGCAGAATGTTTCCCCGACGAGTGAGAGAAGGGAATGATTGTCAAGCTCCCTAAAAAAGGTAGTCTTTTGGAGAACAAAAACTGGAGAGGCATTTGCGTTCTTCCTGCAGTGCAAAGGTAATAGCCAAAGTAGTACTTGAACGAATTAAGGAACATCTTGAAGATACAACAAGCGGGTTTCCGCACTGTATCCTCCTGTGCCGACCACATGAACACCCTGCAGCTCATTACTAATACAGTACGTTGAATTCCGGTCACCACTGCACCTGCTGTTCATCGATTTTGAAAAGGCGTTTGACAGTGTCAACAGACAGTTTATCTGGCTCGCCTTGCACAGGAAAGGTATATCCGATAAACTAATAGCTATTATTAAAGCAACCTATGATGGCTCTATATGTCATGTGCTGCATAGAGGAAAGCTGTCAGAGGAACTCGAGATCTTAAGTGGGGTACGACAAGGTGGCATTCTATAGCCGTTACTTTTTTTGTTGGTGATTAGCGACGTGCTTCGCGCAGCTTTATCTACTGGAAATGGAGGAATTCGTTAGACTCTTACATCTCAACTCAAACATCTGGACTCCACGCTGACGACGTTTGTTTACTCTCACATAGGATTATGGAGCAAATATGGAAAGGGAGGCAAATGTTGCGGGTTTGAAGATTAATACTGCCAAAACCAAAATCATCAACATTGGCACTAACTCTGTAACTCAAGTTAACGTTGCTGGACAACTAGTAGAGAGAGTAGAGAGTTTCAATATCTTGGGAGTATTGTCTCGACCGAAGGTGAAACCGAACAGGACATTGTCAACCGAATCGGTAAAGCAAAATCAGTGTTTGGAAAAATGTCTATAATATGGCGAAGCAATGCGATCAGCTTAAATGCCAAGCTACGACAGTTCCGTTCAACTGTTGAATCTGTGCTGTTGTATGGGTGCAGCACTTGAAAGGTGACCGCTACTATCACAAAAAAAAGATTACAAACGTTCGTAAATAGGTGCCTACGGAACATCTTAAGGGTTTTCTGGCCTAACCGTGTCTTTAACGAACATCTTTACCAGAGAACGGGTAAAAATGTTCTTGCCGTGGCGCAAGTCATTCAGGGAGTATTCCCTTGGCAATAAATTTAAATATAAAAAAAGGCACAACCATCCAACGACGGAAGTGGCAGTAGATTGGTCATACACTCCGAAAATGCGACAGTTCCATAGCAAACTACGCAATGCAATGGAATCCGTTATCTCAGGATGGTAGAAGAACGGGTCGTCCGAGAAATAATGGCGCAGAATAGTTGAGGAGGAGTCACGGCAATTACGTAAGAGTTGGAGAGAACTAAAGCTCATTGCCAGGAACCAGTAACCCTTTAGCTGTCCAGCTACGTAGGTTTGGTCTGCCTTGTCACATTGATACTAACATAAAAGACTTTCCGAGGAGGATGCTCTTTGCTTATGCAAGTTAGCTGTCCACTTCTTCTCTTGATTTGTCTTCCGTGAAGCTCGAACGTAGGTTAGTCTTCTTGGATTTATTTACCAACACTAGATGTGGTAGAAGTATTCCAAGGATCACCTAGATTCCAGCTGTAAGCATAGTTTCGAAGACTTACTCGACAAATGCTGGTGGACCTTCGTTCTACTTCTATTCTGAG
The DNA here is from genome assembly GCA_947095585.1 of Nephrocerus scutellatus. Taxonomy (NCBI): domain Eukaryota; kingdom Metazoa; phylum Arthropoda; class Insecta; order Diptera; family Pipunculidae; genus Nephrocerus; species Nephrocerus scutellatus. The sequence continues at coordinate 74,993,795 of OX352765.1, read as the reverse complement.
GGTGTTTGTATGATCAAAACATAATCTGGTTTAGCCTTAATAAAGGTTGTCAAGTTTGCAGTGAGTTTATTTTGCGGAAATACAATCAAGAATCTTGTACGTCCTTGAAGAATTCGTTCTAGCGATCGAGTTATTTCACTTTCCAATATGCGGGGGCTGACTTTAATTTCAGAGTACGCTTCGCGCCTATCGCTGTAGATAACGGCCAACACCACCTCAAAAGCAATTATTACGACCATTACGTATAATTTTTCTTATTTTTCGTTCTGTTTCGTTGTATCTTCTTCTTGTGTTGTTTTTCTAATTGCGATCAGGACTGATTGTTGAGCTTAAATTTTACGGACTTCAATATACCTTCAACTTTGTTGGCGCAGCTCGGTTACTGGCCAATTTCCTACAATTTAACTTGTTGCTGTAGGTCAGATGTATTTTTTGTTGTTCAAGTTTTTCAATTTCATCTGATTGATAAGGATTTTGTTATCAATTATTAAGCTGATTGCCTCGTGTAATCAAAAAACGATAATAACTTCGTTTGTATTGTAGTGTCGTTTCTAATTAATAAATCAAAAAGTTAATGGCTACGTGTAGTTAATTAATTTGATAATTAAAATTGTTTGTTTTTTATGTCGTAAAGATAGTCTGAGTAGTCGTCAGTGTGCGTGTCAGAAAAGCAGTATATATACATACATAGATACCGCTTTGGTATCGGTATAATGGAGTAAAATCAGAACGTTCTTAGATCAAGCAAGTAGCGGCTTGCAAGCGTGTTTTTATGAAATATTCAATATATTTTTACGCTTTACGCATCTACTTGCTTGTCTTATTGAAGAGTGCGTTTAATAATGGAAGAATGGCTTGAATTTGAACCGATCACGGAATCAGAGGCTAACATTTACATCAAATGATAAGTAGTGGAGAGGTAAACAAGAAGCCATCATCTGAAATAATAATATTTGATGATGGAACCATCGATTAGAAGCTTTATCAAACTGCCAAACAAATATAATAAATGGTTGCTACCTCGATAAGGCATCTCGTGGAGTTATAAGTACGGTGACCATATTTTAATGAACAAAATAAGGGAGAACAAAAAATTGGTATAATTTCAACACACAAAGAGAAAAAAACATTTATTTCATGTAGTGCACTTTGTCTTACCACGGGTTTCCTTTCGAATTCACTCAGGTTTGCTCCTATGTGTCCAGAAAAATAAGATGGAACTTTTTGTGCAACCATCCAACTTTTGAACTAAATGTCGAAGTGGCTATTTACATGAAGAAGACATATACTCCATTGAAGAGCAAGCAAGGACGTGACGTCAACGTCTACCAACGGTCAAGTCCATCCAATGTTGGCATTTGTGCGATCACACCTCATTAAGTTTGCAAAATCAATTTCATGTACTTGTTACTTAGAAAAATAAGCGCACATTATGGCCGCCAATTTAACTGGAGCTTGGACTACCGCGTGTTATTTTTTTTTTTTTTGCGCCCTGAGGGCGGTGGCTAAATATTATATATAAAAAAGAAAAAGGAGGTTTGTATAATGACGAGTACCTACTACAGCTTTTGCGAAGCACCGGATATTGAATTTCAAAAAAGAAATCGGTCTATCCTACTGGACCACAGCCTAAAATAAAAACGGGAAAGAACTGTTTGACGGCAACGATGGTGTTTTAATACGGAATAAACTTTTTGATATCTCAAATACAAGCTATTTTATTTAAAAAATAGGGCGTTCTTAATAAAAACCATGAATATTTGCCCCATTTAGTACCTACGTCTACATCTACGTCTGCTCATCATGCTTACCCGTAAAATTTCCTCTTTCCAAAAGCTTTGTATGATTATTTTGACTTTAAGGATACGTCTACAGAATTTTCTTACAAATACCTGGATATAATATGTAAAAGATCCTTTTTGTAAACTTTTGTTTACAAAGCACCCATCCAACTTTATAAAAAGAAAAAATAAGGACAGCCAAGAGCTCTTCTTGGAGATCTGATAAATAAGGACAAACTGCTTTGGGCGCGCTAAAAAGCTTTAAACCATAAAAATCTGCAGTACCTAACGGCATAATTCAAGCCGAGATATTATTCTTCCTTTGCTAAAAACAATTCTTAAGAGTTGACTCGAGCTGGTCCACAATCCAGTTTTATGGAGAGAAGTGAACGTGGTTTTTCTACCCAAAGCCGGCAAATGCGTGCATGTTAGTCCAACGAATCTCAGACCAATCAGTGTACCATCATTCCTGGTAAAGACAATGGAAAGACTGATCGATATCTACATACGCACAGTCATTGACAAACGACTTCTGTCTACAGATAAGCACGCGTATTTTAAAAGCATAACTGTAGAAACAGCTCTCCATACACTGATACTTTCTATTGAACAGTCCCTTCAATACAAGGAGTACACAATGGTAGTATTCCTAGACATTGAAGGCGCTTTTACTAACGTCAACACATCTGTGGCACAGAGCTTGTCCTATTCACCAGGAAGTATAAAGTTCCACATAGCAACCCTTCTTCTATGAAAGGTATAAGCTTAACATTCTCTGATAAAGCCAAGTATTTGGGTCTTATTCTGGAATCAAGCATACAAGAAAGAGTTCGTAAAGCCACAATGGCAATCTTATCATGCAAAAAAGCCATTGGTAGCAGATGGGGTCTTCAACCCCACATAACCCATTGGCCTACAGACCTACTCTTCTATACGGTGTGACTGTATGGTGGACTGACTGCCTTTAATAATAAAGTAAATCAAGAAAATTAGGCAAAGTCCAAAAATCACCTAGTCTATGTATGAGCGGACCATTTCGTTTAACCCCCTCCGCCGCACTGGACATTCTGTTCGACCTTACACCACTCGACATTTTCACTAGACAAGTAGCTGCTAGCTCGGCTATTCGCCTTAATGATATCTCTCAGTGGACTGGAAATGAAATCGATCGCTCTTCTATCCTGAATTAAGTCAGGATCGCAGACAATATAGACAACACAACTCCGCAACTCCATTTCAGCAGAAACATCTAGGTCACCTTCCCCTCGAGACCATTCTGGGAAGAAGACGCTTACCTGGAAGATGAACACATTCATTTTTACACAGACAGGTCCAAAAATGACTGTATGGTTGGTCTTAGTCTGTTGGCTTTACTGACAGCCACCTTAACCTAACCTAACCTAAGCCTCTGCGTTATGCATCTTTTTAAAAAAAGAACAGAAAGTTCATTTAATTTGAGCGGTTCTTGGCGGGCAATGTTTCGGTACTTTGTTTTCAAAATCAGTTATAACCTCTTTCAGCTAATAAGAAGATTTATATTACCTATATTTTTCTGGTGATATGGTTTGTGATGAATACCTAAGACATTGGTGAAAAATCTTCTTCACTATACCTTCTGTTATTCCGCTTTCTTGTCAGTTTATCTGTGAGCGAGCAAGTCCTTATAAAGTTTGCTCTTCACTATACATATATAAATTCCAAGAGATCTTTCAAGAATCCCGATACGTTTTGTGTTCTCTTGGAATAAGGTACGAGTTTGAAAGGAAGTGGTGAGAGAATGCAACCTTGTTGGACTCTACATTCGATGACCGATTAGCAATTTTCTACTGCAGCTCTTCCTAAACAGAACTTTTATCGTGTTGTTCAAAAATGGTTGTGTACAAGGAGTTCATTGATTGTTTTTTCCTCTCAACAATTCAGACTGTGCAGATGTGATCGGTAGGGGCCTGTTTTTAATGGAGCACTGGTTTCCAGACATGAGATATTCTATCGGCATTACAAGCCTATTAGGAATTGGTAATTTTTCCTTCGCTCCTTTGCTTTGCTCCTTCGGTAAGGATGTTGTAGGGTTATTTTTTGGCATTGTTACGTGGGCGGAGAGGAGGCTGAGAGGGGGCATATTGGTTCAGGGTCCATTGCTTCTGACTACCGTCATAAAGGTTGCATGTTACATGGCGCCTAACCCGTCACATTACCGTTCTATTGTAATTTTTGTAGCTTTTTCAACGTCAGACGAGTTTTTAAAATCAGGTACCAATGATATGATATCAGATACTATGAGCTAGACTCCAGGTTATCTAGCCTATTGGCGAATTTCACTCTCTTCTTCTGTCAAAATCATGCATCACTCAATTGTGGGAAAAACCAATGCAGTCTGTTCCTTAAATTTCTTTTTATGGCTGTCTCTCATATTATGTTGGTAGCATTTCAAGTTTTCTCATAAAATAAAAACCCTGGAAAGTAATTTTATTCTACAACAACAAGGATAATTCAAGATTGATGGAAAAACTTATTCATTTGAGAGAGGAAAAGGTGAACCGAACAATTGTATCCGTCAATCAATGTAAATTTCTTGATTCACGGCAAAATCTGTTACCAACAGTCGTCCCCTCGACCAAACGATATTTATTTGCATGAAAGGATGAAGACGACGGGCCAACGGCATCAGCCGTGTGGTATCGTGACGGACGGGACGGGAAGCCTTTCTTTTTGTTTATTTTCTTGTAAATGGAATCGGAAAACCAATTTCATTTTGAATAGCAACAACAATGCATTATAATAGAATATGTGTGTCGCCTTTCATACGCATCATAGTAATTACCTCACCAAAAAAAGTTCATTATAATCCTTTTGCTACGAGTATTATGCGAGTCATCTTTTGTTGTTCTTCCTGCACCACTTGCACCGGGGCTGTGTAAAGTAGTAGCTTGCGTAGGTACACGTCGTCAGGGCGTACGAACATTTCACTTTGGCGCAAAACACTAATGATGCGATATTTTACGTGTTGTGCTTGAGTGTTAGTGGATGTGTGTGTAGTGCATAGTACACGCCAGAAAATAGTCGTATGGTCGCTCTGTACAAAACAGAAAGGCAGACTCTGATGATATTTAGCACACCCCATTAGAACATCCCTTCTACACCTCTCTTCGGTTTTACCGTCATTCTCTTCTGCGAACAATGACTTAAGTCTTAAGCTAAAATGTCAATTGGTCGCGAACAAAACGCACAATAAAGCTTGACGTGAAAAAAACAACATCTAACAAAGAAAGCAAAAAGAAAGAAGTAAATTATGAAAAGGTGAATATATTACGTGTATGGACGTGGTGGACGGATGGAAACTAGAAAGGTATACTATATATAGTTACAGTAGGACGAGCGTTTTTTGCGATGTAAAATTTATGTGCTGCTGTGCAGTGGGCTATTTGGACTTTTAGAAAATCAGAACTCTCCTTTAGCTGAAAAGTTCTGTTATTTTGTGTAAAAGTGTAACGGAACGCAATGATACTTATTACGGACGGTTAGTTGCGAAATTGCTGGAATTGCTCCTGAAGTTGTGAAGAAAAACAGACAGATATGTACTCCTAGCATCCTAAATAAGATGTCGTATTGGCGAATTCTTTCTTTGCCGTCTCATCTGTTCAGAATACGAGGATGGGTCAATAAGTCCATGAAAAATAAAAAAATGAACACTCTTTTCGGCATAAAAAACATTTTATTTTTCAACATAGTCTCCTTTAGCTCGATTCACTTCATCCAACGTTTCTCCAATTTTTTGATGCCCTCCAAGTAATACGATTCCTCGAGCCCCTCAAAATAAGCGTTTGTTTCATCGATGATCTCTTCATTCGACCCAAATCTCTTACCTTTAAGCCATTTCTTCATGTTTGTGAAACAAGAAATAGTCTCAGGGGGCTAAATCTGGGGAATATGCTGGATGAGGAGGAGTTCGTAGCCTAAGTCATGCAATTTTGCCATTGCGACTGCGGACTTGAGCGCCGGTGCGTTGTCCTGGTGAAACAGAACTTTTTCTTCGCCACATGCGGCCGTTTCTGTTTCAAATAAATCGGCACTGCAGTAGTATGCGCCGGTGATCGTTTTACCCTTTTCAAGCTATTCGATGTGAATAAAAGCGCGCGCATCCCAAAAAACTGTCGCCATGACCTTGTTTGCTGACAAACCCACCTTGACCTTCTTCGGCTTCGATTCACCAGGAGAAGTCCCATGTTTCGACTGTTCCTTGGTTTCTGGTGTGTTGTGGTGAATATAGGTTACGAAACGGCGCAAAACCTCAGTCGAACTTTTCTGGAACATCGCCAAACACACCTTTGAAGTTGTCAAACAATTGCGATTGTTGTCGATTGTGAGCAAACGCGGCACCCATATTGCGGAAAGCTTTTCCATGCCCAAATATTTATTGAGCCATGTGATAAGCCTTATAGACTAATTGATCCACCCTCGTATCTTGGTAAGAAACACTCATTTGCTGCATGGTAATTGGTTGCGATTTACTACTCAACTTCGACCTGTCGGCCCTACTGCAATCACAAGCGGTCGCAAACTATAAGTTTCATTGTTGTAGTCGCTTAAAGCTTACGACAAGAAAGGGTCGTACGTGAATAGAGAAGTAAAATATATTCATCAACTAAAGTCTGGGTCTTCTATGGTGCCACCATAAAAAATCATCAAATCAAAGCATAAATGCGGTTAATCGGAATTTCTTTCTTCCTGGCAATAGAACCACCTAATGTTACCATTTCCAAAAGAAAAAACTCCAGTATTTGGTGCAGTAACTATGGGAAACAATCACATTCAGTAATTTGTGTAAATTCAACGTGTGCTTAGCTGTCACCACCAGGAAACATCTTATCCCAATAAATAATGAAGTGTTCCATTGAGATATTTGGTACGGTCTTCTAAGGGCTTTGTTCAGTTTAACATACTCATTTTGGATTGTGTGCGGCTCTATTTCGACAATGGTTGCTTAAATATTGCCTTTCAAATGCTCAATTGATTGTGGATTATCCGCATAACACTTGTCCTTCACGGCACCCTACAAATAAAAATCCAAAGGCGTCAAATCACAGCTCTTTGCCGGCCAATTCACGTCACCGTTTCGACTGATAATGCCGCCATCTAATTTTTGACGCACTTCCGCTATGGCATGGCGCACCATCTTGCTGGAACCAAAGATAGTCCAAGCCAATATCTTCAAGATATGGCCACAAAAAAGATGATAACATGTGGCGGTAGTTGATTCCGTTGACCGTAACGGTCGCGCCGGCCTCATCTTCGTAGAAATACGGCCCAACAATGCCGCTACGCCACAAGCCGCACCAAATAGTAACACGCAATATATGCATTGGCTTCTCCACATATCCTTGTGGATTTTTCGATCCCCAAATGCGAAAATTCTGTTTGTTTACGAACCCACCGAGATGAATTTTTTGAGCAAAATAATTATCAATTTCGAGATGGTCGCAGGCCCACACAGCAAATCAATATGAAAGCGGATGGTCACGAGGCTTCAATTGACCAATTGAACTTTATAGGGCCAGAAATCAATATCTTTACGCAGAATTCGTTGCATGGGAGACCGGCTGATGTTCATTTCCGATGCACGATGACGAATTGATGTTCTCGGCCGTTGGCGCACATTTTCGGCCACCGCGGCGATATTTTGGGCTGAACGAACACGACGAGCACGGGTACGCGTTGGACGTTCGACTAGGTAGCCCGTATCACGCACTTTATGCACAAACTTCTTGATACCGTTGGGAGGGACTCCAAATTTTGTACGACATTTTCTTGCGATTTCGAACCAATTGTCTTTGTTGTGGAAATAAATTTCTAACATTTCCCATTTCATCATTTCATTTCATTTCATTTCATTTCATTTCATTTCATTTCATTTCATTTCATTTCATTTCATTTCATTTCATTTCATTTCATTTCATTTCATTTCATTTCATTTCATTTCATTTCATTTCATTTCATTTCATTTCATTTCATTTCATTTCATTTCATTTCATTTACGTGGCAAAACGTTGTGACAAATCTAACCTATCTAGCACTCGCGGCAAAATCTCTGCAGGCGCAACAATCCCGAATGTAGAACAACTTCTGCAACCTGTTTCCTTTGTTATGTCATCGCACGCTATCATCACAAACAATCGCATCGCATTGCATGGAAAGCCGCTGGACTGACGCTTTACGCCATTCAGGTCGTGTAGAATAAGAAAAGCAACAACAACAACAACAACGACGCACATAGTACACAAAATCCGTGCATACATATATAAGATTAGCATGAATCCTTTAGCTGCTTCCTCCTCAGCAGGCATATAGAGCGCGGGTCAGCCAGTGTCTATGGCTGTGTTGGAAATTTGCATTTTCATTATCCTCGGAACAATAAGCCGGTGATGATGGGCGAACTAACTGGCTGACTTGCTATTATGCGAATGCATGCGAACACTGCGGAATACGGCGACGACGAGGACAACGCGACGCTACAAGTATTTCAGCATATATCCATACATACGGTGCTACGCGGAATATGTAAGTACATACATGAATATAGCGCTACAACGAATACAAAGTACAAGTACCGTAACGTATAGGGTTTTAGATACAAAAAAAAAACCAACAACAACGGCAATAACAATGGGCCCCATTGTGAGTGAGACAGCGCGACGCAATGCTCGAGATAAACAAGCGAATTAAATTCGAAATAATTTATGACATTCGTTAACAACGATGTGGATGGGTCGGACGGGCAGACGGGCAGACGACGGACTGCGGAACGGCTTTAGGTTTAACTGCGAACCACACAACATATCAAGATGGATAAGGCTTCTAACTGGGGGCACTTGTGGCTATGTGTGGTCATGGTCATCAATCAACGGCGATACTGCGACGAGTATCTACATCTGATCTGAATCTCTGGATCTGTACGCGACCAGTTCAAGTATGGAAATGATGCGGAACATGACTTTGTTCGTTTGTCGTCGTCGCCTTTTGATATGCGCAGAAATGACATCACCTTTCAAAATAGAGAGTCTGCCACTTTGGGCAATATTTGCAAAGGGATTTCTCGCTTGCCACTTGCCATCTCTGCAGAGTAATTAGTTTTTCTTTTGTTGTTGTTGTTGTTGTTTTGTGTAACAAAGATTTTGCTAATGCGACGCTCGTTGCGCCTTAATAATTGCTCAGAGATTTCTAAAGCTAATGAAGCAGCTGGATTTGATGATTATATTTGGTAGGAACTCCCCCAATGTAATTTTTTTTTAAACTAAGCAATCTCCACACTTCTGGAGGTTATGAGAGCAGCATCCTCATAAGTATGTCCTATCTGAATCAAGTCTTTTGGCATTTTCAGCTGTTATAGACTGTCGTATGTCGATACGTTCCGAAGTTAGCGCTCACGATGAAGTTTCAGACAAAGTGCCGTATATATAGGGAAGATTGACATATTATAAAAGGTTAGCCTTCGGCTGGTTTATTTCTAAGATAGATAGGATAGGAACAAATACTTTTTAAAGTTTGATCCTTTATTGATACGGGTAGACCTTTCGATTAGTTATGGAATGAAATTAATGCATGGCTGGCTTTGCAGTAGCGCATCGTAAACACTAAACACACTGTAAAGGAACATATGCTTGGAATCACCTTGTGTCAACTGAAAGATTGTTCTGAAATTAAAGCCAACTGAACTCAATGCAAGTGGCTGTGCTCTATTTTAAGTCACTCTTATATGGGTTCCGGGTGAAAAAGGAATAAAAGGTAATGAATCTGCAAGAAGCGGTTCGTCCCTGGTCTCTCCTGGTCCTGAACTAATGTTAGACTTAAGGCAGGCAAGTTTAATTACTGGTACTCGAATATTAGTGAAAGCCAAACAGGGACAATGTTGGTACTCTATAAACACATATAGAACTACCAAAACTACCAAGCTTTTTTTAGATAGGCCGAACCAAAAAGCCACAAACAACCATGATTTTCCTTTGTAGCAGCTGTCTGCTTTTTTCAGACTAAGGATGACAGTTTTGAGAAGGGATGTAATGACGATCAAAAAGCTTCAATCTTGAAACTTGGTCAAGTACTTTGATATCTAAAGGTAGCGAAGAGATTTGAAATGTGATCTTCATTGAGAACGTGTACAATGGACTGACGGTCTGAGTGGTCAGTGGACAGCGTGGCCTTGGAAATTTTGGATAGAAGAAGCAAAGAAAATGTTGTGGTTAGTGGAGTTAGGTTCGCACCCGAGCACTCACAAACTTAAATATGTATTGTGCTCATAAACCCATATTGATGGGTCTAAATCTTGATTACTTTATATATCAACTCAATCGTACAGGTGAATACAGCAGTATAAAACAACTGTATATCACAGGTATACCAACGTATCATGTGTAAATGTAATATAATATATATAATAAACAATGAGAAACCACAAGCAAGCACTCACAAGCTATAACAAAGAGCTACGAAGATCTAAGAGAAAAGCTTGGTTCTCCTGAAAGCCTAAAAGATGTGCCAGAGACCGCCAGGACCCAAAGGGCTTTATCTAAAGGAAACACAGACAACATAGGAATCCTAAAAAGCCCCAAGAGAAAAATTACCTCTACCTTCCAAGAAACAATAGAGCTCTTATTATAGACTCACTTTCTGGATGCAAAATAGAAAGCTTAGCAACAGCGGCAAAAGAATCAGCCATAAACAGTACTAGAAGCAAAAAATAATATAGAAAAGGAAATAATAACCTATGAAAGAGTGGAATGGGCAATAAAAACATTCAAACCCTACAAGGCACCAGGACCAGATGGCATCCTTCCAGCACTTTTAAATAAAGGCACGGCTAAACTTAAAACTAAAAGCATTAAAGTTGTGTTCATTCCAAAAGTGGTAAACAAACCACCTGATGAACCAAAATCGTCTAACATCATTATCAACGTATTTGGCTCTACAACCGGTGTCCGGTCCTGGCCTCCAGAAAAAAGTCTCTCCACTGGTCTTTATTTCGAGCCGATGTCATCCAATTTGACATCCCTAAAGTCTGAGCGTCCTGGTCTACGTCATACTTCCAGCGTAGGCTTGGCCGGCCTCGCTGTCGTGTTCCATAAATCCTACCGCAAAGGACTTTCCGAGCAGGATCCTCTTCGCTCATGCGAGCTAGGTGTCCTACCCACCGGAGCCTACCGGGCATAATTTCCTTCACGATCTCGACATCGCGGTAACGCTCGTTGACATCATCATTATAAAGTCTCCGGAATCGTCCTTTCTCACATACGGGGCCAACAATTCTCCGTAAGACTTTTCTCTCGAGCGGGGCTAAGAGGTTAGAATGCTTTTTGCTAAGCACCCAAGTCTCGGATCCGTATGTAAATACTGGTATGACCATTGTCTATAGCCTCCATATACCAGCAGCTTGGATGTTTTGGTTAAATTCTTGGATTTGAAGAGTCTTGGCAGACTATAGTAAGCTTTGTTGGCTTTAAGCAACCGTGCGCGTATTTCTGGTTCCATGCTGTTATCGGCTGCTACAGTTGACCCAAGATAGTTGAAGGATTGCACTACTTCAAATTCGCTCTCCACTATTTGAATTGAGGGACCAATGTTGGATCTTCTACTCGCAGGCGTGGCCACCATGTACTTTGCTTGGCTCTCATTTATGTGCAGCCCCAGATTTCGTGCCGCCTGCTTGATCTAGATAAAAGCTTCCTGTATATCTCTTTGGGGTCTACCAAGGATGTCAATATCGTCTCCGTAAGCCAGTATCTGAATGGACTTATAGAGGATTGTTCCTCTCGCCGTTGCGTCAGAGCTTCGGATTAATTTCTCCAACGCCAGGTTGAAGAGGACGCAGGCAAGTCCATTCCATTATCGCAGCCCGTTATAGATGTTGAATGGGCTTGATAGTAATCCGGATATTTTTACTTGGCTTATAATATTGGTCATGGTCAACCTACATAGTCGTGTCAGTTTATTTGGGATGCCGAATTCTCTCATGGCTTTATAAAGTTCTACTCTGGCTATGCTATCATAGGCGGCTTTAAAGTCTATAAAAGATGTAGTGAGTTTTGAAACTCAAGACATTTTTCCATCACCTGACTAAGGGTGTAAATCTGATCTGTTGTTGATTTGCCTGGGATGAAGCCACACTGGTATGGACCAATGATGACTTTAGCGTATGGTGCTATCCTGTCTTGAAGGGGAGAGGAGAAAATGTTACACGCGGTACTCAACAACGTTATACCACGATAATTTCTGCAGGTTGTGATATCTCCTTTCGTATGTATGGGGCACAGGATGCCTCTTCGTCAGTCTTCAGGCATCGCTTCTTCCTTCCATACTTGCACTATTAGTTCATTAATTGGTTGGGGTATTGCAGGGCCTCCTGTTTAAATTAGCTCCACTGGGATACCATCAGCGGTATCATAGTATGGTCCTCCGTCATTGGTGGAGCCTCCAACTGCTCAGTTAACTGGCCATTTAGCAACTCATGAAAGTGCTCTTCCTATCGCTCTAAGATGCCTTTAAGATCGGCGATCAGATTACCCTCTCTGTCCTTGCAGTTTGTGCAACGCGGTGTATATTGCGTCATACCTCAATCTCTTTGGTAGAACTTCCGCGCCTGCTGCGGTCCTTGCTCTCTGTACTGTTCTACTTCACGGACGAGATTCTTCTCCCAGGCTGCTGTCTTTCGCCGGTGAACTGTTTTTTCATATCTTCTGAGCTCTTTATTTTCATCTTCGCGTGCCCGCGTTTTATGAGATTGTTGACTTGCTCGGTACGCAACATTCTTACTTTCAGTCGCTAGCTTACATTCGTCATCGAACCAGTCGTTCCGATGTCTACGACTACTGCCTAAGATGGAGTCAGCAGTACTAATCACAGTAGTCTTAAGGCGTGTCCATTTCTCTTTTACGCCCGGCCTCTCAGTCCCAGGACTTACTCTTCCTGCATTTAGCGCGAGTTCTCTCGCTTGACCGTAGTTGTTTCTGGTCTCTTTGTTCCGAAGGCAGCCGTGTCGACTTGAATCTGATTCGCGGATACTGTCTTTCTTGATGATGCAATCCGCGCTCGGAGCACCACACCAACAAGTTAGTGGTCTAAGTCGACGTTGGCACCTCGGTACTTTCGTACCGTCGTCAGGTTCAAGTTGTGGCTGCGGTCTATGAACACGTGGTCTATCTGGTTGCGAGTGGCTCCATTAGGAGATACCCAGTTGGCTTTGTGGTTATTTTTACGCGCAAACCTTGTACTCACAATGACCAAGTTATTGCTTGATGCCATCTCTATAGAGATGTCATATCTGACTCGTTGTCCATTGTCATTAGTGTTCTCGGGTAAGCTATGGCTGTCAATGTACTACCTGAATACTGGCTCCCTACCACTATTAGCATTGATATCCCCCAGACATATTTTTACATCATACCAAGGGCAGGCATGGAGTTCCCGTTCGACTGATTCAAAGAATTCTTATTTTTCATCATATGGGGAATCCTCTGTAGGTGAACGTATATAAGGCTTATGGTTTTTTTTTAAATTCGCCCCGCACGCGAAGGGTTCATAGCCGTTCATTTTTTGCTTTAAAGCCGATAACGGTGGGTTTCATTCTTTCGCTGACTAGAACCCCCCTCCCCCCCACCGAGCACATGATGTCTTGCATGACAGCTGTAATGTATGTCATATTAAGACGCCGAGACACCATTACCCGTCCACCGCATCTCCTGAATTGCTGTTATGTCAGTATTATATTTGGACAGGTTATCGGCTAGCTGGTGTGCAGCTCAAGCTTTATACAGTGAGCGTACGTTCTATGAGAAAATTCTTAAATCGTTTAGCCGTTTTCGTTGCTGTGGTCGTCGTCGTTCATCAGTGTATCCGAGGCTGATTTGGGGTTCCGTAATACTGTTTTTTAGGGGCCTTACTTTGAAGGGACTAGCCCGATCATTTCGCTTTTCCTGTATTGGTGGGAAATTACCAGCGGCCACCACGTGAAGGTTTGATCGCACTTCCACCAGTCAGAGATAGTTACGGCCATATGCATTTCTGAAGCATTCTGTGTTATTGGCCATACTCTGCTGATGGCTGACCGCCAAAAAATGCACAAATAACTACTATAAAAATATAGAGGGTCCAAAACTCCTAAACGTTAACCACAAAAAGGCGAAAGAGCTCATAAAACTCAAAAAACGTAGTTCTTGTTTAACGTGGAGCACTAACAGGACACTACACTTGTTAGTATCATTTACACATAATAGGAATCAGCAATGATGAGACCTGTATATACTGATACTGATACTGCAATGAAGAAGAAGAGACAATGGAGCACCTCCTAGCAGATTGCCCAGCCCTAATAAAATTATGAATAAACGCTGTGGGCAAAATAACTACTTGTATAAGGGAAGAAGATTACCAACAAATCTCAGCCAAGAGAGTAATACAGTTTATCAAAAGACTCAACGATTTCTAGGCTCAAAGAATAGGGAGTCCAATAGACCCACGTAGGTCGCGGTGCAAGTGGCTTGTACACACCCCCAATTCTCATCGTATCGTATCGTATCCCCCGAGTAGAATCCAATAGTTCTAACCACTGCACCAACGACACTGACTATCACTAGTTTTATCACACCTACCAACCACACCTATATATACTATACAGGGTGTCCCCTAATTCGTCAAGGAAATTTGGGTATATTCTATGAAAAAAAATCATTCTACAGTAAGGGTCTTTCTCCAATGTTGACATCATTTATAGGGGATATAAGAAAAAGCTTACTTTGGTGTACCCCGACCCATGTTAACCGAAATTGCTCTGTGAATAGTAATGGTAGACACTTCATTTAGGACTTTGTTTTTAGAAGAAAAACTAGCCTTTGCGTTTAAATAAAGTTGATATCTTGTTTTGGTCTTTATATATCCAACTTCAATGCCTGTTTCAGTTTTTTTGTCCATGCTAATTTTTGACTTTGAGGTCAATTTCCTCCAGAAATAATAACATACCGTTTTACTATCTATATATATATATAATTGAAAGTTTGTATGTATGTATGTATTTATGTCCGGTATGGACTGCCAAACCCTTCAACCGATCGCGTTCTAACTTTGCATATGGGTTTTCTACCATAATAGGCACTTAATAGGCATATTTTGAAAGTGGTCAGACTCCTAGGTCAAGGGGTCGCCATACGAATTTTTTTATTGTTTTTACAAATTGCATGTTTTTATGAATCGAGGTCAGTGGGTGTAGTGTCAGTGGGCGGGTGTTAACTTGGTGTGGGTCAGTGGGATGAGGCAGCCGGAGACGATGGGTGGGTAATGAAGCCACGAGCAACGCCGGACACTTCAGCTAGTTTATAAACGTAACAATAATAAAAATAAAAATTTAAAAAGCTTACGGAAAAACTTATAGATGTTATGATACTTGGGAAAACCTGCAGCATGTAAAATTATTTAAAAAATGTTTTTTTCTTTGCTTTAAACTCCAAAGGCTATGAATCAGAAATGAATTTGTATTGTTTTAGATAGATTTTGTTTTATACCAGTTGCTTAAAGTGTCCTTCTTGGTTTTGTATGCATGCAAGAATTAGGGGACACTGTATATGCAGCTTAATCGGGAATAACACATAACACAATTTGCAATTTTATAACTTTCTACAAATATCTGTCAAGTCTCCTAATTAAAATTCCCAAACTTTGTAAGTAATTTACAAAGTTTAGAAATATACACTTTATCCTTAAGACAGACACACTGAGGCTTGTATTCTAAGAATGTTTCATTGGACCTTTAGAGCTTCAGAAGAAATTGAAGAATAACAATTCTATTCATTTTATTGTTCGTCCTTTTGCAATCTTGGTGATTAGTTTGTATAATATTTTCAGCAAAAATATGCAATTTAAAAAGTTGAAAGTAATTTCTTAAAATTTGAAATTGTTTTACAAAATGCATTTCAATGGAATCTGACGAAGAAAAGTTTTCTAATTTCCCAGCTACAAGACGTTGCCATAACCCATATTATTGTGGAGCATTTTGGTTGGAAAATTCTTAATTAAAAATTGTACACAGGCAAGTGTCATGTTTCTTGATCCGTACCAACCCGACGGACTTAAATTGTCCAGCCGAGTGCAATTAGTCAAATGACCATATAGTTTCAGACCAACTACAATTCTTACGCAAAATTTAAGCAAAGAAAGTCAATTTTTGTAATTTAACGTGTGTTGGAATTGTTGGTGTGGGGGGGGGGGGTATACTCGACAACCTTTTCCTCAAAGATAAAGATGACCCGGCCTTTTTGGACACACCCAATTTTACAGTTCACCCAGATGATTAGATTATTCTTCCTCATCCGTCTCCTTTTGCTGTTTAGTTCTGGAAAGTGATGAACGACTATCGTAGCACTTGACTGGCTGAAAGCCAACCACTGTGTTGTACGTGTATGTCACGGATGACTCTCAAAATGTCACTTTGGGCATTAGGATGAACGCGCCGGTCGGCCATCGGAAATGGTCATTACAATTAGGCGGTGGCTTGAGAGTACTGGGCAAATACTGGGGAAGGACATAAAATTGAAAATAACATACATTGCTCGTGTCAAGGATATTAAGCTGTTGGTCTCTGTTCCTTTTGGCAGTTGACTTAAGTTTTGTGTGGATTCAGTTACACATATCCGGTTATCAAATAAGGAATTTCTACTTTACAGTGCGGGAGTGTGGGTTGTTAGTGTATGAGTGGCTGACAAATAAAAAGCAAACATATTTTTTTTGTTTCCTGTGATTACACACGCATCGATATCACCCCACCAACACCCCACCTACATTAAAGGCCAACATATAAACTCACAACCAAATACCTAAACAAGATATGAGATATGTCAATATTTGATGGTCTCATCATCAATTTTCCTGGGGGAAATGCTGATGGCCTCATATTTTTTTTGCTTAAATAATTTTCCTAAGTCTTACTAAACCCCCCTAGAACAAACGACAAACGAAAGCTAAAAAAGGACTTACAAAGGACTACAGCAGAGCGATAAGGCGCAAGGGAACAAAACCGAAGAAATGTGTCAGCCGCCTCAGTTGGCTTTGACATGACTACGCGTTTACAAAAAAAGTGACTTCGGCGATATTTCAGTCGTGAATCTGGGGACATGCTGAACTGAACGTGCGTAATGTGGCGTGAGTTTCCTTTAAACAAAATTTGCCTTTTCTTGCTCCTTTAGACGAGAGAAACGGGAGAAATGCGTAAAATCGCAATTTATCACAGGATAACAACATGTAGATGTGCATGGCAGAACCGTTGTTTCATTATCCTGGATGGTTTCCATGTCAAATTCAGCGTCAAAAGATGCACCATTGCGGTGAACCGAAAACATAAGTTTTTTTGTGAGGTTTCTTTTGTGCTTGGATTACAGAATTTTCGGCAGCACACAGTACATGTGTGTAGTTTGAGTGGCAGATATCATAAAGAAGTAGAACAGAACAACAAAAGAAGTATCGGGAAGCAGCACACAGCCACACACACACACACCAGATACAGAAACAGACACAACGCCGACATGTAAGCGAACTTAATCATGCGGAAGAAATTCATTTTGACAGCGAAAATTTTTTATTAAATGAAATGAAATTAAATCGAAAAAAACAACCCATAAAGTTTTCATATAAACCTCCAATCAGAGATATATACTCTTCCCCAATTGCCGTGACTCCTCCTCAACTGTTCTACGCCATGTATTACTCATACGACCCTTTCTTCTAGCATCCTGAGATAACGGATTTCATTGCATTGCTATGAACTGTCGCCTTTTCGGAGTGTATGACCAATCCACTGCCACTTCCGTCGTTGGATGGTTGTGCCTATTGGTTCCTGACCCGTTCTCTGCTAAAGATGTCCGTTAGAGATACGGTTAGGCCAGTAAACCTTAGGTGTTCCGTAGGCACCCATTTACGAATGTTTGTAACTTTTGGTGATAGTAGCGGTCACCTTCCAAGTGCTGCACGGAACAGTCGCAGCTTGGTGTTTAATCTGATCGCATTGCTTCGCCATATCATGAACATCATTCCAAACACTGTTTTTGCTTTGCCGATTCGGTTGACAATGTCCTGTTTGGTTCCACCTTCTGTCGAGACAATACTCCCAAGATATTGGAAACTCTCTACTCTCTCTACCGGTTGTCCAGCAGTGTTAACTTGAGTTACTGAGTTACTGCCGGGGTTGATGATTTTGGTTTTTACAGTATTAATCTTCAAACACGCAACACTTGCCTCCCTCTCCACATTTGTTGTCATTTGGTGCAGCTCCATAATTCTGTGTGAGAGTACACGAACGTCGTCAGTGTGGTCCTAATGTTTGAGTTGAGATGTAATAGTCAAACGAATTCCTCCGTTTCCGGTAGATAAAGCTGCGCGAAGTACATCGCTAATCATCAACAAAATAAAGTATCGGCGATAGGATGCAACCTTGTCGTACCCCACTTAGGATCTCGAATTCCTCTGACTGCTTTCCTCTATGCAGCACATGACATTTAGAACCATCATAGGTTGCTTTAATAATAGCTATTAGCTTATCGGGTATACCGCTCCTGCGCAAAACGTTGACACTGTCAAACGCCTTCTGAAAATCGATAAACAGGAGGTGTAGTGGTGACCGGAATTCAACGCACTGTTCAATAATGATCCGCAGGATTTTGATGTGGTCGACACAGGAGGATCCACTGCGAAAACCTGCTTGTTCGGTATCGAGCGTGTCTTTTAGATGTTCCTTAATTCGCTCTACTTTGGCTATTACCTTTGCAACTGCAGGAAGAACGCAAAAGCCTCTCCAGTTTTTGCTCTCCATAAGACTACCTTTTTTAGAGAGCTTGACAATCATTCCCTTCTTCCACTCATCGGGGAAACTTTCTGCCTCCCAAGCTCTCTCTACAAAAGGATATAAAAGCTCTGCTGTTGTCATTGGAGCGGCACGCAGATGCTCTGCGGGTATACCATCTAGCTTTCACTTGGGCACTTAGATTTTTAAAAACCGTATGTCTCTTAATAAGGAAGAACAAGTACTAAAGATGACGAAACTTATAGACTTTTGATACTAATGCACATTACAGGTGAGTTTTAAAAACCAAAATTTTCAATAATTGAAACTACATAACATCCTGAAATCATATTCCAAATCTCTTAAGAGACACTTAGTTAAGTGAACATCATTATCATATTTAGCCTCACATCCGGGGTCGGTACAGTCCTCTCGCAAAAATCTTTCCACCGGTCCCAATTTCGAGCCAATTTTAACTAGTTTGACATCCTTAAACTATGGGCGTCTTGGTCTAAGCTAATTGTCCTGTAAAGGCTTTGCCTGTGTTGCTGTCTTATCTCATAATCGCAAATGAATTTTCGAGTGGGATATTCTTCGCTTATTGCAGCTATGTGTCCTGAAGTGGCTTCACAATGTCGACATCGATTTTTGGAAACTTTCGTCCTCACATACGGGGCCAATAACTATCCGTAAAACCTTTCCCTCTGGTATCCGGGACTTGCAAAAAGTACTCTCTTAGCCGCGCTTGAGAGGAATGATAATCGGATAACATCAGAGTGGTTTTGCAAGTCTCGAACACAAAAGTAATTATGTTGGTATGACTAGCAGCTTGGATGCTATGTTTGAATTCCTGGATTTGAAGGGCCTGGACAGACTAAAGACTTTAAGCAACCGTACGCCTATTTCTACTTTCATGGCTGCTACAATTGACCCTAAGTAGTTGGATAGCGCACTACTTTTCGCTCCACTTTCTTAATTGATTTAGATTGATTGTAAGTTTTTCTGCAAGCAGACATGGTCACCATGTATACTTTGTTTTGCTCTGATTTACGCAGGCTAGTCCATCCCGTTACAGATGATAGTGGTCTAGATATCTTTATTATGCTTATAACATTGGTCATGGTAAACCTACATAGTCTTTATAAAGTAAAGTCTCTGGCTTTGTTTTCCTAGGCGGTTTTTAAGTTTGACGCAATATACAGAGCGCCATATACAAAGCGTTACACTTACTGCAAAGACAAAGAGGTAATTTGATCGCCGATCTTAAAGGAATTTTAGAGCATGGGAAGAGCATCTTAACTAGTTTCTAAATTGTCAACTAACTAAGGAATCGGAGGCTGCACCAATGACCGAAGACCACACTCTGCTGCCGCCCCACAGCATAGACGAAGTTAGCAGAGCGATAAATCGGCCCAAAAATAATAAGGAGCAGATGGGATCCCAGCGGAACTGATTAAAATAGGAGGCCCAAAAATATACCAAGCATATCATGAAATAATAGCGCAAGTATGGAAGGAAGATGCCAGAAGACTGGCGAAGAGGCATCCTGTGCCACATACATAAGAAAAGAGATATCACAACGTGCAGCAATTATCGTGGTATAACGTTGTTGAGTACCGAGTGTAAGATTTTCTCCTCTCCCCTTCAAGACAGGATAGCACCATACGCTAAAGTCATCATTGGTCCATACCAGTGTGGCTTCATCCCAGGCAAATCAACAACAGATCAGATTTACACCCTTAGGTAGGTAATCGAAAAATGTCTGGGGTTTAAAACTCACTACACCATCTTTTTATAGACTTTCAAGCCGCCTATGATAGCATAGCCAGAGTAGAACTTTATAAAGCCATGAGAGAATTCGGCATCCCAAATAAACTGACACGACTATGTAGGTTGACCATGACCAATGTTATAAGCCAAGTAAAAATCCGGATGACTATTAAGCCCATTGAACATCTATAACGGGCTCCGACAAGGGGATGGACTGGCCTGCGTCCTCTTCAACCTGTCGTTGGAGAAAGTGATCTGAGACTCTGATGTAACGGCGAGGGGAACAATCCTCTATAAGTCCATTCAGATACTGGCTTACGCAGACGATACTGACATCGTTGGTAGAAAGCGAAGAGCTGCACAGGAAGTTTTCATCCAGATCGAGCAGGCGGCACGAAATCTGGGGCTGCACATAAATTAGAGCAAAACAAAGTATATGGTGGTCCGTCTGCGAGTAGAAGATCCAACATAGCTCCCGGAATTAAAATACTGGAGTGCAATCCTTTAACTATCTCGGGTCAACTGTAGCAACCAATTAGAGCATGGAGCCAGAAATATGAGCATTGTTGCTTAAAGCCAACAAAGCTAACTATAGTCTGTCATGACTCTTCAAATCCAGGAACTTAACCATAACATCCAAGCTGCTGGTATATAAGACAATGGTCATACAAGTACTTACATATGGATCAGAGACTTGGGTGCTTAGCAAAAAGCATTCTGACCTCATAGCCGTGTTCAAGAGAAAAGTTAAATGGATAATTGTTGGCCCCATATGTCAGGAAGGATGATTCCGGAGTCTCTATAATGATGAGATCTACGAGCGTTGTTGCGATGTCGATATTGTGAAGAGAATTAAGCTCGGTAGGCGGTAGGCAGGACACCTAGCTGGCATGAGCGAAGAGGATCCTGCTCGGAAGGTCCTTTGTGGAAGGATTTATGGAACACGACAGAGAGGCCGGCTAAGCCAACGCTGGAAGGAAGGAAGGAAGGTATACCAGGACGCCCAGAGTTTAGGGATACAAAACTGGAGGACATCGGCTCAAAATCGGAACCGGTGGAGAGACCGGATCCCGGTTGTAGAGCCAAATATTATGATAAATACCTGGTGGTCACTGTAATTTTTTTGTCTATTGTCTTCTTTCTTTTCTTTCTTTCCTTTACTCCGCGGGGGAGCATAGGGCTTCTACAAACGCCCGCCAATGAACTCGATTTATCGCCTGAGGTTTCAAGAGACTCCACTCTGTCCCCTGGGATCTTGCTTCCTCTTCTATCGTCCTTTTCCTTGTCTTGCTAGGACGGCCAACTAGGCGGATTTCTTGTGGATTACATCAGTCGAGCGCTAATTTCGTAATATCGTCCGCTGGCTTTCTCAAAGTGTGGCCAATCCAGCGCCATTTTCGTCTGATGGTGATCGCGATTGCTTCCTGCTGCGTTACTCTCCACGGCCATCTTATTTTCAGTATCCTCCTTACGACTTGTTGACGAAGACTTGGAGGCGCGTTGCAATTGACTCTGGTGACTTTCCACGTTTCGCAGCCATACAAGAGTACTAAGAGAACGTTAGAACTGAATTTTAGAATAAGAATATGTATTATTTTGTGTTTTATGTCTCTCTGTTATCATTCAAAATGTTAAGAACAGTGTAATGATGATATTTCAAAGTTTGAGAATCACGAGTATTGATATTGTAGTATTTTGCTTTCTTGCCAGCAAATTGTTGACAAAATTATTGAATTTACTGGAAATGCGAGAAACTAATTGAACAGAAATATAGACATTGGGAATCGAATGTCTGACGTTCAGCATTCTACGCACCAAGCTATTGTCATGTTGTAAGCCTAAAATTATTTCTAAATTATTCAGAATAATTACATAACTTTTGTTATCAAAACAATCTTCCTAATGTTTTTCGTCGAATCGTTAGTGGAATGTGGGATACGTAGTAAACAGTCGGGAAGTCAGTAACATTTTACCATACTTCATGATTCCACTGATAATATCGTATACTTCGAGTATTTTGCGGTATTTTCCTACTCAACTGTGACGAATCATTCTCAATTCGGTAAACAGCTTTCTACAGTACAGTTATCAGCATTCTGTGTTCCACTAATCAAAGCGGACAGATGTCTTATCGGCAGCCATATATCACCTTTATGGTCCGTCAACGTCAACCAAATGCGACGATTATGCTGAGCGGGAGAAAACAAAAACGCTCTAAGCTTCATACACAAGTACGAGTATGTGCACATAATAATAATCCTGTTGCTCTATTGCTTGTAGCAGTAGCAGTAACAACAACAACAACAAGCTAAGCAATAATATACTTGTAATAAAAAAAAACGTAAACATAAAAGGAAAAGTTCAATTTTATTATTCTCGTTCGCTTTGGAACTACAATTGGAATGTTCCCCTCTTCGTACATCGGTAGGGTTTCTACGTTCGGGTGGTTTTCCTAATGTGACATGACGGTCGGACGGACATGCACGGGACTCTGCTGGGGACAGAGGCAGAAGGAAGCAACGAATGACATAAATCTATGCAATATCTTTTGAGGCATTGTTTGGTCCGCGTAACGCAAAATACTTAATCTTCTTCAGCTAGGGACGTTTATTGTATTGATGGCAATATGGGTGGAAGCAAAGACCGGACGGGACTGACGGAGGATGGCAATGACAATGGCCCGTATGCAACGTTAAAGGTACCAATAACTATTTCAATTAGAATAATGCGAAAAGGTACTGATACTGAGATGAAAAAACATAAATTTCCTATAGTCGGTAGTTTGAGGCTGCCTGATAAGTAAGAGATTCTATTTTTTTTCCTATGTCTTAATGGTTGTTGGTTGCATGAAGCTGCAACACAAATGACCTACAGTCGATAGTTGAAGACTGATAAGTTAGATATTCTCAAGTTTGGTGTTCGACTTTATCTAAAGGTTGTATGAAGATGAAAAATACGAAAAATTCTTGATGGGCTCTTGATGTCACAATTCGACAGTCAGAAAAGCAAATTGTCTCAGAATATTGCATGATTGTTGTTGCGTATGTTGTTTTTCTTGAGATATCAATGGGATTTTGTTTGTTTTAGAAAACCGACGTTAAATCGACAGATGAAAGGACGGACTATGGCATCATGTGTCAGCGCCTTGTTTTGTGCGTTGCGAGAAAGCTATAAAGAGCCCTACACTGCGTAGGCTATAAAAAACCAATAAATAATGAAATCGTGTTACGTAATAAAAAAAAGGGACACCCATCAACCATCGACACGCTCATAACGTTGACAATGTAAAAATCTATAAATGTTTCCAATTCGTTTAATAACCTCGACCAATGTACTCGTACGATGCACCTTGGTTGGAATCTTTGCAGTGTGAATGGGAGAAGATTTTTTAGTGACTCGCAGAAATAAAAGATTCTACGGAACGAACAAAATGTATAGCAGCGCGACAACGACGGCTTTGTTACGGTTTAATGCTTCTATTGAGATTGGGAATTGAAATGGCAAGTTAGAGATGCATACATACGTTTGTGAGTACGTATCTTTTTACAGACACATATTGTCCATTTCGGCAATAAAATAATGTCTAACTCAGGGATTTTTATAGACTTCCAAGCGATGATCATGTGCAATGCGGAGAACAGGAGAACAGAGAACCACCACCGAACAAAACACCATCTATGGTTCTCAAGATTTCATGAGAGATTTCGATTTTTTTATTGATGCTGACAGCTTACAGATGGTTAAGAGGAATATTGTCCTGTGCTGTGTGTGCTTGTCATCCCCTCAAAGTGTCATCAGGTTAACACGCTTCGTTGTGCGTTCAAAAAATTGGTAACGTCTTTTGCTGACAGGGTTCTTCCATTGTGTAAGTTATTCATCATCATCATCATTATCATCGACAATGTGAGGTGGTTCTTTGTTCCAATTTGGGGAATATGTTTCCCCCTGCCCCGGGTATTGAGTTGACAACTCAGTGCGATGTGCAGTAGAGTGGTGCGGTGCGGTGCGAGTCGTGGAATTCTGTTCAATTTCAATTTGCCATCGAAATTGACATGAAGCACGCAACTGCTTATCGTGTCAGTATGTATGCCTATGTCTGTTTGTGACGAAAATATGAAGAAGAAATCCACGCTGTCTAACGGAGCGAGCGATTGTATCTGTGGTTTCTTTATGGATCGCGTGTTCAGTGAACATTTTAAGTAACTAAAACTATTCAGCTATCCGCACCAGCTGGTTCTTATCTATAAACCCAACTCACTGGCATACAGTGTGTACCTTATGCTGATTGCTGTTGGAAGATATCTAAAAAGTTTCATTTGACATTGTAGCTATTTAAGTTTTATCAGGATGGATATGGTTTGATTTTTTTGAAGTCACTATATCCCTGGGGTAACAGCTAAGGTTAACTAGACACGGAGGTTAGCTACGGCGAATTAGCAGGTGATGCGGACAGCAGGTTATGACTTTAAGACTCGAATATATGCAACAAAATGCAGACGACTTTTGTAAAGAAGAACTTTGGAAGCTCTATTTGTTTGCTTGTCCTGTCAATCGGGTTATATACAAGAATTTGCACTTAGGTTTTGCCCAATGAACAATGCAGGCCTACATTGAAGGAAATTCTTAAAACTTAAATTATCATTCATAACAATCAGAGGCAATATAAGGTCGAGATAATACATTTTTTACTTAAGACACAGACATACTCGATTTATTTGAACTGTATAGTGAGCACAAAGCAATCCAATGTGTAGTTAGGAGCCAAGCAAAGAAAACTCGTTTGAGTAGAAAATCTGTTCTGCATTAAGCGTTAAACTTAACCCCTTAACATTATAGCTTTATCCACTGCATAGTCGATATGTAAAGTAAAATTATGATAAGTTATGTCAAAATAATAAAATACTCAAATAAGCGCGTAGGGTTCATCTTATATTAAAAGTAAAACAAATCAGGGACTTTGCTTTAGTTTTGCATTCATTTCTATTTGCTTGAGTTCTTTATTTATCAATCAATCAATATCAATAGACAATACCGACATGTCCTCTTTCCCTCCTAGATACCTTAGTGCCCACGCTGTGCCTTGCATCATAAAGTTTTATACCACTTGAGCGTGTGCCATTGGGGAAAAAATACAACTAATCAATCAATCAATATGAATATCATTAAAATGGAATCACTTTCGAAACAAAGGGTGGTAACATCTTTCCGTTGAGTGGTCTATCATGCGCCAGTCGTTTGATTCCCAACTAACTGTGCTTGATAATAATAAACAATAAAAGTTTTATTGTAGTAGTTACAATCAAAAGACACTGTAATGGTGCCCGTAACCATTGCAGTGTGCGAATTCCATCATCATATTTGGTTCTACAACCAGGATCTAGTCCTAGCCATCTTCAAAAAATCTTCCGGTTCCATATGTAAGTACAGGTATGACCATTGCTTTATGCACCAGAAGCTTAGATTTCATGGTTAAGTTCCAGGATATGAAGACTTTTGGTAGCCTATATAGAAGCCTTTGATGGCTTTAAGCAACCGTGCGGCTATTTCTGGTTCCATGCTGTTATCGGCTACTTCAATTGACCCGAAATAGTTAAGGAATTGTAGTTCCTTCAATTAGCAAAAAACAATTAAAGCGGGATGCTACTGACAAAACTAGTTATAGGTGGTCAAACGGTATAACTTGCATAGCGACAAAGCAGATCTCTCAAAAAAGATCACACATTCGCAAATCGGTGCTATTGCAGGTGTCATTACAGGACACTGCCTTATAGGCAATCATTCAGCAAGACTTGGAGTCTTCTGGAATGACTTTGGCAAAAGCTGCATAGATGAGGAGGAGAAGGAGACCATCGTCCATCTTCTCTGTACTTGTCCTATCCTAGAAACGTAAACTTCATTTGGGAGCTTTCTTCTATACATGACACTAATGATCTTATCAGCACTGCTATTAGCAGTCTCCTTCACTTCATCCGAAGCTCTAAGTGGTTCAACGAGTAGGTGGAGGCAAACTTTCCTGGTCCGTGTGTTATCATAATAGACCATTGCTGGTCTATGTGTCAACTTCTTCTAATTTATCCCAATAGTAATCAGTGAACATAGTCCAGTGACGATCTTAATAAATGAGTAGCCAGCATCATTAAAGATGCAGTAATGGACCCCATCAGCATGAAACCCCAACAAAAAACAAATTTTTATGGATGTAACCCATTTCAAGAATGGCCTCGGTTTCTTGGCTTGCACAAAGCCAAAAATTTTGCTGTTGTACCAAAGATGGGCTTCAGAGAACTCGCACATGTTCAGGGCCCTATCACTGCAGTTACGACGCAACTAAGGGTCAGTCGTCTTCATTTCAGGTTTCAAACCGATCTTATAGTGATACAGGCCAAAATCCCTGCTAAAAATTGATTGCAAACTGATCACAGAGATTACAAATTCCTGAGATCGACGGTTCATGGCCCTATCACTGCAGTTACGACGCAACTAAGGGTCAGTCGTCTTCATTTCAGGTTTCAAACCGATCTTATAGTGATACAGGCCAAAATCCCTGCTAATAATTGATTGCAAACTGATCACAGAGATTACAATAATTCCTGAGATCGACGGGGAGTCGACAAAACAACGAACTTTTATAAAAAAAATTTGAATAATTTGAAAATGTTGTTGAAGCGAATAACTTTCCACAATTAAATTGTAAGTTTAGGCTTACCCAGCTAACCTGACGCATAGCCAAGAAACTTCATTGGATGAATTGGGTGTACCAATGCAAACTTGAGGATGCAGCCTGTGCTAAAATAGCAACTGCTAGAAATAAAATTCAGACACGACGGTAAACAATATCACATATCAGATTAACCAACCAATAGCAGAAGAGCACGTCATGAACGCAGAAAAGACAACAGAATTTCACAACGCGACGAAATGTTATGTGCCGTATTACAGCTGCTTTTAAGAAAATAAAGTTGAAAAACCATTATAATATTTATATCAAGCGTTTGTTTACTCATAATTAATATAAAAATATATTTTGAAAGTAGAAATATGAGCCGCTATCAAAAGTTTTATTAAAGCAACAAAATGTGCTAACGTAATCTAAAAATCAAAACTTGAATGCTATCACTATCACTACACATTTAGTTGCAAGGAAGAGTAAAACGTTGAATTTTTGAAACGATTTTATTGAAATTATCTGAAATATTGTGCCACCTCTCCTTGAATTCAACCGCACTACTCGTGCCGCTCTAAATGCTCATCTGTTTACCCTTAAGCCCATCTGCGGACGTACAGTAAAGTTCAGGGATTCGTTCTTCAGCCGTATGCAAAAAAATATTATTATTATCAGTGTCGAATATATTGAAATCAAAATAAATACCAATCTGCTGAACGATGATTATGATGACTTAACTTCAGTGACAGTTTTAAATACTTCAACACAGTATTCAACGATATGGGGCTACGCAGTTTTGCAAT
Source organism: Nephrocerus scutellatus (assembly GCA_947095585.1). Lineage (NCBI taxonomy): Eukaryota > Metazoa > Arthropoda > Insecta > Diptera > Pipunculidae > Nephrocerus > Nephrocerus scutellatus. The sequence continues at coordinate 74,965,970 of OX352765.1, read as the reverse complement.
TGCCGGCTATATGTTTTGAGTAATGGACCTTTGAATTGACCACCATGATCGTTCGATTGGACATCTCTGTGGTGCTTCGCGAAGTTACTTCGCTTAATGCTGTTCAAGACGCAATAAATGAAGTGTTGTAAGACGATATTGTTCGTGTTTTTCGTGACTTGCGGCCGCCATTGCTCGACAATTGGATAGACAGAATGCGCTTTGAAACGAAATGCCACCCAAAATATTACCATGTCATGAATTATCGTTCTGTGAAATAAAATGAATAATAAAATTTAAGTTTTGATCAAATTTTAAAATTCAATTTTGTTTAAACAAAACACCCGTTTTCTTCTGCAATAAACATAACACAATTGACGGCCAAGTAACTGATGACATCAATTTGCCTTTCGCGTATATTAATGTATTTTCTTTTTGGCACCTTTTTCAGCATCAAAATATTCCTTTTATCCTTCTCTCTTAAGGAATTCCACTTAAGAACTTTCCTTAAATCAAATGGAAATTTCCATCTTCTTCTTGTAAAGAGAAAAGCTGAGTGTATGCGAGCATTGCCACCCACATTCATTCGTACGCAATAAGTGCTATAGTAAGAAGCCATCAGAGTAAAACGCATAAAAAATAACAAAAACAACAACTACATCAAGTAAAACATTTCACCCAGGCCCAGGTCCTTAGCATCAACCTTACAAATACAAAACGCCAAATAAGAAATTTCATGGCCAAAAGCGATGTTTTTGTGAAAATTTGTAAATAGCAAAGTTGAGGCAAAAACAACAAAAGATGTACGAAAAAAGTTTTGAACTTAGTTACATCCGAAACGGTAACGAAGTTGAAGGCTAATTGAAGGGTGTAGAGTTGGGAAGGCCTTGTATGCATATGAGATTAAATTTTGACCTTAAACGTTTTCAAGCGTATCATGATGCACTTGAATGCCAGAGGGACGATTTTCAATCAAATTATAGAAACCATAGGTTGGGGAAACTCTCGTGGCTGCTGGCTAGTAACTTGACATAAAAAGAGACCGTCCATTCTCATCGTTTTTAAATTGACAAAGCGTACATTTCTGCGCCAGAAGGGTATTTTGTAACTGGATTGGGGTTTGGATAAATTACCTGCTCTATTTGTCAGTCTATCCTTTTGGCTGAGCTGAGCTTAAAAATGCAATTAGTAGAGATTTAATTTTATAGTCGACAGTTGCTGGCGATCGATTTTTTATATTCATATCATAAGCTTGCGGAAGGACATAACCATTATTGTGTCCTTGTTGTTCTACGTATGAAAAAAGATATTGTTAAAATGTCCTTTTGGTCCTTTTTCCACCGTTGCTTTGTATGTGCAAAGGTTGTGTATGTTACAAGTATAACACACCAGTACGCGTACACAGGCCAACAGAACATGGACAGTGCTCTAGGCCTTGCGTTCTCTTGTCGTGCGTAAGGACATTTTAACTTTCCAAACGAAGGGTCTGTTATTCCGGTGACCTGTTTCGACTCATCAGAGTGTGCATAAAAGTTAAATTGAATTGGGCGGCACTATTTGGGGCCGATATTTGGGAGCAATAACATATTCGTACATACAGCAGAATGCCATCAGGAAGGAAGGAAAGGCAACCCGAAGGATAACAATCAAATCAAATACGTAATATGTGCGATTTAAATGTATAAAAGTTAGTGAGGCCGGAATTTTCTATAACTTTGAGAGCACCTTTCGCCAATCGACACTTGTCACGCAATGCCATCATGTCGATTTATTGTGCTGGGCAATAGTAGCGCCGCGCGTCTGGGACAAGGAAAGTGATTGAGGCGCTACAACATCGCTATACGCTATGCAAAGCAATTATCTTTAGTAGCCCTCTGTTGATGCGCTATTATGGCAATCGTAATATATGATACATAAAAAGGATATGGAAGCTCTGACTTTTAACTAAATTGTCCGTTTTTCGACATAATCGATTAATTTAAAGCAACTAACTGAATAATATATTCAAATTTAATTTCTGAAAGAAACTCCGGAAGAATTCGGTGATTGATTTCATATGCCCACTCAACATTCTGCCAAAAGAGCCTTTTGGTGAACAAGGCAATAAATGCCTCCCGCAATATGCGTTACTTTTTTGCAAATTTGAAAACTTTTATTTAACTTGACTTGACCCCGGTTTGTCTGTATTTTCGACATTTTTGAGGTCCTTTTTAACCAACCTTTACACGACCTATATAGCTAAAATTTTGTAAAAGGCTTTAGTGTTGTGGGGCATTTCTGATATCTCACGCGTGTGATGCGAGGTTCTTTTTAACAAACATTCACACGACAAAGAAAGTTGAAATTTTTGAAAGCGGCTTCGTCTCGTGTGCACACATAAAAGATTGTACCCGAAAAACAAAGTTTTTTATTTAATTCTCTGTATAAACTTCGCGTGCCCGTGTGTTTTTGTCTGGTTGGCTGGCGGGCCAAATCTTGTGATCAATTTTTAACTCAATTCCTAAAGCCCGGTTTTATTCATGTGTGTCTTCGATGACAACCCTTTCTATAAAAAAAGTGGAGCCCCCGGGCCTCAGGGTCGGGGCGCTCCCATACAAATTTTATATAAACTTTACCCGATTTCTTTTAATTTTATTCGCATATGTATCTCCAGATACTGTAGATACCCCAACAGCATCGAGGATCCAGATCAGAAGCAGAGGAATCAGCGAGCAGGTGCGATAGCAGAATCGTTTACAGAATCACCAAAGAGCTGACAGGTGATCACCGCTCTAGCCAACATCCGGTGAAAGGCCTAGATGGTGCCGTACTCGTTTCAGATGGGGATTAGCTCAGGCGATGGAAGAAGCATTTCTCTACGGTCCTTAACCGTGTATTCGCCAAAGATATGCACCCAAATCAAACGGAGCTGGCGGAAGTAGCAATTTCCCGAATTCGCACCTCAACTCCCAGTAAAGATGAGATCGCTACCGCGATCAACGCACTAAAGAACAACAAGTCGGTAGGACTAGATGTTATACCCGCAGAGCTTCTGCGTGCCGCTTCAGCGACATCAGCAGAGCTTTTATATCCTCTTGTAGAGAAAGCTTGGGAGGCAGAATGTTTCCCCGACGAGTGGAAAAAGGGAATGATTGTCGATCTCCCTAAAAAAGGTAGTCTTATGGAGTGCGAAAACGGGAGAGGCATTTGCGTTCTTCCCGCAGTTGCAAAGGTAATAGCCAAAGTAATACTTCAGCGAATTTAGGAACATCTGGAAGATACACTCGATGCCGAACAAGCAGGTTTCCGCACTGGATTCTCCTGTGTAGACCACATCAACACCCTGCGGATCATTATTGAACAGTGCGTCGAATTCCCGTAACCACTGCACCTTCTGTTCATCGATTTTGAGAAGGCGTTTGACAGTGTCAACAGACGGTTTATCTGGCTCGCCTTGCACAGGAGAGGTATACCCAATAAACTAATAGCTATTATTAAAGCAACCTATGATGGCTCTAAATGTCATGTGCTGCATTGAGGAAAGCAGTCAGAGGAATTCGAGATCCTAAGTGGGGTACGACAAGGTTGCATTCTATCGCCAATACTTTTTTTTTTGTGATTAGCGACGTGCTTCGCGCAGCTTTATCTACTGGAAACAGAGGAACTCGTTGGACTCTTACATCTCAACTTAAACATCTGGACTACGCTAATGACGTTTGTTTAGTGTCACAAAGGATATTGAAGCTGCAAATGTGGAAAGGACGGCAAATGTTGCGGGTTTGAAAAATAATACCGTCAAAACAAAAATCATCAACCTCGGCACTTACTCAGTTACTCAACTTAACATTGCTGGACAACCGGTAGAGAGAGTAGAGAGATTCCAATATCTTGGGAGTATTGTCTCGACCGAAGGTGGAACCGAACAGGACATTGTCAACCGAATCGGCGAAGCTAAATCTGCGTTTGGAATGATGTCCATGATTTTAAAACTTTTGATAGCGGCTCATATTTCTACTTTCGAAATATATTTTTATATTAATTATGAGTAAACAAACGCTTGATATAAATATCATAATGGTTTTTCAACTTTATTTTCTTAAAAACAGCTGTAATACGGCACATAACATTTCGTCGCGTTGTGAAATTCTGTTGTCTTTTCTGCTTTCATGACGTGCTCTTCTGCTATTGGTTGGTTAATCGCTCTGATATGTGATATTCTTTACCGTCGTGTCTGAATTTTATTTCTAGCAGTTGCTATTTTAGCACAGGTTGCATCCTCAGGTTTGTATTTGTACACCCAATTCATCCAATGAAGTTTCTTGGCTATGCGTCAGGTTAGCTGGGTAAGCCTAAACGTACAAATAATTGTGGAAAGTTATTCGCTTCAACAACGTTTACAAATTATACAATTTTTTTATAAAAGTTCGTTCTTTTGTCGACTCCCCGTCGATCTCAGGAATTTGTAATCTCTGAGATCAGTTTGCAGTCAATTTTTAGCAGGGACTTTAGCCTGTATCACTATAAAATCGGTTTGAAACCTGAAATGAAGACGACTGACCCTTAGTTGCGACGTAACTGGAGTGATAGGGCCCTTTGTGCAAGCCAACAATCCGAAGCCATTCACGAAATGTCTAACATCAATAATATTTTTTTTTTGGTGGGGTTTCATGCTGAAGGGGTCATTGGCCCATACTGTATCTTCAATGATGCTGGCGACGCATTAATTAAGATCGCCACCGGACCATGTTGACTGATTAATATTTGGAAGAATTTTTTTCCCATATAGCGCATCAGATCTTGTCATATGATGACTGTGTTCGGTGTGCGTGGTGCGCTGTGAGCAGCGCTGCTTCCTTTACGAGTGGGGTTGTTTAGTTGTTGGGTTGCAGTGCTTCGAATGTGTTTTTATTTTTCAGCATTTATAGTGGTATACGGTATACTTTTGTTTATTGGAGATACATGAACAAATTTAATTTTTAAATTCTCTATATCAAGTTCGCCTGCCCGTGGCTGGCGGACACACCAAATCTTGTGATTAATTGTTAACCCACTTCCTAATGCTCGATTTTATTCAAGCACATGTGTACTTCCCATGACAACCATTTCTATTAAAATTCGGGGCCCTCGGGCCTCGGTTCCGTGGATGGATGGATGTGTAACTCCGATGTACAAAACTTTTTGTAACATTTTTGTGGTGATCGGGGCTTGAGGCCCGAGGGGTGACCATATATATATATTTTAATTTTAACGCGATTTTCTTCAAATTTTAAACATATGTGTGTCTCTGATTGACAAACCTTTTTGAAATTTTTTTTTTGTGAATGGACCTTGAGGCCCATTAAATTTTTTAAAAGTTAGGCCGATTTTCTTCAAATTTAAAACACATGTGTATTACTGATGGACAAAACGTTTTGTAATTTTTTTGGAGTGGTCGGGCCCAGGGGACACCAAAAATTATATATATAGTTTTTTAAAAATTAGCCAAATTTTCTTCAAATTTTATACACATGTGTATCTCCGATTGAAACACTTTTTGTAAAAATTTTGAAGTGATAATAATAATATTCAGCGCGATAGATCATTGCGGTTCATGGGCTAGCTTCTCGCAACCTTTTGTGTTGAACATGTATATTTTTGTGGTTAGTGCATGGAATACTGAGCAGTTGTTTCGAAGTTCGCATCCGAGAAAAACACCAAAAGCTTTTTCTCCATCCCGCCTCTTGTAAATTTCTGACAAACATCTGAGAGTAAAAAATCATTCCATAAGAACTAGAAATGTTCATGTAAATTCTCTAATCGGAGATATGTGTGCAAAATTTGAATAAAATCGGGTTGATTTTTTAAAAAAGCCCGATCACTTACAAATTTTTACAAAAAGTGTTGTCATCGGAGATATACATGTGTGCAAAGTTTGAATGCAATCGGAGTTTATTAAATGGGTTAAAAACTGATCACAATTTTGGCCAGCCAGTCAAACAAACAGACAAAAAAAAACACGGGCATGCATTTAAATTGTAAGTCTCTTCAATTTGTGTGCAAAAACATAACACGCACATAACGAAGAATATAGGACCTGGACCACAATGCTCTGCGTCACTTAAATATCATTATTATTGGTGGTCGAAAGCCTGCAGCGACTTCTGTAGCAAATGCTTGTCAAGAAGGTTCAGAGTTAAGCTTTAAGTTATTAGGGTTGATCATTGACGCAAAGTAAAATTAGAATCTCATGTGTATATCCGGGTCATTTACTCGGAAGACACACACATCTAGCTACGTCGCTAGAGATTTGATCATTATAATGTACTTACAGGATAAAGTTTTATTGCCGACTCTTAAAGTAACTGCCATACAAGGATTTAAATATTCAAAAAATCTGTCTCTCTGGGCATATTTGTGTACTTACTGCATGCGAAAACGGGTTCAATATCACAACCCGACACTAGCTTTGATGTGGTACCATTATAATTGTGTAAGTAAACAGACGTTTGTGTGTGCCTTAACAGGACCTTTCGCCACCGCAGCACATACTATGAAATTTATGAAATGATTTTTTTTTCTGTATTTGCCATTTATTGGCAAAACACGTGTCACCGCACCCACCGTTTTCCTGCAGTTTTGCTTTCTTATTGTGCCCGACATCCTGAACCAGGACTTCCGCAGGAGTCGTTCTCGTAAAAATGAAAATATCAAAAAGAAAAAAAAGAAAAGGAGAGCAAAATCAACGAATAATCATAATTCATAGAAAATGGAATTCCGTACAAGGAATCTGACAAACATACACACACACACACACACACACACACACACACACACACACACACATATATATATATATATATATATATATATATATATATATATATATATATATATATATATATATATATATATATATAAATTCAGAAAAAGGACAAAGGAAGTGCGAATTTTCAGGATTCAGCGGAATAATAAATGAAATGTCGTAAATTGTTTCCATGTCACTGCGTTCGGCACAGTTGTTGGTTGGCGTTCTCTTCTGTGGGCGTTGCTGCGGAATATGGTGCGTCGGCCACCTCTTCGCAAACTCCTGTGCTAAGCACATTTGTGGCAAGCATTATTGCATGGGGTTGGTGGGAGGTGGTACTGTGGTTTTATTATCTTTATTGGAAAGCAACTTATCTTCCTTGTGGTGTTAATGCTTTATTTGTACATCATAATCCTCTGACAAATCTTCTTATGATACTCTTCTTAAGTAGACGCCACCACACAACTACCACGCGCAGTCCAGTTTATGTCCAAGGCAGACACCGTGCGGTGTCGGAAGGGAAAACAATTATCTGCAGGAAGGCTCTTCTTGGCACACTGCCCCCTTTTAACTGCGTCCAACAGCCATTCGCCATTTACTATTTTCAAAAAAAAAAAAAACACTGATTGACTTTAAGGATGCGCACTTCCTTTTCCTTTTGTCCAACTGGCAGACAAAAGCACAACACAAAACACAAACAGTATATCATTTTTCGGAACATAATAACCAGGAGCAGAATCTATCACATGGCATAACTCACACCTGAACTCGATCTTCATCCAAGTCTTGGGATTGCTTTTTTCTCGCCCTTAACTTTTTGTTTGGCGTTTTATGGTTTTCTTTTGTTTTTTGTGGATTTTTTTATATTTTTTCCTATGTTCTTGATACTTCGCATCCGCGTATAATCCATTTGGATTCTGTCATAATTCTGTTTTCTTTGTTCCAAGTGAAGCGGCGAGGAGAAACAAAAAAAAAAACTGAAAAAAGTGAAAAATCCCAAATGGAACTAACGACAACAAAGCTGAATTACAAAAACAACGACCAAGTAAGGGATCTGAAGATGATATATCGTTCCTTCACTTTCCGTGTGGGGAAGGGACGAAATTGCGTTAAGTAACGAAAATTTCAACAATAAATTTGCATTTTTTATATTGAGACGCCCCTTCTGACATGAGCGCGACTTGGTTTGCTTAGTAGAAGTCGTGAGTGACACACTGAAACTGAGAAAATGACACAGTCAGTTCGATCTTAATTTAAATAAAAATGCCATTTTGAATATTTTCAATTTTTTTTGTTTTGAAATCGACAACAAAGGAATATTGTCTAACGCTGCATTAAGGAATTTAAATGGCCACAGCTAGTAGCAGTGCATTAGGGCTATGTATATGCAGCTTCGAAGCGTCTGGGCTTAAAAGTATTAATTTAATGGCTGTATGTCCTACGTCCTTGGCAGAATTTTGAAATATGTTCGACCTAAAATTCTCGTAATTTGTTGAATTCGCGCGAGGGGATGATAAAATTAAAAACACAGGCAAACGAAACAGAGGAGACATCACTCAGGCACAATTCCCTTGAAAATATGAAACAATTACACAGCTAACATCTGCATGAAGCTTGGAAAAAGCAATCGCTATTATTCGGCATATTCGGTACAATTAGAAAACCAAAACTCATTCAGATTCAATTATGTGCTTCATAAAATGTTAGTGATGAGGCATTTGGGAATCTGACCCCACATCTTCTCGTACTTACAAAATTCTGTTGTTTCCACTCAAGGTACGAGTATATGCGAAAGGAATTAAAAGTAGCAACAGTTTTAAATGAGCTTTTATGAGTTTCTAAATGATTAGCCAGTTAGCTGAGAAATCAGTGATGACGGACTCCCTGATACTGATCGTAAAAGAAGCTAATAGAGAAATAAGCGCGGTTCAAGATCAGATGACATCTTTACGGAACTGATGAAAAAAGAAGGCCCGTATAATACCAAAAAATTCATGAACAAATAGTTCAAGTATGGGACGATGCAAGAAGATAGAGGAGCCCTAGAGCAATGACATATCACATCGTTAAGCAATTGTCGAGGTTTAACGATGGGGATTACTGGATAGATCTATCCATAGTAGTGTGTCTTCATACCAAGCTAATAAAAAAATATAAACATTGTAGACCTATGAATAAACGTTATGACATACACGTATATCTCGGTTTTTTCAGTCGTGGAAACCACTTTTATCGTGTGACTGAGATTTATTCTTGTATTAAATGGCAAACTGTATCCAAAATGAAGCGATCATGCAACTTCTCTGGGTACCATCTCCGTTCTAGAATCTTTGTTCAAAACGGCAATTTGGATAAAGTTTGGTGTTGATCTTTGTACTATCTTATTCTAGATGTTATAGCAGATAATACTAAATCACATAACAATTTAGGGATGGTAAACGACTAACAAAGGCCTCGTAGGAGCTACATCTTCAGATAGGTGATGGTCTGCTAAATAACGAGAAAGAGCTTCTGCAACCGAACAACTTGCAGCTTTGTTAGTAGGTCCTACTTCCACCTCTCGTGGTCCAATCTGGGAGTTTCTATGGAAATTGCGGACGGAAGAGGGCATATGGCGAGACTCCTGTGTCACAAAACAGGATAAGTGTTAGTTGGTCTGTGGCCCAGGGAGCCGCAACCGTAAAAAACCCAATTGCTCCGAAACGTAATTCAATGCCTCGGATACGGACGGATACATAGTTGCTGACCTTTAGCTATCGTACACGGACAACGATCGGTTTCTGGAACGTTAAGACCCTTCTTGACTCACTCCAGGAAGGACCTTAAAACGCCAAATTCCTCCAATCAGAGCGTGAGTTTACGCGATATATTATAGACATCTTGGGGGGGGTGAGTGAAATAAGATGGTATGATGCCGGAGAATACCATTCTCCAACAAATAATACTGCGTTGCTCTACTTCGGTAGACCATCTTGGAGCGGACGGAGGTCTGGAGTTGGACTGATGCTTACTCCAGCAGCACGAACCAGCCTTTTATCCTGTAAGTAAGTAAGAAAAATTACTATCATACAGTGTTATATTCCTTTCGAAGACGCGACTGAGGAGGAAAAGGACAATTTTTATAGTCATCTGGGCTGGGTGTATAGCCAAACGCCTAATGGCGACATCGTAATGGTGATGGGGGACTTCAACGCCAAGGTAGGAAGCGACAATACTATGCTTAAGCAACTGATTGGAGTTCATGATCTTGGTGACCAGAACGACAACGGAGAGCTTACTTCTGTAATACAAATCGATTAGTCATTGAAGGTACGCTATTTAAGCAAGAAGAAGGATGATCGTCAAGCTTCCAAAAAGAGGAAATTTGATGGACTGTGGAAAGTGGAGAGGTATATACATTTTACCGGCCGTAGCCAAGAAAATAGCTAGAATCATATTAGAACGCGTAAAGGAGCATTTAGATTCAACTCTGGACGTCGAACAGGCAGGCTTTTGCTCTGGATCCTCATGCATCGATCACATAAACACCTTGCGGATCATAATAGAACAATGCGTCGTATATACATATCTCTGGTACATCTACTGTTCATTGGCTTAGAGAAGGCTTTGGCAGCTTAAATAAAGATGCTAGCTGGTTTGATCTGCGCAGGTGGGGTATCCCAGAAACACTTATAGCTATTATCAAAGCTACATACGATAGATGTACATGTCACATCCTACACAACGGTAAAGTGTTCGAGGAATTCGAAGTCCAAAGTGGAGTACGTCAGGAGTGCATACTATCACCGCTGTTATTCCTGGTGGTCATCAGCAATGTACTTCGTGCAGCACAGCACGGTAGGGAACATTGGAATTCGATGGACTATGACAACTTACCTTAACCACCTGAACTACGCTGACGATGTTTGCCTGCTCTCACATCGGATAAGGGACCATCATATGATGGCCCAAAATCTAGAAAACAAGGCATGTGTTAGTTCGATTGGTTGGCTACTGACGACCATAGAAGCTCTACGTCGATTTGACAGATTTCTCTGATTTTAGCATTCACCGCGAGAATCCAGTGAAAGCTCTTAGGGTGTGATCATCGCATCGGGTTTTTTTGAGTGGGTTTCGAACGCGTACGTGGTAATGAGTTTGATACACTTCTTATATTTGTGTTCTCATTCTCACTTTCAGCGTTCATAAACTTTTTTTTCCATAAAGTATTTGTGAAGTAGCCTGATATTGAATCGGACTTATTAGCTTGTATTTTTTGAAGAATTTGTCTGCTGGCTATGTTATGTAGCTCTTAGGTAGGTGAATTCAAAGAATTCTCTTATTGGCTTATGGTGTCCTCTAAATGTTCACCGTTGGCTGCTTCGTCGTAAACAATTTAGTTCAGGTCACACACGTGCTTAAGACGAATGAGAGCGATTTTGAAGAAAAAAATGGAAAAAATCAACTTTGTCATATAGACCTTTTTACAAAATTTTTTACTTCACAGCAGATTCATAAAGATATTACGACAACTTTATGGGAATCTGCTTCATCGAAAAGACACGTTACATGTGGTTAGCAGATTACAAACACGGCTTAGAGAGCGTTAAAGACGTCCCACGTACTGGAAGGCCATCAAAATTGAAAAACATTGGAGAAATTTGTGATCTGATCACGGGAGAGCCAAGATTCAAGGCAGATAGCTGAGATCATCGGTATCACGTATGAATGGACCAACAAAAAAAAATATAGGTATATATTGGCTCTACATCTTGAATACTTAAAATATCAACTCAGTCGTACCTGTAAATACAGCAGTATACGTCAACTATATATGTGTGTTTAGAGCATCGTATCATCGATCTGCTAGAAGAATAATGTCACGGTTCAAAAAATCTACTTTTTAAGCAAAATCTGTAGAAGGTATTTGATTACCTGAAAAGACACCTTCGTGAAGGAATAACCTCGCAGGTCTATTTAGAAAATTTGCAGCGTGAGAGTGAAGAAGTAATGGCCATTGTTCTTTTAAATAGATTTTGTTGCTGCAGCCACCGAAACAAACAGTGGTTTCTAACAGAACAACGACACATTTCGAAAATTTCGAAATTTTATGTTGTGACAGTCTGCTGTCAGAAATTCAGAAAAATTTATCGTAACCAAAAATGTATAATTGTTCTCTCCTAGGTCCGATATAAAATGTATTTGTTAAGGTATAACTTATTATTATTTCTACAAAAGTGAAATATTTATTTTATTACCTTCATTACTGACAAAAGGTTAAAAACATAACCAATGACACAAGAACAGTGGCACAACTCAAAAAAATAGCTCAACTCAAATAGCATTCTTAGTCGACCAGAAAAACCAGAAAGATGGTAAGTCGCTGAATGTTAATTTAAAGAAGAAGAAGATCTTAAAGTTAATATTAAAGTTCTAGTTGCTGCAGTTACTTGACAGTTCGACAAAATTAATTAGAAATTAGGTTTTTCCACTCTCATGAAAATTTGCATTTTTTGAGTTGTGACAGTATTTTTATAGCAGTGCGGTGTGTATTGGAAGCTAGAGGATCAGTGCGGTTAAAAAAGGCGTGCGTTTTTTCGGACGCGCAACGAATCGAATCCTGTATCCTCCGAGTGGGAGCCAACTGTATAACCAATGCACCACCGACACCATGCTTGGAATTGAAGAGCATTGACGCTCTCATGGTATGGTATAACTTTTTTTTTAATGGAATGACATATGTGACACTCTTAGTTCTTAGTTCTAGGTAATGAAGCTAGTTTACGACAACAGAAAACAGTTTCGGAAGCTATGCACTCCGTACAATTGCTGTTAAACCAGAATAAAGAAGCACCACAAAAAGGATATCGAATGGTTTGGAGTGGTCTTAAATAACTTAATTACTTAATACTGCAGTACAGGGAGTTTTCCAGCAGGTAAGGTAAATGTCAGCGTGACCAGGTTCACTATATTTTGATCGTTACAGTAAATTTATATTTTGCACTGCAAGCTTAATTCAATATTGTTTATATTATATTTTATTATATTTTTATTTACAGAATTAATACTTAATGAATTATAACGTTAATTAATAATAAATAATGTGTAACCCGAACGACTTATACGTCTGGACAATATATAGCAGTCAAGATGCTAAGTGACACCACAATCCGTAAGTTTGGACGATGCGAGGCACACATGACGATATTCGATGCGATGCAAAGTAACGTAGGTCGAGATAATACGTGACAGCACAATGCGTAAACCGAACATTGCTTGAATGCGAAGCGAGATTTGAATGCTACCCTAAGAAATGTAGGCTGCGAAAAGTTAGTAGCGAATTTTGGCAGCGCAATGCGGAAGTATGCACAAGTAGTAGTAGTAATTTAAATAATTTACACATTTGACTAATAAGTATACTTATAACTAATAATAAAAAGGCTCAACAATAGGGACCCCACGTATTTACTTTGTCTTTCATTTTAAATTGCTGGTAATTAAACAATAATTTTAAATATACAATTTTTTTATATTGTTACGAAATGTATGCTTTCTAGATAGAGTTCGTAATGGATTTTGCAAATAAAATAACAACACAAGCTCGTTAATTTTCAAATTAAAACTTTAATTAACAAATAGAAAAAAGTTCACAAATTTACACTGGTGATTACTTATTATTCACTTATAACACTATTATTCACATAGGTGGTAGCTCTATATACTTTTCACACTCCCATAGCCTCGAAAGTAGCCTTTATACACACTAGTGAGTTAGAGAGGTTTATTGGCTCATCGAAAGATTTTCGAAACCAAGCGTAGAAAACAAACTGCTCTTTTATAAACAAGTGGTAAGCCCGTCTTGGACATACGGTATACAACTTTGGGGTTGTACATAACCAAGTAATATATCAATATTACAAACATTCCAAAACAACAAAGTAGGAGCAATCTTAAATGCTCCATGGTACATAAGGAATAGTGATATTCACAGAGATCTAGGAATTGCTACTGTGAGTCGTGAGGTAGTAAAATTTGCTCGCAAACTTCGCTCCCGTCTTCAAGTGCATTGCAACCACGAAAAACGTTGAACGAGACTGTGCCGACTACAAAGAAAAAGACCGTTCGAACTACCACAGGAAAACCGAATGTTTTTACGGTTTTAGTAGATGCCATCGCTGGAAGTCTGGCTACCTAAAACGATAAACTGCATAAGCGTAAACAGCTTGTTAAGGAAACTTGGTTGTAGTCATAACAAATAGAAAAAATGAGAGGATCATATATCCCACAACTACGTGCGACAGTTTCTTATAGTGCCTCTCTGAGGGGTGAGGTTTAGCAAGAATGCATATATCGGCTGACATAGTCAGGATCAGGTATATGAATCGGGCATAACCAATGGTACGGGCCATTGGTACCTTTAAAAAATTTCTGCACCTCCAGGTGCATCCGGAAAAAAATGTTTAGTTGTACTTTAACTTAACGGAGGTTAAAATCCTATTTCTTATCTACTACGCTCTATCAAAGTATTTGTTCTAAGGTTCGACCATTTGTTATGATGTAGAATATTTATCGGCAAGCCTGTCAGGGGAAATCATCAAATCAACCAATCAACACCCAATTTAATAAATTACGCTTGAATTCTTGGAATTATTTACCACACAAAGGACCGGATGAAAAGCGAATGCACATACATTCCTTCAACTCAAACGCAATCTCGATAGATGCAGTCAAACATCAAAGTCTTAAAGATTCAAAGACTACGACTGAAATAATCCCTAAAGAGCGGCAGAGCGGAAATCAAATCTCTCGCATCAATTGAACTTTGGTTAACGTAAATTATTCGCAAGTAATAATTGGGATGATGGTTTCTACATTACCCATACCCTTGCCCATACACAAACTCATACAAAAGATTTTGCTTGTCAAACTGCAGGATTATTTAGTTAATTGCAGTCGCTGAACCTAACATACGGACGATGATTGCACTTGTATGAATTTGTGGCGAGTGAGGGGAGGGAGGTATATGGCACATACGCATACCACAAATTCTAAAAGTTCTAACTACACAGGGTGGGGTTTTACGATAGGATGAGGTTGATCTGCACGTTACGATATGGATGGACGACGGACGGTCGCCAACAAAAACCAAAGCTATCTGATGAGTGTTGACCGACGGGGCGGTAAATTTAAGTAAAAGAAGGAGCAGAAGGAGGCAATACTATGTAAGTACTACCAGAAAATTTCCTCTTCCACATAGAGAAGGACATGCGGAATATTCCGCCCCCGCATTAAGCCGAGCGAATGTGATGCAGCGAACAGCGAAATTGGATTCACAATATGGTGCAGCACTAACCACACCGTCACCACGACCGACTATAGCGTCCTCAACAACCATCACACAACTGGAGCTGGTGTAATAATTATTTTAATAAGCTGTCACGTGATCTGTGTATGCTCACATACACATACACATTGAAATTGCATGGTATTTGTTTCTTTGCTTTCATAACCGAAAATGTCGCATCCTCGTCATCTTGAGGAAAATAATAATTAGTCCTTTCGTCCTTTTGGTCGACGACCATTGCGGATTATTACTGCGTGGCTGCTGTTCTGTTGTGTATCTCGCTCAACGGCATCAGCGAAATATTGCAAACGTCCGCTCGATATTATCCACCGCACAGACTGCATCTTTGTTGGTCGTCGCAAAAGCACTTATTAAACTCGTAACTCGCACATACACACACACACACGCACACATTCAAACAAACACAAAAAGTGAAGGCGGTCTCATACTATGTACGTACATATACATCCGTAATGACATGTGAAAATCCTTTCATTAAGAGGCTTCGACCGTTTTAATTAGAAATATTACTTATCGCCATGATGGCACACAATGTAAATGTATGTCACTTTGGCATCAGGCTTGGCAGGCGGCCATTCAGCAACTAGAGTCGCATATAATAGCATAGACGAGGGATCCAGTGCAGTATTTGCCATTTGACACGTAACAGCAATAAGCCATTAGCTCTGTGCCCCGTCGACATGTTGTAATACCAACATGTGGTTACATCGTGTTTCTATAGATGACGTAAAAAGGATATGCGGCCAAGCTCCAGTCCAACTCTTATGTAACAGTGAAATTGCGACGGTGATTTCTTCTGGCTGGAGTTACAGGGAGTCACGTACTAAATGCTTGCGTTGGAGGATGTAATTTTGCGCTGAATGTTACCCAAACACCTGTGAACCGAACCGCCGAGGGCAACCGCTGTCCTTTATTAGTTAGTTATTATACCATGAAGCGACGTCACATTCCGTGACTAATTTGGAATTCAGCATAAATTCCGCGAATTCACCCCAGTCAAATCCAAATTACCCTAAAATCCGAAACAAATCCTCGATGTAAATTATTATTCCAAGATTCTGTGCTGGTTACGTGACATGTTCCAGTCAAGTCACAGGGTGATTGCGAGAAAGAGCGGGGAACATCCGGCTCTCTCGGTGTAACTTTGTTTGTTGCGTTGCCGCTGCATTAACGATGAAAGACGCTGACATTTTTATTTGCCGGAGAGCAACCGACAACGACACAAACGCAACCGACAACAACAACACAAATGCCAACACCATCTTTTGTGCGAAGAATGATCCAGCTTCATGATCCTGAACATGATTTACTGTTGCCATTGATGGTGTTTTCCATACACCATCGAAATATCATTTCCGCTGTAAAGACGGCGTACCGGTACTTTGGTGATGTTTACCGCACACGTCGGTAGAGGCACGCACGCACGCATTACGGCAAATTCTGCCTTCTGCCTTCTTCCTTCTTTAAAACTGTTGGCGCTCACGCTCTTTGCAAGACGCTCGCGAAAAATTAAAATAAATTTTCCATCTATTTTTACCTCGTCCGTTACACCCATGCCGGCGAATGACTTTGAAGTTTGGTGGTGGTGGCGTAACTCGCCGTCGATTGTGTGTCATGCATCACCATCACGCATCCATCACGGAAAGAGAGCGCAAAAATTTTGATTAAAAATTACACAGGCTGTTGTCGCTGTTGTTGTTCGCTCGAGCACGCCGGACGCTGTCTCTAAAGCAGGCAATTCGTACGCCCGCTTTCTGCGACATTCATTTAAGTTAAGGCATTGCTACAGCGAAAGGAACGACAATGACAAGGGCTCGTTGATGGGTCGGTGGTGTTTTCTTGTAAACACACACCCGCAAGCGCATAAGCGGATTTTTTAACCAAATTCCGAACAGTTCATAGGGCGTTCTATGGGGCCGTCGGTTGTTACTCGACTTTTTAGGCTTCCAGGAATTTGGAATTTTTTGTGTTTTTTTTAATGAAAATCAGGACAATAACATTTCATCCCTGAATAGCCATACATTTGTTTTTTTTAGTAAAAAAAGAAAAGAACACGAATCTCTTTGGATGCAAAAGAACAAATGCAAGCGGCGCGGTAAGTTAGAAGCAAAAGTGCTTATATTTTTTTGTCCCCTTTCCAAAATGTTTGCTTCATTTTGAAAAATGATGCTGATTTGATTCTCATAAATAGTTGTGGGGAAAATCAAAAATTTGTGTCAACTGTAAAAAGTCCAAGTCAAGCTCTGAAGTCTGATAATGCTCGGGTAAATATAAAAAAAATGAGATGAGCTGACGTGTGAGGCCATTGCCTTTACTACAAAGTTAGGTGGAGCGTTTTTTTAGAATTTGCTTTAGGATGGTGGTACGAAAGGCTCTCGAGATGGCCACAAACATATTTGTATCTTGGCAGTATTTGGTAGTGATCGGGCCAAACCCATAAAATTAAATTTCACATGTAAATTCTCCAAGAACCAAAAGTATACTGAATTCTACTATAAATGTTACACATGAGAAGCACTGCAACCCAACAATAAAACAACCCCAATCGTAAAGCAAGCAGCGCTGCTCATAGCGCACCAGCGCAAACAGGACACAGTATTCTTCTTCTTTCTTTCCTTTACTCCACGGGGGAGCATAGGGCCCGCCCGCAAACGAACTAGATTTATCGCCTAAAGGTTTCAAGAGACGCCACTCTGACCCCTGGGATCTTGCTTCATCTTCTATTGTTCTTTTCCATATCTTGCTAGGACGGTCAAGTCGGCGACTTCCTTGTGGATTCCAGTCGAGCACTAGTTTCGTAATATCTTCCGCTGGCTTTCTCAAAGTGTGGCCAATCCAGCTCCATTTTCGTCGTCTGATGGTGATCGCGATTGCTTCCTGCTGCGTTACTCTCCACATGTCTTGATTGGTGATAATGTTCGGCCATCTTATTATCAGTATCCTTCTTAAGCACTTGTTGACGAAGACTTGGAGGCGCGTCACAATTGACTCTGTGACTTTCCACGCTTCGCTGCCATACAAGGGTACTGAGAGAACGTTAGATCTGGAGATCGTTAGCTTCAGATTCCGGGAGATTTGCGAGGAGTCCAGATATTATTTACCATACTATAACAGTGTCGCGCCTTGTTTACACGAAAGCACACATCCGAGTCAGCACCACCATTTTTTGTCATCCAGCTGCCCAAATAACAAAACTTATCGACTTTCTACATGTTCCACTAGCGTTAACGCGAAGTAGTTTTGTTTTAGGGACGTTCATTTTTAAACCCACTTTGTTAGCGTATAGTTCTAGTGAGTTCAATTTTCGCTGCATGTCACCTAACGATTGTGATAGGAGACAGATATCATCGGCATAGTCCAGGTCCAGGTTCTAGGCGGTGAAAAACATTCCATGGCACACCCGATGCAGTACGGGTTACTACTTTCATCACTTAGTCGATGACAATTGTGAAAAGCAATAGTGAGAGGGTGCAGCCTTGCTTGACTCCCGAGTAGATGTTGAAAGGTCAGCCAAGATGACCGTTATGAATGACTCGGCATCTTGAGTCGCGGTACAGCTCCTTAATGATGTTAATGAGTTTTTCCGGAACACCATATCCAGACAAAATCTGCCACATCATGTTTCGGCCCACGCTACCAAAAGCGCGTTTAAAAACTACAAAAACCATATACAGAGGAGAGCGACAACTGTTCAATGATTATACGCAGGGTGCTAATTGGATCAGTACAAGAATTGTTTGGGCGAAATCCTGCTTGTTCATTTCTCAAAATTGGCTCTACCGCATTCCGTAAGCGCCTAGCTATTATAGAGGAGATCACTTGGTTAATGGTGTTAAGCAGGGAAATTCCTCTCCAGTTTGCTCAAATTACCTTTCTTGGGGAGTTTGACTATTAAGCCTTCTTATAAAGAAGACGAAATGGATTCAGATTCCCAAATATCTTGATATATCGCATGCAATGTTCGCGTAGTTAACTCGACGTCGGCTTGAAGGAGTTGTCATTGCCTGCTGCTTTACCTAATTGCAGTGAACGAATTGTTGTCCTTATCTCATCCAACGAAGGAGTTCCGACGCTGATGTTAAGTAGCCTATTAGGGTGCATATGTGGGTTGATGGATGTGCCTGGCGAAGTACAATTCAAAACATTCTTAAAATTTTCTGTCCAGCGGGTTAATTATTGTTCCATGCTAGTTTGTCGTTCCTAGCTGAACGGCCAACTTGCCGGTCCAGATTCCTATACTTCCGCGCTAATGCGCTTCGCACGGCACCTGAGGCCGCGTTTAACTCTACTTTGATGGATTAGCGTTCACGAATGGTGTTCCATGTGCTATCTGATATCCATTCTTTTCTACTTTTGTCGGGATAACTTAAAATTGTTGATGCTGCTTCCGTTTTCTCCCATTTCTACTCTAGGGTTTGGGGCTGTATCTTAGAGAGAGACTGTTGTATGCGGGATACATATTGCAGTTTCTTTCAATGCTGCTACAGCTGGCTTTCTCGTTGTTTGACTTCGTGTGGTTGAGTGGACCGCGAGCTTCAATCGCACACTGCCAACCACAAGGTGATGGTCGCTGTAGACTTCGGCTGCTCTTCGGGTTCTAGCGTCCAGCAACGATGATCGCCCCTTGCGGCTTATAGCGATGTGATCAATCTGGTTGTTGTACATGTGATCAGGAGAGGTCCAGGTGGCTTTTGTGGGGAAAATGATTAGGTTGCGATCATAGATATAAATATAGATCAGCAAACCTTTCACCGTTTTAATTCATAGAACGAAGGCCATGGGAAACCATGATATGTTCCCAATCACGCCTACCTTTGTGTTAAGGTAACCCATCAAAATAACGATGTCAGTCTTCCGTAGTTGATCTAATGAATTACTTAGACGCAAGTAAAACGTGTCCTTTTCTTCAGAGGTGGCTTGTTCTGTTGGTGCGTAAGCTTTAACAAACACGACCTGTCGAACAGCAGATTTTAATCTTGCAATAATAATTCTATCGGATATTGCTTACCAGTCCTTTAACGATATTCTTGCGGCTTTGGAGAGTAGAAATCCCACTCCATTGGCATGGTGTTCTCCTGCAGGCTTACCCGAAAAAATTAGAAACTCGCCGGTAGATGTTCGTTTTTCCCCTACTCCAGGCCATCTCACTTCACTAAGACCAAGAATCTCTAGATGGTAATTCTTTTTTTAACTGTGCAAGCGTTGTTCTCTTGACGAGCGTGCGAATGTTCCAAGTTCCAAAACGTGTCCTTTTCCGTGGGCCAAAGGTCATTGTTGATAAATTCGATATGTGGCGATTCGGTCGGTTGCGCTTCATGTCGACCTAGGTTGCTGTTGGCCAATCACCACTCAACTGAATTAATTGATTTTTGAAACTAATACAAGTATACAGTATGGCATGATTTAATGCCACTATATGGAAAAAATTTTATGGGAGTCCCCGACCACGCGGCCTGATCTTTCTCAAATTTTAATAGAAAGTGTTGTCATGCGAAATACAGATGTTTACAAAGTTTGAATAAAATCGCGCTTTAGGTAGTGGGTTCAAAATTGATCGCAAGATTTGGTATGTCAGCCAGTCAGCCAGCCAGCCACGGGCACGCTAAGTTAATACAGAGATTTTAAAAATATACCCGATTTTATGCACATGTGTATCTCCGATGACAACAATTTTTATAAAAATTTGGAAGCGATCGGGTCCCATTTAAATTTCTTCAAAAGTTATTCGATTATATTCGAACTTTGCACACTGTGTATCTGCGATACCGATTAAAGAATTCACATCAAAAATTTGAATTTTTATGGTTTGTATATAATTTAATTTGAATTTGGCATAAATAATTGAATAAAAAATTAAAAAAACTGTTGTGACGACTGATTTTGCACGTCCTTGATTACATGCTTTCAACATTTCCAAAATAAATTAATTAAAAAATTCACTTTAATTAAAATCAATGGACACAGTGTGCGCACATGCTCTCCTCTCTGACCAACAAGAAAAATATTTTTTTTATTTTTTTTTTATTTTCAAAATTAAATGTAAATGGGAAAATACAGGCATTGTCGTTAGTTTTTTTGATAATTTATTGATAAAAACTGGGGTGGGATGTGCTGATTGGCATCGCATAGTAACACAAAGCACCAAATATGGCAAAAGTGAGGCAACAACAAAGTAGTAAATGCAACAAAAAAAAAATCCCGAATGATGAAAATGAAATGAAAAATTTTTCGCAATCACAGGACCGGAAATAATTTCTGATTCAAATTTAAATGAACGGAAGTAATTCAGTTGATTTCGTTTCGTCGAATACAAAATCGAATCAAATCATCTACAAAACACCATACATATAGATATACATACACTAGGACGATACAGACCGACATTAATGCGTACATAAGTACCTACTAGCAGTATTGAATACTACTCAATAATGAATAACCCACTCGATGCATTCTATTCGACATTCAACATCGGATATTATCTGGGATTTCCGCAGAAATCAAATATCCTAGAATGGTTGGTCGGTTGGTCGGTCGGTTCGGTCGGTCGGTCGGTCGGTCGGTTGGTTGGTTGGTTGGCTGGTACCCGCTACCCGCCCAGCTACCACTGCCACTCACTGCTATCGACCACTTGCTCATCAGCAGACTCGACTAACAACTTGACAGACAATGTTCATTCAGAATGGATTTTGTTTTGTACTTCAGTGTGTCCGTCCGGTTATTTCATTCACATATCCTTTAGTGTCCTTGTGATGTGAATTCATGAATTTATATTATTTTATGTACGAGTACGTTATTATTTTGTATGCTGTGTGTGAGTGAGTGTGTTTGCGAGAGTTAAGGATATTTATTTTTGACCACAAAACCAATTTAGAGCATCGAAGCCAGTTCGTCAGGCAGGAAGCAGCAATCATTATTCCATAACTACCGCTGGCTACTACTCCTTACCGGATGGCCAGGACATGCGACGGCGACGACGACGACGACGACGATGTAGACGACGTAGATGAGTATATTAAAGAGCACAGTGTGGTCTTGTCGGCTACTTCTCTGCAATTGAATCAAATTGAAATACGAATTGAATTGAATTGGAAAAATATTCAGAATATTTCCTCTGACTTCATTGGAGAAAATTACAAATAAATGTGCCAGTATATGTGTATGTTACGCATGCAACTGCTGATGAATACAGAGATATTACGAGAATTTTTGTAGTTCGCTTCCAGATCATTGGGCAGCTGGATAAATGTGATTGCTTTGATTCGTGTCTGCTTCTGCGTTTGCATCTGATTTTCTACTACGATTGTACATATATCTTCAATGGACTTTTCGCAACTTGCATACCATTAAGTTTACTGTTAAGATATACCATTTCGAAAACTAATTGAAAATAACTCAACTCCGTTGTTGCCTTGGAAATGCGAACATGAAGCACTAATGGGGATGGTTGGCTGGCTTTGTCGGTCGGAAGGATACGGCAGAATTTAATAAACATTCATCGGTCGCATGCCCTACATATATGCATACATGTACATCCTTTGTATTCTATTCACTCACATATTTCGTACACCTCTATATACACACACACACACACACACACACACACACACACACAACCGTATTCAATAAATACCAGCGGCACTACTGCGAGTTCTTTGTAAAACTTGAGTTAAAATGGAATTAAATGAAAACAAGTGAATATTTTGCATTTGAGGTTTTTTTCTACAAAACAAATAATAAATGAGGAATTATTATTTTATCTAGAAAATGAACTGGCATTATGGACTCTATCAAAATATAGTGGCAATACAAAGTGGAATGGAATTTTCTATAATATACTTTGGTAAGCAAGCAACTCGTTTATTAATAGAGCTGTGAGCTATTCTTCGAATCGGAAGGGAATTAGAATTCCAGCAAAACATGTCGAACATTAATTTGATCCGAAAGAGAAGACAGGTAGGTGTGGTATCACCATCATACTATTAGCGTTAGGTAGTCATGAAAATCTATAACAAAAAGCCACCTTGGATGGATTACTGTCAATCTATTAAATCTACCAAAGACTCAGCTAGAATTTGCAGAATATGTCAAAAAAAGGATCTGCCCGACTTTCATCAAAAGATCGAATGGCTGCTCGACGGAATCTTTGGCAGAATACCCTGATCTTCTAACTAATACCCATTTCCATAGATGCAAGGACTCCGAGCATTCTTGAAGAACCTTTAGCTCATCCTGTGAAGTAAATATTATCATAACCCATCAAAAGTTTAAAGGAAGCTTCTCCATGTAAAATCGCCTAGCATACATGGAACACAGCCCATTGTGCCATTCATGACACGATTAACTTATATTCATCGCTGAGAAGTTCATCGCTAAAGACGACAGGCTCCTCAGTCTACACGTGTTCTTGCAGAACGTTTTCTCGACTACCATATCAACGATTCGAAGATATACAAGCATGGGAATCTCAGCACGAAAACCTGCCACAGAAATGAAAGAAAGTTTTGGCCAAGGAGTCAACTCAGGGACCTTAAATTCATGTTTGTTCTTCCCGAACTAAATTTTTAAGAAAAACACTTACTTCCAATGCTAAATATCTCCATATCTCGATAGATAGCTGGAATTCGAATATCGAATTCATGACAAAGAAAGCATGAATTGGTAAGAAATGGGGTCTCCGGCCAAAGCTTGCCCAATGGTTGTACACAGTTCCTGTACGTCCAATCGTTACTTGTCTGGTGGCCTTGAGCAAAAAATACAATACAAGTGGAATACAATAATAAGGAGTAGATAACATTACACAAGCTTTACGTTGAAGTCTGACATGAAACGCCTTGGATTAACGTGAACACCTGCACACAGTGCATAATTCCAGGGTCCTCTCCAGACACGGATTAATTATACGACAATCAACGTCCATGATAGATTGATGTGCCAGTTTTAACTCAATGGTTAGAGCAGCACCTATCAAAATCCTTGCTGATCTTTGGTTCACGACAACAGCGACAACAGCTCTGATTTACCAAAGATTTTGGAAACACCAGGCCTTTAGCTGATGTTACCATGCTAGCGCTCTACCCACATTTAGGTAGTAAATACCAGACACTACGTAGGTCAGCCCAGAACGAGCCAACCAAAAGTTTGCGCAGATTCAGCTAACCTCCAAGGAGATCAACCTCATCTGCGGCGGGGCCAACCCCCGTAGTACCAAAGCGACCTCGGTGAGATCTGACATCAAGAGCGTTAGTTCGTTCAGAGTGAATGCCTTTTTGCGAAGGAAAAAACCTTCACCGGCAAATCATCGTCCGGAACCTTGAACGCCATCATTTGTCTCTAGGATAGCAATCTATCCTAGGCCGCCCAGGAAAGAAGAATATGCTGTGCATTCCGGACGGTATCCATCGATACAGCAGGAGTCATAGCATAGCATAGTACAGAGTAGATGGGACGCAGCTACAAAAGCCAGATGGACGCATACGTTTATTCCAGACATCTAAGTGAAGGCAGCAAGGAAAAATGGAGAGATTACCACCTGACTCAGTTCTGGTCGAGGCATGGATGTTGTCGTTAGTATCTTCACAAATTCAAGCACGCGTACGAACCATTCTGTCTTCACTGCAAGAGCAGTGTAGAGAATATAGAATACGTCCTGCAAGAGTGCACGAGCTTTAATGACAAGAGGTGCCTGCTGGAGAAGCCTGCCTTCGAGTCAGTCCGACTGGCCTCATTCAAGCAATGGTGAGCCCCGAAGAAGCCTGGAACGTGATCACGCTGACTATGACCAGCGTGATGCTGCAACTTCGCCAAGATGAACAGGCTGTAAGAAAGAGAGGAATTTTTTAGGCTAATGAGGAAATAAACCTGCCCTGTGAAGGAATGCCTTAATTGGTGGTACCGCAGGGAGTAAGCAGGTCAGCAGAATGGGGGTTGGTTTTAGTCAGTAAAAATCTGACATTAGCCCATGTTAATGCTTAGGGTGCACTTGGAATGTCTTATAGAAGACTTCCAACCTCCCAAAAAAAAACATCTTACATCCTTCTGACATATTTATCAAATACGTCGCGACGTGCAGTGCAGTACGACTCAATTAACCCGACCGTACAGGCACTGCACTATACTGCAGACCAACCATATATGGTACCATTTTCTACTTAATACTGCAAACCCGAAACTGAGCTTCAAGTTTTACTATGTTGTCGAGTTTTCGACTAGAGAAAGTTGGTATGATGGATCCAAGATGAAGGATAAAGTCGGTGTGGGTGTTTTGTCAGATAAACTAAATCTTTCAAAGTCATACCGGCTTCCTGATTCATCCAGCATCTTTCGAACAGATATTCTAGCTATAAGAAGGGCTTGTAGCGCATTAAGTAAGATACCGCACAAATTGGAAATTGCTATAGGTGTAGACAGCCAATCTGAAATCAAATCCATTCATGTAACCGTTAATACCTCGAAACTATTTTTAACAGTACCAAGAAGAAGTGGCTACGACTATCCAAAACATCATTTGTGTGCTAGGGCACAGTTACATAGAAGTTTGTGAGAACGCGGACTTAGCAAACAAGTATGTCAATCTGGATACCAGCTCTATAGAAAGAGTCAGCTGTCCAACGAGTTCAGTCAAGGAAATAATATTTTCCCTTTCTAAACTACTAGATCACTGCTTAAATTCTAAGAGCGTTATGGCATTCTTATAATAAAAGCAGAACCACAATTTGGTCTCCATATCTCGAAAGGATATGGCCAGAATTGTGGCAATAAGTACCGGTCCTAGCTAGTGAGAAGTCACGCTGCTAAGCCGGGTTTTCCAATAAATAAGAAAGAAACACTAATTTATTCTCTTTGAAAATATCCGGCTCTAGAATGGTCTAACCGCAACATTCTAGCTAGAAAATTATCAAACCGATCTCGTACTTGAAAGGCTAGGGTAAGATTTAAAAACCATAAAAAAGGGTAGGCTGTGTCGGATACACGGCCGCGGTATTTGAGCGTGACAACGTCTGCCTGGGACGAAAGAAAAGAAAACAAAGATCTTCTTGTCTTTGGGACGGATAGACGGATGGCCATTTCGAAAACTCACACCGGCATAGTTCTCAAAATTCCAGACCATAATGACCTTCATATTCCAAAATGGCCAAAGGAACAAGTCTTATAGTCACACCTTAGTCCTACATACTGAATTTCATGCGAATCGCTTGAGAAATTGCTTAGCTCCCTTAACATGGGACAAAACATTGGACACGTAACATGTGAGACGCCGTCACGTCAAAACTTCAAAAGTCCCCCGAGGAGAGTTTGATACCACTACGCACGCATGTGCTAGTTAAGGCTATTTGGCCGCAATTACCACCACTCTACCTACTTACCTAGCTAGGTGTGTTGTGAACTTCTAAATACTCAGTAGTAGTCCACTAAACATAACAATTGATGGTTGCCGATGATACACTACGTCGGTCACGTTAACAACCCAGCGTGTTATAGAATTTTAGAAAAGTTTAAAGAGTTTTTTTCATTTCTGTTCTAATGTATTACAAGTTGTAATTGGAAAAGCTCACCTGCAAAGTATACAATGAACTCAATGCCACTCCTGCAAATACACCTCACTAAGCAGTGACTTTCTGTGGATATATTTAGGACTTTTGTTGACAATGTCTCACTTAATATGTAAGCAATTTTGCTCCAGATATTAAATGTGTGCTATTTTTTGGGGGATAAATGCATTCAATAATTGCGCTACTTAAAAAAACTTGCTGTGAGTGTTCGAATCTCATATCGGTTTTGAGCTACTCACTAAATATAACTGCATGTGCATGGATCTACGACAGAACCGCTTAACTTTAAGGTTGTGCATTTGTGTATTGAAGCCAAATCATAAAATTACTAATCACTTTATGGATATGTCAAAGAAATATATGGCAAAAAGTCCATAATAGGAATCTTAAACATCGATTTCCAGGGTAAAGTCACGACCAAAAACTGAAAGTCATATGTTCAAGTTTTTAGTGAAAGCGTGATGGTGGGTGTCATCAAAAACTCCTGGCATATCGAGGTTTCGATATCCTGTGCGTGTTTAGGCGACTATGAAATGGAAATAGTAGTTCAGCACGCCGTATTAAAGGCCATCCAGAATTGAATAAGCGGTCAGCCATCAGCAGAAATAGGGGGAATAACACAGAATGCTCTAGAATTGCAGGTGGCCGTAAATATCTCTGACTGGTGGAAGTGCGATCAAACCTCCACGTGGTGGCCGCTGGTAATTTTCCTCCAATGCAGGAAAAGCTGAATGAACGGGCTAGTCCCTTCAAAGTAAGGTTGGAGCAAGGCCAATAATCTCGCCTGTAAAAAATTATTATTACGGAACCCAACGGGAGGCCAGGACCTGACCCCGGTTGTAGAGCCAAATATGATCATGATGTTTGAATAAATACGGCTGTCTTTTGTTCTCTGGTCTCTGGTTTTCCTTCTTCTTGCTAAATTTATGATTATTTTATGGTACGTCTTTTTTTTGTTGCCCATCGGCTCGATATTGATCAGCCATGTTATTCATGAAATTGCATTCTGCAAATCTACACGGTACGATCTAGTGACCATAAAAGTTCCTTTTCTCCTAATGGTTGTCACTCTTTTCTGTATTGTTTCTTTCTAGTAGCATCGGATATTTAAGACAATAAAATAATATTCGGCGCATCAGACCGTTGCGGCCCAAGGAATAGCTTCTCGCGGGTATTTTTGTTGTGCATGTATATGCATGTTTGCTCACAAATGGATGTTTAAGTTATTTTGCGTTATTAAATTATTATTAACTGATGAACTTATTCTGATAAATATTTTCCCTAACAGTCCTTCTTCTCTCCCCCATTTGAGCATCTGTTGTTCATTGAAACTTTGTAAATTAAAAAAATTAAATTGAGTTTGAGTCAGTGTGTTGGTTGAAGAACGAGTGTGTTTCCTGTCGGGTAATTCATGAAGAGTAACTTTGCATATATGTATATTTATTTTTGAATTGTCAACCCGAAATATATAAGAACTGTACCTGTCATGATATATACTCGTATGTACGAATACATAAAATACTTCGGGTGTATCGAGAGTTGTTATTGCTTTGCTGCATCTGTATAAAGCGAAACACATTATGAGCAAGGGAGGTTTTTACGTCATGGAGTGTAAGTGAGTCCTTTATTGTGTAGAATTGAAGGTCGCTTATTTTTCTTTTGTTCATAAAAAAGTTTTACATTCAGAGTCTGATTGAACAATTTACGTATTCTAAATAACGTTTTTAAAAAATTAAAATTTTTAAAATACAATAAATTAAATTATTGTTTCAAATGGAAAAATAAGTATTTGTATATTTAGTACTGAGAAGCTATAGGGCCATGACCGC
The DNA here is from genome assembly GCA_947095585.1 of Nephrocerus scutellatus. Lineage (NCBI taxonomy): Eukaryota > Metazoa > Arthropoda > Insecta > Diptera > Pipunculidae > Nephrocerus > Nephrocerus scutellatus. The sequence continues at coordinate 74,937,503 of OX352765.1, read as the reverse complement.
AACCGTCTGTTGTGCCAAAATATTGTTATATTTAATAAACCAATTAATGAAAAAAAAATTATTTTGGCTTTGGGATGTTTCCTGTTAATCAAAGTTTGGAAAATACTAAGGATAGGTGGTTTACAGTAGACGTTTTATTTCTTACTATGTGGGCTTTTTTTTATCGACTTTTCCGCTATTATCGAAATTGTTTAAAAAAAGGTTTTAAGCTAAGAGATTGTTGTTCTTTTTAAGATCAATAGAACTTAAAATTATAAATATTTACAGAAAGGATTCATTTTAATCAAATTGATTAGTTTATTCAAAAGACCGATATATGGCATTAACAACTGGAAATGATTGTGGGCATATAGCGACCGAAGCTGTTCTTGACAAAGCGCATTCTGGACGTCCAATTTTGTGCCACTTTTGCGAGCACTGCTGGCCGTAGGACACAAATAATACGAACAATGTTGGCCTCCAAGGCGGCGCCAAATGTTAATGGTTTATCATCATAAGCCAGTGAGTTAACGTGTTCCCACAAGAAATACTCGAGATATGTAAAATTGCATGAACTTGGAGGCCAATTGACAGGTCCGTTTCTCGGAATCAACTTATCGTATGGCACGTATCGTCATCCTGTTGAAACCAACCACCACATCTTGTGCGGATCAATGTCATCCATATTTTAAAACAAAAAAACTTTGATCATGGGTGCGGTAACGATTTCCATTGACGAACTAATTTTTGAAGAATGCTGCTACGAAATATTATAATTTCTTGCCAGACATAACAGGGTGAAACTTGTCATCAAATAATTGTAGGAAAAGAATGTACAGGTGAACTTGCTAGGGCTGGGTCAGAATCTGCGTTCATAGGACCTGAACCCTACTGTGGTGTCAACTTGGCTTCCGCCATACTGCTGATTATTGACAAGGAACAGAAACTTCGTCTGGCCCACAAGTAAAGTGTCTGAGACAATCTAAACGATTAATCAGGCCTAATTCCTACAAAGAAATCCTTAATCTAAACTAGGATAGCACTAGAAATCTGGTGAGCTTTCTTACAGGTGACTGTGGTCTGTGATATCACTTTATCAAACTTAATCTGAGCTTAGATCGGAACATGACGCATCATCCGAGCACATCCTCTGTGAATGCCCAGCGTTACATTGGTTAAGGAGGCATATTTCCCATAAATAAATATTTTCGTCAGCAGTCTGCTGATCATTGCTCTCTACTGCTTCATTAGGGAGGTGGTACGTGTCATTGCAATGCAGTCATTAAATAAAAGTTTTTAAAAAGCAAATCCATCCATCCTCTACTCTCTACCAGCACTCTGCCAACTGCCTCTCGAAACACGCAGAGTAAACTCTTTTTGCTAATTCTCGTTGGTTTTGTTTACGTACGAGTATTATAATTACGAATAGCTTAGCGATATTTCATTGTTTTGTGTTTAAGAAAGAAAAATCTACCAAAAGAGGTGTAACGGAGTTTTCCCAACCGGGATTAACTCAGCGTGACCAGGGTTTAGTGGAGAGGGGTCGTTGCAATAAAATTTCTATTTGGTGACTCTTCGAATTGTATTTTTTATTTTTCTTATTACTTATAATTTATTGGTTTACCGATGCGCTAGCCTTAACGATACGCGAGTGTTAGCCTGAGACGAGCGTCAATCCTGACCGACTTGTGGGCGTGGGCCTAAGACGAGCGTGTGCCCTAGGCGATGCGTTAGCGTAAGCTTGAGACAAGCAACAATCCTGAGCAATGCGTGAGCGTGAGCGATTTGTGTAAACCTAAGAAGAACGTGTACCCTAAGTGATGCGTTAGCCTGAGATGATCGTGACTCCTGAGCGATGCGTGCGTGAGATTCTGAGACGATCGTAAATCCTGAGTGACTCCTTGACGTGAACTTGGGTGACGTGAGCTATGATTGACACCTCGACGTGGACCTTAAAGGAGCGGGATCGTAGCGCGCATATGGTCCCGGCGAAGTTATCTCGTACGACCATGAGTACAGCGGCCTCGGCAGAGAAAAGCAAAGACAATGTTGGCAGCAGTAAGCTGAGAGGTACAAGCGTAACCACCCAAGGGGCAATCTCCCGGCGAAGTTACGTCGTCCGACGATGAATACAGCGACGTCGGCAGAGGAAAGCAAATACAACGTTGGCAGCAATAAAAACAGCGAAATATGTTATCACTTACCAAGGTGCTATCCTGTCCGAAGGCTAGAAGAAACTAAGAGGGCGAGCGCCTGCGTGCTTACAGAAAGTTTTGTCCATCAGCAGGTATATCCGCTCAGTAACCATGCGCTTTTCCACTGAGCCCCGGCGCCCACGATATGTTAATAAAGAGAATTTAAAAATTAAAATTTTTCGTGTTAGGGTGATACACATCACATGTGCAAAGATTGAAATGGGTTAATTTACAAAAAAATATATGGTAGTCTCTCAAGATTACTTTCAAGTTTTAATAGAAAGTTTTGTCATCGGAGACACACATAGGTATATGGGAGCCTCTCGGCGCTGGACTCCGATCACTTCCAAAATTTTATAAAAAGTGTTGTCATCGGAGATACACATGTGTACAAAAGTTAGAGAAAATCGGGTTAGTTTAAATAAAAGCCCGATTACTTTCATATTTTTACAAAAAGTGTTGTCACTGGAGATGCATGCACAAAATTTTAAGAAAATCGGCTTTTAGGAAGCGGGTTAAAAATGTATCACAAAATTCCACCAGCCAGCCAGCCAGACACCGACAACCGGATACGCGAAGTTAATATAGGGAATTTTAAAAGGTCCTTATTTTTTTGATGCTCTTTCAAAAAACCTTACTTACAAAAAATACGTACATACTTTAGGTAATAATGGATTCCGAAATGTTCACCAAATTGTGGTTCACTTAAGTTGGGTTCGTTTTTTTTTTCAGCACAACAATGCAAAATTAATTCTTAAACACGTAGCTTGCAGTGACTAATTTTTTTTCGTTTTCTTTGAGACCACGATCGTTGTGCGACCTGCCGACCGACGCGACAATACTTGTGCTAAACAATTCCAGCCAACTGTATTAAAACTTGTTCAAACACATACATTTCTAAGGACATTTATAAATGAAATGCAGTAATGTGAGGTAGACGATGTACACAATACCACAACAACACAGCACAGTGTTTTCTTTTCCGTTCAAAAAAAGGTCCCCATTATTGCATCGAAGGAGTATTTCCAAAACTGAAGTGAACCAACTGACAAACAAATACACAAACAAACACATAAACAAAAAACTTGGTGGGAATTTCGAAATAAATTAACGGAAATTACTTTCGGAAGTGATTTCGAGAGTAAAAAGTATCTTAAAAACTAAAAACAAGAATGCCCTGCTGAACGACTGAGCATATATTTTACCGTTCGCAGTGTGGTTAAGGGACGAAGCAGAATACTCGTATTACTTGCGATCCTTTTTGTTTTACTTGTTGTTGTTGTTGTTCTTGTTTTTGTTAATAGTGGTGGCAGTGTTAGTGGTTTGACATTCGGTGCACAAAGTGTTTCCCCCTGCAATCGGCAACTCCATATCGTTGATGGTGAAACAGCTGTTCATGGGAACCTTGATCAATGCTACGTCAGCTGATTAATAGCATATACCTACATATCTATAAGCGACGAAGCGTTAGTCGTTTTCGGGGTACAATCGCGCCAGGACCAGGTATTAAGAGGCGCATTCCAATTGCATATTATTCAAGTGGCTCCTGCATCGGGAATGTAAAACGAAAAGAAACGAAAAAAGCTAAACGATTGTTTGAGTACATAACCCCATTTGCTGTGCGGTTTATGGCTTTCAAAAAAATCCTACTATCTCATGTGAACATTTTTACCCAATTGATATGACTTTCATTTAAAGTTAAATGTCAGTTCTAATGTCACATAGAACTGTACTAACTTCCTATTATGTAAAATCTATTACAATTTTAAATTAAAAACTTCACGCAGCAGATTATTCCGCGTTTCATAAAAAAGAATTGGGCTCCGTGGCAAGGGCATGGACTTCTGAGCAGTAGATTCGTGGTTCGAATCCCAGAAACACAAAAATAATTTTTCCGGTCCCACCACTCGCGAATATTTGACAGACATCCGAGACTAATAACTTATCACGGAAAGCTTCTCAATTCGCCGTTCGAATACGGCATTAAATTGTAGCTCCCTCCATTTGTGTGAACAATATACGTGCACAACACAAATGGTCGCGTGAAGCTAGGACATATACTGCAATGGTCTGTCGCGCTAAAATATTATTATAATTATAAAAAAGAAGGCGTGGTATTTTGACAATAACAGTGAGTATTTGCCAACATACATAGATGCAGTTCTTACCTTTTTGCCCATTCAACTTAAACACAATTCTCGGTTTAACATTCGTGCAAAGCAAGTGTTAATTTTTGAAATCATAACCATCCGAAAGAAGTTCTATAAATGCATACTTTCCATTTAACAGAATTGGTCGGAAGGTAAATTAAGGTTTAATAGATTTTATTTTCACTTTGTCAGTGAATTCAACGGACAGCCAGACGGACGGATGTATGGTAAGTCTCCAACAAAAATGTTACACAAAAAGACGAACGAAACGAAACAGCAAAGGAGAACAAAAAACGTCCTTGGTTTTGAAGGTTACCCAATGCGACATGACACGTAAACATAAAATGAACCACTGCTGTGTTTTGTTTGCGCTCAGACACATTCCAGGGTTTCCCATTACAACCTCATGTGATTTTATACGCATAATACTGACAAATACATATGCATATGTACATACATATGTATGAGTATATAAATTACTTTTATATTGATCCTGCCGAATGCACTGCCCTAAGTCTAAGGGTCCCCTCTACGTATTTATATACGGAAAGGCACTTGGACGTCTTTGATTTCTGTTGTCTCTAATATTCGTATAAATTCTGCTGTCACTTCGTAAGATAGAGATATAAAAAGATACATACATATATGTATTGATAGGTCTCACCGTTCCTCTATCCATGACAACAAAACATTTCCTCTATAACTCCAGAACCGTTCATCTCAGCTTCGTGAGGTGTTTGGTATCTCATTTCATTTCATATTTTGAAATGGGTCGGAAACTAGGGTCAAAGGGACAATCAAATTCTAGATTTCTAGATTTTTTTTATTTAACCCTGTTGAGTATTTAGAGAAAAATGTTATATTTAGAAAGTTATCAAACACTTAAGTCGACGGGCGTCTACATATGTTTTCATAAAAACAGCGCGTTGCCCTGCCGAATGTGAACGTCCACTAGCTGTGCGGGCAGTAAAACTCCTCCGCACACCTAGTTTTTAAATAATTCCTTACAAAAATGTCCAAAAAATTTGCTCAGGGAGAACTGAGGTTTCGAATTACCTCTTCTGACTTTGTTAACTGGAGATTCTAAGTCTATACTTTATTAAATGGAATAAATGGAAAAAAAAGTCCTTACTGCAAGGCGGACCTGAAGCTGTCAGGAGCTCGATAAGAAATCAGACATGCTGTTCTGCGTAATGTGAAGTAATGTGGAGTGAAATTTCCCCTTTTGTATGTTTTCGCGTTTCTTTGTATGACATCGGCTCAAAATCGGGATTGGTGGAGAGAATTTTTGTGGGAGGCCAGGACTAGACCCCGGTTGTAGAGCCAATTATGATGGATGATGTTTTTGCGCACTTTTCAAAAAACTCATTATGAACAACAGCCGGCGAGTCATTCAACAATAACTAAAGAACGATCACTTTTGTTACATGGCTTATATGGTTGTTAAGACGCTTACTTTGAAGATGAACACATTCATTTTTACACAGACGGGTCAAAAACTGATGACGGAGTCGGCGGAGGTATTTTCTCAAAAACGCTAAATCTTAGCCTCTCTTTCCGACTTCCTAATCACAGTAGTGTTTTCCAGGCTGAGATTATGGCAATCAGTGAAGGCTTGTCTTGGCTGAAAAGAAACTTCATATCCGCTAAGAATATCCGTATATTCTCACATAGCCAAGCTGCACTTAAATCCCTGGAATCAGTCTCTACAAATTAATTCTAGCCCTTAACTGCCGACCATATCTCGGGTCATCTGTGTTGGGTGCCGGGGTACATAGACATTCCGGGTAACTGTATGGCTAACGAACTCGCCCAGCAAGGAACTACATTACCCTTCTTACCTGAATATGGTTCCATAGGCATACCAATCGCAAATAATCTCTCAAAAAATATCGCACATCGGTGCTATTGTAGGTGTCATCACTGGACACTGTCTCATAGGCAGGAATGCAGCAAGATTTGGAGTCTTCTCGAATGACTTCTGTAGAAGCTACATGTATGAGGAGGAGGAGGAGACCATCGTCCATCTTCTATGTACTTGTCCAGCCCTCTCCCAAAAACGTAAACTCCATATGAGAGTTTTCTTGTACAACGACACTAATGATCTCATCAACATTGATATTGGTGGTCTCCTACGTTTCATACGAGGCTCTAATTGGTTCATCTAGTAGGTGGAAGGAATTTTTCGTGATGCGTGTCGTATCACAAATGAACCATTACTGGTCTAAGTGTATCGGTTTTACTGACAGCTAACTTAACCTAACCTATACGGTTATTGATTTTATAATAATAATATTCGGCGCGACAGACCGTTGCGGTCCAAGGCCTAGCTTCTCGCGACCATTGTGTTGTACATGTATATTTTTTGGACACAAATGGCAGGGACCTACAATTCAAGGCCGGATCCGGACGGCGAATTGAGAAGCTTTCCGTGACAAGTTATTACTCTCGGAACGTTTGTCACCCATTCGCGAGAGGTGGGACACCGTGAAAAATACTTTTGGTGTTACTGGTATTCGAATCACGAACCCCTTGCTCAGAAGTCCAAGCTCTTATCCACTGAGCCACGGCGCCCACTCAGTTTATAATCTTTCTTATAATTTTTCCTGTTTATAATTTAATCAGGAAAAATTATATTAACAACTGAAAATCAAAAAATAGGTGGCGGTGTAGCCAGCCCCTCCTGGGGTTAAGACAGCCTTCCACAGCCATGCCCTATCCCAAATCTCTGTAGGTTGATAATTTTTATTTTATTTATTTTTTTAAATGCGATATATTACATTTGCGTGCCCGTGGGTGGTTTTCATACACAAAGCTGGCAAATGTTCCCAGGCTAGTCCAAAAGATCTCTGATCCATCAGTCTACCACCATTTTGATTAAAATTTTGAAGAGAAGGGGCTCTAATATTAATTTTTTCCAAATTAACCCGGTTTAAACTTTGCACACATAAGTATCTCCTATTAGAGAATTGAACATTTTCAATTTTTATGGGCTGTTTTTTGTCTGTTTTACTTTCAATTTTTGGTTTATGGCAGTGTAAGCAGGGTTATAACGATTTTAGTGTAGTCTTGCAAAAATAATATATAAAAAGAGCAGGGTAGGCTGTGTAGAAGACACGGCCCTGGGTTTTGAGCGTGACAACGTCTGTCCGGGACGAAAGAAAAGAAAACAAAGATCTTGTTGTCTGTGGGACATAAACACGGACGGATATATTAAAAAAAATTCTATACTAAATACAAGTCCGACGACTCGCACCGTAGCTCATCACATATATCAACATCACATCACATTATATATAAATTATATAAATTTTAATGTTCATAACCACTAACTGTGAAGTTGCTGCATATTGCATATTACTGCCCAAACACAGTAATGCAGCTTTTGGTTTCAACTCATAAAAAATTTGAGTAGTTTTCAATTAAATTAGAAGAGAAAAGTAGTAGTGCTGACCATGCTTCGAAATGGTATGGTAAGAATGTCGCTTTCAAACATGCAGGCCAATTATTTCTCATTAATTTCTTTTGCATTGTTCTCTTATTTCTGTAAATGATCGAGTAGTTATTTTGAACCGATGCTTAATGCCATGTATGATGTTTGATGGTTGACTCAATGCAGGTTGTCATTGTTATCTGCCTCTATTTTTGTAACTTATAGTTGTATTTTTTTCTGTTACACGACCAAACACGAGAGCACTCTCTCACATTTTATGCAATGTTGATAAAAAGAGCGTAGCAGAGCACTGATAGAAAATTAACAGTGACTATACTATCACTACGGCTGCGGTAAAGAATTAAGCGGCTTCGTCAGTATGCACGAAATTTTTAACCGACTTACAATCTGCTTGTAGGGCGACTGACATTTACATTTTGCTATTTGCATCCAATTTTGAGTAGCTGCGTAAACTGCGCAGTCGATTTTTCTTTACTGCATTGGCTGAAAAGTGAATTTTTGACCAACATGCAGCATTAACTGCGCAGCGGCTGAATTCTTTACCACAGCCTACTACTGCATATGTTTGTTTCGTTCTGCTCAAGCTATGAGCTTGATTGTATGTGTTGAAACCACATACATGATCATCAATCACATCACATACAACAGAATAAATAATTTATAAGCTGATTTAAATGTTCATAACAATTTATTGTGAGGTGGGTACATATTAAATATATCATATCACTGCACAAACATAGTAATGCAGTTGCGTCGATAGTAGTAGGAGAAGTAAGAGCTGTTAAAAAAATATGTGCGTGTAATCTTTACGCGCGGTTGGAGTGAAATTCTTTGACGTTGTGGCCAATATTACGATTAAATTAAAAGGCACGAGTCGCTTGAGAAATTGCTTAGTTCCCGAAATTCCAGACCATAATGATCATATTCCAGAATTCCCATAGGAAGAAGTCTTATAGCCGCATATTAGTCCTGCATTCCGAGTTTCATACGAATCCCTTGAGAAATGGCTTGGTTCCAAAAATCCCAGACCCTATTGGCCAGATCCCAGAATTTCCATAGGAACAAGTCTTATAGTCACATATTAGTCCTACATTCCGAGTTTCATACGAATCCCTTGAGAAATGGCTTGGTTCCAAAAATCCCAGACCCTATTGGCCAGATCCCAGAATTTCCATAGGAACAAGTCTTATAGTCACATATTGGTCCTACATTCCGAGTTTCATACGAATCCCTTGAGAAATGGCTTGGTTCCAAAAATCCCAGACCCTATTGGCCAGATCCCAGAATTTCCATAGGAACAAGTCTTATAGTCACATATATCCCAGACCCTATTGGCCAGATCCCAGAATTTCCATAGGAACAAGTCTTATAGTCGTATCTTAGTCCTACATTCCGAATTTCATGCGAATCGCTTGGGAAATGGCATAGTTCCCAAAGTACTGACATTTAAAAGTGGAATCCTTAAAAGTGTCTCACTTAACAGTGTCACACTTAACAGTGTCTCCCTTAACAGTGTCACACTTAACAGTGTCTCACAACAGTGGGACATTTAACATTTTACTTTTTGAACATGCACCCCCTTATACCTTGTAGTGAGACGTTGTCACGTCAAAAATGTTCCACATAAAAATGAGACAAATGCGCTTTCTAGTATTAGGAGTAAAATCCATTAAAGTGCAATTGATTTATTTTTACTTAATTTTCTCCTTTTTAATTAAGTCGTTCCCGTACTGCGAAAAACTTCCACAACTACACATACAAAACAAAAAAGTGAAGAAAAAAAAACGAGTAAAAAGTGAAAGTGATTTTGAAAATAAAAACCAGTAGCAGTCGGTAAGAATAACTATTTCGATACATGTAATGCTAAGTAGCCAAGCAGTGCCTTATACTCAAATGATTATTTCGATGCTATTCACACTTTAGTAATGGAAAATTAATTGCTTCGGTGGTTTTTGTAAAAATCCCATTTACACGCGGGGAGGGAAGAAAACTTAGCATCAAAAAGTCGTTTCATATTGATGACGATGACTTGCACCGTGAACGGACGGTCAGTCGGGTCGGTCCAGTCCAGTCAGCTGCTTAATGTGTTTTTTTTTATTTTATTTTTCTTTTGTTGCCGTAAGTGTGCCTCAAGTTGAAAAGAAAAATACGATTTGGTCATATTAATAGATGTTGACCACTTCCGAGCTCTGTAACACGAATGACTAGGCGTTTTGTACCCGCAAAGCTTAAGGCTATGAGGTTATGACAAAAGAAAAACAAACAAGAGTACTTTCATGACGCAGTGGCATCTTAAATTATTACATTTATATCCTGTAGATTGATAATCTGGATACTCGATCCGATTAAAATTTATTAAAAAAATGAAACCGTACTTTTCGCCACTGAACGAGCAAACAATTGATGAAAATGTATGCTATACCTGAAATAGAGAATTAATATCCCGGTCAGATTGTTTGACATCCATTTTAAAACCTTGTTCAAAATATCCTGTATCAGTCATTGAATGGAACAGTGGCATTAATCTTAAAAAAAACAACCCATAGAAATTACAATTGAATTTGATGATTTATTGTAGGAGAAAATCATCGAAACAGACATTTGACATCAGATGTTAAAATTGAAAAAGCTCAGATCATTTTATTCTGAGCACTTAGAGCACGCTCATACTCTGAGCAAATAAGAAACACGAACATTTATCTTGAGAACTCTTTGACTGCTCTGAACTAATTTATGAAAACGCCAAATGACAGAATATTGTGAAAACTTGTTGTTCTATCTGTAAGTTGATATCGACAACAAAAAAAACGACATCAATAAAAATACAATTCAGTATATAATAAAAATGTAAGTTGAAGTAAGCATAAAACATGTATGTCTCGTTTCATTTGCTGGGTTCATTTGTGCGTGCGCTAAGATTTCTCTCTCTCTCTCCACCACCAACAAAACCATGCAGCGCAGCCGACTGCGCAGCACACACCGCACACAGTCCATAAAGGGCGACGAATATCTGATGCCAGTATAGATATTTAAAAAATGTATAAGGGCCTTGCGGCCGAACCCGGGACCCGATCACTACCAACTTTTCGAAAAAGTATTGTTTATTGGGTATACACATGTGTTTAAAATTTGAAGAAAATCGGGTAAAATTTTTAAAATTTTTGTTTGGGAGCCCCCCGACCCCGCAGCCCGAGGGGCCTCAAAATTTAATAGAAAGTGTTGTCTCCGGAAATACACATGTGTGCAAAATTTCAATAAAATCGGGCCATGGGAAGTGGGTTAAAAATTGATCGCAAGAATCCACGACAGACGACCGACGACCGACGACCCACGGGCAAGTGAAGTTAATATAGAGAATTTAAAAATGGTAGGTACGTGACACATACCATATTCGTACAGACTATTTGCACCCTTTTCTCTGATCCTTCTCATAACAAATGGAACGCACAGTGAATCGGCATAATTTCACTTCTATTCTATTACGTGATATTTACACCAAAGTCCACTCTGTCCAGGTAAAGACAGAGAAATGAATCCCATAAAAAGAGCGTCTGGATTGAATCTTCGGTTTTTATTTTATTATTGATAGATACATATAAAGCATAATGGAACACTGCGAGGGGACTCAGAGTTACGATGGTTATTTTACGCTTTGGGGTATCAGCTATTGTCATAGAAATAATCCAGATTGAAATCTCCAGAAGCAAGAGTGTGAGCTCGTACGTGCTTAATGACTGGACGACATAAAAAAGAAACCATCCAGATTCCTCTGGCGAGGTAAATGAAATTATTTTATTACCCAAACGAGTTTACACAATACAACCCATTTTCAGTGGTGATGCTGATGGGGACGGTATTGGTGATGATGGTGATGGTGGTAATCGCGCGATGGATTCATTTAGATTCCAGCTTTATTTTAATAGAATAAAAAATATCAAAAAAAAGCTATAATTGGTAGGTCTAAACTTGCTGATTGCTTGGACTGGCAATGAAATATCGCTCATCAATTATTTATATGTTATATTGGTGGAGTTGAATTTCGAACATATTAATTGGGAAGTATTCATTTACCCTTTAATTATATGTTTCCTGGAGAACATTTACTGATTTTTTTTATTAACAGTAGTTTCTTTTCTAAATATTACTTTTAATAAAATATTCATTTTAAAACTAAATGCAAGCATCCTAGTCGGCTGGTCTAGTCGAAACTTCGATAAAGACAGGCTTGACAATTAGAATAACATCAGCAATTGCACTGCAGAACTGCAATAGTAACTTTTTTCGTTCCTTATGATCAGTTTTCTATGATGCATTAGCAATAGCGACCAAGAATGTAAGTACATGGGACAGATTTTGAACTATATTCGTTGGTCCTGTGTCGTCCGCCTCAACGATTCTCTCCATCTTTCTGATTTCAAGATGATCATATCCGGTTTGGTACAGCATAACTCTAGTTTTAGTTCGAGCTTCAATAACTTAAATGGATGACAATGGAATGTAATTGGTGGTGGAGGTAGTTTTTTTCCGGAGTGACATATGCAGAATTCAATTGTAGAGTCAGAATCAAACTGCTAAAGGTAATGAACAAAAGGTGACCTAATGGGAGACAAACGTCAATTCCCGATAAAAAAGGTTGTTAAGAACTGCCTTTTTCGTCCGGTTCGCCGATTTCCGCCAAAATCAACTGGGACCTCCCAATTTATGTAAAAAGCCTAAATATTTTTATCCTCATCAATTCAGCCGTCTGGGCTGTGGAAAGTGACACAGACAGATAGACATAGATTTTTAATTTTTCGCTTTTTCTGACTGAGGAGATACTGAAATGGGTAAATCTGCAAAAATCCCGAGTTTGAAAATTTTCATGATTACTTATACTTCCTTTAATTGTGTAAAAGAAAGTAAAAGGGACTTATATGGGAAAGATATATGAAAAATCGTTGAATATTTAAAGACTTCTAAGAAATTTAGGGTGGCTTATAACTAGAAAGCTGATTTTTTGGTCCACAAAGGACCAAGTTTGTCATTTATTTTTTTAATTAAAAGGGCACACATGGTGGGTGCCCCTCATCTTTCCAATATGTTTCCTGGGCTATGAGTGAAGTTAGCTACGGGTCGCTTATTACACATTTCAACAACGTTTGGAAATTATCGAACTACTCTTACAGATAACCAAACACTTATAGATAGACCACCGCTACAACCCGAACCTGATGACGGTACGAACGTACCAAGGTGCCAACGTCAAATTGGACCACTATATTGTTGGCATGGTGCTCCGAGCGCGGATTGCATCATCACTAAAGACTGCATCTGCGAATCAGGTTCCAGTCAACACGGCTGCCCTTCGCAACGAATAGACCAGAGAAAACAACTTTCAAGTGATAGGACTCACCCTAAGTGCAGGAAGAGTAAGTCCTGGAGCTGAAATATCGGGCTTAGAAGAGAAATGGCCACGCCTTAAGAATACTGTCATTAGAACTGCTAACTCCATCTTAGGCAGTAGTCGTAGAGATCGGAACGACTGGTTCGATGACGAATGTAAGCTAGCGACTGAACATAAGAATGTTGAGTACCGAGCAATATAACAATAGAACTCGGGCACGCGATGATGAATATGCATCCTGATGATGAAAGCAGCCTGGGAGAAGAATCTCGTTCGTGAACTAAACAGTACGCAGAGAGATGAACGCACCAGGCGCGGAAGTTTTACCCATGTTCAGCGGCATGACACAATATGCACATACTGCAAAGAAACGGAGTGTAATCTGATCAAAGGCATCTTACAGCGATGGGAAGAGCACTTTCATGAGTTGCTAAATGGCCAGCTAACTGAGAGATTGGAGGCTACCCCAATGAACGAAGACCACTACCGCCACCAAGCAAAGAGAAAGTTAGCAGAGCGATAAAACAGCTAAAAAATAATAAGGCCCCGGGATCAGATGTTATCCCAGCAGAATTGTTTATAACAGGAGGTCCGGCAATAAATCATAAGCAATTCATGAACTAATAGTGCAAGCACGGGAGGAAGAAGCCAAGCCAGAAGACTGGCGAATTGGCATCCTGTGTCCCATACATAGGAAAGGAGATATCACAGCATGCAGAAATTATCGGGGTATAGCGTTGTTGAGTACCGCGTATAAGATTTCTCCTCTATCCGTCAACACAGGATAATCCCCAACGCTAAAGACTTCATTGGTCCTTACCAGTGTGGCTTCATTCCTGGCAAATCAACAATTGATCAAATTTACACCCTAAGGTGTAGTTTCAAAACTCACTACACCATATTTTTATAGACTTTAAAGCCGCCTATGATGGCATAGCCAGAGTAGAACTTAATAAAGCCATGAGAGAGTTAGCATCCCAAATGAACTGACACGACTATGTAGGTTGACTATGACCAATGTTATAATCCAAGTAAAAATATCCGGATCGCTCTCAAGCTCATTCAACATCTATAACGGTTACTTCTGCAAAAGGTAATATGCGAGATTCCCAGTTTGACTACATGAATGCCCACTGGCCAATGAAAAAGACTCTGGAAATATCTTTCCGTGATCTGGAGATCGGCTCGGTGGATTTGTTTTTATTTTTGGAAGGCCACATCGATCTTGATATGGTGCAGTTGGTCAAGTCATTCCACCATAGCGGTGACTTGATGCGGTGATGGATGGAGGACAGCACACTCTCTCCGTGTAGTTAATTTTCAAATTTTCGCCAAAACGTCTGCGTTCTCATGGCCGTCAATACTAAAGTTAAGTAACTACTAATTAAACTTTTTTTTTAAAACTATTGCCTTGTTATTCAAATAGTGAACGTCTGATCTCGTATCCTATCTCTTTTTCTATGTGATTTAAGATGAAATTCAACATTTCATTATAAAAATCCAGGTGAAACGATATTTTCTCAAAAAGGTTTATTCGTAGAAAATGGAGGCGTGCCAGTGGCAGTGCAGTGCAGGATACAAAGCAATTGTCAATGTTGTGCTTAAGCCTGAAACTCAGTTGTAGTGGTATTGATGAATTTTTTAACTGAACATCAAGCTTCACCTTCATCTTCCCTTAAACGATATTATTACCAATTGTTGTTACAGTCGTTGTGACTGACATAACATATGTACCGCTACCGACTTGGTGGTGTAGCAATAAGCTGACCCAATAAAAAAGAGCACTTAAAAGCAGCCAGCATTTGAATAGACGGAACATAGCAGCGCAGCCGGCAAGAAAGGGTTCTCCGCTCAATGGCTTCTTTTCTGTTTATAATATCATAAAAAAGGACGAAAATAAAAACAAAAAAACATAAAAACAAAGAAAAGAACGGGGTAACGCCGTCCGCCGACCAAGAGTACGGGCGACGAATTCGTTCAAGCTTTAACGCAATAAAATAGCAATAACAAAAAACCGAAAAAAGGAAAGGATTGCGGTCCTTTTTTCTGTTGTTATGTGACCATATGTGCGAGTACATATTTTCGGCAAAATCAAGGATTTTATGATGACGATCATGAAGATATATATGTTATGTGAAGGGTTCAATTGTGATGAATCGAAGTATAATTGAAATCGCTATGGCATATGGATGTTGGCAATAGCAGTCGTCCTCGTTGTCCTGCAACGTCACTATGATGATGATAATGGTCCTTGCGTATAATTAAAATCGCAATGACAAGCAGTCTACTCCACGGTGACATTGTTACATCCCCTTTGTCACTGTTGCCAAGGGAGATTGTAACAATGTGGTCCAGGTGTCGGTGTACTTATTTCTTCTCTGGAATTAGAACGGTAAACAACAATTAAAATGTCAAAAAAGCAAATAACGAGAATCACAGGATCACCGTGACGAAGAACGTTCCTTTCAACATAAATGAAAATATTTTTATTTGCGTAATACGAACAAAAGAACAAAGAATGTTCTGGGGCAAACGGAATGACCTACTTCCACTTCCGATTCGACGCGATCGTTTCTTTTCTTTCCAAATTCGATGCCGCTCGCACCACTCCCTTGATGGGAATACTGAGAGGAACGATTGATAGGACGGACGTACGGTTACGTCCTACAAGGTCGCCGTTATTTTTATTTTAATTCATTCAATGAGTCTTGCCGAAACAAACCTTGAAAAGGATCACACGATCAGCGTACAACAACAGCCAAGAACAATTAATACCGCATGTACCACAGTCACGGTACAATGGCGAGCAGGAGAGCAGCTGATTTGCGTCCTTTCATTCATTTCTCACACGCTCGCGCACACACACACACACACACACACACACACAATTCATCGCTTGTCACGCACCTTGCCTGCCGCTCTTGTTGCTAACCGAAATTTGCCGCATAGCAACAGCCGGGCTCGTAAGTTAGAATCGATCGAATAAAATGAAAGGATTTTGGCAAAAGCAACGAGTGAAGTGCGCGATCATAACAAGAGGGAAGCGTAGCGGCGCATTCTGCAAGGACCGGAACGTAGTTTCCCGTTTCCGTCTTATGTTTTTTTTTTCTTCTTTTTGTTGTCTGCTCGTGGTATTTTTTCGTGTCATTTCATTCTGTTTTATTATTTGTCTTTTGGTATTATGTGTAGTATGTGCATGTGTGTATGTGGAATTTGAATTTCATTATTGTATATGCCATGCATTACATGAAATGTCAATATGAGTTCCTGTTTACTACTTTCCGATGCCTGATGGAAATTATCAACAGGACATCCGGAGTCTTAGTCGCTGCGCTCGATAGTTCACCAAAGTAGGTACTACCTATACCACATAGCATAAAAAGGGATATGACGCTGTGTTGTGTTTGGTATTTTTAGCACTAACGCAACTGCTGCGATTTGTGTATTCCTCTGCTTAATTATCCTCCTCTGGTTCGCTATATACCTACTTATTAAAATTTTCGTTATGCCCGCTAGGAGTCAGCTGTTTGTCCGTTATGCAGCAACGTCTGCCGATTGACTCGATTCCCTCTAGTTGATATTTTTGGAAATTTTCCATTTGTTCATTCAAGTTGCCGCCGTCAGTAGCTCCGCTTAGTAATGAAACAGATGCCTTTTGCTGTTGGGACCTTATCTATGCATACATATTGTGTAGGTACCGGACAAGTAACCATTTGCCATGAAATCGGAGGAACATATTTACAATTTTACTTATGACCAGGCATAACGACAATTGAGAAATTGTCCCTATTTTTGCTTAAGCTTTTTAATATTTTTTTTAATTAGTATTTTAATTAATAAAACTTTGTTTTCGTCTTTTTTACGTGCATAGAGCTTAGCAAATATGTTATAAGTAATTTAGGACGAGATTATTGATACGGTTCGGCTTAAGCGCTCGTAAAACTGCAGCTATGTGACGATAAAGCAGCATGCGTCTTGATAAGGACTTCCCGCCATTGACTCTGTTTGTTTGTGTGTTGTTGGGTCCAGCGTATTGACCAAGGTTCTTGTACCTTGACAATAGTCGATGACACTGGTACATGAACCAGTATCACCAATTAGACGTACAACGAGTGTTAATGTTTGAAGCGGTGCTTAAACGGCAGGCCAGCCCCAATGCTGATGACTACTACTTCGGCGATTTAAAATAAGACTCTGTTTTTCTGTATTTCTTGATTGAATGACAATCTGTTTTATTTTTTCCCAAACTTATATAGTCAAAAATATGTGCAATATGTGCAATTTAAGTTTTATTAATCTAAGTATCAACAGACTCTTACAAGAACTTACGCTTAGACGACACTGTATAAAAGAAGACAGCTCCAATTATATGAAATGGACATGCATTGTAATACTCTTAGTATAGCATATCCAACTATCAAAACAGTTAACTCTCGGTAGATACTGCGCAAATCGCCTGAGACCCCAGTAAAATTAATAATTAAGTTTCTAAAAACTACCGTCAGGCATCGGCAAAATAATGGGAATAACATGTAGTACTTATGCACGTGCCGTATTTATTTTGACTGGTGGAACTGCGAACAAACCTCCATGTTGTGGCCGATCAGTCTAGTCTTTTCAAAGTAAGTTAGGCTCGAGTCTGGTACTCTATCCCGTAAAAAAGCATTATTACGGAACCCAATGAACCACCACCACAGCAATGAACACGGTTAAGAATTTAACAACTGTATCATAGAACGTACGCTCACTGCATATAGCTCAAGCTACACCTTATCAAAAAAAAACTTTGATAGCAGCAATCCAGCTGGGGGTATTCTAGCAATATATTGACACCCATAGGTAACACCAGAATACTTATGACAATTAACAACCACTCATAAAGTTGGCAGCAAACAATAATTTGGTCGTTGCGAGTGCAAGGATTGTGTGTACGAGTAAAAATATTCACACGGCCACCTCAGTACCTTCTGAATCCTGAAAACACTTGCAACCATATAGACCACCACCGGTTGCCATAACCCGAACCCGATTACGGTACGAACGTACCGAGGTGCCATCTATGAAGCGGACTACTGTCTGTCCGCTGAGCGCGGATTGGATCACCACGAAAGACTGCATCTGCGAATCAGATTCGATCAGATTCATATTCGGAATGACTGGTTTGATGATGAATGCAACGTAACATTCTTGTCCGTGAACTTAAACAGTACAGAGAGTGAGAACCAAACCAGGCGCCGAAGAGTCCACGGTATGACGCAATATACAACGCGTTGCACATACTGCAAAGACAAAGACAGACAGTAATCTGATCGCTGATCTCAAAGACATCTTGGAGCGGAGAAAAAAGCACTTTAATGAGTTGCCAAATGGACAGCTTACTGAAGAATTATAGGGCTCGGCCTCACTAATGATCAAAGAACACACTAAGCCACCAAGCATAGATGAAGTTAGCAGATCGATAAATCGGCTCATGAATAATAAGGCTGCGGTTTCAGATGGCATCCCAGCGGAGCTGATAAAATCTGGAGGGCCTACAGTAGACCAAGATATCACAACGTGCATCAATTTTCGTTGGCTACTGTGATGATCACATTGTTTCTCAGTTTCAGATCGCTCCACACTATCCGTTAATAAAATTTAAATACGCCTATGATAACATAACCAGAATAGAACTGTATAACGTCAACAAAGCATTCGACATCCAAATAAACAGACACTGAAACAGTGTTATTAGCCAAGTCGAAATATCCGTATGACTATCAAGTCCATTCAACATTTTTTACCTATAAGGGATGAACTGGCCTGCCACCTCATTAACCTGGTATTGGAGATAGCGATCCGAGATAAAATATAAAAGAGAAGAACAATCCTCTATAAGTACATCAATGTCACCATACGCAGACGTATTGACGCCTTAAAATTAGTAAAAAAAATTAGAGCTGCACATAAAGCTTTTATCCAAATCAGGCAGGTGGCACGAAATTTGGCGCTGCTCATTAATTAAAGCTAATCAAATTACAAAGTAGCTACATCATCAAACATTGGTCCCTTAATTAGTACAATCCTTTAACTCAGGTCAATTGTAGCTGCCGATAACAACACTGAACCAGAAGGTTGCTTAATGCCAGAAAATCCTATTTTAATCTGTCCAGGAATTCAACTATTTCATCCTAGTTGCTGATGTATGAGACCATTACTACCAATAGTATATATAGATTCAAGACTCCTTAGCAAAAAAAAACTTGACTTTCTGATTCTGACTTCTCGAACAGAGGAAAGTCTCACGGAAAGTGGTTTGGCTCATATGTGAAGTATTCCAGATATTCTAAAATATTGAGGTATATGAGCGTTACCGCGATGTCGACATCGCGAAGAGAACTTTGGTCGGTATGCTTCAGCAGCCAAGACCCTAAGTGTTATTAGAGGATCTTGCTCGAAAAGCACTTTGCTGTAGGATGTATGGGACATATCAGCGAAGCAGGCCAAGCCTACGCAGAAATAATGGTGTAGACCAAAACGACCGGAGTTTAGGTATGCCAAACTGGATGACATCGGCTCGATATCAGAACCGGTTGAGAGTTTGTTTGAGGGAGGTCAGTACCTGACCACGGTTGTAGAGTCAATAATACTGATGATGTTTTAAAATAAATGCACTGGCACTACCTTTCACTTAATAATAATAAAAATAATTATATTCGGCGCGATATAATCCAAGGCCTAGCTTCTCGCCCACCTAACTTAAATGTGCTTTATACATATGCGGCTCCTAACGTTTAATGGAATGGAAAGAATATTTTTTTCAAGACAACCCTAGCCCAAGTGGCTGACACTGCGACCTTAGAAGATCTATTGCATCATAGAGTGTAGCTTATCTAAGAGACTTACTACCTGCCTAATGAAGGGTAGTATCTCCTTAGTGGCAGAGTTTCGCAGATCTGCCGACGAACATATTGCCTTATTGGAAAAAGCCTCCTTAACCAGATCAATGCTGGAAAATTACAGAGAATTTGCCCGGATGATTCATCATCATCCGACCAGAACCTACATTCCGTGTCTGAGCCCAGATTGATTTTGCCAAGTTAATATCGCAAGCCACATTGACCCGTGAGAAAGCTCACCAACTTTCTAATGCTACCCTTGTCCAGATCAAGGATTTCCTTATACGAAAAGGGCCTGATTAATCTTTTGGATTGTCTAAGCCCTGGAATATTATCCCAATGGGCTAGACGAAGTCTACTTACCCATTTATTAATCAGCGCTGTGGTGGTAGATCCCAGGGGACGTCTCTTAAAACCTCAGGCGATAAATCGAGTTCGTTGGGCGTTTGTAGAAGCCCTATGCTCCACCGCGGATTAAAGGAAAGAAAGAAGAAAGTGGTGGTAGCCCACTTGACACCATAGGAAGGGTTCCGGTCCAAAGAAAGCTGATTCCGATCCAACCCTGGCTAGTTCATCTGCATATTAGTTGCCTGAAATTCCTTGGTGACCAGGGACCAGGGAAACCGAGTTTCACCTAGTTATGCCTTGCTAGGGTATGCGGTGCCTCGTAGAAGAATTTAACTGATTTAGAGTCCATAATGTTCGACGATAACGCTTCCAGTGCTGCTTGACTATCTGAAAAGTTATAAATCATAGCTTCGATTAAGGTTAATCCTAGCGCAGACCTCAATGGTTTGTAAAACCGTGGACTAATACCCATTGGTATCGAGACTTTGGTGTCCATCCATCTTCGATACGTCTGTGTACAAGACCACCCCTTTAGCGTCCAGTGCTGGAACACAATTAGACCAGATTGTGTGGTACAATATTATTACCTCAAATAACCTGCCGAAACAGTACTCCCTGGCCATGGTGTCGGGGATGGTGCAAAACATGTCTCTTTCACCAATTGAGTCAAGAATTTTCAAGTGCCCCACATGGTCACCTGGTTCGTACTTGTTTTCTAGCTGCAGCTTAATGGCGCATCTATAGCGGCCATTTTCCTAAGGACGACTGGCAGGGGAGGGGAGAAAGCTTAATTACAGCTTCTAATGCTGACGTAAGGCAGGTGCACATTGCACCCATGATATCGAGACAGGTTACTCTCTGGAGCTTCTGAAGCTTAGTTGCCGTTGTCCGTTCAAGAACTTTCGTGATAATAGATCTCTTCATCATAGTATACATCCAATGTATCATTTTCGGTCTTAGACCGCAAGTTCTGCCGTAGAGGAGTCTACAGGCCCACAAGGCCATAGTGGTATGTTCGATGGCGGACTTTATATGAGAATTCCAGTTTAGTCGTTTATCAAGGATAACGCCGAGATATTTAACCTCACTGAAATAATCTAACGTGGTGCCTTCTATGATGATAGGTCCCAACTCGGACCGACTTCGTTTCGTGAAAGGCACTTGAACTGTTTTGCAAGGATTAATGGAAAGCATTTCTTGAGTTCTCGATAGCTCTGTTACTGATTGCTCTTGCTATTAAGTCGTAGCCAGTGTTTTAGAAAGCACCCTCAATGTCAAGGAGCTATTTCTTTGAAACGATAAGTTCCAAACAATAGTTCCAACATAATGAAAATGATATATTCCATCAATCAGCAATGCTGATATGAGTTTTTAGTGAATAGGTGTAAAGTAGGCCGTTATTATTTTATGGTTTACCTCAAACTTACCACTGCCATAAATCGAAGCGATCATTTGGTGCAAATCCATGATGCTATGTGATAGTAGAAAAATGTCGTAAAAATAGTGGCGCTGTTTTAAATAGGCTCCCATAAATTCTACCAACAAAAAGTAAGGTAATAGTATGCAGCCGAATCTCTAATTCTTCCGACTTAGTTCTATACAGGGCTTGACACTTTTACTACTTCTGTATACTTTCAAGAATGATTTTTCGGTAATTTCGGGCATATGAGAATTAGCATTGCTTTTTTGGCAAACCTGTGTCCACCACCCTTTTGAAAACAGACGATAAGTTTCCTCAGTTGGCGTCATAGAGGATTTGGTTCTAGTGTCACATCTACTCATCACTGTATCTTCGGGTTGTTCAGCCAGTGCGTAGGTGGCATTCCATACACCACGATGGTCACTGGAGCTTTGATATTCATGGAAGTAGGAGTGGCCTGATTTGAACGATTATTGCAGATTTTGCAAACCAAGTTTCCTTTGCAAAAACCAGCAGGTTCCTATTATATTTTTTTTAGGATTATTGTAACATTGTTGTTCTAGTGAACGTTTTATGGTAGTGTGGATAGGATATACTATTAGCTCCGCTATCGTCCGCTCCGTTTATACTCTATGACAATGGCACATTTTGCACATTGCAATGATGCATTTCCCCGCAATGCATCATTTTGGGTTGCAGAAGGAATTACTCAATGAAAGAGATAACATGCGAAAGCATATCCGTTCAATGTAAGCGTCTAAAAGCGACAGTTGGCCAGCATGCAATTTTTATTTCAACAAAAGAACAAAGAATTGATAAGGCTTCCCGAGTGTTATAGCCACAAAATGCAACGTTGGAGTTCTAAACATTTTAGTTTCCTCTTTCTGCTGAGCGCGCTGTGACATTGCACATTTTACGTTGGCTGGAAAATGGAGTACAAAGAATCAGTGCGTTTGTGATGCGCGGTCATCGGTGCAGAACATTAATCTTGGTTTAGTGTACAGTGAGTTTCGAGGGAAATTAAGTAAAGTAAAGCGGTTTTTGCGGTTAGCAAAAATACAAACACAAAGATTAAGGACCTATATTGTTTGTGCTTTTATAGTTACGCTTTATACTTGAAAGCAAAATGTTTGTTTGCTCAGCTGATGGGCTTTGCTTAAGGAAGTCGAATATCTCTTCTTACTATACGATAACGCATATAAACGATTCTATTTGCAGACAACAGTTGGAATGCCCTGTAATCGCGCCATAAACCTATTATTGACCGATAGCGGGAATGTGTCACCTCGGGTAGATACTCTTTTATAGATCGGCTGGCAGCTGGCTCACTTCTTATCTCACATGATTGACTCTTCAAAAGAAAGGGTTTCGCTCTCAATAGGTCCCGCTACACGACTCAGGCAGAGGTTGCTTCACTATCATTACATGCAACTCCGACAAGATATTCATTTATCATTCATTCACTTTCCACAGCTGTTATCGATTTGATAAAAGAAAATGATTAAGCACCTAACGAGTTTGCTCAGTGCTCAGAGCCGCCAGTTTGGCTGATTTCCACTTGGCTGCTTACCGTTAAAAGCAAAAAGCTGTTGCCCCTTCAGCTCTTATTCTCTGCTGGCTGGAGACAAATTGTCAACTACGCCAGTATAGGGATGACGCTACTTGAACTGAGTTATCAGTGTCGCTAATCAATCACTCTCCTGATTAAGAACTTCATTATCGCTTACAATACATTTTTGTTAAGCCTCCGACCCTTCGGCGCGATGTAATGTTGCATCAGTCGAGATATGGTGTGGCTTAGAGGAAAGGGGAGCGACTTGAGTTTGTATGAGTAGTACGATTACAAAAGGAGAAACTGTACTGTACGCACTGGTGTAATGGTATTGGTGTCTTGACGATGAGGCATTTTCTCCGACAAAACAAATTGATTGGGGAATAGTCTATCATGGATCCATGTGACTTTTTCATTAGATATAACAGAGAATTAATTAGATGGAACTGATTGGATGAACGAACCGTAACGGACTTAAGCGACAATTTTACAATTAGTGCACAATGCATAGATGAATACAGAGGGTAAATTGTTGGGAAATTTACTATGGAACGTTTCACTCATCAAGAACGTCTTAAAATTTGAATTTTGTAATTATTTTACATTTATTGAAAAAACAAACCGTGTTCCTACAACTATAATTGAATCAACTTTTGTTTTGTGCCCAACTTGCTTGTGCCCGCAGTGACTGGATTCGAAGAATGTTTACAGTCTATATTTGCCCTTGTTGACTTTAAGCAACCATGAGCTAATTTTTTGTTGCACCCTATTATCGGCTGCTTTGTTTTGCTCTCATTTATGCGCAGTCCCAGATTTCATGCCGCCATCTCGATCTGGATGAAGCTCCTGTACAGCTCTTGGGTTTCTACCAATAATGTCAATGTCGTCTGCTTAAGCCATTATATTAATGGACTTACAGAGGATTGATACTCTAGCCGTTACATCAGAGTCTTGAATAACTTTCTCCAA
Source organism: Nephrocerus scutellatus (assembly GCA_947095585.1). Lineage (NCBI taxonomy): Eukaryota > Metazoa > Arthropoda > Insecta > Diptera > Pipunculidae > Nephrocerus > Nephrocerus scutellatus. The sequence goes on along the minus strand of OX352765.1, from coordinate 74,913,175 downwards.
CGCCAGGTTGAAGAAGACGCAGGCCAGTCCATCCCCATGGCTGAATCTATTATAGATGTTGAATGGTCATGATAGTGATCTTAATACATTTACTTGGCTCAAAGAGCATTGCTCAAGGGATGCCGAATTTTCTCATGATTGTATATAGTTCTACTTTGGCTATGCTATCATCATCATCATCATATTTGGCTCTACAACCGGGGTCTGGTCCTGGCCTCCCGCAAAAAATCTCTCCACCGGTCCCGATTTCGAGCCGATGTCATCCAGTTTGGCGCCCCTAAACTCTGGGCGTCCTGGTCTACGCCATCCATTCAGCGTAGGCTTGGCTGGCCTCGCTGTCGTGTTCCATAAATCCTAACGCAAAGGACTTTCAGAGGAGGATCCTCTTCGCTCATGCGAGCTAGGTGTCCACCGGAGCCTACCGAACTTAATTTTTTTTTATAATGTACACACGCCAAAGGGGCGTTAGAAAATTAGGGAGAGGAAAGGATGAGATGTCTATGCACGCGTGTCTTAAACGACTGCAGATCATACAAAAGCGGAAACACAGAATCAGGCAATTCATTGCACATAACTATCGTGCGGCTAAAGAAGGAATCTCTGAATTGGTTAGTACGTCCGAAAATAGGCTTAATGGTGGACCCGTGAGCTCGTGTTGGGTTGGAGAATGGGCGGGATGCATCTGGATATTTCTTTTGAACACCGCTTGTTGAAAAAGCGATGAAACAGTGACAGGCATGAAGCATTCCTACGATGTTCAATCGATTCGATTGTTTTCGCGATATGTATGTCACCAATAAGTTTTAACGCGCAGTTCTGACTTCTGTCTAGTAGATGCAATGTGGTCATGGGGGCGTCCAGACAATACAGTTGTATTCAAGTTTAGGGCGAATATACGCCTTCTTCTTGCAGCGTTTTAGGAAACCTAAGCATCTCGCAGCTTTTTTGGCGATGTCAAATATGTGGTCATTTCAACGAAGCTTGTTGTTGACGCACATATCGAGAATTGAGAGTTTTTCAGTTTCATTAATGCAAGATCCATTCATGGATAATGGGTGGGGGTTTAAATTACGCTAAGACGACAGAAGACAGCATTGGGTTTTAGAAGCGTTAAATTCAACTCTATAATGTAGTCCCCACCTTGTTATACTGTCAAGGTCAGAATTAAACGTGCTTAACATACGTTAACATACGAAGAGGGGCGTGCAGAAAGCGAGAAGTCATATGAAAAGCTAAGAGTACTGTCGTCAGCAAAGGAATGGATTGGATTAGAGGAGATCATTAATGAAAATCAGAAAGAGTGTCGGAGATAAAACAGAGCCTTGAGGAACACCGGCATTTATGCGGTGAACATTGGATTTGAATCCGTCCAATACGACTTGGATTGAACGATCAGAAAGGTAGTTACTAGTCCAATCGAGCAGGGTGTTATTAATTATGTTAGCGCAATGGGTCGGTACGAGGAGAGAGATGACGAGCGTAGAGCTCGCTGCGAAACGTGAAGCAAGCAGATTGACCTTGTCTATAGAGCTGACAGTTGGAATGTCATTGTGAATCAGGGTTAGAATTGAAGACGAGGCAGTATTTTTAATTCGTTTCAAGAATTTCTTCAGGATGTCGACATCGCGGTAACGCTCGTAGATCCCATCATTATAGAGTCTCCGGAATTGTCCTTTCTCACATATGGAGCCAACAATTCTGTCGAATGCGGCTAACAGTTCAGAATGCTTTTTGTTAAGCACCCAAGTCTCGGATTCATATGTAAGTACTGGTATGACCATTGTCTTATTAAAATTAAATCTTTAAGGTCAAAAAAATTAAATTTTTTTTAAATTATCAAAACCATTACCGATATAAACGTCGTCAAAGTAAAAAAAAACCCTGCTTCGTTTGTGTCACGAATTCTGGTACACCCCGTATATCAGTTATGGTTATGTTCCTGGATTTAAAGAGTCTTGACAGACTATAGTAGGCTTTGTTGGCTTTAAGCAACCGTTCGCGTATTTCTGGTTCCATGCTGTTATCGGCAGCTACAATTGACCCGAGATAGTTAAAGGATTGCACTAATTCAAATTCGCGCTCCACTATTCGAATTGAGGGACCAATGTTGGGTCTTCTACTCGCAGACGTGGCCAATATGTTCTTTTTTTTGCTCTTATTTATGTGCCGCCCCAGATTTCTTGCCGCCTACTCGATCTGGACGTAATCTTCCTGTACAGCACTTTCGTTTCTACCAATGATGTCGATGTCGTCTACGGAAGGCAGTATCTGAATGGACTTGTAGAGGATTGTTCCTCTCGCCGTTACGTCAGAGTCTCGGATCACTTTCTCCAAGGCCAGATTGAAGAGGGCGCAGGCCAGTCCATCCCCTTGTCGGAGCCCATTATAGATGTTGAATGGGCTTGATAGTGATCCGGATAATATTACTTGGCTTATAACATGGTCACTCTACATAGTCTTGTCAGTTGTGTATGTTGCGTCATACCGCGGTCTCTTTGGTGGAACTTCCGCGCCTGGTGCGGTCCTCGCTCTCTGTACTTTTCTTGTTCACTGACATGATTCTTCTCCTAGGCTGCTTTCTTTCGCCGGTGAACTGTTTTTTCATATCTTCTGAGCTCTTTTATTTATCTTCGAGTGCCCGCGTTCTATGAAATTGTTGCATTGCTCAGTACGCAACATTCTTACATTCAGTCGCAGTCGCTAAATTACATTCGTCATCTCTCCCCGCCGTTCCGGTCTGCGACTACTGCCTAAGATGGAATCAACGATCCATCTTAGTACTAATGACAGTATTATTAAGGCGTGTCCATTTCTCTTCTACGCCCGGCATCTCAGCATCAGGACTTATTCTCCCTGCATTCTGTCCTAGTCGATGTTAGCCCCTCGGTACGTTCGTACCGTCATCAGATTCGGGTTGTGGCGGCGGTCTATCAACAAGTGGTCTATCTGGTTGCGAGTGGCTCCATCAGGAGATACCCAGATGGCTTTGTGGATATTTTTACGCGCAAACCTTGTACTCGCAACGACCAAATTATTGCTTGCTGCCATGATTATGACTCGTTGTCCATTGCCATTAGTGTTCTCGTGTAAGATATATGCCAATGTACTGCCTGAATACAGGCTCCTTACCTATTTTAGCATTCATATCCCCCAGAACGATTTTTACATCATACTGAGGGCAGGCATGGAGTTCCCGTTCGAATGATTCAAAGAAATCTTATTTTTCATCATCTGGGGAATCCTCTGTAGGTGCGTGAACGTTTATGAAGGGTGCATAGCCGATCACGGTGGGTTTAATCCTTTTGCTGACTAGAAACCCCACCCCGAGCACATGATATCTTGCATGACAGCTGTAATATATGTCATATTCTGATTTCTGTAGCATTCCCCGTCCACCATATCTTCTGGATTGCTTTTATGACAGCCTTATATTTAGACAGGGTATCGGCCAGCTGCTGTGCAGCTCGAGCTCTATACAGTGAGCGTACGTTCCATGAGAAAATTCTTAAATCGTTTAGCCGTTTTCGTTGCCGTGGTCGTCGTCGTTCATCAGTGTATCCGAGGCTAATTTTGGGTTCCGTAATAATAATTTTTTTACGGGCGAGTTTATTGGCCTCGCGCCAACCTTACTTTGATCATTCCGCTTTTCCTGCATTGGAGAAAAATTACCGTCGACCAACATGTGGAGGTTTGGTCGCACTTCCACCAGTCAGAGATAGATACGGCCACCTGAAATTCTAGACCATTCTGTGTTATTCCCCCTATTCTGCTGATGGCTGATCAGATTAATGGACTTACAGAGGATTGATACTCTAGCCGTTACATCAGAGTCTTGAATAACTTTCTCCAACGCCAGGAGGAAGAAGACGCAGGGCATTCCATCCCCATGGCAGAGTCCATTATAGATGTTGAATGGGCATGATAGTGATCCTGATACGTTTACTTGGCTCAAACAGTATTAGTCATCAAATTGATTGGAAATTGATGATGAGATGGAGTGAGTGGTGCTACTTACAGTACAGTACAGTAGTAGTCTATTGCTCTTCTACGCTCGGCATCTCAGCTCAAGTTTGGTTGCCAACATCCTGACTCTCGATCAATTTTTATGATTTAGATAATTTTTACATCGTATTGAAGGCAGACAGTAAGTTCCCGTTCGAATGATTCAAAGAATTCTTCTTAATCAAAGTTTGTGGGGGTTCGTTGCGTAAACTTTAATGAGGCGTAAATTGATTCGGCGCTCCAAGAGGTGCATAGCCGTACATTTATTGCTTTAAAGCCAGTAGTGGTCCATTTTACTGTGACCAGCTCGATGATTCTGCTGATGGCTGACTACCCAGCGATGGTCCCAGTTGACATAAATATTACTTACTTATGAGTTTTGATAGAAATGATATTGACAATGAGAATTGTGGCTGGCCAAATCTGGTGATAAATTTTTAACCCCCTTCATAAAGCCCGATTTTATTCAAACTTTGCACACATGTGTATCTATTATCACAACACTTTCTATATAGTCGATAAGCTCCCATATAATTTTTTTTTAAAATTTACCCGATTTTATTCAAACTTCACATTTTTGTTTTTTCTTTCATGATTTTGTTTTTTTGGTAATACATATACTGCATAGTTAGGCACTCATTAACGAAATGGTATAAAGACTCGCATGTTACCTTGGCCTCTCAAGAACCTTCCACCGTTGCTATCCCATCACGATACAGTAAATCATCGCAGTGTATATTTAGGTAGAAAAAGTTAATTTCGAAAATTTCTTTATATTTTGGATTTCTTAATAAAAATATTACAAAAAGAGTTTGCCGAGATTTCGAAGGAGTATTCGAGATAGAGCACGTAATGAAGGGGCACGCAGGTATAGAGAACTTGTTGAACGTTGCTCGGTCTACCTACAATATAGACGACAATATCACCATAATGCGGTAGTCTGGGCAGGTCCGTTTCTTTGAGGACAATGAGGACAACAAAAGAATAAAATATTATTTAATTAGCAGATCACGACGCGTCGCTGAAACCGGCTGACACCACCATACCGGAGTAATTAATATTCCAGACATGTCGTTCTTTTACGACGGGCGCCTAACGCGATTACCGATCAAATCCGCCGTACACGGGTACGGGCGCGACATATGTCGGCGTACCTAAACACATATCGTGTTGTCGCTTCTCGACCAAAACAATTGATTATTAATGTTAATTTGACATTCGGTCGTAAATGCTAATGAACTGGACATTGGCACAAGAACTCTTTGAGCCGAACATTTCATGACGAAAATGAAGAAACTCTTGTTTGTGCTAATCCAGCTGCGCGATTTAGAAATTTAGGTTTTGATGTCTGCGAGTAAGTTTTAGTAGTAAATTTAAAGTGACATTTTGTTTCACATAAGTCTCAGAATTAGTGACTTTTAGAGCGGAACAAATAGGACTAACAAATTGCGGCCTGAAGTAGAGAAACTTAATTTGTAAAAAGGCTGATGACCAGACTATGGGTGAACAATGAAGTTCTTGTTTAATTTGCATTGGCTAAGCCGGTAAGCTTTGTGCTAATGCAGCTCGTTAATTTCTGGGAGGTACAACAGCTTACGTGATGGTTAAGTCGTTCCAATGCGCGAGGATTGAATGTTATGCATGCATTTTTAATGAAGGAAGGATTAGCTGAATATTTGACCGGTGAACCAGCGGTTAATATGGTATTGGCCTTGTGAAGATCTTTCCGTAGAATATGTGTTTCGCGCCTTTTTGCGGGTCTCAAAGAAATATCTCAGACGGTGTATACAAATACAAATATTCCTGATTTCTACAAGGCGGGAGTTGTTTTTATTTGGTTCATTAATATGCCTACGAATCCTCGTTTCTATCGACATTTTTGCGTATATTTGTGGTTTTGGTTTGACGGTATAAGAGTAGGAAAGGTGAACGATATTTAACTAGAAATGGCTGGTATCATTTACTGATCGAATGATCTCCTTTAGCAAATAGCAAAAACATCTTAACTCTAGAACCTTCCCATGAAACAAATAGTCCAATAGAAGCATTTTAGGCTGAATTTCCGCGATACCGTTTAAGCTAAGATCGTTTCTTTTAGTATAAAAAAAACAGACATACGTAAAACAAAAACAAATTTGCGACCAATTATCTTAATGAAAAGAAAGCAAAATATTCGTCAAACTATTAGCTTTGCTTTTGTGCACTTTATAAATTGAAGTTGGCTAAGTTTGACAAACACTTTTGAAACGAAATGTATTTTTTTGCAACGTGGACTAAACGGTCACAAAAACCTGGGGTCGAATTACCACATACGTGACTGATTAATGCGTGACTGAATAATGTTGATTTGGCATCATCGCTTAAGTGAACGAGTGACTAGTAGTGATCATCCAAATGTAAATACTCGATCACTCGTTAACGAATTGATTCCATTCACTAGTTAACTGATGTCGTAATTCGACCCCTGAATTCCTGACTGGTGACTGCCTCTTAGTCGTTGTTACCTAGAAACTCGCTCGCTTTCATTAGCTTTAGTATATACTATAAAGAGTGCATGGTGGCAAACATTTAAAGGGATGATTCCTTGGTTATGGGAGTGGGGTCTATTTTCACCCCACCCCCTGTTCAGGTAAATTCGTATATACGCTAGTGTTACTAATGCCTAGGTAAGCCTCGATTTCCCGATAAGTAACATGACGATCCTCTTCAATCAGTTTTCTCACAGCATCGATGTTTTCTGGCACAACAGCTCTTTTTGGACGACCTTCACGAGGCTCGTCGTTCGCGTTTTAATTCATTGTACTAATTATTAACATTAGACAAGAATGGTGCTTCGTCGCCAAAAGTCGAATGAAATGACTCGAAGCACTGTTGTTGAGTTGGCCCCTTTCAAAAATCGTAAAAAATCATCATTTTTTTTTTTAAAAATTTACAAACACGATTGTTTTGAGTAATGCTCTCGGATAAATTTTATTTGGCAAATGCAGTATTAAAACCAATTCAATTTCCTTCAAACCCATGGCACTTGTAACTAGAAGCGTTCAAGAGTTACTGGTTGTGAAGCAATGTAAGGTCAAAAGTACGTCACCGTCACCGCACCGCAGGGGGTGAAAATAGACCCTTCCTCCCATACGAATTTTTTCACGATTATAACCAAGGAATTACCAGTTTAAGTATTTGCCACCTTAACGGATACACCCTGTATACATGAATAAATAATTTCAGCAAATAGTTCAGGCAAGACTACTGGCAGACAGCGGTGTCAGACTCACTCAAGTTCAAATTGAATCGTATCAAACCGCTCCTTTCAACAGTTCAAGTTCAATGATGATATTTTATCTCTTAAGAACCGTTTAAGCTTTTGAGGGGGAACATGCTTTTCATGTTATTTATATTTTTAAACGAATTTATTTTCTTCGATCGCGGGTGGATAAACAGGAACGACAAACCGGATTGGCTGACTGCATTAACAATTTCCTTGATGAGTTTTCACAATATCCGCTTACTGATAATATTATTTCCACCAAAGAATAACATAACCATTACTAAGCTAATCCCGCTGCATCTTGTTGATATTAATATTGAGGTAAACTTGCGATTAGTTAGCAAATGACTTAGCTGCTGGAATTCAGATAACTTGAGCCCGTATCTTCGCATAGTGCAGTCATACAAAACAAGCCGGAAGAAAGAAAAGCACATCAAAGCATCAAATCCTAGTGGTGGACGACGTGGTCAGAGATTTGGGCTGGATGTGCTATCACGGTTAGCTCTGTCTACACCCAGGTAATCATACCAAACGAACGGATGAGTTGGTTTGTCTTGCAGAGAGGATGGCTTTCAAACAGAGTTTGCTTTCTCTGGTGCCAACTGTGCTGTTGACAATTTTATTTGGGGATGTTTCGTAGGGACTGTGGTTAATCACGTTAGATAATTAGAGAGGTCTCGCTCCCATCAATGTAACTAATAGCGTAATAGGTTAAGCTTGCAGTGAGGATAGCTTTCAAACAGAGGTTGCTTTCTCTGTGCCAACTGTTTTTTTATTTGGGGATGTTTCGTAGGGACTGTGGTTAATCACGTTAGATAATTAGAGAGGTCTCGCTCCCATCAATGTAACTAATAGCGTAATAGGTTTAGCTTGCAGCGAGGATAGCTTTCAAACAGAGGTTGCTTTCTCTGTGCCAACTGTTTTTTTATTTGGAGATGTTTTGTAGGGACTGTGGTTACTTACGTTAGATAATTAGAGAGGTCTCGCTCCCATCAATGTAACTAATAGCGTAAGAGTACATCTGCAATAGCAGTGTTGTCGATAGGCGTTGAAGTGGAAAAGCAACATCACTTCGGACTGCACTGCTAGTCCGCGTCGTAGGAAAATGTATGGTGTGTATGTATGGTCGTACAAAGGCAAATTAGTTACACCCATCTTGTACACATTTTGACAATGCTGGGGCATTAAATTAAAATTGAATGAACGTTGGCATTTGATATGCTTAGCCGGTAAGCTATCTTGGATAATTTCATCGTCATTTTGTCAGCACAAACATCTTATGAACCCTTTTTCTGTAGTGGTTTGATCAACTTCGTATCATTCGTATCAGTTAAAAATAAATAAATTTATCGGTTGCTAACCATCCGGAGAAGTCTTTATTGCCAATATGAATACTTTTCGATTTTTGTACAAGTGGGGATAAGGATCTTTTATTACCACTCGAGTTTATTTCTCCCATTTTTTGTTTGACAACAACATTTTAGACCACCTCATTTACCTAAGTAATGGCATAAAGGGAATTAAATTAAAGAGGCGTTTAGCCAAATTGTGTAAATGTTCCGTTTTATAATGACGTTAGTCGAGTTGAAAGGATGAAGTTTAATCAAATGCCAGGATTCTTTTATACATCTAATGAAGAACGCCTTCTGCGCACACTTTTCTCATTTTTTAGCATGGATCGCATCAGACTTTAAGGCAACAGCAGCCGGACTTTTGCGACACTGTGATTAATCAGGCGTGACAAGGAGTGTGCACATTTCGCATCGAATTGAAGTTGGAGTTTGTTTGTTCAAGAATTTATTTTTATTGAAATTGAATACGCACTCGCCTGTTGTTTCTCATATTACTCTTTGTTGGTTTCTTAACAAAACAGTGCACTGTGTCGTTGTTGGCTTGAGTGTTTGCTGTTAGCGCTGTGGTTGTTGTTTTTTGTACAACAAACAATATAAACAGAAAGCGGACAGCCGGCATATGAAAATCAAACAACAAAAGCCATTGTACGCCTCGACTCGCCTCGCCAGCTTTTTTCAGTTTAAATAAAAAATGTAGCGGCTGCTGGAGCGGGCTCTTTCAGCGTAATCGTTGCCGGTAGCACTTTAACACAAATTCTGCTTATATATACTTAATTTATTCTATCTTATCTTATCTGTGCGGCTATATCGCACGAGAAGAGTTAAACGACAAACAAACATTGAATAAATATACAATTTCAGTTTTTCACCTCTCGTTTTCATAAATGCCGCAGCGACTTCAAACTCGACTGCCACTGCGACTGATGTGGACTCTATAGTTTTGCGTTATATAAGGTTCTTTGTCTACATCGCTCTCTAATGTATCTATGCGGGCTTGTGTTTACATATCTCACCAATAATAAACCATAATTGTTTGCTCGAATGGAATAGGATTTAACCCACTTTTTAATGTGAGTGCGCTGTGCCGAAGCACCCGTTCAAAAGCGTCCGTCCTAGTATATGTGCTGTGGGAAATAGCACCCCACTCACTCTTCATTTGGAAAAAAATCCAAACAAATTTTCGGATCTCTATGTGGAGAAAAGGTAATTTTTGTTATTTGTCGCATTATTGCCTTTTTTGCTGATTGATTATGAGGTATTATAAGATTCAACGTCTAAACTTAAGTTGTGTCTTGTTTACAGATTGCTAATATTTCTAAAAACAAAAAATTTCTCGCCATCTAAAAATGTTATCATAACTACGAGTATTTACTTGCCGGCTATTCTGCAGATAACATATTACTCCACTTGAAAATGCACCTGCGAAGCCAAAGGTTAATTTGACATCGTAAATTGAAACATCCACTTAAAATGTCAAGAGTATTGCTTAATTAAATATTCTGGTGCAAGATAGTTAAGCCAATAATTACTTATCAAATGTCGGTCTAAAGATTGGTAGCCGATTTTGTGTACTATCGCTTTAGTTGGTTACTCATTGATGGGTTATATGTACTTATAGTTCATTATGAAAATCCAAGTGGTCAGTGGAATCACAAAGAAATCAGAAACGAACATCAGAAGCATTACTCAGTGATTTACTTAGCTCTTCATTCCTTCAACTGCCACCTGTTATCTGTGCTGAGTGTGATAATTCAACAATAATATTTTTCCATTTTTCAAAAGTTGGGCAATTGTTTTCAAATCCAGAAAGGAGGCCACTCCCATTGCTTATAAACTTTTAATAGCTGGTTTTCGAGTTCCTTTCTATGCTTTTAAGGCTTCTTGATGTGCTCGTAAACTGCAACTTTGCAATATAAAAGTTAAATTATAGTTTTTTATTGGCTGGCTGTCTGTTTTTGCTAAAATTTAACCAACAAAATTATTCTTGCACACACTAGCTATGTGGACACGGATAATTTTCTATGTGAAAATATAAACTTTTAACGTACTTTAAAAAGTACTTCTATGAAGACCGATTACGTTGAACTTTTCTTATTATTTCCGTCTTATAAATTGATGGAGCATTTTGAAAAAAATCTCCAATAAATCAAATACGCCGAAATCACCGCCTTAGTATTGCAGAGCAGCAAATAAATCTGTTGTTGTTTTTACTGAAAGAAAAATTGGATGGACTTAAAACTTTAAAATCTCTTCTCATGATGTGAGATAATGTGAATTATTATTAGATGGATAATACAGCAAGAGAGGTGGTGTGATGTTACAGGGAAAAATATCATTTTACAGCTCAATAGAACTGGATTTTCAGGAGTCACAAATGACCGCAGCAACCTTCAAATGCATAATGGAGCAAGCATTCCCAAAGTTTTCTGAATTTTGTTATAGACATCGATGGACTTTCCTACAGGACACCGATACAATACACATCGCAAGAAAACCAGCTTAATAATTGGATGTGACGCTAACGCGCACCATTCGGTATGGGGCAGTACTGACATAAACGAAAGAGGTGAGCTACTTTTTGATTATATTTTAAGTACTAATCTGGTTGTTTCCAATTTAGGTAATGAACCAACGTTCATTACCAAAAATAGACAAGAGGTCCTTGATATCACTTTTGTCTCCGACTCAATTCACCACAAAATTCTAAACTGGAAGGTTTCGGCTGAGCACTCTTTCTCAGATCACCGTTACATTCAGTTTAGTCTGGACGATGAACCCCCTTGCAAATCAGTATTCAGAAATTATAGCAAAACAGATTGGCACAAGTATAGAGATACGTTTAGACGTCATCTTAACGTTGGGACAATAAGGTTAAGGAACTCACCTTGGCCTTAAATAGAGCTTATTCTTATTCTATTCTTATTCTTATTCTACCAAGGGGTAAGAAGAGACCACACTGGAGGAACTCTGAGCTGGGCCAATTTAGAAAAAGCTTTAGAAAGCTTTTCAACTTCGCAAAGTTCACAGGAACAGAGACCGACTGGGATGCCTACAAAGAATCCGTCAAAGTGTATAAAAAAGAATAGAGGAAAGCCAAGCGAGCATCCTGGTGACTCTTCTGCGGCAGAATGGAAGAGTCTTCTGAAGCATCAAGGCTTAGGAAAATCCTTTCAACTAATCCAATAATGCCTAGCTGTCTGAAAAAATCTGATCGTGGACTACTTCTAGCGAAGAATCTTTAAATCTGCTTCTAGATACCCATTTCCCAAATAGCTCTCTTACTACTTACAACACTGATCTAAATATTATAAGGTATAATACCATCTCTCGAGATGTAATTTATAAGGACAAATTGCTTTGGGCACTACATAGCTTCAAACCATATAAATCTGTAGGACCAGACGGCATAATCCCAGCCGAACTGCAAAGGACTTCGGACATTATCCTTCCTTTGCTTGAGAAAATTTTCAAAAGTTGTCTTGATCTGGTCTATATTCCAGACATATGGAGAGAAGTAAAAGTGGTCTTCATTCCAAAAGCAGGTAAATGTTCCCACGTCAGTCCAAAAGACCTCAGACCTATAAGCCTTTCGTCATTCCTTTTAAAAACTTTAGAAAGACTAATCGATATCCACCTTCGTACTAGTATTGACAAAAGACTTCTATCCGTCGATCAACACGCGTACTGCAAGGGCAAATCTGTAGAAACAGATCTGCATATGCTAGTACGTTCCATTGAAAACTCCCTTTATCACAAGGAATGGTGGTTTTCCTGGACATCGAAGGCGCTTTGACCAACGTTAAAACATCTGCGATTAAGGATGCGCTGTCGACTTTGGGGGTGAACGACTCACTGGGTGAACTGATTGATCTTCTACTCACAAGTAGGATCATTAGTACAAGACTTGGTGTGTCGTATGCCAAAAGATTTGTCAAGCTGAGCTGGAAACCCAACATACAAGAAAGAGTCCGTAAAGCCACAGTGGCACTCTTTTCTCAGTCAAAAAAGCCATAGGCTCTTCAACCGCATATCACTCATTGGATGTACAGAGCAGTAGTCAGACCTATGCTGCTATACGGTGTGGCTGTTTGCTTGACTGCATTTAATAAAGCAATTAATCGCGACAAACAAAGCAGAGTCCAAAGATCAGCTTGTCTATGTGTGAGCGGTGCGCTTCGTACAACTCCTTCTGCTCAACCTTGCTCCACTCGACATCTTCGGCAGACAACAGGCTGCAAGCACGGCTACTCGCCTCAGAGCAATCTCTCAGTGGACCGTGAATGATTTCGGCCACTCTTCTATCCTGAATTCAGGACTGCACTTGTCAACATAGACTACATCATTCCGCAGCTCCACTTCAACAAAAACTTCCAGGTCTTCTTTGGGGGAAGGTATCTACTTATGGAAAATGAAGGAATTCACTTCTACACAGACGGGTCGAAAACTGATGAAGGGGTTGGCGAAGGTGACTTTTCAAAAAGACTCAATCTAAGTCTCCCTTTCCGTCTTCCTGATCACTGTAGTGTTTCCCAAGCTGAAATCATTGCTATTAAAGAATCCTTGTCTTGGCTGAAGATTAATGTCATATCTGTTAAGGATATCCACATTTTCTCGGATAGCCAGGCTGCGCTAAAGTCAATGGAATCAGATTCCACTAATTCCATTCTAGCCCGGAATTACCGTTCATTCAACATTCACCTGTGCTGGATGCCGAGGCATTGAGACATTCCAGGTTATTGTATGGCTGATGAACTCGCCAAACATGGAACCACACTACCCCTAATGCCTGAATATGGTTCACTAGGCATGCTGATCGCTACGTGTAAACTCATGTTAAAACGGGATGCTATAATAAAAACTAATTATAGATGGTCAAACGGTAGAACTTGCATAGCAACGAAGCAGATCTGGCCCAAGCTAGATCGAATAGGCGGAAGCTCCATCTGAGAGCGTTCTTTTTCAACGATCTAACCCACACTGACATTAATAGTCTCTTGCGCTTCATACGAAGCTCCAAGTGATTCAACGAGTTGGCGTGGAAAATTTCCTAGATCCTTGTGGTATCACAACGGACCTTTACTGGTCTAAGTGCGTCGGTTTTAACTGACGGCCACTTCAACCTAACCTAACCTAACCATGGTCGCCATACTCAACTGATTCCAACAAAATCGCAAATATTTGGATAGCGCAACCATTGAAAGTTAACGAAGGAGGAACAGTTTGAAACCAAAGAAGACCAATGTAATTAAAACTGTTCATCTTGGATTGAGATTTCACTGGATTATTTGGGTTCCCTTTAGGACCAACTGCAACGCAGGCTTTTGAAGATAATAGAAAATTCTGATTGTAGTACTCACTACTAAATGCAACAAAGTTAGGGAGAACTCGTTTATTGTTTATTGGGAAAACGTTTATTTTTTTTTAACTATCGAGGGAGGTATATACTATTATATATGAGTACATATATACAATTATCTAATGTACTTTATTACGAGTTTTCAAACTTTTTTTTTTTATAATTACGCAGACGGAACTAAATTGCTTCGCACAAGATCAGGAATACAATTGCGTTTGATGAAGACCTACACATTTTTTTAGTTTGAATTAATTTTTTTCGAGCTGGATTGCATTTACAGATGAAAAGTATGACTCCAATTGTTGATTACATAAGATAACTGTCTAAAACAAATTGCGCTTTTGTCGTAGTACACTTGGACCATTTAACGCATTTTTTTTATATCTACCCTGGCAAACACTTCGACCTTAAAGATCTACTGTATCATAGAGTTTGTTTATTCTAAGAGACGTATCAGCTCCCTAATGAACGATAGTACATCCTTAGTGGCGGTTGGCGGAATTTCTCAGCTCCGCTGTCGAGCATCTCCTTAACCAAAATAATGCTGGGCATTCACAGATAATGTGCTCGGATGACTCTTCTTCCTCCGAACAGAACTATATTCTGTCTCTGAGTCCACACCAAGTTTTTAAGGTGACATCGCAAGCCACAATGACCTGCTAGAAACTCACCAGCTTCGTAATGCTATCCCTATTAAAATTAAGGATTTCTTGATTAATTGTTTGGATTGCCCAAGCCCCGGGACGCTTTCCCAGTGTGCCAGATGAAGTTTATGTTCCCAATAATTTATCAGTGTTGTGGTGGCAGCCCAGTAAAGGTCCTATGAACGCAAATTCCAACCCTGCCCTAGCTAGTTCATCTGCAGATTCGTAGCCTGCAATTCCCTGATGACTAGGGACCCAAACGAGTGTGACTTTGTTGTGTCGTCCAAGAGATTGTAGTGCATCGTATCAGTCCATCAAACTGAGCGCCAGCGCTCTAAGTGCTGTCTGCCTATCTGAAAAGTTATAAAATATAAATCCTTCATTCCTTTACTTAGGTTAATTCTGGCGCAGATCTCAATAGCATGAAGTTCTGCCTGGAAAACCGAGGGACTTTTTCACATTGATATTGAGACTTTGGTGTTGGTTCCAAAGACACCAGCTCCAACTCCAATTTTTCATATAAATTCTCTAATAACCTAATGACTCTAATAAAAAGGATACTGAATTCCACTACAAATGCTGAAATATAGAAACACATACGAAGCACTGCAACCCAACAACAAAAAGACCACAATCGTAAGGCAAGCAGCGCTGCCTAGAGCCCACAAAGCACACAGAACACAGTCATGAAATGATCTGATGCCGGGAAAAAATTCTCGGTCTCGGTCTCATATAACTAGGCTTGTTCAAGGAAAGTAAAACTAATCCAATTGTATCTCACTTTTGTGGGCGAGCACTAAATTTTACGCTATTCTTATCTTTTGCTTGAGTGTCTGCTATTGGCCACATATTTATTTAAATCAGGTAACGCTTAACTTTTGTTTGCTGTTATTCTGCCGTGTGAAACCCAAGTTGAAGTTGGCATCAACACCCTTGATATTATATTTCCCGAAAAAAAGAAAAAAGAAAAAAAAAGTGGAAATTCCAGACGAGCAATCAAAATCAATGTTATTTGAAATTTGATTTGAAAATGTAAATTTGAATAAAAGAATTTTATAAAAGAGGAGCATTAAATTAAACATTTCTATTTCAGTCGACCTGTGCGATTAGCATAAGCCATTGTCAGGCAGCAGTCCGTCTTCTCTCATATTATCGAATCGAGGGGTGTTGCTAAATCGTTAATCCCAGTTTTTCCATTTTGTTCCCATCATCCATCAAATTTGAGTCCCCTTTGATTCTCAAAAAACAAATAAAACAAAAAAATAAATAAATCTTCTGTTGTAGATAAAAGGATAAATTCCATTGTAGATTTTGTACCTTATCTCCTGATCAATTTACTCGTACATTCGACAATGTTTTCTACAAGCATGCTATTGAGAGGTCCCCATGCATTTTCCGCAACAGATGCCAAAATCAATTCGCATCATCCAAGTCTATATATCATACATATGATACTTCTACCTCAACTCTACTCGTCTGCACGTAAATCAATTCAGTGTTCGTCCTTTTTATGAGCATTTACGAGGATATATGCATTCCTAATCTGTAATTGCTCGATTTCAGTTTTTTTTTTGGTATTATGTTTTTTTTTTTGTTATCAGCATTCCGATTCAGTTAATTTTCATTGATCATATTTCATAAATTTTTTTACACCCTACTACACAGTACCCTCGTAACCATGAGTATTATAATTTTGCCACTGGGAAGGGGAATTGTAAGTAGCGAAATTAATATGAAGTACTGTATCTAGGCGAGATTGTTGTTGAACAGTTCTTAAGCTAAAGACCTTATATTAATGACGGACACTTGTTGGAAATTGGTATGTCTGACTGACGACGGAGTGGGCAATAATTTTCGATACTTTGTTTCGGGGAGTTGTCACATATCTGTTGTTGTCTCTCCTTACTTTTCGGCTTGTGGTTCTCTTCAGAAATTAAATTAATGATACACAACGGGTGATAAATACTCAGAAGATCCGTCACGGGTTAACATAATTTCCATAACTACCGGCAATAGCAAGTAGGCAGGTTTTAGTTTTTATTTTCCATTTGTAAATCATGATTGCTGCCCATAGACACTCCCCTGAAACCTGCTAATACACACACGTCTGCCACGACGCAACACAATGAAAAAAAAACCAGGTATACTCGTAATCAGAACATACAATACACTCTCAGAAGGACGAAAAGCCTCAGGTTTACAGCGTGGGAACGTTCCCACACAATACAATCGACCATTCATTCAGCCGTATGGAAAACACCGGCCATAATTACCAAAGACATATGCTGGAAAATCCATCATCGTTTGAGCTGTGCACGAATTCGAGGGCATTACGGGTATAAACAAAGAAAAAAAAACCAATTCAGGTGGGGGAAAACCAATCTAAAGAAGCAAAAAGGAAGAATATGGTTGCAAGAATGTCCTGTCTGAATATTCCCTATTTTCAATCCTGTACCTGGCACTATATCAAGGCTAAGGTGTTTCTTTGTGAGCAAGAAATTGAAGAAAATGCTCATCACTATAGTGGCACAATATAGGAACTGACATGACATGAGGTTGGGACGAGGACGACCACGACAACAATGAGGATCAACCCAACCATATAGTACCTCAATTGCAGTACCCTCCTATGTTTTAGATTAGTTGGCTTAAGGAGGGTACATGCTACGAGTACAAGCACGAGAGCACAAGGCAGAAGCGAAAAAATAAATAAATTTATCAGAAAAAATGAAAACAGCAGGAATTGGAACGCATTTACCTATAAAGGATGGAGGGCGAAGACAAGAACAATAAGTGACATGCGGTGACAATGGAAATACAAAAACACAGGTGGTGTTTTCCTTTGTGAACCATCAGGCTAATGGGTCGTGTATGGCTCACAACTCACAACACAATTAGTCATTGAAATTGCACTATTGCAGTTTCCCATTGATGGCCTTTTGTGTGAGGACGAGTGTTTTCCATTTCGAATATTCTGGATTTGCCCATATCTCAACACACATATACACCATACTTCGGACAAATGGCACAAATTACGCACGTATTTGTGTGCGAGTTATTCTCATTTGCTGGGATTTTCACATTTTATTTGAATCAGAGGTAAAAGTAAAATTACACACACGTTCGATGGGCCATACTTGTGCACCTTTGGTTTGCAATGTGGCAAAAAAAGGAAATTGCACTGTAGAGATTGAATGATGGAATGTTCAAGTGTACATCAGATCAAAGCCAATATTGGATGTGGCAAGGAATTATAAAGAGCAACAGGTCCACTATGTAAAAAGCCAGGTGTTCTTACCTTTTGGTTAAACGATAAATTTCCTAATTTGTTTGTGTTCTGCTCTTTGATCTTTTTGCTATGCTAATGAATTAAGAAATGCGTAAGCAGCATATTATTAAAATTGAAATTACTTAACAATACATGCATATAAAAGTTAAGATGAGGAAAATTTCATTATATAATCTTGTATACAGTACAGAAAAGGCAGTTAAGGGTATTTCGAAAAGGAGCACATGTACATATCATGAGTAGGCATAGAAAGATACAGTTTCTGTGAGTAGCGTAATTAAAATTTTCGGATTTAATTTTTTTTTCAGCGAGTAATGTACGCTATATTTCACACGACCATAGACGAAAGTGACTGTTTCTTACGCTATAACCTACTCTCAAAAGTTGGAATTATCCACACTAGTGTCTTAACATAGAAAATACTTTTGTTATTTACTGCAGTCTCAGCGAACAAACATTCCCACAGTAGTTTTGCGCATGTGTGTGTGAAATGTGCGTTCGCTGAGACTGCAGTAAATAACAAAAGTATATTCTAAGTTAAGACACTAGTGTGGATAATTCCAACTTTTGAGAGTAGGTTATAGCGTAAGAAACAGTCACTTTCGTCTATGGTCGTGTGAAATATAGCGTACATTACTCGCTGAGAAGTGCTTAACGTCCACTTTCCTAGCTCGCTAAGTAATATACTATAACACCATTCGAAACCTCCATCACAAATGAGGAGACAATGCAGATCTATTTTTTTTTTAGTGGAGTTACGATGCAGGCAATTAAGTGTACGATATGCAACACAAACTAGTTGGATGTATCAAAAACACAAATCTTGTAAGATTAAAGATCCATTTTAGTTGCATTTTCCAACCGGAGCGTGAGCCGAAGGAAGGGAGATATTTAAAGAGTAGATAGTGTCTAGTTTAAATTAAGATCTTTTCCACTAAAGTCACGTGGTTCGGGCTGGTTCGAATCAATTCGCCGGTCGGTTCCGGCCTTAAATTGTAGGTCCCTTTCATTTGTGTGCAAAACTATACATGCTCAAAACAAATGGTTGCAAGAAGCTAGGCCTAGGACTGCAATAGTCTGTCGCGCCGAATATTATTATTATTATTATAATAATAATAAGGTTTGTATGGAAAGAAAAATTGGAAAAGTTGCCCGGAAAAATGAAAAATTCGGGGAAAACTGAGAGTACGCTTTTCCATGGAATTTTTGTATGAAGTCGCGACTAAGCGAACGCTTCGAACACGTATATATTTTTTGCCGATATAAGTGTCGATTCTACAGCTGTCTAGGCGGCTGAGGAGGGTTAGTTTTTAAAATTATATAGGAGTCCGATCTCTTCCAAATTTTTACAAAAAGTGTTGTCATAGGAGATACTCAAATCGGAGATGTCCAAATTTTTAAGAATTTCGGATTAATTTTTAAAAGAGATCATATGGGTGCACCTAGGTACTGTGGCCCGATCACTTTCAAATTTTTACAGAGGGTTTTGTCACCGGATATACACATGTGTCCAAATTTTTAGTAAAATTTTTTAAAAAATTGTGTAGGAGTTGGTTAGCCCTGGTGTCCGATTCACTTCCTAACTTTTGCAAAAAGCGTTGTCATCGGATATACAAAATGGGGTTCATTTCTAAAAAATTTATATGGGAGCCCTTGGCCCAATATCTTCCAAATTTTAACAGAAAGCGTTGTCATCGGAGATACACATGTCTTCAAAGCTTGCTTGGGCTGTTGAAAGTGGGTTAAAAATCACAAAATTTCACTAGCTACAAGCAAACAAACACACGGGCACGCGAAGTTAATGTAGGGAATTTAGAAATATCCTGAGTGCCAACCGCGCGTCAACCTGGATACAAGCATTGGCAGCAGTGCTAATGGAAAATCATTTCTTCAAAAGTTGGAAAACAGCTTTTGTTCAGGCGGGCGGGTCGTCATCTCCTTCTTAGTACCGGCCCATAGCACGTCCATTATTTCCTAGATTAGGGAAACGCTGATGAACTGTCAGCTTATGCAATGCCTTGAATGATGGAAAATCCTCAGCGGCTGGCAGTTTCGCAGGCATCGTTTTAATGTAGGTTTGATGGGATTTCTCAAGAAGTGAAGTGAAAAGTGAAATAAGCTTATTTGTAAGTAATTGCACTCCATATTTACAAGTCTACAGAGCTATATTGTCGAAAACGACTGCACACGGAGTCGATATAATTGTAGTTACTGTTCTGACCATTCAAACTGGGTAATATTGGACGGTTCCAAATCAATAGTTTACCACACAAACGCTGGGGTTCCCCAAGGCTCTGTTTTGTCTCTAAAACTCTTTCTCATTTTTATTTTCGCCTTCTGTCCGCTACTTTTAATGCAATGCGGCAAACATAGTCTCCGTCACTATGTTTTGAAAATTGGGTTGACTGCTCATCAAGGCATACATCTTGGTTTTGCGTAAGCCACTTTCCAACGCTAAGGCCATGATGAAGAGGATGAAGACTAGTCCATTCCCTTGTCGGAGCTCATTTATATGTTGAATCGGCTTGATAGTGATCCGGCTTATAAGTTTGGTCATGGATAAGCTTAGAGTCAGTTTATTCTCTCGTGGCTTTATAAAGTTCAACTCTGGGTAATCTATCATAAGCAGATGGTGTAGTAGGTTTTGGAAACCTAGACATTCTTTCATCGCCTGTCTAAAGAAAAATCTTATCATTTGTTGATTTTCCTGAAATAGAGACACACTTGTGTGGACCAGTAATGACTTGTCTGGAAGGATAGACGAGAAAATCTCATACACGGCAATCAACAATAGCTGCTGCACGTTCTAAGATCTCCTTTCTAATGTACGGGTTACAGGTTTACCTCTTCTCCAGTCTTCTGGCATCGTTTTTGGCCATACAGCAAGCCATGAAAACGCTCTTCCCATCACTTCTAGGTTTTAGATGCCTTTGAAATAGGTGATCATACTATTCTCTTCTTCTCTGCAGTAATTGCAACGTGGTGTATATTTCGTCATACCGTGGACTCTATGGTAGAACTTCTGCACTGGTGCGATCCTCGATCTTAATACTGTTCGACGAGATTGTTATCCTAGGATGGTTTCTTTTGCCGGTGAACTACTTTTTCATGTAATGGAGCGTTCTGAGCTCTTTATATTCTTCTTTGTGTTCCTTCGTTCTCTATTCATTCATTGCTTAGTTAGTCTTTGTTCTCCTTTTAATGTCGACGTAATCGATATTACAATTTGCATACAAATTTGCGTCGCCTCAAAATATGTGCATGAATAAGTTTTTCCTTTCCTCGCGTTTCTTTTCAGCACTTCCATCGAATAACAGATGAACAAACCAACATCTTCCACATCTGTACCCAACGTCATTGACGACCGTAATGAACTAAAGTCGCTGTATGTGTGGAAACACCATTTCTTACTCTACTGACTTAGGGTCCTGTTTGTCCTTTAATATAAACTCCATAAATAAATTCTCGACAAAATGTCATTGCCAACTGCGGTAAAATATTCAAATAACTTTGCCTTGACCCAATCTTATACAGCCAGCAGCCACCACAAGCAGGCGAGGGCTGCATTGTTATTGCAGACAAAGTAATTCCATTATGCCATGAAAGTAGCGTTCTCCTTGCTATCCCACACGCATATCTTTTTTGGGTCCTGGCCAAAGTGTTAAGTTAACAGGCATTTGAGCTCACTGACTGTCCGTCTGTCTGTCTGTCTATGTGCTCCCGATGTCTACTGCTGACGGCGAGGCAGGCAACGATTATTATAAAGCGGTCAGTGACAGGAGAAATTTGATCAGACGGCCATGCAAATATTCTCATATCCGGCGGCGTTACTGTCACTGGATTTCCACAGGCACACACACACACACACTTACATGCGCAAACACATTCAAAATAAAAATCCAACAGATTATGTTGAGTGACGTCTTACTGTAGAGTGTAGCACTACGAGCTGTGCCAAACTGTCGCTTCGGTTGTATAAAGAAGAAATTTCATCTCCAAGTGCGCTCCGTTTGAAATTTCCTGCCAGCAAGCGCCGAACTTAATAGGTTGATAGCCCACAAGGCACATTGCATAGCACCGCATAGCATCAGTACGGGCTGGGCTGCTTCTGTTGCCAATGCAAATGTGAAACGACCAATTTAACCGCAGCAGAGTTACAAGGAGTCGCTGCGCGCACATTGGATGTCGGAGATGGTTTGTATCGGATAGCTGTTACTAGTCGATCTCTTTCCGGCAATTTCCTTACTGTTCCCGCCTCCCCAAGTTACTTTTCCTCGCCGTTTCCGAATTTTCTTTCCAAGTCGTCGTCGTTGTAGATGATAAAGCACTGAGCTTGTGTGCGCTGTGTGAAGCTGATTTTGACTGCTAGAAATCTGCCCAATATTTACATTATTATCGGGACTTAATACGTTTCCTGTTACGGGTACGTTCAACGAGTATTCCATGAGTCTTTGGTGGGATTCCAATTGGGACTGCAGTCGACTATCGGCCTCTTAACATACTTTATACTTGTTCTGCGACAGAGTTACTCCATTACATGGGGGCTGTCTAGTCGTCGTCGTCGTTGCGGTGGGCAGAGTGGGTGGGAGTGTTTTAATGGAGCGTTCGGAGGGCTGTGCAAAATAACAAGAACAACCACAAAATACTGAAATCGTTCAGCTCAAAAGAAGAGAAGATAATTTACATATGGGCGTGAAATGTGATGGCGCATATCCGCATTTGAGTCATTTATTTCCAAAATAAATGTCTTCTCTTCTTCTAGTGGTGCAAGTAACATGTTCCCTGATGGCGTAAATCTTTATCTGGCTGACTGGGACTGACTGGGACTGACTGGAACTGACTGGGACTGACTGGGACTGACTGAGACTGACTGAGACCGACGAAGTAACTGCAGCATCGATGCCAGGAAACACTCCGAATAACTTAGCTTAAGATTAGGATATTCGTGCCCTCTTTGCCGACATCCTGACAGGCAAACTTATGGAATCATTGTTGTTCGGTAGTAGTTAGCGTAAGGATTTTGGATTTTGATGCTTGATGCTGATGTAAAACTTTTAATTATTGGATTTTTTGGCTTGCGATAGCATTTGGGTAAAGCACCGAACTGATTTTCACATAAAATTATTTTACTCCACTACCAGTACTAGGCAGTAACCCACCAAGCAATGGAAAAGTAAAATATTATCGCACAGTTTTTATTGCCTAAGGCTGTGATAACTGGCTGAAGATATTGTAGGCTCTATTGCTCTTGGCTCTAGTCTGACGTTGGGTATAAATAGCTGGTAGCTGAGTTTAATTTAAATTGTGGCTTATGCTAGGACAATTTAAATTGAATTTAGTTGTAGCAAAATTTTTAATTGGACGTTTAATTTGTATTAGATATTATGTGTACGATTATGAGTCTTGGAATCTGATTCCAGCCGATGAACGGATTGCTCTACCAGGAATCTGTGTATTGAAATTCAAACTGAACTGGCAGCAATTGAGATAGCTGATGAACAGTAAGATAAACTACAGGTTTAAAAAAAGTTGCGTAAACCTCAACAGATTCAATAGGTTTTATTTGAAGCTTAATTTTATCCATAGAAATGGTAAGGAGATATTTTTCGAAGTCTGTGGAAGTACGCATTTTAACATCAATATATTATGGGTCCGTGGTTACTCAGACATCGTGGAGAACTGTAAGGCGGAAGAACTCGCAAGGGGAGATACGACTCTTCAGCCCATTCCTGAATGGGTAGGTGTTGTGAGTGTCTTTAGAACGCTTAAATTCGAAAAGAGGAAAAGACGAGAGTTGAGAGCGATCATTGACTTCTTACAGGATACTGCCTCTTTGGGGAACGTGCGAAAAGACTGGATATGGTATTTAATGATTTCAATAGAAGCTATAACGACGTGGAGGAGAATAATACTGCAGTTCACTTTCTCTGATCCTGTCCGGTATTAAGGCACAAACATCTGCGTGGATGGAGGATGGACGACCTATTCGATCTAGAAAACAGTAAAGTTAGAGGCATTACACGCATCATAAAATATTCAAAATTGGGCGGGGAAAGTATCCTGTAGTATCACAACGTACAGCCTTCGTTACTGAAACATAACTCGTTAATTATGAGAAAACACAGTAAGCATATCCCATATCCAAAAATATATGTCTCCGATTAAATTCATCTAATATCTCTATACGAGTATATTAATGAATGATTGTGAATTTATATGTAATTGCGCAACGCCTAACCAACATCCAGTAGCGCATCGAAGCCATATTCACACCATATGTTCCTTTGATGCTCCGATAAGTTTTTCTCTTTTTTGAGCCTGGTAGGTGGGGAGCTGAAATCGAGACATAATCAAGCCTAATCCACTGGACGTATCGAAATATTTCACTCCCTCTGATCTGGCTACTATCTACAAGGCTTTTATTCGCCCTAAACTTGAGTACAATTTTCATATCTGGTCTGGTGCGCCTAAAACAACCTTGCATCAGCTATACAAAACCGTGCGTTAAAACTTATCGGTGACGAAAACATTGCGAAATCAATGGATTCGCTTGAACGCCGCAGGAACGTCTCCTGCTTGTCACTGTTTTATCGCTTTTTCCACCAGCGGTGCTCAAGAGAAATAGCCACGCGCACGCGAAATGAGGTTCGCACCCTTATACTGCTTTGCACAGCGTGGGCGTTCGAAAATTAAGGAGAGGAAATGGTGAGATGTCTACGGACATGTGACTTAAATGACTGTAGATCATACAAATGCGGAAACACGGAGTCGGGCAATTAATTCCACATAACAATTGTGCGCTAAAGAAGGAATCTCTGAATTGGTATGTACGTCCGGAGATAGGCCTAACGGTAGACCCGTGTGCTCGAGTTGGGGCTCGGGTATTACGGATGGCTTCGAGAATGGGCGGGATGCATCTGTTTATTACTTTTGACCACCGCGTATGGAAAAAGCGATAAAACAGTGACAAGCAGGAAACCATCCTACGATGTTCAATCGATTCGATTGTTTTCGCGATATTTGCGTCACCTATAAGTTTTATCGAGCGGTTCTGAATTCTTTCGTGTAGATGCAATGTGATTTTGGGAGCACCTACCCAGACAATACAGTTGTGTCCAAGTTTAGGACGAATATATGCGTTGGAAATAGCATCTAGTTCTGAGCGAGTGAAGTACATTTTGCACCGTCTCAGTAAACCTAAACACTTCGCAGAATTCTTAGCGATGACGAATATGTGGCCATTCCAACGAAGCTTGATGTTGACTCACATACCAAGTATTGCGAGTTTTTCAGTTTCTTTGATGCAGGATCCATTCAAGAATAAAGGTTGTGGGTTTAAATTACGCTTAGACGACACGAGATAGCATTGGGTTTTGGAAGCATTAAATTCTACTCTATTGTGTTCTCTTCACCTTGTTATGCTCTCAATGTCAGAATTTACCGTGCTTAAGATACGTTGTGGTTCAAGCTTCACTTGCGATGAACAACTCAATTCGATCGTTTGAGTTCAATGATTCAAATACTCCCTTGTTTGATGTGATGTGTGTGAGCTCGCATTATCGTGATGCAAAATGATTCGCCGTTTTGGGTTGTTTTCTCTCAATTTGTTGAAAACCTCGGGCAAACAAATGGTCGATTATCAACCTGAGTGGACTGTTATTTGATTTTCAAGAGCCACTGTGGCCACATGACCGGTTTTCGTGAAGAAACACGCCCATTTGCTTCCTAACGCTCCGAGCTCGCACAACTTTTGTTGGATTTTCTTCAAATTGGAAGACCCAAACAGTCGATTGCCCTTTTCTTTTCGGCTCATACGCAAATATCCATGACTCTTCACCTGTCACGATCTTGTATACGTTTTTGTAAGTACTTTCAATGAATTTTCCAACATTTGGCGGCACCAATTGACACGAACCTTTTTTTGTGTGTCTGTCAAAAATGTGGAATCCAACGAGCACATAGCTTCCGCACCTTTAAATTTTAATGTAAGATCGTATATACGCTGGTGTTACTAAGGCCCAGGCATGCCTCGATTTCCCGATAGGTCACATGACGATCCTCTTCAATCAGTTTTCTCACAGCATCGATGTTTTCTGGCACAACAGCTGTTTTTGGACGACCTTCACGAGGCTCGTCTTTGAGTGAACGTACTTTGCGTTTAAAATCATTGTACCAAGGATGGTGCTTCGTGTCCATAAGTCGAATGACGTGATTCGAAGCACTGTTGTTGAGTTAGCCCCTTTCGAAAATCGTAAAAAATCATCGCACGAAAATTTTCACGCGATAATTCAATTTTTTCACTGAATTCATTTCAAATCATTTCATTTTAGACTGACATAGAAATTTGCATCGGAAAACACTAGCATTACCATTTTGTAAAAACATTTAAGGCACCCTATGTAGGAAATCATTAATGAAAATGAGAAAGAGTGTCGGAGATAAAACAGAGTCTTGGGGTACACCGGCGTTTATGTGGTGAACACTGGATTTAAAGCCGTTCAATACGACCTGAATTAAACGGTCAGAAAGGTCGTTACTAGTCCAAACAAGCAGGGTATTTTCAATTCCATAGGTATTCATATTCGAGAAAAGAGCTTGATGCCAGACTCTGTCAAATGTCTTGGCAATATCGAGTGCAACAACTTTACTTTCACCAAATTTGTGAATAGAAAGGTTCCACTTTTCGGTGAGATACGCCATCAGATCAGCTGTAGAACAATGCTTTCGAAAACCGTACTGCGGGACGTTAAGGATTTCATGTGATTGAAGGTATTGCATAAGATTGCGATTGATCAGCGTTTCCATGACTTTATAAAGTATGGATGTTAGCGCAATGGGTCGGTGCGAGGAAAGAGATAACCGCCCTTTTTATTAATTATATTATTCTACAATAATGGCAGCCTTAGGTTCACCGATGATGAATTTTACTAAGGAACATCGTTTGGGTTTCATAGTTTTTGAAAATTTGTAATTTTTCAAAGAGAAAGTAATTCGCTATACTGGAAAATTTTCTTACGATGATGACATCCGATGTCACGCGCTTCGAAAAAAAAAATATGAACAAAAGAACTAGAAGGAAGAGCACATACATCAGTACGCATCAAAAGATCCTAATTGGCAATACAGGATAGGAAAGTTGTCTGTGCTCTGTGATTTAGTGAGTATGGACGAACCTTAACGAAGACTACATGCAACAGTCTTCAACTTGGTATTTCTTTGGTGACAACTGATACTCGCCAAGGCGTCACAATTCGACATTATACAATTGCTGATTAAAAATCTGTGTCCTTTAAACGAAACGGTACTGTCATTATGAACACAACAACAACTGGCAAAGTAGATTAGTCGTTGAAAATTCCATTTGGCTGGAGCCCTAAAAGTACTATATTGTATTATATTTTTCCAATTTTATTTCAAGGATTTCCCAGCGAATTTTTAATGTCTCCCCTGGAAACATATCAGGATTATTTTTTTTTGTAATTTTGCAATAATAAAAAAAAACCAAATATCCTTACGTATCTTGGATCAGGAAATTGTCTTTTGTTGTCACTCATTCACGCACACACACAATTGTGTTATGATAAATGGACCTGAGGAGTTCAATTCGATTATTGTTGTTATTGCTGTTCTCGTGTGTTCATATAGTTTTTCAAGATTCAAAGAAGATTAATCACCCCGAACCGTGCCATACCTCTATGGCGGATTGTCGCCGGTCGTGTCCTGGCGGATAATAAAGCAAATGCATAAAAAAGGATGATGTTGGGGGGGATGAAATACAATTGCTCTCACAGGCGAAAGTAATAGAATCACACAGAGCAATGAATCCTTAGGTATCGTCGCGGCGCCGCCGCCTGAACAAGCATTCCCAATACTCTTACCACATCCGCTCAAAGGATTCGAGAATGAAAATGGTGATTTTACATTAAATTTTATTTTTCCACTCCGTTGCGTTTTCATGGAGTGGTAGTGGTGCAGGCTCGCCTGAAATTGAGTAGAAAAATACATATAGTTTGGCTGCTTTAAATGGATGATTGATGATGGATGTTGCAGCGGTTGTTGCTATTGTTGTTGTTGTTGTTGTTGTTGATAGAGATCCCATTCGGAAGGCGAATGCGATGACGAAACTGAATCCGATGGCGAGATTACATTTTTCCGTCGTCATCATAGTTAATGGGTAGGCAAGGCTAGGCAGCACAAAAGAAAGGATCAAAAAATTCGATTTTTATTCACACAAAAGGTCGGAAATTTCCGAAAATCTAAAAGGATTGTAAATTTTATTCCTGTCAGGTTAACAACAATTAATCAAATTCCATTTTATTGATGATGACGGAGGAGGGTCACATGCTAACTTGCGACCTACAACGTGTTTATAGCTAAGTAAGCTTGACTGTGTTCAGCTGATCGCGTATTCTTTACATATTTCTATTGAAGTCCTTATTTACCGGATGGGGTTTTGTGGTGGTTCCTGAAGATATAATCATTGACGAAGGACTCGACGCGTACACAATTTCAGTCTTAATTTCCGTTGCAAGTTACATGACGGCATATGACATGCGACATAACGTGGTCCCTTAAAACCGTGAATTTTGACATTTCATGGCTGTGGTAGTCATTTAATTGAGCTGTTAATTAATAAAGTTATTCAGTCTGTGGGGCTTTTAGTTCTTGTCAACAAATACGTCACAAGTCCGCAAGTAATTTGACCTTACTGACTCAATAAACGAATAAAATTAATTCATGACAGGGTGACTGATTGGATGGGGTCTATAGTTGAAGGGTTTGCTTGGTGCAGTCATAAAATCAGTTATTAAGTGACGCTCCCAAGAGAGCTAAGTTATCTTAGCCTTTGTAGGAAAATACCGTTATCATCTCCACTAAATCGAGGCCCAAAAAACATACTGACAAGTATAACTCACGCCAAGGGTGGCTCTTACGACAGATAATCATGAATGGCCTAATATACAAAACAAAAAACATACTGTCAAGTATAACTCACGCCAAGGGTGGCTCTTACGACAGATAATCATGAAGGGCCTAATATACATCGCTTATCAAATATGCATCTTTGTTGTTTTGCCTTAACAAAGATCCACCGCTGACCTAAAACGTTCCACCCATTAGCTAAGTAAAAGAGGTAATAAGACAAAAAACTGCAATTAAGGTGACAATTTGTTTCCTCTTAAGCAGAAATAATGATGTGTCTTCCCACATTACTATGATCCACAGGCATACAAAGTACAAGCTCATAGCCATCTCCTCTTTTCTCCTCCACCCACGCTGTGCCAAGCATATAGCCGAGCATTATAAGGGTGCGAACCCCTTTAGGCGTGCGCCAATTATATATAAAAAAACAGATATTTTTTTGTAAGGTTTTTGGCTTGCGATTGATTTTTGAAGAAGAAGGCAACTAATGAACAACTTTATGATACTATATGAAGTCTCTGGGTACACTCTTGCTAAACGGCATTTTCCAGATATCCCAAAATGGTTCGGGCAGGAATGGAATGACTGGAATTAATGGAGGCATTAAACGACTATTACTTCTTCACATAAATAGCTGGCAAATATTTAGATGAACAATAATTTAATTCATTCATATCATATCATATAGTATAGAGTATACATTTATATCATATTTTTTACTCTTATGTGCAGCCTATGCTCAATTTTTTAAATATTTGCGTAGATTTTATTACAATCGGTCGCTTAAGTTATAAGCTGAATAAAAATTTGTAGGATTTCGGACAAAAAAATATTTTATGCAATATATGTCTTTTGTATATACAGAAAAATGGTTTTTTCTGTTTTTTTGTTTGAAAAAATTATAGCAACTAAGTTATTTAAATGCTAATAAATCATCTCGTGTGTTTGGTGTACACAACACACTGAGTACATCCCCGAAGATCTTTTGGATTTGCATTGTCTTAGGCGCACGAAAGCCAGGAACTCACAGAGAAAATTCTTCGTAGTCTCTTTCTCCTCCAGACAGAGGCTGCACATCGGAGATTCAGTTCAGTTTAAAACTTGACATATACTTAGGCACTTAAAAACCCACTAGCATTCTTTGACTTTCGTATAGAAATATGTTTTTATTAGTCTCTTAGATGGCCTAAGCCTTGAGCTGCTTTCCAAATGTGATTGACAAAGCAGTCCTTCAGGTATAAATGGTTGTTGTTGCAGGATCCCAACTGACTCGGCAAATCTCATCCAGGCTAGCGGGGCAGCCAGCCTTATATAGTTAACAATGTTGTACGACACCAGCTTCCACTTTAGATTAAAAAACTGTCCATCTTTTAGTGTACCAAACCAGACTTATGGGCATCTTGACTCGGTACCTCGTTGGACCAGCTTTCGCTATATAATATTTTAACAAACTTTGAACTATTACCTGAAATATCAACAGCATCGCGATTAAACAAATCAATAGGACAACAAATCAAACTAAATCGACGGCCGAAGGTTAAAAACTAATAAGAAGGAGATCCCAAGAAAGGTTACTTTCGGACCTTTTCGTTATAAAATAAAGAGATAGAAAAGACGATTTTTAAGAATAAGTCTAAGAATTAAAAATATTATGTGGCGAGAAAAAAGCTTGCAACTTCGCTTGTCGAGCTTGATGCCACACCGCCTATATTTTCATATAAGTTTCTATGAGCAATCATTTTGCAAGGACCAAGGACACCCTGACTACGATCCGTTCTTTGGTCAATTCTATAACCGAACATTCCAACAAACGGGAAAAAACATGCAGAATACCAAACTTCTTAAATACCAGAAAAAAATGGCCTACTAGAAGTAGACAGTATGTTTGTTTTGAATTCAACTTAACAAACTTACGAAGTTAGAAATCCTCTTATCTCCTCCCTAATATCTTAACCACAACACTGTGTAAGGCTGTACACTCAAAATGACAATGCCACCAAGATAAGCAGAATACGGTCTAGCCTTACAGATGCTCCAAATTTACAATTTTACACCTACTATCTCCTGTCCAAGTACGTCACGATGTGCAGCGCGGTATGACTCAGAGAATCTGGTTGGTTTGTTAACAGACCGTGCCAGGCACTGCGATATACTGGAGATGGTACAAAAGACTTTGATACCATCTGCAACTTACTATTGTACTCATAAAGTTATCTTTAGATATAATTTTGCTGTCGACCAGGTATGGACGGGGGAATATCGGGTCTATTTGACATGGTTCTATACACTGATAACGGATCCAATATGAGGAATAGAGTCAGTGCTGGTGTCTCATCCGACAAATTAAATTTGTCAAGGTCCTACAAGCACTAGTACCGTGCTCGTCTATCATATTCGAGGCGGACATCTTGGTTACTAGAGAGCCTTACAGGGCCCTTGGTTGGAACATGGATAGACAGCCAATCCGCAATCAAACCTATAAGTGCGCTAGGTAACAATTCGAAACATTTGTCAGGCAGAATTGGCTTCTTGAAGACAACTCATGGACATAAGCCTAGTATGGGAGCCAGGAGATCCAGATCAAGGACAGACATTGCCACAGTCGTGGCTATTAGCACAGGCCATTGGCCAATCTGCAGCAACGCTGTTAAAATAAGAATCCCCCATAATAACTTTTACAGGAGTTGCAAGAATGAAAAGGAGAAAGAAATTCTAATTCAATATTTTTTTTATACATAAACTTATTGCCAATGAACTCCATTAATGGCTTACGCCACGGCAATAAGGTGGGATATACCCTTCATTAAAATTAAAATAAAAATAAAAATCGAAAGAATATACTCGTAACTTACAATATATCTTATCCCTTGCGTTTGTAGCCGGTTTCAATTTATTTTCTCAGAATTCTCCCTGATTCATTGAAAAAGTTGTAGGGAAAAACGAACACGAAACTAAAACGACGCGAGTCCAAATGCTTTAATCAATGGATCATGGTCAGGGAAAACTACAAAAAACCCTGAACAAGAAAATATTACATAAAACACAAAACGTTATTTAGCATTCGAAAAATTCTTGGATCTTCTATTAAACAATTCGGTCCATTG
The DNA here is from genome assembly GCA_947095585.1 of Nephrocerus scutellatus. Classification (NCBI taxonomy): domain Eukaryota; kingdom Metazoa; phylum Arthropoda; class Insecta; order Diptera; family Pipunculidae; genus Nephrocerus; species Nephrocerus scutellatus. The sequence continues at coordinate 74,881,240 of OX352765.1, read as the reverse complement.
GGAGCTTGTTGGCGTCTATTTTGAAGGCCTGTAAATCAAATGTTTGGGGAAACACGGTATGGCTTTTGAGCAGGAGGTTCGTGGTTCGAATCCTAGTAACACCAAATGTATTTTTCACGGTGTCCCATCTCTGGCGAATGTCTGACAAACGTCCGAGAGTAATAACTTGTCATGGTAAGCTTCTCAATTCGCCGTTCGGATACGGCATTAAATAGTAGGCCTCTTCCATTTGTGTGCAAAAATATACATGAACAACACAAATGGTCGCGAGAAGCTATGCCTTGGAAACAAGGTTATTTTGAATGCCATCAAGATAAAGGAAATGCGTTCTTGGATATATATGAATTAAATTCCAAAATTGGTCTAACATAAGTCTTATATAATCTTAGTACTTCACAGGGGGTGAAGTACGTCTTATGAAGCTTGCCTTAATTTTTTTTAAATTCCATATATATATGTTTCTTCCAAGAATGTTCACTTGAAACTTTTAAACCTAACATTTTAAGTGAATAGGGGCACCATTAATTATTGGTGGCTCGTAATGCTGAACTGCATTATGAGATAAAAGAGAAGCTTGTTATTTATTTGGGTTAAATCTTCTATCTATTAGATCTGCCCCAATAAAGAATGACTGGAATGTTCGATAGAATAGCCGTATTAATTAAATCTCGCGAACCAATCAAGCAAGAATTGCATTCTTTTTTACTCATCTTTTGACGCGTATCGCGAGTCGCATGTGGCGCGTGTGAAGCATGGAAGAAAGAAATTTTTTTGATATAGCCCCGTCCTTAAAAACAGATATTTTGGTAAGACAAACCGAATGAAGCCGATAGCGTTGTATCATCAGCAAATTTATGGATATCACAGGTTGTAGAAGATAATAGTTCATTAATATATTAAGAAAAGCGTAGGCGACAAGGATGACCATTGTGGCACGCCATTGATCTCATGCGAATATGAAGAAATACCATTCAATACAACTTTTATTTTGCAGTTCCGTAAATAATCCCCATTCTATGCAATGAGAGAGGTGTCTAAGTTGAGCGAATGAATCTTATTTATAAGCCACTAGCCACACTAGCCTTTGAAATATCCAGGTATACGACGCTTTATTCACCTAGATTTTCAATGCTTCGCTCCCAAAAATGAGTCATGCACGTCATGAGTTCAAGTGCGAAATCCATACAGCACATCGGAAAACAGGGCATTCGTATCCAGATAGCTTATTAGTTAGAAATTAATGATAGATTCCATTACGTTTGATAGAACCGTCAACAAAGCTATAGGGCGGTAGTTGGTAGGTGCTGACTTATCAGCTTTTTACGGAACGGGTTGTATATTAGCCATTCTCCCAATTGATGGCAAAATACCAGTTTTCATTGCGAGATTAAACAATTTGCTAACCGGTTTCGTCAGAAGATGATGACATCTTTTCAATAATAATGGCGTCCAGTTGCTTTATTTGGGTCGAGTTCTTTTTTAAACAACCCGTGGCCGGAAATAGATTTAAGACTTACCTGGGCCTACATTCGGGAAAATTAGTGGGCTTCGGTTAGATAAAGGAAGGGTAGACGTACAAGCAATATGCGAAGCTAAGAGTGTAGCTTTCTCAATACCTGTTTTATAAAGAATTCCATTATGAAACAAAGAAGTAATAGATTAAGGATTGTCTGCAGGGTTTTTTTTACCAAGGCAGCAAATGAACAAATGCTTCAACTGTTTGAATCTGAATCCAAAATTTTTCTCATGCTACTTCGAATCTTTCCCTGCCCTTGAAGAGTCCAGACTCCACAAAGAAAATTGAACAAACCATTTTTTGACGACTTGAAAGAGCTTTTGTACTTGAACACTAGAAGTAGAATCTAATTAGCCATCTAGAAATTACACAATAAGGTCACTCGAGGACTGTAGATTAAAAACGGCGCACTCAAGCGTTAATTGAGGCTTTTGCAAGCGCAGCGAGGACCATCTCTTTCATCATCATATTTGGCTCTACAACCGCGGTCCTGTCCTGGCCTCCCGCAAAAAGTCTCTCCACCGGTCCCGATTTTGAGCCGAGGTTATCCAGTTTGGCATCCCTAAACTCTGGGCATCCTGGTCTACGCATTCCAGCGTAGGTTTGGCCGACCTCGCTGTCGTGTTCCATAAATTTTACTGCAAAGAACTTTCCGAGCGGGAAGGCTAGGTGTCCTGCCCACCGGAGTATACCGAGCTTAATTCTCTTCACGATATCGACATCATGGTAACGCTCGTAGATCTCATCATTATAGAGTCTCCGGAATCGTCCTTCCACACATACGGGGCCAAAAATTCTCCGTAAGACTTTTCTCTCGAACGCGGCTAAGAGGTCAGAATGCTTCTTGCTAAGCACCCAAGTCTCTGATCCATATGTAAGTACTGGTATGACTATTGTCTTATATAGTATTTCTGGTTCCATGCTGTTATCGGCTGCTACAATTGACCCGAGATAGTTAAAGGATTGCACTACTTCAAAATCGCGCTCCACTATTTTAATTGCGGGACCAATGCTGGATCTTCTACTCGCAGACGTGGCTACCATGTACTTTGTTTTGATCTCATTTATGTGCAGCCCCAGATTTCTCGCCGTCTGCTCAATCTGGATGAAAGCTTCCTGTACAGCTCTTGGGTTTCTACCAACGATGTCAATATCGTCTGCGTAAGCCAGTATCTGAATGGACTTATAGAGGATTGTTCCCCCCGCCGTTGCGTCAGAGTCTCGGATATCTTTCTCCAACGCCAGGTTGAAAAGGACGCAGGCCAGTCCATCCCATTGTCTGAGCCCGTTATAGATGTTGAATGGGCTTGATAGTGATTCGGATATTTTTACTTGGCTTATAACATTGGTCAACCTAGATAGTCGTGTCAGTTTATTTGGGATGCCGAATTCTCTCACGGCTTTATAAAGTTCTACTCTGGCTATGATATCATAGGCGGCTTTAAAGTCTATAAAAAGATGGTGTAGTGAGTTTTGAAACTCTAGACATTTTTCCATCACCCGCCTAAGGGTGTAAATCTGATCAGTTGTTGATTTGCATGGGATGAAGCTACACTGGTATGGACCAATGATGACTTTAGCGTATGGGGCTATCCTGTCTTGAAGGATAGAGGAGAAAATCTTATACGCGGTACTCAACAACGTTATACCACAATAATTGCTGCATTTTGTGATATCTCCCTTCTTATGTATGGGGCACAGGATGCCTCTTCGTCTTCTTCTGGCATAGCTTCTTCCTCCCATACTTGCACTGTTATTTCATGAATTGCTTGGTATAAAGTGGGGCCTCCTTTTTTTATCAGACCACCTCTTTACCTACCTGAAATTCTCCTTTACTTTACCATGAGAAAAAAGCTTAAGTTTACCATCTTGATTTATTGAATTGTTCTGCAGCATTGTAATACACACCAAACACTCTAGCATAAATATTATCACAAGGGCGCGTTTGTACTCCAAGGCTCACAAAATCGTTTAGATATAGAGATATAGACTACCAGAATCTAGTAGGATCTTTCAGACAGATTTGAGGATAACACTCAATTTTGTATAACTGGTCTTAACAATATAAATAGAATGCCTCTATCAGCAAAGACACTAGCTCTATTTTACAATCCGGTCAGTTCAGTAACTAGGTGACGTCTTTCTTGAAGGCCAACAACTCGACAGTGAATCGTACTGGATTCGTTTGAAGTACCAGGCATAACAAATGAAAAATGCACGCACAACCATCGAGCCAAAAGGCTTATCAATATTCTTCTTCTAAAATTGAAAAGACTCAAAAATGATTCCAAAATCCCAAAAAAAAGATTCTTTGACAGTTCCCTGTGGTTTTTCATAGGTTGCCCAAGTTCTCTCGATCAAACTTCCAATTCCGGCTTTAGAATAAGATTTTCCATTTCGGTTTTTTCGTTTTTAATTTTTGTGAGGTAATTAAAATAAAAATTTTGATTTTTAAAAAGGAATCACCTACTACGAAAGGAATTTCAAATTTTAAATTTTTGTCGAAGTCATGACTGATAGTATAAATTGACAAATTAATAGGAAACGCTGACTATAGTTTTTTAAAGGATAAGATATACAGATAAGGAGTATAGCTTAAAAAAATAACTGAATGAATTCTGTGCCCATACAAATGCAGTAACATATACCCTTTATCAATTCTAATCTTCTCCTGGCTATGACCATAACTTTTTCGCCCATTATTGCCTTACGTAATAAAATTCAGAATCGTAAACCTTTAAAAAATGGCTCAACAATTGGGAAATAAAATGATTTAATTTTTTATACAATGTGTAGTACTATCAACCCTTGCACATTTGGTAGCCAAACTGTCACTAGCTACACTACACGTCCCTTGGTAGATTCTTCCAAATTTTAAGTAACAAAATTAATTCAAGTCATTTTACTCGTTCTATGGAAAACACTGAAAATAATTCTAAAGCAGTTACAAAAGCACATAAAAATGTTCGGGAATCGGCTTTATTGCCTGACATAAACCGTTTTTAATGATTATACGCATACCGTATGCGTATGCGTATGCGTGCCTACATAGAAAATGAATTGTAAGAGTAGGTACTTTTCCCATTAGATGGATTTATGGAGGCATCAACTGAATCTTATAACGGCATACATACATATATTAGACAAATTTAATGTTCTCACATCTGCGTTTCGCCTCTGGGTTTTCACAATGTAACACAAGGCAAATTGCTGTGCAAGTAAACGTACCGCTAGAGGCAATTTGTTTTTAGTAGAAAGTCTACCAATGGACGGACGGAGAAAAATGCAATAAGATGTGATGTAAAAAATCGCTAATATGTTCAGAGGTGACTTTTAAATCTCTTCAAAGGATAAAAAAGGATAAAAGTAATACGTAATAAAACGGCATTTTATGTAAGTCAACTGAAGCATTAAATCGAATCCGGCGACATAAAAACCTGTAAATTTATGTACCAAGGCATGGTTTCGTGTTCAAGTTCTTCATCCTCCCTTAGTTTTAAGTTTCTAATAATGTCCATGAAGGTAAAAAGAGTGCCATAAAGACATTCAGGCGAGCATGACTCCATTAATATTGTATAACACTTTCAAGGATGCATTGATGTAAGCGCGAAAATTTATTATTTTTGTTTAAGAACTATCCGCTAAGAATAGCTAAGGATGCTGACAGGCTTTGAGTGTTCACTTTTTATATTTTTTTGGCTCCTTCCGAAGATAAATATTAAGCGTGAATCTTGGATGATTTTGAAAAGGATCGGTGGGTTGATTGCTGCGAGGTAGTAGCTGCAAGATTGCATGAAGCGATGGTAAAGGATAAAAGATGTACCAAGACGTAACTGAAAGACTCTTTAGGAGAATTCACGGAATCTTCTTCTCTTTAGAACATAACTCACAGTGACGAGCAGCGAGCCAAAGATGAGCAGGAACGAATAATGACTGGAGGGGACCCTCAGAAATCTGCACTAAGCAGAGAATTCGCTGGACAGTAAAAGTTTTCAACCCGTCAAAATGACAGAAACAAGGTTATCACGGCAGCTATGCATGCTGGATTACTAGAAAGCCTCCTTCCACAACTCATAAGAATAATAAAAATAAGAAACAGCCTAGTTCTCAGACACGTATCTGAGTGTATATTTATTTCAAGTCATGGGTGGAAATGAGCGATCTTACACAAATCGAGTTCTACAGGCCAAATAGCCTAGGTTAAGTTAGGTTGGGGTGGCTGTGTTCAGGAAGCCGACCCATTATGCTATTAGATCGAGAGGATTTCTCGCCCTACTCATTGAAACAGTTAGAGCTTTGAATGAAGCGTAGAAGACTTTTGATGTCAGTTCTTGAAAAATCTTACGCTTTATAGAAAGAGCTGCGCATGTGGAGAGAAGGTGAAGAATGGTCTCTTCCTCTTCCTCGTCCATGCAGCTTCTGCAAAAGTCATTGGAAAATATACCAAGCCTTGCTACATGCTTTCCTATGAGACAGTGCCTACTAATTACTCGTATCGTTGCGCTTATGTGCACTCTGTTTAGAGAGATTGAACACTTGCAGCGTTTGGAATCTAGTTTTGGCCAGATCTGTTTTGTCGCTTTACAAGTTATACCATTTGTCCATCTAAGGTTGGCTTTGTCAGAAGCATCCTGCTTTAACGTGAGTTTGCATGTAGCAATCGGTATGCCTAGGGAAACATTTTCAAGTAGAAGGGGCAGCGTAGTATCATTTTTGGCGAGTTCATCGGCCCTGCAGTTCCCCAGAATGTCCCTATGCCCCGGCACCTAATACAGGTGAATGTTGAACTACTCCGCCATCTCCCTGTGAGACGATCGGCAGTCTAGGGCTACAATAGAATTCGTAGAGACTGCTACTAGGGATCTCAAAGTTGCTTGACTATCCGAGAAGATGCGGATATCCTTAGTGGATATAACGTTTCTCTTCAGACAAGATAGGACTTTTTTGATTGCCATTATTTCTGCTTGAAAAACACTGCAAAGAAGACAATTGATAAAAATTATATAAGGTCGGTTGTATTGGTAAGGAAACCCCTATACTCTTGTCAGCATATCAACATGGAACATTTTAAAAAATCGAAGGGGCCTTCGATAACGCCTTTCACTTTGCAATAAGGTGCTCTGTAAAAAAGAAAAGTAGACAACTATTAGATGGATGTGCGATATTTTATTTTAACGTTGGTAAGGAGTTGTCATAGTGAGAAGAGAGTTGTCATAGTGAGAAGTGCAATTATTGAAGAAGTAATCGATTTTTCGCTTCTGATTTTTCCTTTCGACGTAGAGACTAATCAGCCTTTCCTAGAATAATTCATTTGGAAAGAAACGTCATCGATACTGACATTGGTGTTAACTTATGGGATCCATTCATTTTCGAGGTTAACAAAAGTACCATTCGCTATTTGCTATATTTCCACCGTGACCTTTTTCGCTTTTAAAAATCATCGTTCTTTCTGGTGGGTGTTTAAAAAATTTAGCTCCTTCGTCAGAATTAAAAACATTTTGAGGATCATAACTTTTCAGTAGTCCTCCCAACTATTTTTTTTTTTTGAATCCGAGCAATTGATCTCATCAACGCTTACACTCATTCTTCACCTTCTTTAACTTCATTCATCAAATATGCATTTTGCCAAAGTTATGAAAAAAAAACAAGACTTGACTTCGAATTATAGAGGTAAAAAATATCTATTTTGCATTATAGGGGTCTTAAGTCACATAGCACAACAACTAGGCACTAATTACATACTCGTAGTTCGAAAGGGGAAAAGGTAAAGGTCATCTTCGAATAACAGAGGTTTTCTCTTGGGACTGCGATTTTATTTAAACGTTGCACACATGTGTATCCCCTATTAGAGAGTTTACACGAAATGTTGTAATTTGTTTGTTTGGTTTTATAGATAAACTGATGAAATACCCAGCGTTTCCCGGCTGCCCTATCCCACTGACCACCACACAACTGACCATCTGCCCAATGACCTCATGATTGTGTAGCGAATTAAATTGAAATGCCGCCGGCGTTTTGTCAGCTCTGATGACGATGTTATGGCTGTCCGATGGCATCCGATCCAACGCAATTTTGAACAGTTTTATCAATTCGTTGTTCTGATGAAGAAACGTTTGCAATTCTCAGACAATCGCTCGCTTCGTTGTTGGATTGAAAATTCTCGCTGAAATGTTTGAGCAAAGGTCCGCCACCAGCGGAAATCCAATGTAAGTAGTTAAATTTTTTTTTTATAATGTACACATGCGTGGGCGCCGTGGCTCAGTGGATAGAAGCATTGACTGCTGAGCAGGGGGTTCATGCTTCGAATCCCAGTAGCACCAAAGTATTTTTCACGGTGTCCCACCTCTCGCGAAAGTTTGGCAAACGTCCGAGAGTAATAACTTGTCACTGAAAGCTTCTCAATTCGCCGTTCGGATCCGGCATTAAATTGTAGGTCCCTCCATTTGTGTGCAAAAATATGCATGCTCAACACAAATGGTTGCGAGAAGTCAGGCCTTGGACCGCTTTGTCTGTCGCGCCGATATTATTATTTTTAAACACGCTAAAGGGGTTTGCACCCTTATAATGCTTGGCACAGCGTGGGCGTTAGGAAATTAGGAGAGTAAAGGATGATATGTCTATGCACGCGTGTCTTGGGGGCACCTGCCCAGACAATAGAGTTGTATGTTGTTGCAAGTTTAGGGCGAATATACCCCATGTAAATAGAAGTTAGATCTAAAGGAGTGAAGTACATCTTGCACCGTTTTAGGAAACCTAAGCATCTCGCAGTATTTTTGGCGATGGCAAATATGTGATCATTCCAACGAAGCTAGTTGTTGACGCACATACCTAGAATTGAGAGTTTTTCAGTTTCTTTGATGCAAGTTCCATTCATGGATAAAGGTTGGGGGTTTAAATTACGCTTAGACGGTTTTAGAAGCGTTAAATTTAACTCTATTATGTAGTCCCCACCTTGTTATTCTGTCAAGGTCAGAATTGAATGTGCTTCACATACGTTGTTGTTCAAGTTCCACTTGTGACGAAGAGGGGCGTGCGGAAAGCGAGAAGTCATATGAAAAGCTAAGAGTACTGTCGTCAGCAAAGGAATGGATCGGATTAGAGGTGGTGGATAGGAGATCGTTAATGAAAATCAGAAAGAGTGACGGAGATAAAACCGAGCCTGGAGGAACACCGGCGCTTATGCGGTGAACATTGGATTTGAATCCGTCCAATACGATCTGGATTGAACGGTCAGAAAAGTAGTTACTAATCGAGCAGGGTGTTATTAATAATTCAAAATTACCATACAAAACGCAATTTTTGATTTTTTCGATTTTCCGGCTTTTCTTTTGAGGTTTTTCTAAACTACCCTATTATTATGACGAATAAAATAAAAATTCAATTCATCGATGTTGATGTAATATCACCATTATCTAGTAGTCCCCCAACGGGAACCGATGTATCTTACTTTTCGAAAGGTTTGATATTTGGTTATGCTCGGAAGATAAAAGGGGCAAGGCTGCTAGTACTTAGAATGTAGAATGAACTGTCTTCGTATGTAGTAGCCTTACCGTACAACTGCATGACCGTATGTGCCTGGGATAGTTTCTATCCTGGGTGGCCTAGGATATCATCATGGTATCCTAGTTACAAATGATTGGGTTCGAAGTTCCGGACGATGTGCTGCCAAGGCTGCAGAGTACCTACGCCCAGGCACTCATACTGAACGAACAGAGTCCCTCGATGTCAGATCTCACCAAGGTCGCCGTGGTACTACGGGAGTTGGCTCCGTCCACAGATAAGGTTGATCTCCTTGGAGGTTAGCCGAGTCTGGACCAACTTTCGGTTGAGGACTCAGTTTCGTTCTTGGCTTGACCTACAAAGTGGGTGGTGGTTTACTACCCAAATGCGGGTAGAGCGCTAGCATGGTAACATCAACTGAAGGCCTGGTGTTACCAAAGTCTTTGGTAAATCAAAGCCCAAGCTGATGTTGCTGTTGCGATGATGTGTTCTCTGTGGAGTTGCATATCTCAACCGGTTGTCGAAAATCAAAGATCGGCAAGGATATTGGTAGGTCCTGCTCTAACCATTGAGTTAATACTGGCATATCAGTTTATGATGGACGTTGATTGTTGTATAACAAATCCGCGCCCGAAGAGGACCGTGGAATTATGCCCTTAGTTGGCGGTGTTCACCGTAATCCAATGCATCTCTACTAATTAGCAGTGTAGTGTGTTTCTTCTCACATCGTTACACAAGGTGACAATTGACCCTTCCGCACTCAGAACCGATTTTTTTTTATCGTAATTAACCAAGAAATCACCGCTTTAATTATTGGCCCCCTATACTGATATACCATCTAGATTCATTTTGATTTCGACATGGCGTTTTTTAAGCCACTTTTACTATAACTGAAGCAAATTGTAATAACTAATAACATTATCTATACCAATGACTCAAAATAGGTATATTAGTTGTCGCCTAAGATGTTATGGTTGTTGATGTTAAAGTAAAAAAAATGGAATAATACGGGTCTATTTAATAAGTGTTAAAGCTTAATCAACTTGGATATACATACTCGGATTGTAATTAATGTAAGAGGTTGTTTTGCCACGCACGGGAACAATTATGTACTACAAAAAAAAAACAAATCTCCCATCAAGGACTTATGTTTTAAAACACAATTACCGAAATCATGCATTACCCTGGGCAACAGATTAACTTCCAGTCTCCAAACTAACCCTAACATACACTATCTGAGCACTTAAGACAGGGAGATATTTGTACAAAAGGACTCTCTAATACCGAAGATGGAGAGCTTTCGCATTATTTCGACTACGACAGGAACAGGAGTGAATTCAAGTTTTTGTCTAATGACGTTTTGCTTTATTAACATCGAATACTCTATTAACGGGATAAAAATCGTTTAGAATAATTAATTTAACTTTGTTGTCGTTTCGATCCCCTCGACACACTAACAACAACAACAACAACAACAGCAGCAGGAGGAAAATATTTATCTGACAAGGGATAGTATCTGTGCATCAGAAGTGTATAGTCGAACAGAGTTTTAATCACCAAAAACAACAAACGGATATTGATCCGGATTATCCTTTTTACAAAATAACAAGAAAGGGAGGCATCCTGTTTCGATTGTACTCGTACTCCTAAGTGTACGTAGTATGTATATTTATACAACGTTCGAAGAGTATACATTTTTGAAAGTTTCTTGTTTTTGCTGTACTCGTACTGTGCTCTGCGACTTGCGTGTGGAAGTGAAGTGGAAGTGAAAAGTTGACTTGATCTTCAAAAATTAGGATTATATTCATTCCTAAATAATACATAGCCGAGAATATGAGATTGCAGCAGTAGGCTTCGCAATGACCAACAATATTTATCCGACAATAATTACGGTAGAGTTTTTCAGGATAGTTGGGATTTTGAGTTGAGTGCACACCAGTTTCCGATGTGATTAGTTTTGGTTTGTATCCTTTACCAAAAGGGTATTACCGCCGAAGGGGAAGTAGACTAAATTTTGACACAATAACTGGAAATTCTATTATGTCCGTACATGGGAAGAGATTAAAATAAAATGAAAGATAATTCTGATGTCTTAACGTTAGAGAAAACCGTTCGTGTGTTTTTCTTAAATAGAAAATAGGAGGTAATGGTACCATCCAGGTAGAGGTAGGCGTTGATTGCCAATATTCAAATAGGTTTTCTATAAAATGTTTAAAAAATGTTCGATAACTATACAACTTTATGATTCGAACAAAAGAAAAGAAATACTAACCTCAAAAATGGTTAAGTCAACATTTGACAATTGCACAATTGAGAAATCCCAAGAGTACACTCTAGTAGCATTTCTAGATATTGAGGGTACGTTCAATAACGTAAAAACAGAATCAATCAGTGCTGGACTATCTCTGCTACAGATGGACTAAGCAAGCTATTCAATCGTATGCTTTTAAGCAGGGTTATTAACGCAGAGCCTTGTGGCTCCATAATAAAAAGGCAGGCAGTAAGACGAACGCCGTAAGGAGAGGGATTATCCCCACTTCTATTGTATGGAACATAATAATTAAGATTTTACTGTTGGAACTGGAAAAGTAATGGATAAAAGTGAACGCGTATGCTGATGATGTAGCGATAGCTGTCTTAACAAAAAACCTTAGAACAATTAAGGAGGTTATGCAAATTACTCTCTCAATCTTTACAAAATGGGAAAGTAAACGCAGTCAACCAAGACAAGACAGAGCTAGTCCTTTTCAACATGAAATATAAAATCCCAACAGTTGCTCCTCCAACGTTGAACGGTACCAGCTTGTTTTGCTGCTAAAGCAAGATTTCTTGGCACGATCTGGGTAGGAAACTAGTTAACTGGAAACCTAATATTACTTGTATAACTTGTAGATACCTTTGCAAACAGAAAGCGGCAAATACAACTACGCGACTGTTAACAGTGAATTAGTGGAAAAGTCTCCAAAGCGGACACTCTACTACATATAATCAAATTGTTAAAGCAATTGCTTGATTGCATCACATCAGCGTTATGCCTCGGTAAGGGCTTTTGGACAACAATTTCCTCCAAAGAAGACTGGAACAAATGATGCGAACCTAATATGGAAACTAGTTGGCAGAGGCTTCTGTGATAAACTGAATGTCGGCCTCCCTTGTGACTGCAGCGTATACAAGGCTGGAAGGGTGGCGATTAATGATGTCATGTAAGGCCTATGACTACAGCTGTCTAGCCTAGAGTCTACAAAGTACGGTGCTAGAGTTTTCAGGACCTTTCAACTCTCTACAAAGATTACGATTGTTGCGTCTTTAAGGTTCGTCTCGATGGTAATTCTGGCGCAAATCTCCATTATATGATCCGTTTATAGATAATAAGGCATACAGAGAATTTATAATATGGGTTTGCGCCGCAAAGTAGTTAAACTCTTAAGCTAAATTAAACCAGGTAAGAAGTAAGTTTCGGAATTAATTACCGTCGATGCCACTATTAAGGGTATATAACATCATTGCAATTTCCTCCACCTAAATTATATCACGTATCAACATTTGCAAATCATCATCATCATATTTGGCTCTACAACCGGTGTCCGATCCTGGTCTGCCGCAAAAAATCTCTCCACCGTTCCCGATTTCGAGCCGATGCCATCCAGTTTTGCATCCCAAAACTCTGGGCATCCTGGTCTACGCCTCGCTGTCATGTTTCATAAATCCTACCACAAAGGCCTATAAAACAGGCCTTTAAAAACATAAGCCTGAGGCTGAGATTTTTTTTTAATAATTTGCGCAAGCGAAAAGGGATTCGCACCCTTATTATGTTCGGCTATATGCTTGGCACAGCATGGGCGTTAAGGAAAAGGAGAAGAAGAGAGGAGATGTCTTGAATGCCTGTGGAGCATAGTGATGTGGAAAGACAGAGCTTGGCAGAGCATTCCACATACATGTTGTACGGCTGAAGAACGAATGCCTGAACTTAACTGTACGTCCGAAGATGGGCTTGAGGGTAAACTGATGAGCATTTAGAGTGCCACGAGTATTGCGGTTGAATTCAAGGAGAGGTGGCATGCAGCTGGCTATTTCTTTTGAGTACCGCTGGTGGAAAAAGCGATAAAACAGTGACAAGCGGTGTTCAAGCGAATCTATAGATTTCGCAATGTTTTCGTCACCGATAAGTTTTATCGCACGGTTTTGTATTCTGTCTATTTGATGCAAGGTGGTTTTAGGCGCGATAACGAATGTAAGCTAGCGACTGAACGTAAGAATGTTGCGAACCGAGCAATGCAACAATATCATAGAACGCGGTCACGCGAAGATGAATATAAAGAGCTCAGAAGATATGAAAAAACAGTTCACCGGCGAAAGACAGCAGCCTGGGAGAAGAACCTCGTCCGTGAACTGGAACAGTACAGAGAGCAAGGACCGCACCAATCGCGGAAGTTCTACCAAAAAGTCCGCGGTATGATGCAATACACACCACGTTGCACATACTACAAGGACAAAGAGGGTAATCTGATCGCCGATCTTATAGGCATCTTAGAGCGATGAAGAGCACGTTCATGAGTTGCTAAATGGCCAGCTAACTGAGGAATTGGAGGCTCCACCAATGACCGAAGACCACACTGTGCTGCCGCCAACAAGCATAGACGAAGTTAGCAGAGCGATAAATCGTCTCAAAAATAATAAAGCACCGGAATCTGATGGTATCCCAGCAGAGCTGATTAAAACAGGAGGCCCCGCAATACACCAAGCAATTCATGAAATAATAGTGCAAGTATGGGAGGAAGAAGCGATACCAGAAGAGGCGTCCTGTGCCCCATACATAGGGAAGTTGAATACCGCGTACAAGATTTTCTCCTCTATTCTTCAAGACAGGATAGCCTCATACGGTAAAGTCATCATTCGTCCATACCAGTGTGGCTTCATACCAGGCAAATCAACAAGTGATCGGATTTACACCCTTAGGCAGCTGTGGAAAAAATGTCTAGAGTTTCAAAACTCACTACATCATATGATAGCATATGATAGCATGATAGCATAGCGGGCGTCGTGGCTCAGTGGAAATTCGCGTGGCTGCTGAGCAGGAGGTTCGTGAAAAAGTATTTTTCACGGTGTCCCACCTCTTGCGAATGGGTGACAAACGTTCCGATAGTAATAACTTGTCACGGAAAGCTTCTCAACTCGCCGTTCGGATTCGGCCTTAAATTGTAGGTCCCTTCCATTTGTGTCCAAAAAAATATACATGCGCAACACAAATGGTCGCGAGAAGCTAGTCCTTGGACCTCAATGGTCTGTCGCGCCGAATATTATTATTATTATGATAGCATAGCCAGAGTAGAACTTTATAAAGCCACGAGAGAATTCGGCATCCTAAATAAACTGCACGACTATGTAGGTTGACCAAGACCAATGTTATAAGCCAAGTAAAATTATCCGGATCACTATCAAGCCCATTCAAAATCTGTAACGGGCTCCCACAATGGGATGGACTGGCCTGCGTCCTCTTCAACCTGGCGTTTAAGAAAGTGATCCGAGACTCTGACGTAACGGCGAGAGGAACAATCCTCTATAAGTCCATTGGTTGATAGAAACCCAAGAGCTGTACAGGAAGCCTTCATCCAGATCGAGCAGGCGGAACGAAATCTGGGGCTGCACATAAATGAGAGTACATGGTGGCCACGTCTGCGAGTAGAAGATCCAACATTGGTTCCTCAATTCGAATAGTGGAGCGCGAATTTGAAGTAGTGCAATCCTTTAACTATCTCGGGTCAATTGTAGCAGCCAATAATAACAGCATGGAACCAGAAATCCGCGCACGGTTGCTAAATGCAATAAATCCTACTATAGTCTGTCAAGACACGCAGTATGTGTTTACGAGTTTTGATAATTCACAAAAACTTAAAATTTAATTTAATGAACTTTCTTACTTTATATTTTTTATTTACTTATTTTTTTAATTATAAATTTGTACTTTAATACTTATACTTTACAACTTATACTACAAACTTATCCTTTAAACCCTGCTCCAGTTGCTCTAAGGTACAAACATTTTACCAGATATTTGATAAGGAAATTGGACAGCCTTAAGCAGTATCCGTAGAGCATTTTCACATTTGGATTTAAAGATTAAACAAAAAACAAGAAACTTTGATTTTTACGACCTGCATTTTGATTAGCGCTTGCTTACAAAATGGTTAAAAATTTTAATTCTTTCATTTTTTGAGTCCAATTTTCATTTTAAAATAGCCAACATCAGCCCTTTGTAGCTTAATAAGTTCAAGAGTTAAAAAATGGGAGTGGATGTAAAGTCGAAACCCGGTCTTTGCCCTCCAAAACGTTACGTAGGCAGTTTCTACCCCACCCCTAATAAACACAGAAGTCGCTCCTTTTTGTATTGTCTACGCACAGTGAAGTGAAACACCCTGTATAATACTCGTACAGTTAATAACATTAATTGCAAAGCCGTAGTCCTTAAGGACTTTTTATAAAATTTCTTTTATACCTACCGTCTACTTTTTTTAGGCGTGTACCGTTTACTGCAGTAGAGGTTTTTTTTAAAAATCCCAGTCACCCGTATGAAAAACCGTTTCTTGGTCTAAATTCTAATAGAAAACTTGGAATGTTTAAATGAAATTCTTAAAACAACTGTGATTGTATTTAATCCTAAGAAGAAGCTTCTTTTCATAGGGGCAAGTACCCAGAAATTTCGCTACGCTAGCGCTATACTCAAATTTATCCTGGTGTAAGTTGCAAGATGTCCCGAAATTCCCATTTGAGAAATGAATTTAATTTATATAAATTCCGTTATATGCTCATCTTCTTCACACTTGTTTCGCGTAAGAATCCCATTTACCATAATTATAGCCGTGCGTTTGTGTAATGAAATATTTCCCCATGCGCCATTGCGCGTTCGTTGGAACAACAACAACACAGCGTATACTCAAATCAGATTGTAATTTCTTTATTATTATAATTTTTTTTAATGTTGATCTTCATTACAGCACATTTATCATCATCAAATCTGAAGCACCAGTACGACGAAGATTGTGCTGGAAATCATCCTTTCTGCAATCCAATAAGGAACCAGTATAAATGACCGTCGTCGTAGTCGTCGTCGTCGGGTGTCAGCAGCTCGAGCGGGATCCGAAAGCCGAGAGCCACAACCAGAACTGGCAGCAATGTAATTTCTTTAATAAATTACAACAGATTAATATTTGTTTATTACTTGCGTCCAACTGTCAGAGAGCTGCCATGCAAATAGTGGCGTCAGCCATACGCCCGTTTCTCTACTGCTGACGGCGGAACTCTATCCTCGAGGATTCAATAGTGGCTCCGCGTCTTCGTCGTCACCACGTACGAAACGAATTTAAGGACAATGAATAAATTTCGTTCTGTTCCACTAAACACTACTATGACTGCGATTGCTGCTGCTGTGAAGAGATTCTTCTTTATGGAAATTTTCTCAGTGAACAGTTTGATGATAAATTCAGGATCTTTTACACATTGTGCGTCCCAACTGTGAAGGAATTATAATTGCGGGAAGCAAGGAGAGAGAACAGATCTCGCGCGTAATGCGGTATGGAATGGCAGTAACAAGACTGAACTGAAGATAAACTAAATTAACGTATTTATGTATGTATGTATGTATTCAGTTTGGCGGATAAGGATTGAAGAACAGACGTGTACCAAATACAGGCGGCATTTCCAAGTTCATACATAAAATAAGGTGCCATATGATACTTAAATTTATTTTTCACGCCATCGGTGGACATGTATCAGCGTGGATTAACTACTCCTTGCTACGAGGGTAGAATACCTTTCCCAAGCATGGATAAAGGAGGAAGATTTGAGGCAATGGATTAATGCTATTCTCAGTAAAAGCTATTCCTAATCCAAGGTGTTACACCGTACGCCGAAGGATGCATAACTAAGACGAAGCTTAGTCGGTAGTATGCGAACTCCGAATACCTGGTGACCTTCGGTTTTAAATTGCCCTCCCTTGGCATACCGGGCTTTGACAAGTGAGACTTCTTTTCCCTGTTATTCGTGGGTTCAAAATAGAGGACAAAATTTATAAGACCGATGCGTCTCAAACCGCATCACCTGCTGTTGTGCAACCCGTTGTATCCAGAAAAGCTGGTGAGCTCTCGACGGCCAAACTTATTTTGGCCTCAACTGTACGGTCTGCTGTTGAGTAGCCGAATCTTTCAGAGATTTCTCGCAGCAAAGAAGGCGTCTTAAAAATGCTTTACGCATGGGCAAAGACAGAGAAAGTGCTCTTGCGTTTGCCAAAGCCGCTCCTTTCATTCAGTGCGAAGCAAAGCGCGTCACGTCAGAGGATCAGACGCCATCGGCTGCAACAACAATCCGCCATCGGACGGGGCAGAACTTTTACCTGATGTCCCCACTTTTAGCCTAGTAGCCAGTGCCATCAGGTTGGGTGTTATCCCGTCCGACAACTGAACAGATGGCTATTTTTCAAGACATCTTAATTGAGAAGGCCGATAGTGGCGTGTGGCCATATTTCTCCGGCTCACATCTCAAATCGGGATGGCTAGTCTTTATCTGCTCAGACAGTGCTACTGCTTGGTGGATGCGCTTGAACTTCGAGAGGAGAAGAGCCAAGAGTGGACTGAGCGTGACAAGAGGGATCTTTCCCTAAACCGCACATCGTCCGTTGTTTCTTTCTACAGAGTCTATCTATCTATGCACAAATCACCGATTTGCAGAAGAAGAAGGAAGGTGCGCTCCTCCATATCGTACTGGCAATAGACGACGCCTCCGTGAAAAGGCTCAATACCGGAAAAGGTATTGTAAACTACCGTTTTGACCAGGTTTCAACGTCTGGCTGCGGTAAATTTGGCAAAGAGAAAGTTGCCAGGTCAACTAGCAGAGCCACTGGGCATGCCAGTCCTGGAGGTTCCGACAAAATCCCAGCTAAACGGGTTGTCAAAACAACCACTGCGATCATCAGTGCCGAGGGGTATGATGATCACAGCGGGTCCGGAATCAAGTCAAGTAAGCAGATCCAACGACCAGCTTCTTCGATCAACAGCTCCACTGGGCATGCTGGACTTAGCGGTTCTGCCGGCAGCGTTTTCCACCCGACCAGAGGTGCGAATGATGAGTCAGGTAAGGTTAGATCACTGAGTGAACCTATCCTGACTGTTTTCCGTAGGGGAAAGCGCCCTTAAAAGCTCAATTACTCAGGCAACCTACAGCATCCAGGGAGGATATATGAGTACCATAAGGATACTAAAGACGAATCTACATCACTCGAAGCGTGCGTCCGCTACTCTTCGCAAGAGGTTCGCCGAGGATAATATAACCATTGGTCTCATCCAAGAGCTTTGGGATATAAGGTCTAAGGAATAAGGCAAGTCGAGATATTAGTTCCGGCAAACCTTTCAAACCTCCCGGTGGGTATGGGATCTTTCTAGCACTTCTACAGAAAGCAATCGATCTCATCCTACCAGGTATGATTACTTTATTAAGAGCCAGCTACAGCTGAGGGTATATACCTGGAGACAGGTTAATGTGATATTTATCCCAGGCAAGAGGCTTAGTGAGCTGCCTAAATCATACAGACCTATAAATGTAAAATAATTTGTCCTCAAACTATGGAGAAACTATGATATTAGATATTAATCATTGTCATAAGAATTGTCTTCCCACCTGCACTTAAGTCAGTTTCCATACAGTAAAGGCAATACCACAGAAGGTGCCCTTTGCTATCTTGTAAAGAAGATAGAAGGAAATTTTCGTTCCAAGGAAGTGGACTTCCTCGACATTAAGGGCGCTTGCTACGCCTCTATTGCAAGGCAATCAGTAGCAGGGGTATCGACTCGACTCTACCAATCACTGCATACGGCCCATGCTTGAAAGTCGAGATATTATTTCCTTTGCGGGAGGAGTGTCTGTGTTTGTGACTTCAGTTAAGGGATGTTCCCAAGGAGGATTGCTTTCTTCCCTTTTATGGTCACTAGTCATTGACAATCTTCTATTGATTATGCGGATGATTTGGCGTTTTTTATTAGTGGTAAGCACTGCACGACTATCACAAGTGTCATGCTAGATGCTTTACTACACCTTTTAGAATGGTGCAGCAGAGTTGGACTATCCATCAATCCTTGCCAAACCGTTCTAGTGCCTTTCACGAAAGGAACACTGGTCGATTTGGAACCTATCATCAGCAAAGTCACCACTTTAGATTATTCCAGTGAGGTTAAATATCTCGGTGTCATCCTTGATAAACGGCTACACTGGAATTCTCATATCAGGTACGCCATCGAACGCGCCACAATGTCCTTGTAGGCTGGTAGACGCCTCTACGGCAGAGCTTGGGGTCTAAATCCAAATATGATACATTGGTTGTATACAACGATGTTGAGACTTTTTTGGTGGTTTGGTGAAAGTTCTTGAACGGACAACGGCAACTAAGCTTCAGAAGCTACAAAGAATTGCCCAACTAGGTATAACGGGTGCCATGCACACCCTGAAAATTCTTGACTCAATTCCTGAAAGAGACATGTTCTCACTATTCCCGACATTATGGTCAGGGAGCACTGTTTCGGAACAAAATTTTAGGTAGAAATATTGGACCGGGTAAACTGGTGCTCTTTTTATTCTGGTTCACAGATGGATCGAAGATGGAAAATGGAGTTGGTGCTTTGGACCCAACATCAAAGTCTGACTACCAATGAGAAAAAGTCCCTCGGTTTTCCAGGTGGAACTCCATGCCATTGAGATCTGCCTTAATCTGGATCTGGATTAACCTTACTACAGGAATTAGAGGCGCTAGAATATATACTCAATATCTATCAAAAACTGTTAGGATGCACTGCAATCTCTTGCCAGACACAACAAAGTAAAACTCGGTTGGGTCCCTGTTCATCAGGGAATCATCAGGGAAAGGGGAATCAGGGAAGACAACGAATCTGTAGATGAACTAGCTAGGGCTGGCTTGGAGTCGGCGTTCATAGGACCTAAACCATACTGTGGTGTCAACTGGACTACCGCCACAGCATTGATAAATTGTTGGGAACACAAACTTCGTCTGGCGCACTAGGAAAGCGTTCTGGGACTTAGCAATCCAAACAATTAATCAGGCCCTTTTCATACAAGGAAATCCATAATTTTCATAGTATGTATTAAGCTGGTGAGTTCTCTAACAGGTCCTATATCAACTTAACAAAATAGAGTGAAGACACAGGACACAAATCCAAATAAAAAAAACTTCACTCTCATGTCGTAATGTCATTTGGTATTTTTTATACCTAAGTCGTTTAAGAACGAGATACTACACCATAGTCACATGATCGTAGATGCGTGGGTACATTAACGGTGTATTTCTCAGGATCAGATATTCAAGAGAGACTTCAACGAAGCCCGGTAGTGATTCGGGAAGCACAGTTGTCTTATGTTATACTAGTCATTGTCAGTATACATAGCCCTTTAGTTCTACTATGACTATAAAACTCATATCGACAGCGGCTTATACTCGTAAGTAGATGATATAATGAATTATGAAATAGCAGACAATTTTCTATCGGCCGCGTTAATGTAAATCTACTCAGTTTTTGATTTTCCTAAGGTTGAGCTAGACTGACTTGACTTTATCGTCTATCTATTCTTATAGAAGGTAATCAGTAATTTTATACCTTGGTAATTGCAGGAAATATTGATTCCCCCTTTTATATAGGATGACTTTTTTCTAGTCTTTTGACGTAGTTCCTTCCTTAAAGACTTTCATTATTATTGCCCTTAATAGTCTCCAGCTCGTCCATAAATTTTCCCTTTTCTTTTTTTTTTCTTTTAAAAGTATGGAATAGCAGTTAGTTTTTTGAGGCTGTTTTCTACTTTTTAATTACCCTTTAGGTCTTGAGTAAAAGCTGCTGAAATGAGCTAGTTTTCGTTTCATCTAGCATCTGAGATCGGTCGAACACAAGCACGGAGGCGTCATACTCGCCTTTACCAATCAAAAGAATTATAGCTGCCGCCAAGTTTTAAGCTTTGTGTCAATCACAAACAGGCACAGTTGGTAATTGTCGATATCACAAGGTACATACTTAGTGCTGAGATTAAGAGATTTATTTACCTCAATGTGCTATCAACAATGGCCTCGCGATTTGGTTTTTCATTATAATTCCTTAGTTGGAACCCGATAGAGGTCTTACTATCGGGCTTCTATCATTACAACATTTACACTAAAGTGTAAATCTTCTACTGCCATCTTAACAACATCTCTGCTTGGAGACAGTTTCTTCCCGAAGACGAATAATGAAGCTACTTTACCTCAATAGAATGCCCCTGTACTAAGGGTAATTTCTGTCCTTCTCAAACGTTATCTAACTATTATATCTAAACAGTAAAGGACATTTGAATTTAGACGAACGCTTCAAACGATTCACAATTTAAATTCTACATGGAAAGCTGTGGTAATAAATTTGCGGCTTTTCTTTTCGTGAATCGTAGTTGGATTGTTAGAAGGGTTAAAACGCTATCTAAAAAGGATCCATCGCCATCGGACAAAAAATATCACAAACCTAATTCATTAGGCAAAGGCGTCTCAATGACCTACAAGTATACGACCATAGAATAACTGAAAAAAAAAACTGCGAACACCAGCAGTTTGCTTCTGTCAAAAGTCAGCAGAAAGTTCCCTTAGGCCGGATGAATTTGGTGGGTGTGGGAGGGGGTTATAGATATGGATGCGACGAGTGGCGACTCAATTTCACCAAAATCCTCTCATTTATCATGATGATTCCAATGAATTATTGAATGATGTGTCGTCTCTCATAGTCGGCCTTAAGTCGAAAAGTCCATACGCAAATGGACCAAATATGTCCTTCCCATCAAAGGATTAGTTTTGATAATTTATTAGGAGATGCGATAGAAGGATTAATCTGACGACGACGACGACGATGACGACAACGACGATAGATAACCCCTTCAACATAACTTATGCGTTGCGGTTGCCGTTCAAGAGCACGATTCCTTTCCTTCATGTTGATATCCCTTCGCACGACCACTACCATTCAGTTAATGGTATACGTAGGTACGCACAGATCCTTCCGAGATAAGAGAAAGTCCATTTACACAACCACAAGAATTAATTTCATTTTAAGCAACGTACACGCGTCGCCTATCTAGTTTGCCGTCTGCCCGCTCTGTCGATGTGTCTCTCTGTTATAGACTTCCCAGAGACGCACAGTCATCGTTTCTAATTCCAAAATATATCGAAAAAGTAAATAAAATTGACCTGTCGCAGTAAATTATTTTGAATTTCGGCGAATGTCCCCAAATATGCCCGTACCACACATACACTCTAAGCCTCCTCGCAGCCTACCAGTGTACATATAATCGAATTGGCAAATTATTGCAGAATACCGCCCTTACTGGTAAATATTTCACTTTTATTAAGAAATATTTATCAATGGTATAGTGCTGATGTCCCAAGTAAGGGACAATGGAAAGCGCAAAAACGTAAAAGAACCCACAATGGATGAAATAAATCATTCAAGTTTTTTTTCTTTCAAAATACGTTTGGAGCCAAGAAAAGGAGTATATTCCTTACATAATAATAATAAATATATAAGCATTCATACCGACAGTTACCGACTTTTCAAAGGCTTAACTGGTCGAGTATTGTAATAAACAAAGGGCGGGAGATAGATAAAGCAAAATAAACATTAACTTTGCTTTCATCCATGTTCTTCGGAAGTGGCTAGGTACAGTCAACCTGTACATTGCAATGTGCTGGGGATCTACGACAACAAACCATCCTTTCTTCCCACACATGGAGGAGGGTTGACTACGAGGCGAACAACTGTCTTCAATTTATATTTAACCCGATGCGCGCATCCGAACCCCATTACTACACTCACACACAACAGGCGAACTAAAACATTTTGTGCATTCAGAGTTCATCTATAAACCCTATAGGTTATATGGAACGCACATCTTCTTCTCAACAGTCCTTGGGGGATTTGTGAAAAAAAAATATTTACTTAGCCGCCTGACGCATGCAGGCAACAAAAACAACCAAACAACTCACAGGGCTCGACCCTTTCCTTGCGTTGGCATGAGTGTGTATACTCTTGTTCCTCGTGTGTTGCATGCGTGCGCCAGAGTTTTGGGCTGTGTATGTGTTTCTCTTGTGCCAGGCAAATGTTGACATCTCCTGTATTTTGCAAAAAAAATCCATAACGTCCTTTTCTTTTTAACTCGAACATTCCCTGCAGTTCACTATTCTATATCCTTTGATAAAAGAACGATGTTTTGAATTTAAAACTCATACGTTGCCTCATCCAACAAGGGAGTGCAGGCGATTCGCACTACTTGCGCGGAGGCGGCTTCTTCAAATGCGAATCCTTTTTAAAGAAAATGGCACACACGTGACACATTAGCGTTAGAGATTGGTGATGGGCGTCCAAGGACATGAATAAATATGTTACAATACGGTAAAGGGAAAAGGAGCAAAAAAAATTGGTTTTACCTTTTATGCTAGTAAATGGTAAATGTGTCCCTAAAAGCTCTTCATGATAAGATATAACATATAAGAGGGTTGCGTGTTTTGCTATCATTTCCCTCGCGATTCTTCTTTGATTTTCTATGGATCCGATACGTAAGATAAACGATATTTTTGAAAATTGTACGTTCATCCATTTATAAAGCTGAGAAATTTTATGGGAAAACTCACAGTAACTAACTTTAAAAGCTAATTGTATCTGCAAAAAAATAAGAATCAAAGCTGAAAGTTAAGAATCTCCTCAGTCAACGATCAACTAACTGAAGTTAGCTTGCACGATTCATTGGCAAAAGTTTCTTATTCATATAGTGAAAAATGGAGGTCAGTGCTGACCGGTGCAAAACTGTTTTTGCTCTAATCATGCCTCATCAAGTAAATGTAAGAAAACTTCTGCATCGCGACACGTGTCACACGCAGAATATTAAAATTGGCCACTGACAATTTCAAAACTTCAGTACTCTAGGTCGCGCGAAAGGTGGTTAAAAAGGACCTCTAAAAACGAGAAAACTACCACACTTTAATCCATCAAACACGTCACATGCGAAACCCGATACGCGTCACACGCGGAATATAAAAAACTCTATTTTGGACTAACTCACTAACAATATTTCAGCTTTCTAGATCATGTAAAAGGTGGTTAAAAAGGACCTCAAAAAACAAGAAAATGACCACATTTCAACCCATCACACGAGCCACATGCGAGACGCGAAACACATCACACGCGGAATATAAAAAATGATTTTTGGGAAAGGTGTCTAAAAGCAACCTTAAAAAAAGTCGAAAAAGAAAAAATTCCACCCCATAACACGCGCCACACGTGAACTCGACACACGTCACATGTGGTCTATCAAAAATGCTATTTGGAAATAAGACACTCACAAAATTTCAAGTCGAAAAAAAAATTTCCACCCAGCACACGCGCCACATGCGAAACGGAACGCACGTCACACGTGGAATATAAAAAATTCTATTTTGGACTTGGACACTAACAAAATATCAGCTCTCTAGGATAGAGTCCGTGATAGCTGCTTACTTACAATCTGAGTTTCTTAGCTTTTAATTTTGTAATTCCATTGACTGCAGAGAAAATCTCTGAATTGACAGAAACGAAAATAAAAGTTGTGTTTGATGCTGGAAATTGGATGTAGGCATTTTATTGCCATCGGAAGATAAGTTTTCTAATGCCCAAAGGTAATTTCTGGAACCGAAAAAAATTTAGAAGAGTATTTCTAAGGCTAGTCGATTTCTATGCCATACTTAGAACTTAAATGTATGGAGGGATGGAACTGTTTTAGTTTTATTTTATAATTATAGTAATGTCTAGAAATGGCGCTGTTAAGTGCACTAAAATTACTTTCGTAGGTATAAGAATGGAAATTGTTAGTGATTAGAACATCTTAAGCAAACTGTTTTCGTTTTAAACGTACATAGACCACCACTTTTGCTGCCGAGTATGGCTGTTCGCTTTGTTGACTAAAAATAATAACAATACTTCCCACTAGAAGAAGTCTTAGTTGGCTAGTGTAGTCCTTATGTATGTACATACTCGTATATTAATAGAAGAATATATATTTATTAAAAACTTTTATTTAACTTGACTTGACCCCTGTTTGTCTGTACTTTCGTCTACTGTAGGGTCCTTTTTAACCACCTTTCACAAGACCAAGAGAGCTGAAATTATGTTAGTGTCTTAGTCTTAAATAGTATTATTTATATGCCACGTGCGGCGCGTGTGATGGCTCGTATATGCAAAAATTAAATTTTTGAGAGCCGATTAGGTGCTCTCTGAATTAAACTTAGAGCTTGGCTTTTCTTATTAATAAAAATATTATATTTATAACAAAAATATAATATCAGAAATTATGTTGCCATCCACTGTAGCAGCTCAAAATTTGCTTTTCCCTCTTGTACTTATGTTCATTCGAACCATACCAAAGCATACTGAGGTTGATTCTATGCATTCGATTCGACATCGTGTTAACGCTCGTAGCACTTATCATGTCTTTCCTCACATAGGGGCCAACATTTTCCTCTCGAACGCGGCTAAGAGTTCAGAGTGATTTTTTTATAAGCACCCAAGTCTTTGATCCATATGTAACAATTGACCCGAGATTCTTGTAGTTTAAGGACTTCATTGAGGCTCCATTGTTGTCGCAGGCGCTGCCACCAGATACTTTGTTTTGCTCTTATTTATGTGGGGCGCCAAATTTTGTTCCGCCCACTCGATCTGGATGAACGTTTATTGTACAGCTCTTAGGTTTCTACCAAAGATGTCAATATAGTCTGCGTAAGCCAGTATCTGAATGGACTTAAAGAGGATTGTTCCTCTTGCCATTACCTCAAAGTCTCGGAACATTTTTTAAAAAGCCAGCTCCCTTGTCAGAGTCTCGAATAGGTTATAGGTTGAATATTCACTTGTTTACTTGACTTATAAAATTGGTCAAAGTCCACTTAACATAGTCTTGTCAGTTTATTAGGGGGGCCGAATTATCTCATAACTTTATAAAGTTCAACTCTGGTTTCGCTGCCATAGGCGGCTTTAAGATCTATAAACACATGATGCAGTAAGTTTTTGATACACAGACATTTTCCTATCGACCGCCTAAGGACGAAAATTTGATCAGTTCTTGCTTTGCCTGGGTTTGAGGCATACTGGTATCCTATCTTAAAGCATGAATTGGAACGTCTTAAACGTGAAACTCAACCACACTATACCACGATAATTGCTACACGTCGAGATATGTATGGGCACAGGGTGCCTCTTCACCAGTACTCTGACATTGCTTGTTACTCCCATACTTGCACCATTAGTACATCAAATGCTTGGTGTAATACGAACTCTCCAGCGTTAATAAGCCCCACTCGCATGGCTTCTGATACCAGACCCTTTTTGTTTTTGAGCAGATTTAACGTCCTGCTTACTTCGCCTATGCTTTATGGCGGCAGAATGGTGTGGTCGTCTGTTTTTGGTGGAGTTTTCAATTCCTCAGTTAGATGGGCATTTGCTGTTCCCATCACTCCAAGATGCAATTAAGTTCGGCGATCAGTGTGTCTTTGCAGTATGTACTATGTACGACGCGGTGTTTATTGCGTCATGCCGCGGAGTGTTTCGTAGAACTTCCACGCTCTTTGTACTTGTACGAGTTCACAGAGAAGTTTTTTCTCCCAGGATGCTTCTTTTCGCCGAAGACCTTTTGTTTCATATCTTCTGAGCTCTTTATAATCTGGTACGCGTGCCCGCGGTCTATGAGATTGTTACATTAATCGAACGCAACAGTCGTACATTAAACTTGGAACCCTTGCACCTTTGTTAGCATCCCAAAAAGTGGGCAACTTTAATACATAATAATACAGCAACAAGCAACCAAGGCTTCAAGTTGAATAACAGAATCATGATTTGTCTCCCGTTGACATTTAAATCTTTCCAATCCCAACACAGATTGACAGTATTTTTTCCTCCAAAATGTCAAATCATCATCGAGCACATTAGACGCCTTCACCATTCTTCACCTTCATCGTCATGGCTCGAGTAATTATCATTCCATGTGTCGCAAGGTGAACAGTCACAGTTATCAGACGCGTGTAGACGCGAGCAGAACACGAGTACTAGAATTTGTTAACATTTTGTCATTTTGCAATAACAATTACATCAAAATTGACACGATCGATAATGACACTAAATTGGAATAAAAAAAAAAAACAGAAACAACAACTGCGTTTTGTTCCATTTTCCAAAGCGAGCGACCGCTATTAATTTTGTCGTCGGTTGTCGCAGATGCGAAGCACTTGTTCGACATTCGACGATGTTGTTGTCACACATGTGCACGTGTGGGTGGGTGTGCCGCTTATGATAGTAAGATAGATAGCAGTTGCATCAGTCGTTAACCGCTCGCAAACGATAGACATAGCGATAATAATAATCATCATCGTTGTTGTTGATGGACGGACTCCCACATGTGCCATTAAAGCGCGGCGATGTGGCGCAGTTGCGTTAACGAGTTGTTGAGTTGAGTCGCGTCGCGTCTCCTCGCGGTATCATAATGCGCGGCAATTGCAATGCAACGCAAGCCTTCCACACCGCCGCTTATGCCAGGCACAAATGGTAAACGCCAACTTGGCTATTGTTTTTAATGCGTTTACAATTATTATTTAATAGATGTCGTTTGTTCGACGTCCATTACCGCTGCGCTGCGCATCGTAACATCGCAACGCTCGTTTTTCGCCTGAAGCAGCAGAATTTAAATTGAAATTGAAATAGCTAAGGAGCGCGGCGTCTATTGACAGTTTAGGAACAATGTAGAGATATGTAATAAGTGCGAGTACACGCAGTTTACGCAATTGGACAAAAAAAAATGGAAATGGCTTTTTATTTGTTGCTTTGAACAACCAACACGCTCGAACAGTAATCGTGTGCAATGGTAGTCATTCAATTTAATGACAATGGCAGCGGTCGTCGCCCGAACGTTTCGATGGAAAAATGTCTTCTTTTACTAACTTGTCGTTAGGCATTTTCGCTAAATTCACTTTGTCTTGTTCTTTGGTATTAATGCCAGTGTCGTCGTACATCGTACGTCGGAGGAATTGCGAAAAGTCCTCCTGATTGTTTTTGTTGTTGTTATCATTAGACGCGGCTGGCTCGCTGCTTTATTGCGCACGCATTAAGATATTTGCTAATGTGAATGCCGCATATATCTGGCCAGAGCTGAAGCATTCATGTAGGAAAATAACGATGCGTTGTTAAGATGTGGCATGTGAGATTGTAGAAGAGACCGTAGGAACATAAGATCATAAAAGTCGGGTTCACTCGTTCAATCGGCTATAGCTCGCCGTTGCCACCTCCTCTGAACCTCTGGAGTAGAGGATGTCAATAATAATTGCATCTTGTCCGTAATTTCAATAAAATATTGTGCTGCCGGTACGACGACTGAAGGAATTGCGTGGAGGAATTATTATTGGTAATACATTTTTACGGAAAACATCAATGTACAGGGTGTATCAGACTGAGTGATGGCAAATATGAGGAAAAAATCGTATCGGTGGCTTAGACCTTACTTATCGTCAAGCTTCAATTATAATATTAGTCTTCTTTTACAACTTAACGCTCAAGCGATTTGTACGCTTATACATCAGCTAAGCACAGTGTGGTCGTTACAAAATTGAGGAGGGAAAAAGTTGAAATTCCTATCGACATGCATGGACCAAGGTGCGTTGACTATGCCTCTTAAGACTTAGTTTTGAAATCGTTGGATTATTTTCGTTGGACGTTATTTTTAGCCGTACTTCCCCATAGCTGAATTCCGTATGTTCATACGGGTTTTAGCATTTTTTTTATAAATTAGTTATTTATTTTGTATAGACAGACATGATCTGTTACCAATAAGCCAATATAGTTTCCTGAGTTTGATGTTAAGTTCTTCACTTTTCTTTTTAAAAACTTTTATTTAACTTGACTTGTCTAAGACCAAAAAAGCATTTTTTATATTCTGCGTGTGCCGCGTATAGCGTGTGGCGCGTGTAATGGGTTTACATTTTTTTTTCGACTTCTTCGAGGTTCTTTTCCACACGACCTAGAAAGCTGGAATTTTGTGAGTGTTTAAGGCAAAAACATCATTTTTTATATGCCGCTTTCGCATGTGGCGAGTGTGATGATTGAAAATGCCGCCGTTTTCTCATTTTTGAGTTCCTTTTTAGCCACCTTTCGCACGGGTTTTGTGAAATTTTGTGGACAGCTCAATTTTAAGAGCCAGTTTTGATATCCCGCATGTGAAGTGTGTCGCGAGTAGTGTGTGGCGCGCGTAATGCATGAAAAAAAGAAAACACTTTGAAATAGGTCCGACCTCAAAAACTGATATTTTGGCGATTATAACCAAATAATAAAGGACTGTGGGCGGGTGTCGATGTATACATAAAAGTTTGTACCCGGAAAACGAAGTTTTTTTTACATTTACTTGCTTATATGACCCTTCCATCTTAGTTTTGTATTTAAGTTCATTCCGACATATTTTGCTATGTTCGAGTAGGGGACTTCTCTTCCTGAGATGGTAATCTGGATGTGTTGAATATTTTTGTGCGTGAAATCGACGTGCACAGCTTTAGTACTCTCAAAACGTATTCGCAATTTCTTGGTCCAATTTACTAGAACGTCTACAGAACTTTGAAGATTTCTAGTTAATACTACTTCTCTTTTCTCGTCTACAAGTTTCACGGTGTCATCGGCAAATGTAGATTTGAAGGGACTGGGATTTTATGTATTATGGATCAAATAAAAAACTCCTAGTTGCTTTCGAAGTATCGAGGAATCGGTAATGTCATTTCGGATCGTACTTGGAACCATTTTACGTATTTTTCGAGCAGTTTATCCTGAGTCATTTTCGTTTCTGGATGCACTTAGCTATTTGTCGGATTCATGCAACGTGCCCGCAATGTACCACGTCCCAAGAAGGGCAACGGAGAAACGCATCTTACAAATTCAACGAGTTTCGGTAATCTTAATACAAACAGCAGATACTGCGAGTAACGTAGACGACGGAGATTTTAGTCAAAACATTGCAACTGGGATTTTTTTTATTTTAAACTGTTTCAGTCACTCTTTTTTTGTGATCTTTATTTACATTAAGTTGTTTTAAATTTGTTCAAATAGTTTCATTTTTTTGTAGTCTTCTCACCATGTCATCATTGTCCAGAAGCTGGAGAAGTTCAACGTTGATGTGTCGGCGTAGTCGTTGTTGGTGATTTTGGGCATGCTTTTTGATGACGCTGTGGACAACTTCTATCTCTCAATCGTTATGTATGTTGTGATTTCAACCATGTACCAAGGGCACCGACGATGTCACGAAATACTTTATTCTGGAAGCGTTAAATTATGTTTTGTTACTTTGCCTGGATACCAGGGGACCAAGTGGCGTCTCTTGAAACCTTAGGCAATAAATCGATTTCGTTGGCGGGCGTTTGTAGAAGCCCTATGCTCCCCCGCGGAGTAAAGGAAAGAAAGAAGAGACACAACCCCAGAGTTGAATTCCGTAAGTCCATATTGGCTTAAGGACTTGTATGTAAAGCAGAAGCTTGTTGTATACTAATAGGGCTGAGTAGCGATAGCGACCCATTAACCAATACATCTTTCTGTATTTCAGTTTCATATCTTCTCGTTTTTTCTGGACATGCACCTTCCACCTGAGTTTGGTATGAACGTGAAGACACTGTCCTACAGAACATGAGCAAGTCTAGTGTCTTGCTTGCCTAGATATTTTGATGTTTTCATGTACGTGGGACAACTTGACCATTTATGTACACTAGATTGTTCTCGATGTGTTTCTTTGTAAAATCAATATGCACAACTTTGGTTTCATTTAATTTGATACGCCACTTCAAAGTCCAGCGTTGTACTTCGGCAATAGCTTTTGTAATTTTTCTTTTGATTCATCAGCGAAGCTAGCAGGGGTGGGTCCTAGTACACTATATTGTGGAACAATTGGCTTTCCCTTGCCTTTTGAAGAATCTTGCTGATATATAAGATTGTAGTATATCAGAGTACAGGGCTGGAAGCAGTAGTTTAAGTTTGGAATCCAACCGCTATTGCCGGACCTAAACTACTTCAAAAAAATATTGTAGAACAGACTTTTTCTCTTCAAGCGTTTTTTCAATTACTTTTGTGATTCGATGAACCCTGTAAAACGTGGAGTGTTGGTTTTTTAAATCCAAATTGATGATCGGGAATAAGATTTCTCTCTGTAATAATAGGTTTCGACACAATCGATAGTAGTGAAATATGGGGTGATATTGTGTGGTTGGTTTGCCTGGATTAGGAATCATAATGACTGAAGGCAACTTCCATAATTCGGTCTTAACGATGCATTGATTAAATTACTTATTTTAATTATTGCCTTTCTTGGA
Source organism: Nephrocerus scutellatus (assembly GCA_947095585.1). Lineage (NCBI taxonomy): Eukaryota > Metazoa > Arthropoda > Insecta > Diptera > Pipunculidae > Nephrocerus > Nephrocerus scutellatus. The sequence continues at coordinate 74,849,813 of OX352765.1, read as the reverse complement.
AGATCTCTAAGTAATTGTCCAGTGATGAGGTCAAGGCCAAGAACCTTTTTTGGAGTAGTATTTATTTTTATTTCTCTTTTAACTGCGTAAGGCAAATTCGCGTGTGTCGAGACTAGAGAATGTATGTAATTTCAGAGATGCGCTCCAAAGAAACCAAATTTGACGAAAAAATATTTTATTCCATGCTTTTTAGGAAAGTAAACGTAAAAAAAAATAAAAAAAAGAAAATATTGTAACATCAATAAAAAAAAAAACAATTAAAAAAATCTATGAATTCGAGGCACCAGCTTGCTTATCTTGATGATAACCAAAAACTTAAAAATGCTTGGTTGTTTTATTGCTCTTCTTCTGTTTGTTTGGAGCAATCGAGTTAAGAAAACCTGCTGCTCTCCAAATTAGAATCAATAATAATAATATTCGGCGCGACAGACCGTTGCAGTCCGAGGCCTATCTTCTCGCGACCATTTGTGTTGTGCTATTTTTGGACACAAATGGAAGGGACCTAAAATTTAAGGCCGAGTCCGAACGGCAAATTGAGAAGCTTTCCGTGACAATTTATTACTCTCGAAACGTTTGTCACCCATTCGCGAGAGGTGGGACACCGTGAAAATTACTTATGGTCTTACTGGGATTCGAACCACGAGCCCCTGCTCAGTAGCCATAAGCTTTTCCACTGAGCCACGGCGCCCAGGAGCTTGTTAATATCAGTTAGCTCCAGGTCTTCTAAACCATCCGTTCCAATCCGTCTTCTAAGTAAAAGCCAGTTTTCTGCACTGCATTCAGGTGTGCCATCGACATCGTCTCCTAAACTCTCTGGCCATACTGGTATCCAAACTGCATACATAGTCGTTATATCATGGTTTGATGTTATTTTAGTTACACTGAAACTCTCGAAGATTGGGTTTGTTACCTCCTTGGTACATTGGCTGAATCGATGTAGTGTGTGGAGGCATAAACACAACTTTTATGTTTGGGTTAAAATTACATAGGGTGACGGCGCATTATCTAGAATAAGCAGCACTTTCAATTCTAGATTTTGCTTCCTTCAACTTCTGGACAAAAGTATTTTTAAACGAGTTAGTAATTAGTGATGAGATCATTCAAGCCTTTCTACAGGAACTCCTTCCTTTCTAATATTGTTCAAAGTTCTGGGTGTTTAAGAATGATAAATCTGAAGATGCTTGCACTTAATCTCACCGCTAGCATTTACACAAAACAACTTCAGACTGTTCCTGTCTTTGGCTGCCTTAAACCCCGATGCTATTTTTTCATCCTTGGAGATATAAGTTCGGCGAGGCATGTGCTTCAAATGAAGCCCAGATTCATCCGCATTGAAAATTTGTTGTTTTTAGTTGCTTTGACCGACTCTTTGAATTTGTTGGAAGCTTCTAGTTCTGCAATAGCCGATACGCCTGTGAATTTTTGAATTTTGGAGATTATGGCGTTTATAAAATTTCTCAAACCATCCTTTGCTTATTACAAAATTTGTTTGTTCTTACTTCTTCCCGCTGCAGCTGATACAAAATGGCTCCTTGCTTATTTGCAATTGTAACGGAGTCAATTCCAATTTTTTATTTTATTATCCTCATAACAAGATTTAAGCAAAGTTTCCATCCTTCCAGTATCGGATCCCTATTTGTTTTATTTATTTTTTTGCTGGTAAAGGTATAGCATTTTTAATAGAAGTCTTGATTAAATCTTGATTAGCGCTTATAGTTCGAACTGTGTACTCATTGTTGTCCAATAGCTGAGGGCCCTGCTCCCTTTTCTAAACTTTTGATAATTTCTAATTTAGTTTCCGGACTCAACATGACTTTCTTCGTTTTAATTGCTTTCTTAGACGGCTCTGCTGATCGCTGTAACGTGGACATCTTAGCTATTTTGAGTTGTTACTTCTATATACAAAAGTGAGATGGCCAAAGGAAGTAAAATGCATAGGTACGTAGCACAAAGAATCTCACAATCAGCAGAAAAATAAAATTGTACTTTTCTACGTACTGCAACTGAGAGACGTAGGTACTCGTACCATGCTAATTTTTTGTTCGGAATTTTTCGGAATTTCAATTTTCATATTCACAATCTCTATGATAGCCTGATGCTGTGCGCTTTTCTTCATCATCATCATCATATTTGGCTCTACAACTGGTGTCCAGTCCTGGTCCCCGCATAAAATCTCTCCACCGGTCCCGATTTCGAGCCTATGTCATCCAATTTGGCATCCCTAAACTCTGAGCGTCCTGGTCTACGCCATCCTTGCAGCGTAGGCTTGGCCGGCCTCGCTGTCGTGTTTCATAAGCCTACCGAGAAGGAATTTTCTAGCAGGATCCTCTTCGCTCATGCGAGCTAGGTGTCCTGCCCACCGGAGCCTACCGAGCTTAATTTTCTTCATGATGTCGACATCGCGGTAACGCTCGTAGACCTCATCATTATAATGTCTCCGGAATCGTCCTTGATCACATACAAGGTCAACAATTCTCCGTAAGACTTTTCTCTCGAAAGCGGCTAAGAGGTCAGAATGCTTTTTGCTAAGAACCCAATTCTCAGATCCATATGTAAGTACTGGCATGACCATTTCGTTATATACCAGCAGATTGGATGTTATGGTTAAATTCCTGGATTTGTAGAGTCTTTACAGACTATAGTAGGGTTTGTTGGCTTTAAGCAACCGTGCGTGTATTTCTGGTACCATACTGTTATTGGCTGCACCAGTTGACTCGAGATAGTCAAAGGATTGCACTACTTCAAATTCGCGCTCCACTATTTGAATTGAGGGACCAAGGTTGGATTTTCTACTCGCAGACGTGGTCACCATGTACTTTGTTTTGCTCTCATTTATGTGCAGCCCCAGATTTCGTGCCGCCTGCCCGATCTGGATGAAAGCATCCTGTACTGCTCTTCGGCTCCTACCAACGATGTCAATATCGTCTGCGTAAGCCAGTATCTGCATGGACTTATAGAGGATAGTTACGTCAAAGTCTCGGATCACTTTCTCCAACGCCAAGTTGAAGAGGACGCAGGCCAGTCCATCGCCTTGTCGGAGCCCGTTATAGATGTTGAATGGGCTGGATTTTTACGTGGCTTATAACATTGGTCATGGTCAACCTACATAATCGTGTCAGTTTATTTGGGATGCCGAATTCTCTCATGGCTTTATAAAGTTCTACTCTGGCTATTCTATCATATGCGGCTTAAAATAAAAATATGGTGTACTGAGTTTTGAAACTCTAGACATTTTTCAATCACCTGCCTAAGGGTGTAAATCTGATCAGTTGTTGATTTGCCTGGGATGAAGCCACACTGGTATGAACCACTGATCCCTTTAACGTATGGGGCTCTCCTATCTTGAAGGATAGAGGAGAAAATCTTATACGCGGTACTCAACAACGTTATACCACGATAATTGCTGCAGGTTGTGATATCTAATTTCTTATGTATGGGTCAAAGGATGCCTCTTCGCCAGTCGTCTGGCATAGCTTCTTCTTCCCATACTTGCACTATTATTTCGTGGATTGCTTGTTGGAATGTGGGGCCTCCTAATTTTATCACTTACGCTGGGATACCATCAGATCCTGTGGCCGACTTATCGCTCTGCTAACTTCGTGTATGCTTGGTGGCGGCAGCAAAGTGTGGTCTTCGGTCATTAGTGGAGCGATTAATTCCTCAGTTAGTTGGCCATTCAGCAACTCATGAAAGTGCTCTCCCCATTGCTCTAAGATGCCTTTAAGATCGGCGATCAGATTACCCTTCTGTCCTTGCAGTATGTGCAGCGCGGTGTATGTTGCGTCATACCGAGGACTCTTTGGTAGAACTTCCGCGCCTGGTGCGGTCCTTGCTCTCTGTACTGTTCTAGTTCACGGACGAGATTCTTCTCCCAGGCTGCTTTCTTTCGCCGGTGAACTGTTTTTAAATATCTTCTGAGCTCTTTGTATTCATCTTCGCATGCCCGCGTTTTATGAGATTGTTGACTTGCTCGGTACGCAACATTCTTACGTTCAGTCGCTAGCTTACATTCGTCATCGAACCAGTCGTTCCGATCTCTACGAATACTGCCTAAGATGGAGTCAGCAGTAACAGTACTCACAGTAGTCTTAAGGCGTGTCCATTTCTCTTTTACGCCCGGCCTCTCAGTCCCAGGACTTACTCTTCCTGCATTTAGCGCAAGTCCTATCCGCTTGACCGCTTTTCTTACCTTTTCCAAATTCATAGCATGCAGGATGTGCTGATTCTATTCAGTGGCAATAGAAATATAATTACCGTTTGATATTTTTCCGACAGTATTTTTCTATTTCTAACAGAATTTTCTGTCCTAATGAAGTTTTATATCTTTTATCTGCTTCATTGGGACACCAACTAAAAGCGTTTTGGGTCGTTATATAGTGTACTTTCCTCTCTATGTGTTGTACATTTCAGGTTCAATGCACAGCACATATAATTTTGCTAAAATGTTAATAACTGAGCAATTGAAGGGTGCGATAAGCGGGAAGAGTTACCTTTATGCTGAGAAATGGCAACTGCATTGAGATTTTCTTTTGAATGGAATTTCTCATTTATTTGTGGCAACTTGATAGACAGCATGCAGATGGATTGAGGACTCTTTTACATCAAAAGCTGAATTTTATACAACGGAATATTTTCGATTCGAATTAATATCATTTTTTTTATTTGATTACTGATAAGCACAGCAAACATCATCAACATAAAAAAGTGGTTTCTGGGGTTCTTTGGCTTACAATTGCAATTGAGAGCGCTATATGAACGTGCACTACATTTTGGTTTGGAAAATTCAATTCTACACAACTATGTATATAGTTGATTATAATATTGGAACCTCTTGAGTTGTTGGTGCTGTTGACAAACAAAATTCATGTACGAGTATATGTGCAATCAACGCTCGTTTCTCCCCTCGGTATGAAACCCATTATCAACTCCACAGTTCAATACTCCTCAACTATATATGCACTACGATTGTAACTACTACTGCAGCGTCAAAGAGTGCAGCTAGCGTACTCGTATGTTGCCAGTTAGTCAGTCAGTCAGTGCCCGTCACCGTCAGTGCTGATTATCGAGTGCCAGATAAAGGAAATAGTGTCAACGTCCTATCAACTTGAATTGGCGCACGTTCAACACGTTCACTGCATGATGAAGCTTTAACAGCAAAACGAGGGCATAGCGCGTGTGTGTGTGTTTGTGTCTGATGTTAAGTGAACCCAATGAAAACCCATCAAAATCCCATCTATTTAACCCAGGTGGATGTGATTGGTATACGAGTTATCTTGATTGTGTGTCGATATATTATGATCGGCGTAACGCTTGCTCGCTCCTCTCAAGTAAAGCGCATTGGAAAACGACGCAAGTAACACAACAACAAAAAAAAAACCAAACTACAATGACATCGGCTGATCGACAGACTACGACATTGGTGAAGGAGAAGGTTGAGACGCTCTTACATGTCAATTTTGTCCAAACGAGACGCGTTTCAGTTTGGTTATTTTTTGGATTCGATCTGTCTGAATAAGGAAGCTTGCCAAACGGGTTCGCTATTCGATGCGGCACAACGTAACAGCGCGATTGCATGTTGTGGAAGAGGAGAAGTCGCAGCCAAGAAAGAAGTAGAAGAAGTAGCAAAAAGGTGTGGAGTAGTAAAACAGCTATCGGCCATATAACCAGCAGAAACCCAGCTTTACACGAATTTAAGCCAAAACCAACTTGCCAGATAGACGGTCCCAATCCGATGTGCATTGTTGTGATTGATTTATTGATCGTTTGCATATTTTACGCCGCCTTCTCTGTCATTGCTTTTGGCTGTATATGTGTGTGTGTGTGTATTATGAGCCACGAATCTGGCAAGAGATTACAATTTATTTTATGCTTCGCTTAATCGCTTCAAATGATCCAAAGCCTATTCGTGTTGCCTTCACGTTGAAGGGATAGAGATAATTGGTTCCTAATAATACCAAATCTGGCATTAAGTTACGATCAAGTAATTTGATATTGGAGTTTTCTGTGCAGTGCACTCCGTAGCAATTGAACCGAAACATACCAAATAATACATAATGTTAAGGAGAATCAGCCAACAACAACACAAAGATACTCAAGACGATTTTACGAGGCTGCGGAAAATTACCAATTCCCAAAATTCCCTCGCCTCTCCCACAACCGTATACACCATAATTATACATTATGTCCATGTGTACGTTGCGATGTGCCCACAAAACTATATTCACCCTCTGTTTATGTTCTAGCCGCCAACATACATATCCATGTCTGTCGTTAGCAGTAAAATAAATTATTTATTTATGTTTTGCCATATTGTAAATTAATGAAGACAAAAAAATAGAAAAGGCAAACAAAAAAACAGAAACGCACAAGAAACGCCTGTTTGCCGCTTGTGAGCACGCGATGCGCGGTGCCATATGGTCCGAGATGATTCTATAATTTATGCCCATTTCGCCAGCGCCATTATTTCACATCTTTCATTTTACGTATTGGTTGGTGAGGGGGGGAGTCGAGAAATCGACGGAGCAACTCTGTCGACTCTTGGGAAATAATCTTTTATTGGGTTGACTGAGTTTGGTCCATCACTTAAAAAACTGGTCGTTAGTTAAGGAGGCGAAACAAACGCAAGAAAATTAGTACAAATTGAAAACAATACAAAAATTTTTTTGTATTTTTGTGCAAATAAATTGCGAATATTTTACGCAGCAAAATTGTTATAATGTTTGTAACACCTTGGTCGTATATTAGTATTAGTTATTACCGAAATGTGAACTGAATCTGATGAGATTAGGAAATGTCTCTCCCTATAATCCTATATCATATAAAATTTGGAAATCTCGCATTCTGTTCCAAAATATGCAGTCTATCACATGAGTGAGGTACTTGGTGCCTTAATAGTAAATATTATAAACTTCTTTACATACTAACCTTAGTCAAATAGTATGATAGAAAAGGAAGACAGAGAGAATCTGTTCATCGACTGAGTTCACTTGACAGTTAACTCTTTCCATTGAGCCCGTGCCCAGTGTCTATAACTGTCCCTGGCACTCACACGATGGTTATGTCTAGGATTTGACTAATACAGCTCTGCTTGGCCTAAAAGATTTCTAGTTGTTAGTGGTCGCATGAATAGCTTAATGGCAAATTGGCTGTCTAGTTGCTACCGATAAACAACCCTTCCAATTTGTTTTGGTACTTTGGCTTAACGCCCTACAAGCCTCTCCCTTATTGCTAGAATCTCCGCTTGAAACTATTCGGGTCAGGAAGCCTGCATGATTTCGGCAGTTTTATCCGAGTAGTATGATACATTTTGCGGGTGTAATCTTCTCCCTTGTTCCTGACGTATCATAACATTATTAGACATATTGAAGCTAACTTTTTTGTTAGCTTTCGAAATTAGATAGGCTTACATGTGTTTGGTGTGCTCCGACATTAAAGTTACATTGTTCAGAGATTTGATATGTATATATAGGGTATTTCACTATGAGTGAAAAATATTGATAAGCTCAGGTAGGTACATACCTTTTGATTGACATTTTTTGGAAATAACTGCCGACCAAAACACTTTTTCGGCTAAACTGCACATGCGAAATGCAAAACTACTATTTGAATGTGTGTTCGCTGAGACTGCAGTAAATAACAATAGTATTTTCTATGTTAACACACTAGTGTGGATAATTCCTACTTTAGAGGGTACGTTATAGCGTAGGAAACAGTCACTTGCGTCTATGGTCGTGTGAAAAGTAAATAACGAAACTTCAAGCTATATTAGTGTATTTAAATGACCAGGTTGGTTCTAATTATATTTTATATCTAAATTAAGTTTTATGTTTATCGCTGTTTTTTTATAATTTTGTATTATGTTATATGTTATGTTATGAGTGCCGTCGCTCAGTGAAAAAGCGCTTTGCTACTAAGCATGAGGTTCGTGGTTCGAATCTCAGTAACACCAAAAGTATTTTTCACGGTGTCCCACCTCTCGCGAAAGTCTGACAAACGTCCGAGAGTAATAACTTGTCACGGAAAGCTTCTCAATTTGCCGTTCGGATCCGGCTTTTGTATGCAAAAATATACATGTTCAACAAAAATGATTGCGATAGGCCTTGGATAGGCCTTGGACCGCCGCAATGGTTTGTCGTGCCGAATATAATTACTGTAAGTTAATTTCAAAGAGTTATTTTTATTGTTTGAATTATTGAATTTAATTAATATATTGTGACGAAAAAGCATAACCCAGCCGTCAACGATGTGTATGCGTGTAAGCACCACAATCAAAACCTTTTCTATAGAAAGCCCAACTTTTTTGTACACTGTATTCACATCCCACAAAAACAGACGCGTTTGGGTTTGTTCAGTGCATTAGCATGCATACAGTTGGGCTTTTTATAGAGAAGGTTTTGAGTTTGACCACAATGGTGGCGATTTGCGACGAACGTGTGTGAACACAGCTGCGGACAATGGGCGCTACGACATTCGCCGGAAAAGTTTTCGAGAGCTCCTAGTGCACCTAACCTAGAACGAAGGAAATCTTCGCAGCAAACTCCACCGCCTACACCGAATACTCATGCCATCACTCCCATTCGATACCCTTCAGCGCTTGAGCTGAAGCCTCAGCTTTTCGATGGCAGTGTATCAAATTGGCATAAATATAAAGTGAAGTTCGAGATTGTAGAGCTGCGGCATTGGACTTGCGCTTTCTGGGGCAAATAAAACAGGTTTCCCACGCACAATTACGCACCAGCAACCAACGTCAAACCCAACATTCCAGTGAGCACAGACCAGGAAACTTCCAGCGGGCAGTCTAGAAGGGGTCACTCTGGCTGCAAATAAAATTCCCCATATTTTTAACCCGTCTTCCAAGAGCCACACTTCAGTATTTATCGTTGATGCATTACATACCTTATAGCGTAATTTGTACTTTGTTGTTGGATACTGGTTCATCGATATCCCTTTTGAGCAAGCATTTCGTTCCGAAAAATGTCCGTTTGAGCAGTCTTACCAATTGCCAAATTAAAATGGTCAACGGCGACAGCGCGTATATAGCACATGAATGGCGCACAACTATTAAAATTGGGAAGATGGTGGGTTAAAAATTTATCCAGGATCTGACTAGCCACGCGAATTTAATTTAGAGAATTTAGAAATGTAATGAATTACGGTCGAATTTCGACCATAACCGGGCCTCTAGTTCATATAAAACTATAAGTAATAATGGAAGAAAATATCCGATCTTAAAATGTAAAACAGGTGCAGCTGGTTTTTCGTCTCTACAGATTTCATCAAATAAACGTTTTCTTTTGCGAAATCGAATCGGCGGAAAATCTTTCGAAATTCAGTGTTTCTGCAATAATTTGACAAACAATAAAAAAGTGATGGTCGATCGTCTAGAAATTGTAATAGCACTGCTCCAACCAAATAAAAAGCTGCAGTCAGAACTATTGCTTCTCCTTGTAGCATTTTATTTATTATATTATTAATATCAATAAGAATATTTTTTCACACAATTAATAATAATACAAGAAATGGCATTGTTTGATACAATAAAGATAATCCAGGGAGTATTTGTTTCAGAAATTGTTTTTTAATTTTTTGAAAGAAATACCCCAGACGGAAAAAAATGATTCTGGAATATTTCGAACGTTTTGAAAAATTTTCCGAATGCATTTAAGATCTGTGCCGGGATCTGCTTTCGAACGCTAACCAGAACTTTTCGATGTGCCAATAACAGTACACATAAAAGTAACTCACTTTTTTTAAATTTTACTCAAATCTCGGCCGTCTTTTCTCAATCAAAAGAAGCAAAAGACACCATCCTATTTGGCATGGCTTCTATTACTTTAAAATCTCCTGCAACTTTAAGGGCTCTTTTTTGTAAATATGTATCGTATTTTTTATAGATAAGGCTCAATTTGAATGTAGCCAAGAAATATATAGGGAGAGAAAATCGAGTAGACGACTCGAAAGATTGCGACACACTGATCCTAATTGTTTATGGGGTGGAATTCATTTTTCATGCAAAGCAAAATCAGATTATTCACTTCACTTCAATTTTGCCGGAAAATCAAGGTAATCTTCTTCTTCTTCCCCCAACATACAGCAAACCATCCTCATCAGCAGTTCCTGAGCTGATGATACCCACAAAGTGATAATTTATTGCCCGATGATAAGGGACGGATTCAATCTCCTGATGGCATTCTATGAACATCTTAAATGTTCACATCAAGATACGCGAGTGATACGAAATAAACATTATACGCGCACTCATCAGCGCCTTCCCTTTCGACCGCCCACTTAATTCCAGCTTTAATTTATATGCTGTGTGCTCGTACTATGGGAAAATGCTGAAAAGGAGAGATCTAAAAACTGAACAGAATTATGATTATGGAAACAAACGAGAACTTCTTTATATTGCGACGACATACTTACTTATGTACGTACATTCGCAGTTAGTTTTAATAAGCAGCTTAATAATTATTACGTGTGAGAACAAGTCCCCCGGGACAAACAACAACTGTTGTTCGCATGAAATCGCGCAATAAATAAATAAATACTCGTAGCTAGCATGTGTAGTGGGTCCCATGTCCCATTAACATCATCCGCGTCCACTTGCATAGCAACAGCAACGAGCGGGCGCCTTCGTTCAAGCATTATTCTCATCAGCGCGAATCTTCGTGGTCGCCTTTCTTGAAAGATGTGCGTTTTCCCAAGAAGCTTTCTAGTTGCCGGTTTATTTTTTATTTTTTTCTTATTTTCATTTATTATTTATTTATTTTTTTAATGTCATGTTTTGCCCTCCGCGTTGAATCTTTTAAGAAAATTCGAAAGTCGTCGCATCCTAAAATGAGAGCACTTGCACGGACGCACGTACGCACAGTAGAGGACAACAACACCGCACCAGGCACCACACGATTCGGCCAGGCCTTGGCTGTCGGTTGTTATGGAGCACATGTTTGTACGTATAAATATATATATATGTAGGAGGTATGTAAGTTTGTGCGTTCTGATGATAAGATGCTCTACATGATATGTGTGTTCTTGTTTGTATCTTCATATGGTATAAGTACATTAATGCATATATAAGAAAATTTACGAAAGGTATGTTAAGGTTCTCTAGAGTCAAGCTAACTCAAAAATTTTGAGTTTATATTTTTTTAAATAAAAATAACTATTAAAAAAGATATTACTCTCGTACTCGTTCATAGTTATTTTTTCGTTTTAATTGGATTCTAGATAATGGTATTTCTGAAACAGTTCCTAGAAGCAAAACTACTGCGCCAGTTTTTTCATTGGAATACTGTCATAGCACTTGCGTCTCCATGTTTGAAATGTCTAAGAAACACGGATCAATTCAAAGCTTTTTTTTTGTAATAAGAAAAGTTATTAATGACAAAAGGAAGGTTCTTGTGGGCAACATACAACGATTAATCTACTGGGTTATCTCACCGAAAAGTCCAATAAGCGTATTCCAAACATTCGTTTTTCTTATTTTATTCTTTAAAATGCTAGGGACGTGGTACATTGCGGGCACGTTGCATGAGTCCGACAAATAGCTAAGTGCATCCAGAAACGAAAATGGCTCAGGATAAACTGCTCCAAAAATAAATCATTCGTAATAGAGGCTGAACGAGCGAATTGGTTTCAAGTACGATCCAAAATGACATTATCGATTCCTCGATACTTCGAAAGCAACTAGGAGTTTTTTATTTGAAACATAATGCATAAATCGATTGCTTGCTTCTGGACTTATAGATACACGCTCTCAGACATTTTCTCCCAGGGACGCGTATTTTCCATCTGATATTTCACAAAAATTGGTTTTGGTCTTATAAATGCCTGGTAACAAAGAACCATCACTGTTCGAACTATAGGTATATAAGTAAATGTCAAGCTATTACATACGTAGGCGAAATTGTTAATGCATTAGACTACTGAGCACAAGATTCAAAGTTCAAATCCCTAAATGCTCATCAGTTTACCCTCAAGCCGATCTTCGGACGTACAGTTAAGTTCAGGGCTTCGTTCTTCAGCCGTACAACACGTACGCGTGGAATTCTCTGCCAAGCTCTGTCTTTCCACATCACTATGATCCACAGGCATTCAAGACACAAGCTCATAGGCATCTCCTCTTTTTTCATTCTTTTCCTTAACGCCCATGCTGTGCCACGAGAGGTGCCATAAAAGTTTATAGAAAAAGTAATACAAAATTAAAAATTTTCATTACAAATAACTTATTGCTTTTCAAAATATTCGCCTTTCAGATCTATACACTTTTGCATACGCTCGAACCATTTATCGAAACACTTTTTCCAGTCCGAAGATGAAAGCTCCAAAAAATGGTTTTTCAACACGCTTCTTCAGGCGATTAAAATCGTTGCCCACTTATCTTATCATCAATTGTTGGGAACAGGAAGAAGTCATTGGGTGCCAAGTCGGGACTGTAAGGCGGATGACCCATTAATTCGATCGTTTGAGTGCTCAAATAGTCCCTTGTTTGATGTGATGTGTGAGAGCTCGCATTATCGTGATGCAAAATGATTCGCAGTTTTGGGTTGTTTTCTCTCAATTAGTTGAAAACCTCGGGCAAACAAATTGTCGTATACCGAGCTGAATTGACTTTTTTTTTATTTTCAAGAGCCACAGTAGCCACATGACTGGTTTTCGTGAAGAAACACGCTACCATTTGCTTCCCAACGCTCCGAGCTCGCACAACTTTTGTTGGATTTTCTTTGAATTGGAAGACCCAAACAGTCGATTGCACTATTCTTTCCGGCTCATACGCAAATATCCATGACTCGTCATATGTCACGTTCTTGTGTACGATTTTGGAAGTACCTTCAATGAATTTTTCAAGCATTTGGCGGCACCAATCGACACGAACCTTTTTTTGGGCGTGTGTCAAAAAATGTGGAATCCAAAGTGAACATAGCTTCCGTACCGTTAAATGTCCATGTAAGATCGTATATGCGCTGATGTTACTAATGCCTAGGCATGCCTCGATTTCCCGAAAAGTTACATGACGATCCTCTTCATTCAGTTTTCTCACAGCATCGATGTTTTCTGGCACAACAGCTGCTTTTGGACGACCTTCACGAAGCTCGTCTTTGAGTGAACGACGTTCGCGTTTTAATTCATTGTATCAATTATAAACAGTAGCCAAGGATAGTGCTTCGTCGCTAAAAGTCGAATGGAGTGATTCGAAGCACTGTTGTTGAGTTAGCCCCTTTCGAAAATCGTAAAAAATCATTACACGAAAATTTTCACGCGATAATTCCATTTTTTCACTGAATTCCATTTTTCAAGTAAATAAAAAACAATGTTGCGATGTGAATCGACAGATTACTTTTAAGAAACATAACCATAAAAATGTTCAACTTTTTGATTGACAAAGAGATTTGCATCGGAAAACACTAGTATTACCATTTTTTAAAAACATTTACGTTACCTTCTGTATAGCCGAGCACTATAAGGGTGCGAACCTCTTTAAGTGTGCGCGAATTTTAAAAAAAATCCCAAGAATATACCAAATCCACCTTTCGTTATGACTTTAAATTGCAGGTAGATATCCTCCATTTTGCGGATAAAACGAAAACACACACAACAAAGATGGTCGCGAGAAGTTAGGCCTGGATCACAAAGGTCTGCTCTCTCGGTCTCGTCTCATATCTTCCCTTATTTTGTCCCATCCCTAACGTCTATCTAAATTTACGTTGTTAGATTTTTTTTCAATTTTAAGCTAAGTTCCGATCTTATTTTTCCGCAAAATAATATAACTTCCTAAAGGTAATTGTAATCTCTCTAGTCCGACGGCCCAACATTAAATTAATTTTAATACTAAACCGAACATTTTCTTCAGGTTGAAGTCAAACATTCAATTACGCTTTGGATGGCTTGCCAATGGTGCTTCTTGGTGGTACTGTAACTAAATCGCTAGAGGAATAAATATTCCCTTTATCCTGGCGTTAGCATTATCTGCTTCACTTTGTTTTTTTTTTATTTTTCCGCACAGCCGCCGAAAATAATTGGTAACTAAAAGGCAAGAACTTTCCATGTGTTGGATGGTTCCCGTGCCCTACCAACTGTAGCGAAACAACTTGTTCACATTTTACATCGTTTTATATTTTCTTTTTTGTTGTTGTTATTGTTGTTGTTGTTTTATATATCCAGATAAAATACCTCGATCGCCGAAAAATAAATCAAAAGCAATCGCTTCGTTGTGTAATGTGTCGTGTGCGGGTGATGGTGGTGATGAACAGAACGGTTGCTTCTGTATGCGCCCAGATGAAAATTTAATGAAAAAGAAAAATCCAATGAAGAGAAAATCGTTTGTGTAAGGTTGTGAGTTTCCGTCCGATTTTCCATTTTCGGTTCGCCGGAGGAGCAGCTAAGCTATCATAATATAAACTAAAAAAAAAGAACACAAAAGAACAAAAAGACACACGGTAAAGGGAAAAGGAAGCACCATTGGTGAAATTCCCGAATTTTTTTTTTCGACTAGTTACTTACTTATACATATATTGCTTATTCGTCCTATTTTTGAATTATTTAGGAATTTTTAATGAAATGTGAATTCCTTATTATGCGGATTGTGAGTACATATAACAAACACAGGTGCTACTGAGGTTACACATTCATTACATTTCTTTGAGAAAGTAAAAGTATCAAATTCTTTATAAAAACATGAAATGGAGCACCGTTTGATTGATTGCTTTGTTTATAAAGAATCTTTTCTAAAAATATTGAAAATTTTATTACCTGGATTGATTAAATAGGACACACGGAGCAGTAAGAGATTTTTTGAGATTTGTTGTTTTGGATTCATTTCTCCTGCTCGCTTTGTTGGCTTTTATTGCTGAGCTGATAGCAATAAAAGCTGAGCTATAAAAGCCCACTGAATGCAATAGTCCTTACCGAGCTCAATGTCAATTATTCTGCTCCCTCAGTTACATGTGACATGGACACTGCAACTTTCAAAAAACACAAATACCATGGGAGGTGTATGGCGTGAATATGTTTCAGTTTCAGATGTCATGCAACAGCAGGAGTACCTAACGTCGTACTCAAAAGTTTCTGCCACTGCTGTTCAAGCAGAAAGCTTGACAAATGTCCAATTACCACACACGAATGTCGAAAAGAGTAAACAAAAAATATACAGGACTCGGGGAACAGTGGTGCCAAAATGGATCCGCACGGATCCAATTTTGTGTGAAATTTTTTCACAAATCGAACTAAGGGAATTTCAGGAATATTTTTCAGTAAAACTCGCCAGATGATGTAAAAGAAGAATTCTTTGAATCAGTTGGACGGGAATTCCATTTCCTCAGTATGACGTAAAAATCATCATATGAATGCCAAAATAGGTAGGGAGCCAGTATTCAGGCAGTACATTGGCACCCATAGCTTACACGAGAACACTAATGACAATGGACAACGAGCCATAGAGATGGCAGCAAACAATAATTTGGTCGTTGCGAGTACAAGGTTTGAGCATAAAAATATCCACAAAGCCAGTTGGGTACCTCCTGATGGAGCCACTCGCAACCAGATAGACCCCGTGTTGATAGACCGCCGCCACAAACGAAGCTGATGGCGGTACAATTGTACGTTGACTCGGACCACTAGCTTGTTGTTATGGTGCTCCGAGCGCGGATTGCATCATCACGAAAGACTGCATTCGTGAATCAGATTCGAGTCGACACGGTGGGCCTTCGCAACGAAGAGACCAGAAACAACAACAGAGAGCGATGACTGCACCAGGCGTGGAAGTTCTACCAAAGAGTCCGCGGTATGACGTAATATATACCACGTTGCACATACTACAAAGACAAAGAGGGTAATCTGATCACCAATCTCAAAGGCATCTTAGAGCGATGGGAAGAGCACTTTCATGAGTTGCTGAATAAAATGAAATGCAAGAATGAATCAAAATAATATTGCCCCGGGATCAAATGGTATCCCAGCGGAGCTGATTAAGTTAGGAGGATCCGCAATACACCAAGCAATTCATGAACTAACAGTGCAAGTATGGGAGGAAGAAGGATGCCAGAAGACTGGCGAAGAGGCATCCTATGCCACATACATAAGAAAGGAGATATCACAACTAGTAGCATTTATCGTGGTACAACGGTGTTGAGTATAAGATTTCCTCGTCTATCCTACAAGACAGGATAGCCCCATATGCTAAAGACATTATTGGTCCATATCCCATCATTTGTTCATTCCAGGCAAATCCACAACTGATCAGATTTACATCCGTAGGCAGGTGGTGGAAAAATGTCTAGAGTTCCAAAATTCACAACACCATCTTTTTATAGACTTTAAAGTCGCCTTTGATAGCATAGCCAGAGTAAAACTTCATAAAGCTAAGAGAGAATTCGGCATCCCTAATAAACTGACACGACTATGTAGGATGACCATGACCAAGTAAAAATATCCGGATCACTATCAAGCCCATTCAACATCTATAACGGGCTTCGACGAGGGGATGGACTGGCCTGCGTCCTCTTCAACCTGGCGTTGGAGAAAGTGATCTGAGACTCTGACGTAACGGCGAGAGGAACAATCTTCTACAAGTCCATTCAGATCCTGGCTTACGCAGACGACATTGACATCGTTGGTAGAAACCAAAGAGCTGTCATAAAGCTTTCATCCAGATCGAGAAGGTGGCACGAAACCTGGAGCTGCACATAAATGAAAGCAAAATAAAAGTACATGTTGGCCACGTCTGCGAGCAAAAGAACCATCATTGGTCCCACAATTAAAATAGTGGAGCTACAGTGGGTCAACTGTAGTAGACGATAAGAGCATGGAACCAGAAATACGCGTACGGTTGCTCAAAGCCAACAAAGCCTACTTTAGTCTGTCAAGAATCTTCAAATCCAGGAATTTAACTATAACATCCCAGCTGCTGGTGTATAAGACAATGGTCATCAGTACTTACATATGGATCCGAGACTTTGGTGCTTAGCAAAAAGCATTCTGACCTCTTCGTTCGAGAGAAAAGTCTTACGGAGAATGGTTGGTCCCGTATGTGAGGAAGGATGATTCCGTAGACTCTATAATGATGAGATCTACGAGCGTTACCGCGACGTGAAGAGAATTAAGCTCGGTAGGCTCCGGGAGGCAGGACACCTAGCTGTCATGAGCAAAGAGGATACTGCGCGGAAAGTCCTTTACGATAGTTTTATGGAACACGACAGCGAGGCTGACCAAGCCTACGCGTGAAGGATGACGTAGACCACGACGTCCAGAATTTAGGGATGCAAAACTGGTTGGCATTGGCTCAAAATCGGGAACGGTGGAACGATCACCGTTTGTAGAGCCAAATATGATGAAAAGTCCACAAAATAAAGCTACTACTCGAATTTTTTCAAAGAAATATGTGTGCAAATATTACTTGCTTCTTGATTTAGTTGACAGTTTGGTCCCTTTTGTATCGTTATTCCCCAACATAATTAGTTAGTTCGAAGCCGAGGTGCTTGATGATTACAAATCTCTACCTTTTGAAAACGTCTACCAATTTTTGTATGAAAAATGGTTTGGATGAAACAATGTTTTACAAATATTCAAAAATGTATAGGCACCTTAATCGCTTTTGCTCATATCAGTGCCATTGGTCAACGAGTGCTTTTTAATGCTATGTTGAAAAACGTCAAAAAGAAGAAACTTTTGCTTACACGAACTGTCAGTGCTCTTTTAATGTCCAAAGAGCTCCTTGATATAGACTTCGCTAAAAATATAATGACATTAGTTGCTATTGTTAAAAGGGTGACAGCGAATTGAGTTTGACACACACCCATGGCAATTCATTTTTTGTATAAATTATTACGATTATTGCTGTCTTTCGAATCACATAACATCAGTATCCCAGTAACACCGAAAAGTATTTTTCATGGTCCCACCTCTCGCGAATGCCTGACAAACGTCCAAGAGTAATAACTTGTCACGGAAAGCTTTTCAATTCGCCGTTCGGATACGGCATTAAATTGTAGGTGCCCTCCATTTGTGTGCAAAAATATGCACATGCACAACACAAATGGTTGCGAAAAGCTATACCTTGGACCGCAACGGTCTGCCGCACCGAATATTATTATTTAACCTTAAAATGTCAATAAAACTTCGTTTTTCGGGTACAAACTTTTATGTATAAATCGAAACACGCCACACAGTCACAGATATTTGGTAATAATCGCGAAAATATCTGTTTTTGTGGTCGGTGCTATTTCAAAATTTTTTCTTTTTCCACGAATCATAGGCGCCACACGCGATTCGCTACCAGCGTCAAAAAAGTGGGATATTGGAAATTGGCCCCTGACATTGAGCCGCTCACAAAAGTTCAGCCCTATAGGGTCGTGCGAAATGTGGTTAAAAAAGACCTCAAAAAACGAGAAAATGGCGCTATTTCAAACCTTCACACGTGTCACACGCATAACGTAACATGTAAAATGCTATTTTGGACCATATTATTTCAGCTCTCTAGGTCGTGTGGAAGTTGGTTAAAAAGGAGCTCAAAGAAGTCGAAAAAAAATTTCAATTCATCACACGGGCTACACGCGTCATATTCGGAATATAAAAAAATGCTAATTTATCTGAGTTCAAGTCCACTCATAAAATTTCAGCTCTCTAGGTCGTGTGGAAGGTCGCTAAAAGGACCTCAAAGTGGTCGAAAATACAGACAAAAAAGGGTCTAGTCAAGTTAAAAAAAGTTTTAAAAAAATTTAAAGACATTTTAAATACATTGTATTTAGGTCTTGTAATTTTAAATAATGGCTTTGGCTGGTTCATTTTCATTAATGCTTCTATAGATTTATTTAGAAATGAAGAAATTTGAAAAAATACTGTATTATCAACCCTTTTCAGTAGTCGGTCGTTTTTTCGGAATTAAATTTTTAATTTTTTAATCATAAAAATTTAAAAGAAAAAAATCAAATTTCAAATCATCATGAAAGGCCTGAATTGGAGGAAGTTACGAGGAACTGCAGAGAATCATCAAGAGCTCAATTTGAGTCAAGATTTTTCGCTCATCATTGATGTAATGTTTGGCATTGGAGCTTATCGGCTCGATAGTTGTGCGTGCCTTTTTCGTTTGTTAGGCCTGGTACTCCAAACGAATCCGGTACAATTAACTGTCGAGTTGTGGGCATTCAAGAAAGAAGTCAGCTAGTTCCTGTAAGACCGAATTTTGTCAATAGAGGCTCCAAGAATTTTGAAGGCTCACGTATGTCATTTTTTTTGTAATATTTTCTTGGTCAAGGTTTTTTGTAGTTTTCCTTGACCATGATCCATTCATTAAAGCATTTGGACTCGCGTCGTTTTAGTTTCGTGAACGTTTTTTCCGTATTGCTTTTTTCAATGAATCAGGGAGAATTCCGAGAAAATAAAATTGAAACCGGCTACAAACGTGAGAAATGTGATATATTGTAAATCACATTTCTCCGATTTAATTCTTAATTTTAATAAAAGGCTTAGCCCACCTTATTGCCGTGGCGCAAGTCGTTCAGGGAGTATTCCCTTGGCAATAAGTTTAAATATAAAAAAAAAACTAAAAACATAAGGCGCATACCAATATACTTAAGACTGTACTTAATTAAGAAAACATAGTAAAAAGCCTTAAAATGTTCCTAAAGACTATGGAGGCAATTTAAAATATTTAATTCTTGTGGAATTATAATATTTTTTTGAATAATTAATTTTAATTTTATTTTTGTATAATTTTGTATGATGTATATACTTTTTGTTTTTGTCGTGTTTAAAAAAACCTATGCCTAGTGTATTTATAAATTACATAAAAGAAAACAAACAATTTGTTCTTCTCTGACTTTTGCTCCTTTTCCATCTGCAAACATTTCAAAAATGGATCCCGATAAAAATGTCGAAACGACAGCACTGGCACGGACATTTCGCGTATTGTGTGTGTATTCGTCATTCCGTGTTCCGTTTTAAACTACAACGTGATGCGGTTGCAACGCAAATGTTTGAAATCTTCCGTGTGTAGAATAAAACTCCAAAGAACAAACCAGAACCAACATGTTGCTCACGACCAAGAAAACAACCGTGCAACCAACCAACAACCATACACAAAGAGACGACGAAGAGCATTCAATTTTCACAGCACTACGACTACACCAATAGCAACTGCAACTGAACTGGCAACCAATCGCGTACGATCCAACTGGTTGGTTGCCAATGATTCATTAGTTGTTAGAGATCCTTCACTGAGGCAGGGTGTTCGCTCTTTACGTTTTTCCCATTTACGTGGAACAAAGAGAGATTTTTTAAAAACGAACAAAAAATGCCACGCTCAATATCGAAAACAGACCAAATGGCAAATATAAATTTTGTGCTGACAGTGAAGAGGTATCCTTGCCTATATAACAGCAGTCTAAAGGAGTATTCTAGTCGAGAAGCTGTGGAAGCTGCGTGGCAAAAAGTAGCAAAAAATCTTCAAGAATCAGGTAAGTGTGGCGAGTAATTTTTTTAATTTTTCTAATTCATAAAAATTAATTATTCTCTATGTCTCTTTTAAAAATACTCGTTTTGACATCAGTAGAAGAGGGATTAGTACTTTTGTCCCTATTTTTATATATTTTCAAAATCTTCAACTTAATTCGTCCTTTTACTACAAATCTTTCAACTGGGTTTTCATTAACTTGAGGCAGTTTGTCTGTGTCATACCTTGCAAGTCTATTTTGATCCACTTCCAGTTATCCAATAGAACTGAAACTTCGTACATAAATATATATGTAGTCTGGTTGACAATACAATACATATATACGATCACTGAGCTACAAGCATTTATTTGATTTCTCATGTTTCTTTATTGCATATCTTGCAACTCGATTTTTACCAATCTCCCGTTGTCCAAATTTTGTACGAACCTGTAGTCATACAATGCATACAATGCTATGATTCAGCCATAGAGCAATAAATATATAGAGTATTTTTCTTTACCAAAATTTGTTAGCAAAACTCGACTTTGGCAAGTTTTGAGTGCATTCGTTATTCATTGCGTTTTTGTTTTCTGTTTGAGTGAGTCAGTCAGTTGCACAAATTAGGTACGTCGTATATTTTATGTTAACACTGAACCGTATAGGCTCAATATTAGATAATATGGTGTTGTGGGAAGTACAATGCCCCAACACTATTTTATATACAAAATTATGTGAAGACAGTGATTTCTTAATGGAGTGATAATACAATCTATTCAGTAGTAAATGAAAACAAGTGGTTTTTTATTTTAATTCGTATAAGAACTTCTCTTAATGTGAAAAATAAAGTATTGTTGGTCAAGGGTTAATTTCTTTTTGCTCACATTTCCGAACAAGAACAAAAACGTAACAAAAAAAAACAGTAACCTATGGCAGTAATTTCCAGTGGGGGTAGTACCGAATCAGTCTTTATTTAAAATTTGTTAAATTGCTGGGCTATGTTAGTCCGTCTTTACGTTTTCTTAAACGTCGGTATTTTCATATTTCTGTTCTGTTTTGTTTCTTCGATTTTTATTTTTTTCTCAGCTTCCTATCTAGATACACTTTTTTTTAATTAATACGAAGACTAAAAGATCTAAAATTTGTAATTTATGGATGCAACAGTGATTATTATTATCAAAACTTTCAGTATATTTTCAATATTACTTTTCGTAATTTCAGCAATTAAGTGCTGATATAACCATAGTTGGAAAAATGATCGCTAATCATTTTGATAAGCATTTTGACTAAAGTCACAATCTCTTCTAATGCTTCTTTCGATTTACTCAAACCTTACCCGAAACCGAATCCACGGGTAATGAATGCTTGATGCCTGAAACACAAACACGCTTCAGCTTCATCTTCGCTGCGTTACGATGCAGCCGCTTTGAATTTGCTTTGAATGACTTTCTCTATATGACATTTCTCAAATGAGAGTTCTGCCACAGTTCTCTGCTTTGAACTGTCAGGCAAAGCAAATGTTCAGCTTTTTTGAACTAGAGCTTCCGTTTGGAGTCTCGTTACGTAACATTACGTTTTTTCTTTACGATTGCCAAACGAAACGTTGAAGCCGAAGCTACATTGTGATAGGAAGCATTGAAATTGTATGGCTGAACTCGTAAACGACCAGCGAAGACGAAGCTGAAGAGTGTTTGTGTTTCACGCGATGCGAGAAAAAATGAGTAAGACGGCTGTTAAATAGAAATTGTGGTTAGCCAGACGAGAGAAGTAGTATATTTTTCAATGTAACCATAGTGCTATAGATACTATAAAATAACTATAACATTCTCGTAGTGTCAATCTCTTCTGGCTAACGACAACTTCAATTTAACTATAGTCGGCCCGCTTTTACTTTTGCCAAAGTAACAGAGTTTTCGTGGTTTTTGTGGTGAATGCTTTGACTCATCGACACGCTTAAAAGTCCTTCCATGAAATCTGGAATTCTATAAGTGCAAGAGAGAAGGGCAATGAAAAGGAAAATATTTCTCACGAACCATTGCGGGAAAACTTGTCCATGAAATTTTTTGACGTTTCTTGTTACTTCCATTCGTAATTTTTGTCGTCCTCTTTCCTTTTTTCGTCATCCGCAGTGGTTACATCGGCACACGAACGGAATGTTTCAGCACACGATTATGCACCGTTTCCACGTCAAATAACAATAATGCTACATTAAAATAATTTGCTTGTGTAAGTAAAATTATGAAGTTATCGCTGAAAAAACAAATGGCAAAAATTAAATAAAAAATTTAAAAAAATATGTTATCGTATATGGGAAAACATATGTTTTTGTTGCATCTGTATCATAAGGTAATATGTGTTCTAAGCTAGGCTGATATAGTTGACCTGAGGTATTTAAAGGATTGCACTACTTCAAATTCGCGCTCCGATATTTTAATTGCGGGACCAATGTTGGATCTTCTAGTCGCAGACGTGGCCACCATGCACTTTGTTTTGCTCTCATTTATGTGCAGCCCCAGATTTCGAGCCGCCTGCTCGATCTGGATGAAAACTTCCTGTACAGCTCGTGGGTTTCTACCAACGATGTCGATATCGTGTGCGTAAGCCAGTATCTGACTTAACTTATAGAGAATTGTTCCTCTCGCTGTTAAGTCAGATGTCAGAGTCTCGCATCACTTCCTCCAACGCCTTGAAGAGGACACAGGCCAGTCCATCCCCTTGTTGGAGCCCGTTGTAGATGTTGAATGGGCTTGGTAATGATCCGGATATTTTTTACATGGCTTATAACATTGGTCATGGCCAACCCAACATAGTCGTGTCAGTTTATTTGGGATGCCGAATTCTCTCATGGCTTTATAAAGCTCTACCCTGGTTATGTTTTCATAGGCAGCTTAAAAGTCTATAAAAATATGGTGTAGTGAGTTTTGAAACTCTAGACATTTTTCCATCACCTGCCTAAGGGTGTAAATCTGATCAGTTGTTGATTTGCCTGGGTCGATTCCACACTGGTATGGACCAATGATGACTTTAGCGTATGAGGCACAGGATGCCTCTTCGCCAGTCTACTGGCATAGCTTCTTCCTCCCATACTTGCGCTATTGTTTCATGAACTGCTTGGTGTAATGTGAGGCCTCCTAAGGCCTCAGATCCCGGGGCCTTATCATTTTTGAGCCGATTTATCGCTCTGCTATGCTTGGTGGCGACAGCATGGTATGATCTTCGGTCATTGGTGGAGCCTCCAATTTCTCAGTTAGCTGGCCATTAGCAACTCATGAAAGTGCTCTTCCCATCGCTCTTAGATGCCTTTAAGATCGGCGATCAGATTACCCTCTCTGTCCTTGCAGTATGTGCAACGCGGTGTATGTTGTGTCATACCGAGGACTCTTTGATAGAACTTTGGCGCCTGGTGCGGTTCTTGCTCTCTGTACTGTTCCAGTTCACGGACGAGATTCTTTTCCCAGGCTTCTTTCTTTCGCCGGTGAACTGTTTTTTCGTATCTTCTGAGCCCTTTATATTCATCTTCGCGTGCCCGGGTTCTATGAAATTGTTGCTTTGCTTGGTACGCAACATTCTCACGTTCAGTCGCTAGCTTAGATTTATCATCGAACCAGTCGTTCCGATCTCTACGACTACTGTCTAAGATGGAGTCAGCAGTGCTAATGACAGTATTCTTAAGGCGAGTCCATTTCTCTTCTACGCATGAAATCTCAGTCCAAAACCTTCTCTATAGAAAGCCCAACTGTATGCATACTAATGCACTGAACAATCCCAAATGCGTCTGTGTTTGTGGGATGTAAATACAGTGTACAAAAAATAAGCAATCGCAATGAGAGAGAATTTTGTTGATTACCAATACATAAACATTTGGGATTGTTTTAAGCATGTTTCTTTGTATCAGCGAAACAGTTGGGCTTTCTATAGAGAAGGTTTTGTCTCAGCCGCCCCAGGACTTAATCTTCCTGCGGATGAATTCTTTCGTGATGATGCAATCCGTGCTCGGAGCACCATACCAACAAGATAGTGGTCCTAGTCGACGTTGGCACCTCGGTACGTTCGTACCGTCATCAGGTTCGGGAGGTGGCGGCGATCTATCAACGCGTGGTCTATCTGGTTGCGAGTAACTCCACCAGGAGATACCCAGGTGGCTTTGTGGATATTTGTATGCGCAAACCTTTACTCACAACGACCAAATTATTGTTTTCTGCCATCTCTATGACCATTGTCCATTGTCATTAGTGTTCTCGTGTAAGCTATGGGTTCCAATGTACTGCCTGAATACTGGCTCCCTACCTATTTTAGTATTCATATCCACCAGAACTATTTTAACATCATACTGAGGGAAGGCATGGAGTTCCCGTTCGACTGATTCAAAGAATTCTTCATTTTCATCATCTGGAGAATCCTCTGTAGGTGCGTGAACGTTTATGAGGCTTATGTTTTTAAATTTTTCTCCGCACGCGAAGGGTGCACAGTCGTTCATTTATTGCTTTAAAGCTGATAACGGTGGGTTTCATTCTTTTGCTGACTAGAAACCCCACCCCGAGCATATGATGTCTTGCATGACAGCTGTAATATATGTCATTGCCCACTCCACCATTCCATTCCACCACACCATTTCACGTCCAGCCTTATATTTAGACAGGGTATCGGCCAGCTGCTGTGCAGCTCGAACTCTTTACACTGAGCGTACGTTCCATGAGAAAATTCTTAAATCGCTTAGCCGTTTTCATTGTCGTGGTCGTCGTCATTCATCAGTGTATCCGAGTCTGATTTTGATTTTCGTAGTAATAAATATTTACGGGCGAGGTTATTGCCCTCGCGCCAACCTTACTTTGAAGGGACTAGCCCGATCATTCCGCTTTTTTGGGAAGTAAAATTACCGGCGGCCACCATGTGGAGGTTTGATCGCACATCCACCAGTCAGAGATAGTTACGGCCACCTGCAATTCTAGAGCATTCTGTGTTATTCCCCCTATTCTGCTGATGGCTGACCGCCCAAATGTGTCCATAGTTTTTAATTTTTTTTTATAGAAGACCCTCGTCTCTGGGGACCCATGACTTCCAAATTTATACAAAAATCTTTTCCATTGGAGACGTTTGTGAAAATTTTTTGAAGAAAATCGGGTACATTTTGTATGGGAGCCCATAAGTGTTGTCCATCGAAGGTAAACATCCATATAAAATTTAAAGAAAATCGGGTAAATTTAAAAAAAATTGTATGGAAGAACCCCGGCCCTGCGCCCGGATCACTTTCAGATTTTTATAAAAAGTGTTGTCACTGCAGATACACAGGTGTACACAATTTGAAGAAAATCGGGCTTTTGGAAGTGGGTTAAAAATTGATTGCAAGATTCCACCACCGAACAAACGAACGACAGAACTTAAAAAATAATTGCGATGCTCACTTTAGGTCTATATACATCGTCTCTGAACTATGATCAATAAATATTTAATTAAAGTTGTTGATGATATTGAAATAGATTATGTATCCCGACGACGGCTGACGGCTTAGAAAATTATCGGCTTATTGAATTCTCAATTTGGTGGCAATATATTAACCGTCCAAGATTGTTTGACTAGAATAGACATAGTATGGTATGACTGTCTTATAAATAATATTCGTTCACTCAACTTACACTCCTCTCTCATTGCGTGGATTAAGGATTATTTATGGAACCGTAAAATAAAAGTTGTATTGAATGGAATCTCTTTAGCTTCGCATGGGATTTATGCTGGCCTGTCACAAGGGTCATCTTTATTGCCTACGCTCTTCTTGATATATATCAATGACCTATTGTCTTCTACAAGCTGCGTATCTATTCATTTGCTGGTGATACAACGCCATCGGGTTCCATTAAGTTTGTCTGTGAAAAAGAATGCAATTCTCGCTTAATTGGTTCGCAAGATTTAATGAATACGGTTATTTTGTCAAAGTCATTCTTGATTGGGGCAGATCTAATAGGGTGGAATTTAATCCTAATTAATTCTCAGAATGCAGTTCAATATTACGTGCTACTAATAATTTATGGTGCCCTTATTGCGAGATCTGATTCACTTATGATGTTAGGTTTGAAAGTTTCAAGTGAACTTTCTTGTAAGGAACATATACAGGGTATCCCTTAAAGGGATGATTCCTTGTTTAATTATGTGAAAAAAATCGGGGGTCTTTTTTCAACCCCTGCGGTGTATGTAGCGTTTTAATGCGAAGATACGTACTTTTGACCTTACATCACTTCACACCCTGTAACTCTTGCAGGCCTTTAGCTTCAAGATCATTGTTGATCTTTTTCGAAAGAAAATTAAATGTTTAAGGTCAAACAACGTTTATTTTAATAAATTCTTAAAACCATTACCGAGATAGTACGGGTTTTGTTACTACTGCTACGTATAAGAAGAATTGCATGCCGTGTTAGTCTTCCTGCAGCAACAGTGCAACAAAATTACACGTGGAATGGATGTACTCTTACCATTGCACTCCAGTGTAGCGGATATGGAATTTAAAAAAAGTAAACCAGTGTTTGGGCTTCATAAGACGTTGTTAACATCTACTTCACCCCCTCTGAAGTAATAAGATAATATAAGTCTTAGACCAATTTTAATTTGTATGTATGGGGTGGGGCTCCATTTGCATTTGCTTTATCTCGATGGCATTCAGAATAGAGTTGTCAGTATGATCGAGCTTAAAAATAGTACACGAAGAGGAATTTTTAAAGCAATTGGGTAGACGCCTTTTGAAAAATATGCAATACGAAGGTTGCCTTTTATGTTTCGGGATTAGAGAACAAAAACAAATATGTATTTATCGAAAATGACTTTATTGTTTTCAAAATATTCTCCATGAACCATGTGGTGGAAAATGAGCCGTCATCGGTGGTTGGTACCACTTTTTTTGCCGAAGACTTCTGACAAGCAAGTGGTTATGTACCATTTAGATTTGACCGTTCTACGTTGCACCAATGGTATGGTTGGGACATTTGCTTTAAAGTTCTTCGTGTGCGAACAAATTTTGTTGGATTTGGCTCATATTGGAACTTCCATTCCGTCGACTGCCGTTTGGTTTTAGGCTTATACCCATACATCCAAGATTCGTCACCTGTCACGATGTTGTAATCGACCAGCGTTCATATTTTTTGAGCATTTCTTTCGACCAATTGACACGAATCGTTTTTTTGAGCGATTATCAATTATGAGAGATCCAACGCGAACAAATCTTTTTGGCATGCAATATTGAATAAATACTGGTCCCACTAATATCCAAGGATGCCTTAAAGACCTACGATAAGTCCAATGACAATTTTGCACTATCAGTTCATGCACCGATTTTTGGAGACCTTCACTTAATTCGTTGTTGAACAAACTACGACCACGTTTGAATTCTGCGTAAACCATCAATAACCA
Source organism: Nephrocerus scutellatus (assembly GCA_947095585.1). Taxonomy (NCBI): domain Eukaryota; kingdom Metazoa; phylum Arthropoda; class Insecta; order Diptera; family Pipunculidae; genus Nephrocerus; species Nephrocerus scutellatus. Next base: position 74,821,998 of record OX352765.1, on the reverse strand, counting down.
TCGATAAACACTGATCCTAGATGGTGTTTCATCGCCAAAAGTTTAATTAAGTTCGACAATGTACTATTGTTGAGTTAGTCCAGGTCGAAAGTTGTAAAAAGTAATCGCACAGAAATGTTCACGATTTAATAAAATTTTTGCAATGAAATTAAATTTTGAATCACTGCGAACAATAAAAAATAGCTGCGGATAAAAAACCGTTCTGAGTATATTATAAGCATATTTGGCTCTACAACCGGGGTCCGGTCCTGGCCTCCCGATTTTGCGCCGATGTCATCCAGTTTTCCGTCTAAAATGTCAAACTTTACGATAGAGACGTCAATCACAGATGGCAGCACAACAATTTGGTTGACGATAGATAGATTTTGCAGAATTTTCAATTTGTGTATGGCATATTCTGTAACTTACTGTAATTTTCAATTCACAGAACAACACAAACAAAAAACACTTTTTGCAATGGGTGCTGTAAATTCTTTATCAAGGGCAGACATTAAGAGGTACAGTTTTCAAGCGATATTTCGCAATAAAAAGGACAGGGCTGTGTCGGGGCAAGGCTGTGGGTTTTGAGGGTCACAACGTCTGCCCGGGACGAAAGAAAAGAAATCAAAGATCTCCTTGTCCCATAGTTCCCAAAACTCTATAGCATAATGACCATAATCCAGAAATTTCACAGGAACAAATCCTATAGTCCTATAGACTTGCCACAGGAACAAGTGTTATAGTCGCACCTAAGTCCTACATACCAAATTTCATGCGAATCGCTTGAGAAACTGGCTTTGTTCTCGAAATTCCAGACCATAAGGACCATATCCAAGAATTTCTATAGGAACAAGTCTTATAGTCCTACATACCGAATTTCATGCGGATTGCTTGAGAAATTGCTTAGTCCACAAAATTCCAGACCCTATTGGCCCGATACCGAATTTCATGCGAATCGCAGGGGAAATTGCTTGGTACACAAAATTCCAGAAAATATTGGCCCGATACCGAATTTCATGCGAATCGCAGGGGAAATTGCTTGGTACACAAAATTCCAGACCCCATTGGCCAGATCCCAGAATTTTCATAGGAACAATTCTTGCAGTCGCATCTGAGTCCTACGTACAGAATTTTATAGGAATCACTTGAGAAATACCTTAGTTCTCAAAATAGTGACATTTAACAGTGTCTCACTTAACAGCGTGAGCACTGTATGTTTAACAGTGTGAGCACTGTATACTTAACAGTGTAAGCATTGCATATATAACAGTGTAAGCATTGTATCACAGTATCACATTGTGTAACAGTGTCTTACTGAACATTTTTCTTTTTGCACATGCACCCCCTTGTAGTGAGACGTTGTCACGTTAAAACCACGTCAATACCGAATTTCTGTGGCAACATCAAATTCGATTAGAACCCTTTCAGAATTTCACAGAAACAGACCTAACTTAAATTTTCTTACAAATTAGGTGCAAACATGCGCAAAGGTCTTTTTTTAGCGATAGAGTTATTGTATTCAATTTGATGGAACTGAAAATCACTAGAAATTTGTATCAAGCACTTATTTGGGAATAATGTTTTGTAGAGTTTTGTAGTCATACAAGAAACGTACTTATGGCGTTAAGAGATATCTTAAAAAATACTACTGAAAACATTACTTCTTCTTTTTTTCCTAGTTGAAGACTGCAAAGAGAAGTGGAAAAATCTGAGAACAGTGTTTGTCCGTAAGCGAAAAACTCCACCGGGTGGATCATCCAAAAGGGTGCCATATTATCTTAATACAGTGATGCAGTTCATCGTGCCTTTCATTAAAGTACAAAATAATGAAGATGCGTTCCTCGCTCGCACATATACGGCATCATCATCAGAATCAAACTTGTTTAGTGAGAACATAGAGATCAAGGCAGATCCAGAACAATCAGAAGAAGAGGAGGAGCAGGCAGACAATGACACATTTGAAACACTAATGGACGATGAATTGCTAAATAATAAAAATAACTCCAAGCAAAGTCAAGATTTAGAGGAGGCAGAGAGAACAGCAACGGAAACTGTAAATGAAGAATCTAATGGATCAAGAGTAGAAAAAAGAAAATCAGCAACAAATATAGATGATGTCTTAAAGGAGTATTTCGAGGAGAGAAAGGATCAGAGTATTGCTAATATGCAGGCAGAAAGTGCGCGCAAAACGTTCTTACTAAGCTTGATTCCAGAGGTCGAAGCCATGACGTATAGAAAGTTTCGCCAATTTCGACGGCATGTATTAGATGCTATTGACAATGCTCTATGCCCAGATCAAAACAACGATATCCTTCAGTAATTACTATTAATTATTGGGAACAAATTACAGTTAATGACAATGCACTGCGGCCCCCTTATGATTACCTTTAATCGGCATATTATTTTATTTCTTCATTTGAACTTCATTTTTGTATTATCTGATAAATAAATATTATTAATATTATTTTGATATTTCTATTTATTTTTCTATTTAATTAAAGAACATATAACGGGTGTTTTTTTGGGAGGTTTGTTTTTCCGATAGATGTCGTTTTATTTTATGACAGTTGTTTTGACAGCTCAAAGTGGCATTTCTACTCAGTATTGTTTGGCAAATCATTATGAAAAAAAAAAAAAAAAAAAAAAAAAAATTACATTTGTGAAAAATAGTCGTGGTAGCCACGTTATATCTAACGGGTGTTTTTTTAAGAGGTTGCCGATTTTTTTTTTTGAATAAAACACATATAAAATTATGAAATGACCAAAATTTTTTTTTATTTGGTAGATAATTTTTTGGCATTTAACATTTAAACACAATTTCTGGCATATGGCTACCACGACTATTTTTCACAAATGTCATTTTTTTTTTTTTTTTTTTTTTTTTTTTTTTTTCATAATGATTTGCCAAACAATACTGAGTAGAAATGCCACTTTGAGCTGTCAAAACAACTGTCATAAAATAAAACGACATCTATCGGAAAAACAAACCTCCCAAAAAAACACCCTTTATTTAGTACGTTTTGTTAAGAGAACAAAAAACTCAATCACATTAGTTTATTATAATCTGATGACTGCTTTTTTCTATAGCGTTTTTAAAAAAATAGGATTTTCTGTCACTGGTTGAATTGAAACTACAATTTCATATATTGTTTCATTTTGTTACTTCTTCCCGACGTTTCGACACGCATAATATGTCCTTTACAAGGGACAAACAAAACGTTGTAAACACTAGAGGCTTTAAGACCTGTAGTCCCTTAAACAAGATATTATATATGTCGAAGCGTCGGAAAGAAGTTTTTCCAGTCTGTATGGCAGGTACCTTAACCCATTGACACACAAACCCCAAAATCTTACCATTCTGGAGTTATGCTGAGATTTTTGTGTTTTTCTAAGTAACGGGTGATTTTTTAGCTACTTTCTTTTTGGAAATACTGTTTTTGGCATGTCAGCTGTTTTCGTGTAACATGTTACTGTTAAACATGTTTAGTTTGGTCTATAATTTAACCATGAATCGACTTACAAACGAACAACGCTTGCAGATTATTGAATTTTATTATCAAAATTCATGCTCGGTTAAGAAAGTGAATCGTGCACTTCTTCCACTTTATGGTCAGTTTGGGCGACCTTCTGAGGCGGCTATTCGGACTAAATTTCGCACCAAATTTACATTATTGGACATTAAACCACCAACACGCATACGTAGAGTGCAGACAGAGGAAAATATCGTAGCTGTATCCTCCAGTGTTGTTGAACGTGAATTATCGATTCGGCGCCGTTCGCAGCCTCTGTTACTCCACTACGTGGAAAATTTGGGTGTAGAACCTTTTAAAATACAGCTGGTGCAATTGAACCCACACGACTTACCACAACGGCTAGGTAAATGGGCGCAGGCAAAGTTGGATGAAGATCCACTTTTTTTATCGGAAAATCAGCGACGAAGCTCATTTTTGGTTGAATGGAAACGTAAACAAGCAAAATTGCCGTCTTTGGTGTGAAGAGCAGCCAGAAGCATTGCAAGAACTGCCAATGCATCCCGAAAAATGCACTGTTTGGTGTGGATTATGGGCCGGTGGCATCATTGGACCGTTCTTTTTCAAAGACGACGAAGGCAGGAACGTTACTGTGAGTGGCAAGCGCTACCGTGCAATGATTACAATTTTTTTTGCCCAAAATGGAAGAGCTAGACTTGGCTGATATGTGGTTTCAACAAGGCGGTGCCACATGCCACACAGCACGCGAAAGAATGGCCCAATTGAGAGGCGAGTTCGGTGAACAGGTTATTTCACGTTTGTGGCCGGTCAATTGGCCGCCTAGATCGTGTGATTTAACGCCTTTAGACTATTTTTGTGGGGCTATGTTAAGGCTCATGTCTATAGGGACAAGCCCGAAACGGTTGACGCACTGGAAGCCAATATTGAAGAATTAATTCGTGAGATACCAGCCGATATGTTGGAGAGAGTATGCCAAAATTGGACCCAGCGTATGAACCATTTGAGGCGTAGCCGCGGTCAACATTTACATGAAATCATCTTTAAACATTGAATTATATAGATCGTTCTATCGTTTTTTTTAAATCAAATCCGAAAGCTCTTAAAAAATCACCCGTTAATTTCGGTAAAACAGGAAAAAATTAATTATCGCGAACCCGAAGGACGTAGCTAGAAGAAATTTTTCAACGTGCGTGTGTTTGGCAGTTTATCCACTTCTATATATCTCGACTTCTACCAATCAGAATTTGATGGTACTTGTTTTAAAACAATTGTTTAGCACTCATCTTGCAATGGCGTATTTAGCAACTTATAGGGTTAAAATTTAATTATGTTTGAATTAGAATTAGATTAATTGGAGGTGTTTTAATCATTCATAGGGGTAGTTTAAGGGGTAAAAGTATAAAAAAGGGTTTTTTCATGAAACTAAAATTCTTTTAAGCTAAGTCTTTGTGGAGAGTAACGCAGCAGGAAGCAAGCGACGAAAATGGACCTGGATTGGCCACACTTTGAGAAAGCCAGCGGACGATATTACGAAACTAGCGCTCGACTGGAATCCACAAGGAAGCCGCCGAGTTGGCCGTCCTAGCAAGACATGTAAAAGGAAAATAGAGGAGGAAGCAAGATCCCAGGGGACCGAGTGGCGTCTCTTGACACCTCAGGCGATGAATCGAGTTAGTTTGCGGGCGTTTGTATAAGCCCTTTGCTCCCCCGCGGAGTAAAGGAAAGAAAGAAAGAAAACAGAATTCAGTCTTAAGACTGAATTACAACTATCCAAATGGTGAGCTGATAAGCTCTGCTTAACTATCTTTATATATGTATATATATATATATAGTCTAAAGATCTTCCGGCACTGGACGCTAAAAGTCTGGTCTGGTTCACAGATGGATCGAGACGAATCTAGAGTTGGAGCTGGTGTCTTTGGACCCAACACCAAAGTTTCGATACCAATGGGAGTGGCGTCTCTTGACACCTCAGGCGATGAATCGAGTTAGTTTGCGGGCGTTTGTATAAGCCCTTTGCTCCCCCGCGGAGTAAAGGAAAGAAAGAAAGAAAACAGAATTCAGTCTTAAGACTGAATTACAACTATCCAAATGGTGAGCTGATAAGCTCTGCTTAACTATCTTTATATATGTATATATATATATATAGTCTAAAGATCTTCCGGCACTGGACGCTAAAAGTCTGGTCTGGTTCACAGATGGATCGAGACGAATCTAGAGTTGGAGCTGGTGTCTTTGGACCCAACACCAAAGTTTCGATACCAATGGGAATGAGCCCAACATTTTTTCAGGCTTAGGATATTAAGGACGCGAGAATATATATATCTTTTTAGATACCCAGGCAGCGCTATCGTCCAACTTAATAGATTCTCTATCAGCTACGATGTACTGCAATCCCTTGCCAGACATAAGAGGGTGAAACTCGGATTGGTCCCGGGTCGTCAAGGAAGTGCAGGCAACAAATTTGCTGGCTGGCAACCTGCGTTCATCTGACCTGAAAGCTACTGTGGTGTCAAACTGGGCTGACGCAACATCACAGATTAACAAATGGGAAAACAAACTTAAACTTCGTCTGGCCCACTGAGAAAATGTCACAGGGATAAGACAATCCAAACGGATAATCAGATTACTATAGGCAAGGATAACATTAGAAAGCTGGTAAGCTTTCTCACAGGTCACTATGGCTTGCGGTATCACCTTAACACATGTGTATTAAATACAAATGCTGTGTCGGGCAATTCATTCCACATAACTATTGTGCGGCTAAAGATAGGCCTAATGGTCTTGAGTTGAGGCACGGGTATTGCGGATAGGTTGGTGGATTGGCGGGATGCATCTGAATATTTTGCTTAAACACCGCTTATGGAAAAAGAGATAAAACATTGGCATGCAGGAAACATTCCTACGATGTTCGATTCGATTGTTTTCGTGATATTGACGTCTTCTTAGCGATGGTGAATATGTGGTCGTTCGAATGAAGTTTGCTGTTGACGCACTTATCGAGTATTGCGAGTTTTCCAGTTTCTTTGATGCAAGAACCATTCATGGATAAAGGTTGGGTCTTTAGATTACGCTTAGAGGATAGAAGACAGCATTGGGTATTGGAAGGGTTATGTTATTGTTGGTGGACTGGTAAGCCTTGTGCACTGCAACCTTAAGGTCTATTGTGCATCCCAGATTTCTACCGTATTATGTGAGAGCTTAGTCTTTTTATGAACGCCAATATATCTGCCAGGTCGATAGGTCCTGCATTCTGCCATAGAACTGTGTGAGCGTTGAGGTATTGAAGTCTTTTTCGGGTGAGGGCAACACATATAAAAAGTAATTGTTCTGGCGTCTCCTCTGCCTCGCCGCAAAAGCGGCAGCGATCTGTTTGGAATTTCCCCATTTTTGTTAAGTGGCCATTAAATGGGCCATGTCCCGTCATGTACCAGACAAGGGATCTGAGTGTATGTCGGTTTAACTTGGTTGCTATGTTTATGTTTTCAATGTTGTATTTGAGAAGCTTTTTGGTTTGTTTCATCGTAGTTGATAATTCCCATTCAGCCTCGATGACGTTATTTGCCCACTCTTTTATCTTTTTTTTGAGGTGCCTCTTGCAGTAGGCAATGCTTGTCTCGGGACCAGTGAAGGTCTCTTCCGCGCCTCCTCTTGCGCAGAGGTCTGCTGCCTCGTTCCCTTTAATGCATGAATGGCCTGGAGACCACATCAGGATGACCTTGTTGGTTTTGGCCAGTTCGTTTAGGTGGCAGGAGCAGCTCTACATTGTTCTTGAATTAAAAACTGGGCCTTTTAGCGCTAGCAGAGCGCCCTGGCTTTCGGAGATCATATAGATCTCGGTTCTTCTATATTTTCTCTTAATGCATTCTAATATGCAGGCTTCTAATGCTATTGTTTCTGCCTGAAAAACGGTTGGGGATTTTCCTATGGGTATTCGTAATGTGATTCTGGGTCCGAATACTCCTGCCCCTGTTCCTGAGTTTGTTTTAGATCCGTCTGTGTATCAGATAGATGCATGATTGGGGAGGTTATTTATGATATTTTCAACTTGATTACGGTCCAGTTCTCTTACTGAGAAGTTCCTTTGGAAATTAGTTGTTTTCATCATTGAGTCTAATTGAATGACAATTTCGGTTTCCAGTTTGATTTTAGTGGTGCTGCTGCTTATAGTGTGTGGTGTGTGGAAGTGTTCAATTCCACTCTATTGTATAGTCCCAACCTTTTTAAACTGTCAAGCTCAGAACTTCACGTTGTTAACATACGTTGTTGTTCAAGTTCCACTTGTGATAAAGAAGGGCGTGAAGATAACGCTAAGAATGCTGTCGTTACCGAAAGAATGAATTGGATTAGAAGTAGCGGATAGGAGATCATTAATGAAAATGAAAAAGAATGTCGGAGACAACACAGAGCCTTGGGGAACACCGTCGTGTATGCGGTGAACAATGGATCTTAGACCGTGCAATATGACTTGAACGGTCAGAAATGTAATTACTAGTTCAAACAAGCAGGGTCCTATCGATTCCATAGGTATTCATTTTCAAAAGAGCTTGATGCCAGGCTCTGTCAAATGCCGTGGAAATATCGAGTGCAACAATTGTAGTTCCAAAGTATGAATTCCATTCTCTGCCGAAGGTTTGTCCGACATCTAAAACAATGAGTATCCTTTTTTCCTTCACCTTTCGATTCAGTTCGATTTGTTCAATAGTTGAGTGCATTTCTTTGAATCCAAATTGTTATGGAATAAAATTGGAGTTCAGTTTAATTCTTTCAGAATTGTTTCAGTTTTCTTTGGCTGTAAAGCAAAACGGACGACCATTCATATCGTATTGGTCTTCTCGGTTTCTTCGGTGGACGAATGGCCTTATTGGAACCTCTCGACCATAAAAAAGCCATAAAGCAAACCGAGACACGTTTTCCAATTCCAAAGCCAATTATTAGCCGACCGTCGTCTCGATCCGTTCCGTCGCCAATAGTGCTGATGTTCAGGTTCGTTCGCATCACTGCTGGCTGAAAAACTCGTTTGTGGCAAAGTGCAAAAAACAAAAAAAGATCAGAGGCAAACGCAACTTCATATATGTACATAGCAACAATAAAAACATAAACATAATAAATAATTATTGTTTTAACTAAATGCATCGCATCACGCAACCTGATCAAGCGAACGAACGTCCGTCAAGCGGTACGATGTACGCAACCTCGAGCGAGATCCGATGGATGGATATCTTATGGTGTCGTCGGGCGGTGATGGTTGTGCCTGACGACTTGGTCGTGTTGCTGGCGAATTTTCTTGATTTTCACTCAAACTTGGAAAAATTATAATGGCGCAAAAGCACACTTTTGCTTCTCGCAAATTGAAACAACACACGTTCGCCACGAAATTGAAACGAAAAACTTTTGTACGATTGGATGTTTGCTTGCTTATTGTTGATTTTTTCGTTCCGTCCGACGGTCGCGCTTCAATATTTTGCATTTTCGCTGCATGTAATGTGGAGCGCTTGCGGTCGTCAGTCGTCACAGAGGTAACTGCTAAAGTGAGCCGCTCGCTCATTGCCGTTTGCTGACAACAATTGAGAGGCGGTCCGGTGTATGCTCCATGAATAGCAAGCGATAATGTGCAACAGACAAATTAAAAAAGACAACAACACCAATGTGTGTAATGCAAATGCACACATTATAATGTTTAGATAGAGATTCCAAATATCAGGCTTACAGGGTGGTACCCTTTGGCCAACTTAAACTTGTATTCGATTTCGCTTTAGTAGAGTTGAACAGTTGAAAAACAAAGCTTCAGCTGCTTGACTTAAAATTTTTAAATAGGAAACTTTAATCCGGATAAAGGGGAGAGTCTGATTATTTATGGCGATTCTGGTACTCTATTAACTCGACACGATCCATTGTGCAGGGCACATAGCTTCATTGTTGAAGGATTTATGGAACACGACATTCCTGCACTTCAAAGATGGCATTGTTCAGGACGCCCAGAGCTGAAGCCTACCAAAATGGATTCAAAATTGGGAATCGCAAATCCCAGTTGGAGAAATAAAAGCGATGGTGAGGCTGTCCACACAGGGTCTTATTATTTAATAGCCGATAGCTGCCAACCAAACTTTGCTTTTATCAACTTGGCGCGACATTGAATCGTTACACGACCAACGGACCCGCAGAAATCTTACACTACCACAGCTCTGTTGTTGTAAAACTGTAGTCGTCATGTCTTGAAACATTTTGTTCAATTCTTTATATCATAATCATATATTACAACCGGTATCGGTTTCTGGCCTCCCTGTTTTAGCCATCATTCGAACTTTTTTTCCCTGATGCCGGTATATCATATCTCTTATATCAAAGCTGTTAATTAACGAAATAAATCCACGGAAGTAAGCCTCGTCTTGTGGCTGATATGTCGAGGTCAGGGCACTCACAGAAAATGTGTTCTGATGTCTCTGCATCTTTTAGGCAAGAAGACACTATCTCTCTGAAAAAGTTTCCTCCGCCTTCGCATACCATGTCAAAACAAGGGACACTCTTGTAGACATACGCCTTGGCTAATAATAGACCACTGGGTCAAACACCAACTGCTTGCCGCAAAGGAAAGGCCCTAAAAAGCCCCATTACTCCGACAGGCTAACTCCTCAAAAGAGGATTTATGAGCACCATTAGGGTGCGTCCGCTACCCTCTGCAAAAGATTCGCTGATGAAAACACAACCCTTAGTATCATTCAAGAACCATGGGTTATCAGCGGACTAATCAAAGGTCTACGGAATAAGGCACGTAAGCCAATCTTTAAAAGCGGGGAACCAGCGCTAAGGAGCATTTAACAGAAGGGGTGAGTGTCTTTTAGAATATCTCATTAGTAGTAAGGTAGAAATTGTTAATAAAGGCTCGAAACCCACTTTCAAAAATGCGATTCGCGAAGAGTTAATTGACTTGGTTTGACTTTCCTGGCGAACTGGCACATACTTCTTCTAGATATGATCCAAAGTCCTTGGACTGAAATCTATATCGGGGACTTATCCCCACTAAGTTAGACATGCCACCTACTCCAATAAAGTCCATAGGGGACCTAGATGAGGCAGCTTATCAGTTAAACTATGGCAGTTGTGTCTCCAAACCCAGTTTGAGTAAACGTAAGGTTCCCCGGTGGAATGACCGACTGGTCAAACTTAGGAAGAAAGTTAGAAAGCTTTTCAACACCGCTAAACGCATGAAGAGCTGCGACACATATAGGTTCGCCCTTACGAAGTATAACTCTGAGTTGAGACGATCGAAACGAGCCATAAGGAGGAAATACGGTGAAGACATTGCTGATATGCCAGTAGCTGTACGAATCCACAAGACACTCGTCAAGGATCACCCAAACTGTGTTAGCTTAGCTTACTAAAGAAGACAGATGGTAACTACACGTCGGACCGTAAGGACACAATTAGAATGCTACTTCAAGTTCATTTTCCCGGTTCCTCTACTTATGTTTCACATACACTCCCTCATGCTCCCAATCATAGGGCACGCATTGAGACCAGGGTAAATAGTATATCTGGAAAAATATTTAGTTCAGATAAGGTTAAATGGGCCGTAGACTTCTTCAAACTATTCAAAGCACCCGGCGGAAATGGGATTTTTTACAGAGGGCAATTGAACTCATCCTGCCAGGGCTGATTGCTTTGCTTAGAGCCAGCTACAACTGGGGTTACATTCCGTATACCTGGAGAAGGGTTAACGTTATCATCATCCCCAAACCGGGCAATGGGCCTAGTGAGTCGTGATTAATAGTGCTGATTGATCGGGTATTGTTGGAGGGTGGGCCTTTTCGATATCCAGGGTAGTAAGCTGAGATGAATAGTGTTGTTAGGACACCTCTAGGTTAATTGGTTGTTCGCGTGGTCTGTGGTGACCGATATTAGTGTCGATTCCATAGTTTTCAGGATCGGTAAGTCACCGCTATAGTGTGGTGGTCATTGGAAGGGTGGATATTAGTGTCAAATTTTACAACCGTGCAACGGCCGAGAACCACCTAGTTATATTTGTAGAGTAAAATATTATAGTAAAGTTAATTAGGTCACACTAACACTAACTAACGCTAACTGTCAAGTCCTCGTAAGACGAATAATAATAATGGTGCACCCGGTTGCAATTTTAATACGCCGTACATTGGATCTGTTTGGTCAGCATTATTCCAGGAGTTTTTCGCCGTTTTTTGCTGTTGTTGTAAATGCAATTTGAATTCGCCAAGCTTATCCGGTCGGCACAGTTCCGCCATGCCATTTGCCAAGGCGCTGCAATGGCACTGAACAGAGCGGAGTGGAGTTTTCGTTATGGTTTTGCTTATTTTTCTTCCGTTCGTTCGTTCGTTCGTTCAACAGGAAAAACTATTATTACACCGTCAACCATTGACCAACAACACAACCAAACAGAGTTCAATTTTTTTTTTAGTAAAGTCAGCTGTGCCTGGATCCGACGACTGCCGCGGCCAGGTAGCATGAAAAGCACATCAGAGTTGCCGATCGGCAAACGACTATTTGTGTACGGCTATTTGCTGTGTCGATGCGAGTCCCAGAGCCCCTCTTTACACCTCACAAAGGCTAGTCTTTCAAGCAGGCATGCAATTCCCGATTGGCCGCGACAAGCTCTCCCTGTTTTGCTTATTCTATATGCATGTATCTACGTATGTACATGTGTAGATATGTATTTGTTTTAAGTTGGTTTACGACCAATTTTCGTTTACTTTTCAAAACTAACAAGGCTCTTCGTTGTTTGTGCGGAAGGCTTTTTTCCTCTTCGTATTGTTGTTGCTTATCCCCCCTTTCCAGCAACAGCCCGTTGCGCACTCAAAATGTTCACTGCAAATCGTAAAGAACTTTTTCCCCGTTTGTGTTGTTGTTTCGTTGAATTCGATAAAAAGTCCATCATCTCTGACTGTTGGGGATTTGTTGTGGGGACGAGATTGTGCGGCCGCCTGATCGCCTGACCGCCCACTTTCCAACGTTTCGCTTATCATGCAAAACTGACAGAACCAACTGGTCAGTCAGGCAGGCAGACGGGCAGGCTTAGTTGTGCAAAAGCATAAATTGTAAAGTGCAGCTGGTTGTTGTTGTTGTTGTTTGTTCGTTTGTTTGTTTGCCACTGGGCGGCTGTTCTTTTCCTTTTACCTAACCCCGATTTCATCAATCACTGCATGCATCTAGTCTATGAAGATTTGAATTTATTTATGATGTAAATTCGCGCAGGCAAATCCATCAGGGAAAAATGACTGACTGAGGCAGAGCAGCACAGTATTTTGTGGACCGACCGACCACCACTGAGTTGGTTCCCTAGCACTGAATCGACTCAACCTCTCTCACTTCCATCGTGGACGTGGGACAACTGCACGTTGCTGATTAGGCCAGAGGCTTGACGACTAGACGTTTGCTCTGAATACGCGCTCATCCAAACACGCACATAGTCATACACACATGAATACATATCTCATCTTTCCGTCGTCTTTTGATATGTGTCTACCCAAATGCATCATGACCGACCGCTATTGCCCAGCGCATGTCGGCATATGACTTTTACCAATTTTGCATCCGGAAATAGAGAACGAAACTCTGTTGCTCGCATCCATCTCCTGGGGATACACGTCGCAGAATAACTAACCAGCTGGATATATGGCTTTAAAGCTGGCTAACTGGTCAACTGGAGAGCTGTTATCACACCGCCGAGGGCCTGTAGTCGAATTGTGGATTGTGTACATTTCAAAGTTGTTAGTCTAACTTTCATAAAAATCCAAATGGATCGCACTTAGTCATAGTCATTGTCATACTCATAGAGAAATAATCACCAATTGTGATTTTCGTTACGGAATGGACCTACCTATCCTATATATATATAATTAATAGCCGTAACGGAGGACACAAAATGACGGGCATTCGAATCTTGCATTCAGTGGGAAAACATTCTCAGCTATCCGTTAGCTTAGCATTAAAAACTTTCTGATTTAACTCACAAAGCGAGGATTTTTTATTTACATTGGAGTTGTTTTTATGTAAAACCTTCCTTCGCATTTAATAGCCCTACAAAAAAAAAATCAGCCGCTGAAAAATCATGTGATGATGTTGAAAGGTCGTCAAATTTCTTAAAATCGACTTAAATATTCGTTGATTCATTGACGATGATAGTCTATGATAGCGATATCTAACAGCGCTTTCGATTTGCTGGGTACAGTGAAGATTTGGTGTCCCATTTCGGCAGCGTTCTCGATGAAAACCAAACCAGAGAACGCTGTAGAAATGGGACACCAAACCTTCACTGTACCCAGCAAATCGAAAGCGCTATAAGATAAGTTTTAGTTTAATTTTTGAGAAAAGATGATTTCAATGATTTAATCAGTATCGTTTTTGGTGGACCGTGAGTGTAGGGTTGGGTTGCTATCGTATTCATCAGAATCATCACCATAATTGGCTCTACAACCGGTGTCCGGTGCTGGCCTCCCACAAAAGATCTCTTCACAGGTCCGGATTTCGAGCCGATGTCAACCAAACCAGTTTGGCATCCCTAAACTCTTTGGGCGTCATGGTTTACGCTATCATTCATGTCGTCTGCCATAAACCCTACCGCAAAAGATTTTTCGAGAAGGATCCTCTTCGCTCATGCGAGCAAGTAGATGTTCTGCTCAACGATAACGCTCGAAGATCTTGTAATTATACAGTTACCAGAATCTTCCTTTCTCACACATGGGGCCAATTTTTCTCTCGAACGCGGCTAAGAGGTCAGAATGCATTTTGCAGGCAGGTGTCTCGGATCTATATGTGAGTACTGGTAATACTATTGTCTTATACACCAGCAGCTTGGATGTTATTGTTTGATTCCTTCCTAGATTTGAAGAGTCTTGACAAACTAACGTTATTTTCCTGGTTCCATGCTGTTATCGGCTGCTACAGCTGACCCGAGATAGTTAAAGGATTGCACAACTTCAAATTCGCGCTCCACTATTTGAATTGAGGGAGCAATGTTGGATCTTCTTCTCGCAAACGTGGCCACCATTGACTTTGTTTTGCTCTCATTTACGTGCAGCCGCAGATTTCTAGCCGCCTGCTCGATCAGGATGAATGCTTTCTGTAAAAATCTTTGCTTTCTACCAACGATGTTAATGTCGTCTGTATCTGAATTGACTTATAGAGGATTGTTACTCTCGCCGTTACGTCAGAGTCTCGGAACACTTTCTCCAACGCCAGGTTGCAGAGGACGCAGGCCAGTCCATCCACTTGTCGGAGCCCGTTATAGATGTTGAATGGGCTTGATAGTGATCCGCATATTTTTACTTGGCTTATAACATTGGTCATGGTCAAACTACATAGTCGTGTCAGTTTATTTGGGATGCCGAATTCTCTCATAGCTTTCTAAAGTTCTAGTCTGGCTATGCTATCATAGGCGGCTTTAAAGTCTATAAAAAGATGGTGTAGTGAGTTTTGAAACTCTAGACATTTTTCCATGACCTGCCTTATGGTGCAAATCTGATTCGATTTGCCTGGGATGAAGCCACACTGGTATGGATCAATGATGACTTCCTGTCTTGAAGGATAGAAGAACAAATTCTATACGCGGTACTCAACAACGTTATACCGCGATAATTGCTGCATGTTGTGATATCTCCTTTTTTATGTATGGGGGACAGGATGCCTCTTCGCTAGTCTTCTGGCATCGCTTCTTCACTATTAGTTCATGAATTGCTTGATATATTGCGGGATCTCCTGTTTTATTCAGCTCCATTGATACCATCTGATCCCTGAGCCTTATTATTTTTGAGCCGATATATCGCTCTGCTAACTTCGTCTATGCTTGTTGGCGGCAGCATAGTATGGTCTTCGCTCATTGGTGGAGCCTCCAATACCTTAGTTAGCTGATAATTAGCAACTCATGAAAGTTCTCTTCCAATCACTCTAAGATGACTTTGAGATCGGCGATCAGATTACCCTCCTTATCTTTGCAGTATATGCAGTTTTATATACATATACATATGCATATACATAAACTTATTGCCAAGGGAACACTAAATGACTTGCGTCACGGCAATAAGGTGGGCTATGCCCTTTATTAAAAATAAAAATTAAAAATCGAATGAATTTGATTTACAATTTATCACATCGCGTTTGTAGCCGGTTTCAATTTATTTTCTTATAACTCTCTCTGATTTATTGAAAAAGCAATAGGAAAAATCGAACACGAAACTAAAACTACGCGAGTCCAAATGCTTTTATCAATGGATCATGGTCAGGGGATGGCTGACCGCCTTTCATCAGAATAGAGGAATTAAAAAAGAATTAATTTCTACTAAGTTTTGTGGGGTGGAGGCGGTAACAAAAATCACCATTGCAATGATATGAAATGATCT
Source organism: Nephrocerus scutellatus (assembly GCA_947095585.1). NCBI lineage: Eukaryota > Metazoa > Arthropoda > Insecta > Diptera > Pipunculidae > Nephrocerus > Nephrocerus scutellatus. The sequence goes on along the minus strand of OX352765.1, from coordinate 74,806,160 downwards.
CTCAAATATGATCTTGCACTTGAAGATACAATAAAGACACAATCACTTACAATAAAGCAAAAACCACGCTCAAGATCATATTGCGATGATCATTTTATCAAGAAATGATAAAACAATCAAAATGTCACGTACTAATATTCTACTAGACATGCATTGAATGTATGAATACAGTGACTTAGCTGTTAAGTAAAAGGAAACAATGTACATATATAGTATTGTACATATGTTGATAATTTTTTTACTTATAATTCAAGTAAAGAAGTGGTTGTGCTCCACACAAAAATAATCGTACATATCTACTTACACGCAGGGACAGTGGTTAACTACATTAATTCCTTCTTGATTAGTGTAGATATTATTTAGACTTGGGATTAAAATTCAAATAAGAACATTCAGAATTCTTGATGCCACCTGATGTCCGGTTTTAATATTTAAAACAAAAATAATACTACATACTAGAGAAAGTGATCGTAGTTCCTAAAAACGAAAGGGCAGTATTTACAAGTACGAAAGAGTTTTAAGTTCTCCCCTATACGTAAGTACATACATATATATGTATATGGATTATTATTAATTTCTTAAGTGATTTATTAAAATTTTATTTGATTGTATTGCTTTATTTAATCGTATTTTAAATAAAAAATTCAAATATTTGCCAATTATCGGTCTTGCTGGCCTGTATCAAGGCAAAAAAAAAATAATAATAAGGTCAGCATTATTATTATTGTTGGTGGGCTGGTAAGCCTTTTACACTGCGACCTTAAGGTCTATTGTGCATCCCAGATGTCTACCGCATTATGTGAGAGCTTAGTCTTTTTATGAATGCCAATATATCTGCCAAGTCGATAGGTCCTGCATTCTGCCATAGAACTGTGTGAGCCTTGAGGTATGGAAGTCTTTTTCGGGTGAGGGCATCACATATAAAAAAACAACCCATAAAAATTAAAATTTTGCATGTAAATTCTCTAATAGGAGATGGCTATGTGTTTAAATTTGAAGAAAATCGGGTTAATTTTTTTGAAAAATTTTTATGGGGCCCACGACCCAGGCCACCAAAATTTTTGCAAAAAGTATTGTCCATCGATAATAATAATAATTTAAAAATATAAATATAAAATTTAAAAAAATCGGGCTAAGTTTTTAAAAAAAATTTTTGGGGCCCGGGGTCTCCAAAATTTTTACAAAAAGTCTTTTTCATCGGAGATACATACGTAAATAAAATTTGAAGAAAATCTGGTTAATTTTTTTAAAAAAAATTTTGGGGTCTCCAAATTTTTTACAAAAAGTGTTGTCTATCGGAGATACACGCGTATATAAAATTTGAAGAAAATCGGGTTTTTTTTAAAAAAAATTTTATGGGGCCCCACGAACCCGGGGCCCGGGTCTCCAAAATTTTTACAAAAAGTGTTGTTCATCAGAGATACACATGTGTATAAAATTTGAAGAAAATCGAGTAAAATTTTGTAAAATATTTGTATGGGAGCGCACCGACGCCGTGGCCCGAGGGCCCTCAAATTTTAATAGAAAGTGTTGTTTCCGGAAAGACACATGTGTGCAAAATTTCAATAAAATCGGACTTTGGGAAGTGGGTTAAAAATTGATCGCAAGATTCCACGACGACCGAAAGACGTCCGACATCCGTGCCACGGGCAAGTGAAGTTAATATAGAGAATTAAGAAAATTAAAAAAATGGTGATGGCGTCTCCTCTTCCTCGCCGCAAAAGCGGCAGCGATCTGTTTGGGATTTCCCCATTTTTGTTAAGTGGCCATTAAATGGGCCATGTCCCGTCATGTACCAGACAAGGGATCTGAGTGTATGTCGGTTTAACTTGGTTGCTATGTTTATGTTTTCAATGTTGTATTTGAGAAGCTTTTTGGTTTGTTTCATCGTAGTTGATGATTCCCATTCAGACTCGATGGTGTTATTTGCCCACTCTTTTATCTTGTTTTTGAGGTGGCTCTTGCTATAGGCAATGCTTGGCTCGGGACCAGTGAAGGTCTCTTCCGCGCCTGCTCTTGCGCAGAGGTCTGCTGCCTCGTTCCCATTAATGCATGAATGGCCTGGAGACCACATCAGGATGACCTTGTTGGTTTTGGCCAGTTCGTTTAGGTGGCAGAAGGAGCTCCACGTTGTTCTTTAATTGAAAACTGAGCTTTTTAGCGCCAGAAGGGCGGCCTGACTATCGGTGATCATATAGATCTCGGTTCTTCTATATTTTCTCTTAATGCATTCTAATATGCAGGCTTCTAATGCTATTATTTCTGCCTGGAAAACGGCTGGGGATTTTCCTATGGGTATTCGTAATGTGATTCTGGGTCCAAATACCCCGGCCCCTGTTCCTGAGTTTTTTTTAGATCCGTCTGTGTACCAGATAGATGCATGCTTGCGGAGGTTATTTATGATATTTTCAACTTGATTACGGTCCTTCCTTTGGAAATTAGTTGTCTTTATCATTGAGTCTGCTTGAAGGACAATTTTGCTTTCCAAGTTGATTTTGGTGATGATGTTTATATGTCCTGGTCTACTGACTTTGAGTTGGCTAGTTGCCTTGAGTGAAATGGCTTTTGCATCCGGTTCGCTTTTGATGTGTAAGTGAAGTGGTGTGAGTCCTAGTAGTTTTTCTAGTGCTGCTGTTGGGCAAGTCTTGGTAGCACCTGTTGCACTAAGACATATTAGTCTTTGAATTTTACTGAGTTTTGAGCGTGTCTTCCACTACTCTGGTCACCATATCAGCCATATCAGGGCTGCGTATGTAAGCCTGGGTCAAATAATGCTTTGGTATAGCCAGTAACTTGCGGGCTTACTCCCCACGTTTTACTGAACATGCGTTGGCAAGTGAAGTAAGCTTTGTTAGCTTTGTTTGTGATGTATGATATATGGGAGTTCCATGTTAGTTTTTGGTCAAATATTACCCCAGGTATTTGGCTTCAGGCATTGTTTGGAGTATTTTACATTGGAATAGGGCGGGAAGAGTTGTTCTCTTTCTTTTTGTGAAAACGGTGCATACCATTTTGTCTGGGTTGACACTTAGGTCTACCTCCCGGCACCATTCGTTTACTATTTTGAGAGCGAATTGCATGCGCTCTGTTATCGTTCTTTCGAATTAACCTCGAACCATTAGGATGCGCATAGCTAATGTTTGAGATAAGATTACTCCTGTCTGTCGAGCAACTGATCCATCACCAGTAGCTACAAGAAGGGTAATAAAAAGCCTCCTTGTGGGCAGCCTCTTGTTGCCGCTATTGTGATGGTTTCGTCACCAAATGAGGCTCGAATTTTCCTACCCCTTAGCATGCAAATGACCCATTCTATTATAATGGAGTCTATTCTTCTGGTTCTAGCATGAAAATACGATTAAATAAAATCTATAATATATAAATATATATGTATGTACATATGTAATTTTCGGAACATAATGCTAATACAGGCGGATGTCGCAACATTGGGCTCTAAGTACCATTAACCATGGTATCATCTCAAGAGCTAAATCAATTCGTCACCGTTGCCGAGTGAGAAGTTAAAGGATACTACAGCAACAACAAAAGGATCACATAAAATAATGGCATGGCAGACATCACACACAGAAACGCACAAAGCAAAAAAGGTCGTCGTCGACGTTAGAACAAAAAACATAAACAAAAAAAGTCCATCCAACAAACGCAGTGATGCACTAAACGCAATCTTTGGAAGAGGTCAGGCAGGCAGGCCAAGCCAGGCGACTTGCTGCTTTGTTGGGTTAGGATTCACTGTCAATAGCCAGGCAGACAAGCATTCAGGTAATAACAGGGCTAAAAGTATCATTGCATCCCATCGCGGATAGCCATCACTCATCGCATGGCACATTATGATCTCCTTCTCCGGCATCATTAACGCAATTTGATATTTTTTGGGGTTTTTCCATTGCGATTATTCTCCATCCTCCACGCAGCACAACTACACGCCATGTTCATCGAATAGTCGAGCCCGTCTCGAAAAGGAAAAAGGCAAAACAACAAGAAATGTACAACAACAACAACAGCAACGGCAACAGCAAAAAAAAAATCAAAAACTTAGGACCAAAATTAAGCCGTGACTATGCATTTTCATTATTATTTTTATTATTGTTATTAGTGTTGTTGCTTCTTCTCAATTTGGGATTGCGTTCGAAAAACAACAGCAACAGCTACAACAACAACAAGCAGAACAACGCACAGTCACGCCATACAGAAGATCGCACACAAAACAACAACACCAACGACGGCGGATTCAAATTCAACACAAAACGAATAAAAGAGTCGACAATAAAACAAAAAACAATAGGACAGCCTATAAAAAAGAAATTGTATGTGTGTGTGTATGTACCCGAGCAGAGTTAGATATACAGTCAAAATGCTGAGCGAAATATATTTTTTGATGGAACGGCGGTATTTGATGAGTGATGATAACCATCATCATGTGGAAAGTCCGATACAATCGTTAAAAGGGGGAAGAGAACCGGACACTAATTGACATTCAAAAAACAATAAAAAGGGCAATTACAGCGGTTTAATGAGAGTTAACGGCTGACTGCACTACGTACATATACCATAGAATACCGTACGTACGTACGTAAAGTAGAGACTGTATGTTCATCACTGTCTCGAATTATGTCTAACACTGGAGGAGCAAGGCAAACAAGAAGAAAGCTATTGGCTAACATTGTCCCGTCCATCCTATTATATGGAGCGCCGATTTGGGCTGACGCAATGAATAAGGTTAGCTACTGGCGAAAGATGTCATCTATCCAGCGATTGAGTGCTCTAAGTGTGATCTGTGGCTTCAGAACCATATCGAGCGATGCAGCGTTTGTGGTTGCGGGTATGCATGGTAAGTCCTAATCGACTTACTGGCCAAGTAACGTCAGGTGATTTATAGGCGCCGGGGGTATCTAACAAGAGCCGAGAACCGCAAAACAGCACGCGCCGAAGCCGTTAGAAACTGGCAAAGAAGATCGGACCAGTCAAGTAAGGGTAGATGGACACAAAGATTAATGTCATCTATTGAATTATGGGCCGGTAGAAGTCATGGAGAAGTAGACTTCTAGCTAACCCAAATGTTTAACTGGGCATGGGTGCTTCCGCTCATCATACCTCTTTAAATATAAGCACGAGAGTTCGCCCCACTGTACTTTATGTGAGTTTATACCAGAAGATGTGGAACACGTTTTCTTCCATTGTCCGCGTTTTGCAAGAGTAAGACAGGATGTGTCAGAGCAAATAGGACACACCATTTCGTCAGAAAACATAGTTAATTATATGCTACAAAATAAAGCGATATGGAACGCAATTAGTGGAATATCTTCCAGAATAATGCAGCGCCTACGGTGTCTCGAGCGTGAGAGAAAGAATGAAGAATAGAATAGAATAGAATAGAAGAATAAAATTTCAAAAATGAAAGTGCAGCCATCGATGAGAGCCTTCGCGTGATGAAATGCCTAGCGGTAGTCCCGCGGGACTGGCCATAAATTAATACCTATGTGTTGGTTTTACTCAGTAAGAGTCTGAGACTTGCACATATTAATGCTTAAGGTGCACATCTGATCGTGCTTATGAAGATTTCCAACCTTTTCCATAAAAAAAACCGTACCTACACATAAGCGACAAGTCCCTTTTTCAATATTCTACCCATAGGCATTCTGATTTTCATCCTTGTCTAGTCCATCTTTTCGTTTCTTCGGGACAGTCATTCTGTGGAAGTGGAGCCAATAAATTTCCATCGCATACAAGCATACAAATCTTAGACCCGAGTGCACTTTTGGTGCGAAATGACCATTGTCTTATATGAACCTAAATTTTGTGCGAAAACGAAAGCGACATTCGAGAGTTTCGTATAACATACACATCATACGTATACGTAATAAAGGGCGGGCAATCTTCTGGTTTGTTTTTAAATCAACTTTTTTTTAGCGATTTGCTTGAAATTTTAACAGCTCGCCAGTCTGATATTCCGCGGCACGAAACAATCATGTTTTCGCTTTCTGTGTTGTTATGTTTCAGTGTTGTGTAGCCGAAACCGTACGAATTTTGAAAAGAAATATGGGTCGTGAAAGAGCGCCAAGCGAAGCCGCTGTAGGAAGATTGCTATTGGATAACAGAAGTGGTGCTCGAGCTCGGACAGGTCGCACAGCCGAGAATATTGCGCGTCAGAATCCATAGACCTCAACTCACCACCGATCACAGCAACGGCTATTAGTTGCAGCAGCTTGAGCCTGAATACTGCACAAAGACCTCAGATTATTCGCTTAAAAGCAAATGACAATACGTCGTTTTGGTCGAAAAATAATCTTTTCAGACGAAGCGTATTTCTATCTAGGGGGATATTAAAACAAGCAGAACTGCCAGATTTGGGGTTCGGAACAGCCACATGTAATCTTAGAGAAGCCAATGCATCCACCAAGTGTGAGTTTCTCCTCCTTTCTACGACGATCGGATCTACGCACCGAAAGGACTCAAGTGTTACACACAAATCATCAACCTAGCAATATAGGTTTAGCAAACCTGAAGCTGCTACAACAACAACAACAATAACAATGAGCACACCATCGCACCGGTAACATCAGGAATGTAAATTGATGCTCCAAGGACTGCCTCTGATGTTACCATGCCAACGTTCTACCCGCATTTGGGTAGTACGCTAAATACGAAGAGCTCCACCGAATAAAAACCTCTAAGTACTAGCAGCCCTTTAAGGGTCGCTAAGTACGAAGACATTGTCCATAAAGATTATACTCTAAGTACCCGCGGCCCTTATTACTCTCCCGTGGTGATGCCCCACACCATATCCAGTAAATAAATCTATGATGCAGTTGGACCCCACCACGGGTTTCCACTCCTCTTTTCTCAATTGGGCTTGTGACCGGCTACGGCGAAGTTAAGCCGACTGGCAATCGATCTCTTGCGCATCAAGTTTGGCAACCAAAGAATCAATTTTGGAGATGTCAATTGGCCTGTGCGGAGCTGCGATTTGAACTGCTTTTTATGGGGTGCCGTTAGGGATAGATGATATGCGGATAATCCAGAGTCAATTCCGGCTTTAAAACATAACATTGCGATTGTAATTCGCGAGATAGGCGCCGAAATCATCGAAAAAGTTCTTGAAAACTGGACTCACAGGATGGCTTACTGTAAAGCCAGCCACATGAATGATTTTTCATTATTAAATCGGAGATTTCAACCCTTCACAATAAAAAAACAATCGAAAAAAATATTGATGTATACTCATTTCACAGCGTTTTTAAAAAGAAACTTTTAATAAAGATTTTTATATCTGTGCTCTGCAAGTCTTTTCGTTGTCTCTTGTGTATTTTAGGACATATGTATCAAGAATAATTGAATCGGGTCAATCGCTTGTTTATGTTATCCTTAGAGTGTGACTGCATGGTCATGGAAATGAAAATCATATCCAACAAAACAAGTAGGTTTTTATTGAGTTAGAAAGCCAAAGCTTGATTCCACCGAATGCGAATGATGACTTTAATTTCCAATGCTTGTGTATTTAGTAGTATGATTTGATTTTGCTTTAATGTCAACAGCAGTGTTACTCGTTGCTTCCACATCAAATAACAATAATGCTACAATTAAATAATTTGCTTGTGTGAGTAAAATTATTGAGTTATCGTTGAAATGCATACATGGCAGAAATTAAAGAATAAATTTATCTTTTGTTGCATCTGATTCTTAAGGTAATATGTGTTCTAAATATTGAATTTGATAGTGCATTAGGTGTGGTTTCGTTCATAATTTCGGTGATCACAGCCAAAACCTTCTCTACAGAAAGCCCAACTGTTTCGCTGATACACAGACATATGATTAAAAAAATTCCAATTGTTTATGTATTGGTAATCAACAAAAGAGCAAAATCCATATAAAGTTTTTCTGTTACCCACTACCACATCTCACGGGTCTCGCTCTTTGCACTACCACCAGTTAGCGCGTTTCATAAAATGCGTCTGCTTATTTTTTGTACACTGTATTCACATCCCACAAACACAGACGCGTTTGGGATTGTTTCACTGCATTAGTTGGTCTTTCTATAGAGAAGGTTTTAATCTCAGCTAACAAGTATAACGCCCACTAATACATATGTTCTAAATTTTCTCTTCCTCCGTCTCGGTGTTTGCAGTGCGACTCTCCCCTTCAATTTTAAATTTCGCCATTTTGATTTGTGCTTATCTTGAAAATCGCTTAAAATAATCCTACGACATTTTCCCTTCAATTCGGCTCACATTTATTGTAGCATTATTTGAAGCCCGTATACGTGTCCATGCAAACAAGCAAATTATTTTATTGTAGCATTATTGTTATTTGAGGTGGAAGCAACGAGTAACACTTTGACGAGATTTTCTCACATTTCACCTAGTTGTGAGTACGTGAGTTGTCGTCTACATGAGACAAAATTGAACCCATTCAGAATTTGTACTAGAATCTTGTACTAGAATCTCTCATTAAAAGTACACTAACCCAAAGAAAGAAAAAACATCACACCACATTAAAGTTGTATGCTAAACACCTCGTACGTATACGAACTGACATCTCGCGTTCAGGAGAGTTTTGCACATTTGCGACCATAATTCGTAGCCTGGACGCACCAGTTTATCGTCGAATTCTCTATTGGATTTTTGAAGCTCCCCACGAAGGCCTTATGTCCCCCTTATGTCTTTTAAACGTTGGTGTGATAGTTTTTGAAATTTTGAAATCTGATCAGTTGTTCGGATTGCTGCTGTCATAATAAACCGATGACAACCAACCAACAATAACAATAACAACTTCAAACTGTCAAACTGTCGATTGCAAGTGTCTTGACATACAACATGTTAGCCTTATCACGTTGTTAAATGTAATATTTAGTCCAAGATCGATAGACGATAGCCAGGCACACTAACCAAACTCTACCCTGCCTAGGTTTGCACTGTGTTCTCCTTAAGACACACATACGCACATCACATAGCCTAACCCATCTCAAACAACACTCGACGCCCGGCGGCGTTTCTGTGTTGATCAACAAAAAAAAAAAAAAATTAAACAACAAACTGACTTAAATGCAAAATCTACAACAACAGCTACAACAACGAAAAAAACAATAAATAAATGAAAATTAGAAAAATATCATTTGGGACAATTGCTTAAGCCAACAACGGCCATAAACAGGCAACTAACAGCAACAACAACTTGGTGTCTGGTGTGTAGTGTGCTGTGCAACCGAACGCTGCGATCCGTGTCACGCCGTGCCCATGTGGCTGACATTTTCGCGTTTGGAAATTGAAAAATTGTTATTCGCGTGGCGTCGCATCGCGTCGCTTTGAATCTTGTTTGCTAGTTTTTGCTGTTCTTGTTGTTTTTTTTTTGCGTTGTTTTTGTATTTTATTATTATTATTTTTATCTACATCAACATTTTTTCATTTACATTTTTAATCGTCACCATAAGGCAGGGACTATAAGTTAGTTGCTCATTTGCAGTTTTCCCACCGAAAATGTTGGGATCGCCGGTGTACACAGATGACGGAATTTATTATTGGGACTATGTGGTGTGTTCGTCCGTCTGTCCGTGCATTTGCACAACTGAATGGCGTTTCTAAGTCTGTCAGTCGTCAATCACGTTTTTAAATCGCACTCTTCTCTGCGTCTGTAGCTACTGACCATAGCTGGGCGCTACAGTACCTATGTAAATTTTTTCTTATTGATGCCAAACTCCACTTCGCTCCACTGTCCGACTGCCACCAACGACCCGCTAAAGCGCTGCTGTGAGTGCTGCGCTAACGTTGTCCAGTGTCAGTCAGACTCAGAATAGAAATTAGAAAATGTGACAGTCATTGTTGACGTTTTTGCAATGACCAAAATATGTGTAGGTTTGTGTTTGATTCGAGAAAATTCATTTGCACGCAATGGCCTGGTTGGCTGGTTGGCCTGTCACTTTGCCACTGGTTCGACCGTTTTGACGATGATTCGCACGTCAGTTGGTATAGGGCCGATTGGTTACAGCAGCACTAAATCTGCATTGGTGGAATGACGAGTTGTCGGTCGAACGGACGGGGGTGGGTATAATCAACTATTATTGCAAACAAACAAACGTACTTAAGTACGGGTACTTTTGATCATTGTATGCATACGTAACTAAATGCTGTAAATATTTACCTAATCTAATTACACGTGTACGCCGCTAAGATTCGAAGCGTGCTAATAACGGCTGCGGGTGTTGGCTGTTACGCGATGACTTCGTCAAAGTCATATCTTAATTTAAGTGCTGCCTGCTTCTATGTACGTGCAGACAAAAATTTGTTGCAGTTCCATTTTTGCTTTAGCCAAAATTTTTATTTTTACCCTGAAATTCGCGGAATTGTGTATGTTTTTGTGCCAAATGCGAGGTTTTCCCCGTTAGACGAACACATTAACCCAAAATCTCCTTGCCGTAGAGTGGATTTGTATTTTTATTTTATTTTTTAACTTAACGATCTGACACTAAGCTTGTGGTAGGATGTATGTTTTTGAATTCTCTATATTAACTTCGCGTGCCCGTGGCTGGTCAGATTTTCAGATCAACTTTTAACCTATTTCCCAAAGCCCGATTTCATTGAAATTTTGCACACATGTATAGTTCCGGTGACAATACTTTTTATTAAAATTTCAGAGACATCAAGCTGCGGGATCGTGGGGCTCCCATACAAATATTTCCATTTAGCGGCATCAGATCATATCATACTATAGTGACTGTGTTCTGTGTGCGCTGTAACCAGCGCTGTTTGCTTTACGATTGGGGTTGTTTTGTTGTTGTATTGCAGCAGATAGTATAGAGATATCAAGAGGAAGTAGAACAAATATTTTTTTACAAAACTGAATGGTTCCGCAATTGAAATGTGTTGTACACTCAGTTGTGTGAGTGCATTCTTAATTTGTGTTTTGTACAATATTACGAGTATATAACGAACTGGTTACGCACTCACACTGCTTTACAGCCTAACTCAACTCAAAAGAAAGATATTATGGAAGTACTTCGTATGTTGTTGTGTGTACGTCGCATCAACCGTGCGCTGTGGCTGCAATGTTTTCACCACCAAATGGGGAATTTAACCACAAAATCGAATCTCCGATCAGAGAAAAAATTTTAATTTTAAAATTCGCTTGCCCGTGGCACGTCTGTCTGTCGGTCTGTTTGTCGTGGAATCTTGCGATCAATTTTAAACCCACATTCCAAAGCCCGATTTAATTGAAATTTTGGCCTCAGGGCCTAGGGGTGCCCACATAAAGTTTTTAAAAAATAACCCGCTTTTCTTTAAAAACACTTTTTGTAATTTTTTTTTTAAAAATTAACCCGATTTTGGTAAAATTTTATAAAAGTATGTATCTCCGATGGACAACACTTTTTGTAAATCCCAGGGTCATGGGGACCACACAAATTTTTTAAAAAATTTTACAGACACCGGGCCCTGGGTCGTGGGACCTCATACAAATTTAATATAAAAATTAACCCGATTTTGGTAAAATTTTATAAAAGTATGTATCTCCGATAGACAACACTTTTTGTAAATCCCAGGGTCATGGGGCCCCAACAAATTTTTTAAAAAATTTTACAGACGCCGGGCCCTGGGTCGTGGGGCCTCATACAAATTTAAAATAAAAATCACCCGATTTTGGTAAAATTTTATACACATGTGTATCTCCGATGGACAAAACTTTTTTTACATTTTTTGAGCGACATTTAGCTTGGTGCTCCTGGAGATGTTATGCGCTCGCCACACTTTGTATAGTGAGTGGTAAGCAGAGCGCGCCTAATTCTTAAATTTGGCCATATTTTAGTATGCGGCCTTATGTCGCTTTCACAAAGCGACTAAAGACCAAATTATTTTGAGACATAAGACCAAATATGGTTTTTATTTTATTTTTCAATAAAAAAATCCAGTCACCGGCCACGGGCAACGCCGAACACTTGAGGTAGTTAAATATAAATTAATTGAGCGCACAGTATTTCTAAGTGTGTCTATAATTTTCAAGCATGCCTTTTAAAAGGAAAAAAATCATTTCTGAATTTAAATCAATTCAGGTACATAAAGCGACATAAGGCCAAATTTAAAATTTTGGCCTTATGTCACGGCACCGATTTGATGGTATATCTTACCGAACAGTGGAACCGGTCTTTGCATAAATTTGGTGAAAGCAAAGCTGTTGTACTCGATATTTCCAAAGCATTTGACAGAGTTTGGCATCAAGCTCTTTTGTCAAAAATGCGTGCTTATGGTGTCGATGATAAACTGCTTCATTGGATTAGAAGCTTTCTTTTGGACCGCTCAACTCAAGTTTTTTTTGGACAGTTTCAAGTCTGAAATACACCACATAAATACTGGCGTTCCCCAATGCTCTGTTCTGTCCCCGACACTCTTTCTCATTTTTATTAATGATCTCTGATCTGTGACTTCTAATCCAATTCACTCTTTCGCTGACGACATCACTTTCAGCTTCTCATATAAGTTTGTGGAACGTCCATCCACCTCTCGTGTGGAACTCAAACAACTTCGTATGTTAAGCCCGTTAAATTCTGACCTAGACAGCATAATAAAATGGGGAGAAAACAATCGAGTAGAATTTAACGCTTCCAAAACCCAATGCTGTCTCCTGTCGTCCAAGCGAATCCCAAATCCCATGCCATTATCCATGAATGGCACTTGCATCGAGGAAACTGAAAATCTCGTAATTCTCGGTATGTGCGCTAACGACAAGCTTCGTTGGAATGACGACATATTTACCGTCGTCAAAAATGCTGCGAAATGTTTAGGTATTCTAGCCCGCCGCAATAAATATTTCACTCTCTCTTATCTGGCTACCATATACAAGGCTTTTATTCTTCCTAAACTTGAGTACAATTTCCATATCTGGTCTGGTACGCCTATAGTTAAGGTTCAGGAAAAGGAAAGGAGGAAATGTATGTGAGCTTGTGGTTTGAATACTTGCGGATTGAAGTAATGAAGAAGAAGAGAGCTTGGCAAAGCGTGTTGAATGGCCGAAGAACGAATATCTGAACTCATCTATACGTCCGAAGATGGGCTTAAGATAAACTTATAAGCATTTTGACCGCCACGGTTAATTCATGAGGAGGTGGCTATTTCTCTTAAGCAACACTGTTGGTTAAAACTGTGACGAGCGTGAAAACGTTCCTGATGCGGTGTTCACGCGAATCAATTGACTTCGCAATATTTGCGTCTAAGTTTTATCGCCAGGTTCTGAATTTTATTTAGCAGATGCAAGGTAGTTTTAGGAGCACCTGACCAAATAGGAAAATTGTACTAAGTTTGTGGCGAATGAATGCCTTGTAGATTGTAGCCAGATGAGAGGAGTGGAATAATTGGAAATTAATGCGAGCTTAAAAACGAGTTAAAATTAGATCGGTTAAAGGGTTTGGAAATCTTTATCTAACGTACATATTTACATACATATATAAGTATACCTATGCATACAGAGTTTTCCTTTTATATACATACTAGCGGAAATACCCGGCTGCCCCATCCCACAGACCCCCACCAAGTTAACACCCGCCCACTGACACTACACCCACTGACATCCCGCCCACTGGCCCCCCGCCTGCTGACCACCAGCCCACGGTCCTCTGACCTCAGATGACCACCCACTCACAGACCACCCCCACCCACTGAACTCGCACCAACTGACCACCTCACCAGCCCAGAAAACTATTGAATAAGTTTGAACGCGATTGGTTCATAAAAACATGCAATTTGTAGAAACAATAAAAAAAATTCTTATGGAGACCCTTTGACTTAGGAGTCTGACCACTTTCAAAATATGCCTATTATGGTAGAAAACCTATATGCAAAGTTAGAACGCGATCGGTTGAAGAGTTTGGCAGTTTATACCGGACATACATACATACATACATACAAAGTTTCACTTTTATATATATAGATATATACATACATAGATTCTATTTCTGATCGCGTGGGTAGCTAATCACGTGATATGCTGTCAACCGCTGAGGTGTACGGCGACTATTGATGTGGATCATTGTTAGTCGTATGGGGAAAAAATCAGCGGACAATAAGTAAAGCTAAAAGTTTCTCATTACTGGGTTAAAGATTAAACGCAAATCTAAAAAAGCAATCACATTTGTATTTGTACCAAAAAGTTGTCTTTATTGTTTTTCAAAATGTTTCATGTGCTATCTATGGACTTCTTATAAACCTATCGTTCTGAAGCAATTCCAGGAAGAATACTCCTCGAATTTCCGATGAATTAAATCACAATCCTAGTATTGTATCTTGTAGAAATGTAGAAAAAGCAGTACTTCTAAGTACAAAAACATCCATACATCCGTAGGTGGTTACGCAGCGCTCGCAACGTAAATTTTTTTCACTCAGCAACAAATATTTAACCAACAGAGAATTCTTCCTCCGCTATCTGTGACAACAATACTTTAACTAAAGCTCTTATCAGCCAAAAATAATATTCATTACTGTTATTGTTATGTGTTTTTTTTGTTTTTCTTCTTTTCCAAATGAACGCAAATTTCACAGACATTGTTTTGCCAAAAGTGACTCATGCGATAGCAAATCTGTGCCAATGACAATCCTACATTAGGCAATTATTATTATTAAAATAATCTTCCTGTGGTGATACACAGAACAAAGAGATAAAATATTCAAATAACTTGAAAAATGTCTTTTGTTGGTTGGCTGCTGGCGTATTTTTTGTTAGCCGTTTGATAAACAAAAGAAACCTAAGACGTTAACTATCGGCCGAATACGGACTCACCATTGATGTTCCCATGTCTGGCCGTGAGTTCTGAGTTCTTTATGACTAACAGTTAACTGATCTTTAAATCGGTTACTGATAATAATTTACATATTCCTAAAACCGCTTGATCTTTGCTGCCTGCGGCCATAACAGCAAATCCATTCGCGTTCCTACATTATTAGCAGTTAGCTAGCACTGATGCACTCTGTAATTATACTATAGAGTTACTAATCTACAGCATAATGGCTTTTTCAGCTACATTATGTAAGTCTGTTGTTCGTATTTTAAAGAAAATGTGCACTTTTTCTGGTACAATCTTCTATATATTCGGTAAGGTGGCAAATACTTAAAGGGATGATTCCTTGGTTAATTTAGTGAAAAAAATCGTATGGGAGGGGGGGTCTATTTTCACCCCCTGCGGTGTACGTAACGTTTTAATGCGAAGAGATTTACTTTTGATCTTACATCACTTCACACCCTGTAATTCTTGAACGCTTCTAGCTACAAGGCCACTGTTGATCAGTTTTGAAAGAAAATTAAATTTATAAGATCAAATAATAAACCTTTTCTTAAATTCTTGAAACCGTTACCGATATAAACGTCGTCAAAATCCAAAAATGTTTTTTCTTTTCTTAAATTTTATTTTTAAACGCGAATATTTCGAAAATCGCTCTCGGATAATTTTTTTTTTGACGAATGCAATAATAAAGCCTATTCAATTTTCTACAAATCCACCTTACAATATTTATGCATTCGGTCAACAGGAGCAGGGTTAAAAGTGAAAGTTTCTAAAATGAACGAAGACGTACTTTTGACCATACATGACTTCACACCCTATAACTCTTGAACCCTTCCAGATACAAGGTTACTATAAATCTTTTTTGAAAAAAGAGTACATTTTTAAAATCAAACAGTCTACATTTTTTAAATTATTTAAGCGACATCGATATCGAAGGCCTTCAAAATTAATTTTTTTTAAATAATTGTATTCACAAACACGAATTCGAGAAATTTTTTGACAAATGAGGTATTAAAGACTATTCAATCTCCTACAAATTCATATCAAAATATTTGTGCATTGAGTCAAATAGAGGGAGATAGTGCGGGTTGTGTTACTACTACTACGCACATCGATCTTGGCCTACATCCGTATAAGATCAAGCTGACACAACAACTAAAGCCGTTTGACCATTTGAAGCGACGCCGATTCGTGAATTGGGCTCAAGAGCAAATCGAAAATGATGCAGATTTTCACCGAAAAATCATCTTCAGCGATGAATTTTAAAAAATGTTGTTTTGAATCAGTATGGCTAAAATAATTTAAAAAAATGTACATTGTTTGATCTTAAAAATGTACTATTCTTTCAAAAAAGATTAATAGTAACCTTGTGTCTGGAAGGGTTCAAGTGTTATAGGGTCATGTAAGGTAAAAAGTACGTTTTCGTTCATTTTACAAACTTTCACTTTTAACCCTGCTCCTGTTGACCGAATGCATAAATATTGTGAGGTAGATTTGTAGAAAATTGAACAGGCTTTATTATTGCATTTGTCAAAAAACAATTATCCGAGAGCGATTTTCGAAATATTCGCGTTTAAAAATAAAATTTAAGAAAAGAAAAAACATTTTTGGATTTTGACGACGTTTATATCGGTAACGGTTTCAAGAATTTAAGAAAAGGTTTATTATTTGATCTTATAAATTTAATTTTCTTTCAAAAATGATCAACAGTGGTATTGTAGCTAGAAGCGTTCAAGAGTTACGGGGTGTGAAGTGATGTAAGGTCAAAAGTACATCTCTTCGCATTAAAACGCTACGTACACCGCAGGGGGTGAAAATAGACCACCCTCCAATACGATTTTTTCCACGAAATTAACCAAAGAATCATACCTTTAAGTATTTGCCACCTTAACGGATACACCCTGTATATAAAGCAACCCATAAAAATTAAAAATGTTCATGTTAATTCTCTAATAGGGAATACACAATGTGCAGTTTGAATAAAATCGGGTAATTTTTTTAAATTTTTTGTCAGAGAGCCCTCCGATCACGAGGCCATTTCACTTCCAAATTTTTACAAAAAGTGTTGTACCCATGTGCAAATCAAATTTAAAGAAAATAGGGTTAATTTTGTAAACAATTTGTATGGGTGCTCCCCGACCCCAGGGCCCGATCGCTTCAAAATTTTTCCAAAAAGTTTTGTCCATCGGAGATACACACGCGTATAAAATTTAAAGAAATTCGGGTTTTTTATAAAATTTGTATGGGAGCCCCCTGACCCCGAGGTCCGAGGTGCCCCAAATTTTAACAGAAAGTATCGTCATAGGAAATCCACATGTATGCAAAGTTTGAATAAAATCGGACTTTAGGAAGTGTGTTAAAAATTGATCACAATTTTCTGCCCACCAGCCAGCCACGGGCACGCGATGTTAATATAGAGAATTTAAAAAATAGAGAATTTATTTGTATATTTGTATATATATTTGTGCCTAACTAACTCTGGAATGCCTTGGGAAAGCGTGGCAGCCGATATTAGTGTCGGACCCACCGTTTTCGGTATCGCCGAGACGAATAGTGCTGGTAGTACAGTCCTATGGGTGAGTAATGTATCCCAGCAGGGGGTGGGTGATCGATATAAGTGTTGATTTCATAGTTTTCGGGGTCGTTGAGTTGAATGGTGATGGTAAGACAGTTCTATGGGGATGGGGTTGATAACTGAGGTGGTGTGACTGATATTAGTGTTGATTCTATGGTTTTCGGGTTCGCTGAGTTAAATGGTGATGATAAGACAGCTCCAGGGATGGGGTCGATGAGGGGTGACCGATATTAGTGTCGATTCTATGGTTTTCGGGGTAGCTGATGGGGATGGGGTCGATAACTAAGGGGATTTGACCGATAGTGTCGATTGGTGTCGATTCTATGGTTTTCTGGGTCACTGAGTTGAATGGTGAAGGTAAGACAGCTCTAGGGGGATGGGGTCGATTATAAATTTAAAAAATAAAAACATTGATTATAACTTTTATGTATGTATCCTTTATTATTGGTAATAATCGCCTAAAAATCTGTTATTAAGGTCGGGGCTATTTCAATGAATTTTCTTTTTCCACGCTTCATATGCGCCACACGCGACATTCGTCGCACGCTGGATATAATAATTAACCCCTGACATTGAGCAGCTCATTAAATTTCAGTCCTCTAGGTCGTGTGAAAGGTGGTTAAAAACGTAACCTCAAAAAACCAGAAAATGGTACGATTTACAACCATCACACGTGCCACAAGCAAAACGCGACACGCGTCATATGGAATACAAAAAAAAATCTATTTTTGACATAGACACTCACAAAATTTCAGCTCTCTAGGTCGTGTGGAAGGTGGTTAAAAATGACTTCAAAGAAGTCAAAAAAAAATTTCAACCCATCACACGCGCCACACGCGACACGCAACAGGTGACACGCAAAATATAAAAGATGCTATTTTGGACTTAGACACTGACAAAATTCAGCTATCTAAGTCGTGTGAAAGATGGTTAAAAGGGACCTCAAAAAAGTCAAAAGAAAAATGACAACCCACCCCACGTGCCACAGCGACACGCGTCATATGCGGAATTTAAAAAATGCTGTTTTGGACCCTCACAAAAATTCAGCTATCTAGGTCGTGGTTACAAAGTACCTCGAAAAAGTCGAAAGAAAAAATGTCAACATTGTCAACCCATTCGCGGAATATAAAAGATGCTATTTTGAACTTAGTGGAAATGCACATGGCTACTGATCAGGAGGTTCGTGGTTCGAATCCCAGTAACACCAAAAGTATTTTTCACGATGTCCCACCTCTCGCGAATGGGTGACAAACGTTCCGAGAATAATAACTTATCACGGATAGCTTCACAATTCACCTTTCAGATCCGGCCTAAAATTGTAGGTCCCTTCCATTTGTGTTCAAAAATACACATGCGCAACACAAATGGACGCGAGAAGCTAGGCTTTGGACCGCAATGGTCTGTCGCGCCGAATATTATTTTTATTATTATTATTATTATTATTTTGGACTTAGACACTCACAGAATTCAGCTATCAAGGTTGTGTGGAAGGTGGTTAAAAAGGAGCTAAAAAAAATCGAAAGAAATAATGTCAACCCATCACACGTGACACGCGTCATACGCGGAATATAAAAAATGCTATTTTGGATTTAGGCATTCACAAAATTTCAGCTCTGTAGGTCGTGTGGAAGGTGGTTAAAAAGGACCTCAAGCTAGTCGAAAATACAGACAAAACGGGGTCAAGTCAAGTTAAGTAAAAGTTTTTAATAATTATGAATTATAATACCTATATATTAATTTTTAGAAAATATTGCAAGCCGGCTACTACCACGACTACTGCTGGTGGCCGAAGCCGCTTGGTTTATTAACTTTGTCGTGCTTACATACTTATGTTCGACGTGTGAACCAATCTGCCAATCTGGCAACACTCAAATATCAAACGTTAATTACTGTCGACTATTAAATGTCAAAACACTAAGGCCGCTCTCACAATGGAAAAACTGTTTACTTAAGACTTACAGGATTGTATGGGTTTTAGTTTTGACAAAAAAAAAATGTTTGCTCGTTTTGTTGGAAATCCATACAATCCTGTAAGTCTTAAGTAAACAGTTTTTCCATTGTGAGAGCTCCCTAATATGTCAAAAAAAAAAAAAAAAAAAAAAAGTTGCCTTTGGCAGTGTTTATTTATAGACAAATAGCTGAGATTTTCATGGGTCACCGGTAAATATATCAAATGTCAAACTGTAAGTGTCAAAATTGAAATGGTGAACTCCGTTTCAACGTCTTTTGGGTCATGTTTACGAATTAAAATCAAATCAAAGTGAAATAAATGAATTCAGTTCAAGCTTTAGCGTGTTATGTTCATACTTCGTTTGAATGTCAATAAAAAAAAACCCGTTCGCGCTTCAATTAACCGATCATCATCAACTTCAATTAATAATGTGGGCTTGATGTTTTTCACTAAAATGATGTCTCCATTGTCAAACAGCTAAAAATATTCATACACAGGTAAAAGATCGATATCTTCCTCATTGCTAGAATCCACTCTGATTAACTTATCGATCATTGCCGGGTTTCTTCAGTCACTAATGATTGACCCGATCAGATCCAAAAATGACTATATTAGCATAATTAAAAAGTTATGGACTTATTTGGTTAGCTGTTAATTGAAACCATGTAGGAGTCTACTATGGGCAGCTTGCATTTACATAACCACTTCTTTGAAGCTTCTTCGTACTTTTTTTTTGTAAACATAATAAACATTTTCTTTGTGGGTTGTGGTGTGTGGATTCGAAAGTCAGTTGTTTGGCAGTCTCCACAAGTCACTTAAGCTGTAGCGGTATTTTATGTTTGCAGAAGTTTTCGATCTTTTCTTTGCATATCTAAGCTCGTCTCGTCATATGCTCGTCTTTGTGCAATTTTCTACTACACATATATTCTTGTTGATTAATGCGTGCTTTGTTCTTCTCGCTGGTTCAGTTGCAAAATGGCGAATCGATACAATGTATGAGTGTAGCGTCTTCGCAACGAGCTCAACTTGTAATGTGAAGGTTTTTCCAATTACATATTTCTCTTCGGTGCTTTGGCGATGGAGTCGATGATAATTCCCTACAATCAATCACACTTTTCTGTTAGACATGGTAAAGGGGACAAATTGCCGCTATTTGTCGGTAATTGCTTTGTAACTACAAGAAATTGTACGTGACGGCAACAAATTTGCATTGCATTTGTGTGTGTACTCCTTTAATATTATGTATGTACGTACATTGGTAAAACTTAAAAAATAAATAACTTATATTAAATATTTAATATGATAGACAATGTAAACAGAGGATCCAAATACTGTTAAATTGTCCGTTCGTTAGGTAAATTATAGTCGGTAATAAAGTATCATATGTCATTACATTTGTTTATCTATCAAATCGTGCATTATCATTGGGAAGGTGGTCTGAAAACATTAGATAGAGCTAAGATAATAGAGCGGGGCTTCTAGCTTGCCATATGGATAGTTGTAAATTAGTCTGAAGACTGAATTAGATTAAAATGATTTAAGATTCATGAAAAAACCCTTTTTATACTTTTCCTACCAAAACTATCCCTTTGAATAAAAAAGCCCTCAAAAGACGCCCCCCAAAAGACCATAAAAGGACCACCAAAAAACTCGGCAAAACACCAAAATGCTCCTCAAAAGACCCTTAAAATACCCCGAAAAGACCCCTCAAAAGATTCACAAGAGACCCCAGAAAGACCCACAAAAGACCCTCAAAAGACCCCAAAACACACCCAAAAGGCCATACCGAATTTCATAGGAATCGGTTGATTAGTGGCTTAGTTCCCGAAATTCTAGTCCCTAATGTCCGTATCCCAGAATTTCAATAGGAACAAGTCTTATAGTCACATCTTAGTCCTACATACCGAATTTCATAGAAATCGCTTTTATAATGACACTCCACTTGTCAACTCTAAGGACAAAGCCAATCTGTTTGCTGCACATTTTGCAGCTAACGCAGTTTTTAACGATCTCAACATTCACAAATCCGCTGGGCCAGATGGTATTTCCCAATTAGCTCTGAAGAGGTGTTCTTCCAAGCTGGCATTACCATTGCGTAAGCTTTTCCATCTATCCAATTCTTCTGGACTTTTCCCGAGAAGTTGGAAAACAGCCTTTGTCCAGCCCATACCCAAAAAAAGGTGAGCCGTCATCTCCTTCCTCGTACCGACCCATAGCACTTACATCCATTCTTTCCAAGGTCATGGAAACGCTGATCAATTTTCATCTCATGAAATATCTTGAAACCAATGAAATCCTTAGAAACCGGCAGTACGGATTTCGTGGGTAACGTTCCACTGGTGATTTGATGGTATATCTCACCGAACAGTGGAACCGGTCTTTGCATCAATTTGGTGAAAGCAAAGCTGTTGTACTCGATATTTCCAAAGCATTTGACAGAGTTTGGCATCAAGCTCTTTTGTCAAAAATGCGTGCTTATGGTGTCGATGATAAACTGCTTCATTGGATTAGAAGCTTTTTATGGACCGCTCAATTCAAGTTGTTTTTGACGGTTTCAAGTCTGAAATACACCACATAAATACTGGCGTTCCCCAGGGCTCTGCTCTGTCCCCGACACTCTTTCTCATTTTTATTACTGATCTCTGATCTGTGACTTCTAATCCAATTCACTCTTTCGCTGACGACATCATTCTCAGCTTCTCATATAAGTTTGTGGAACGTCCATCCACCTCTCGTGTGGAACTCAAACAACTTCGTATGTTAAGCCCGTTAAATTCTGACCTAGACAGCATAATAAAATGGGGAGAAAACAATCGAGTAGAATTTAACGCTTCCAAAACCCAATGCTGTCTCCTGTCGTCCAAGCGAATCCCAAATCCCATGCCATTATCCATGAATGGCACTTGCATCGAAGAAACTGAAAATCTCGCAATTCTCGGTATGTGCGTTAACGACAAGCTTCGTTGGAATGACGACATATTTACCGTCGTCAAAAATGCTACGAAATGTTTAGGTTTTTTAGCCCGGTGCAAGAAATATTTCAATCCCTCTGATCTGGCTACTATCTACAAGGCTTTTATTCGCCCTAAACTTGAGTACAATTGCCATATCTGGTCTGGTGCGCCTAAGACTACTTTGCATTAGCACGATAAAAGTTATCGGTGACAAAAATATAGCGAAATCATTTGATTCGCTTTAACACCGCAGGAACGTCTCTTGCTTGTTACTGTTTTATCGCTTCTTCTACCAGCTCAAAAGAAATAGCCAGCTGCATGCCACCTCTCCTTGAATTCAACCGCAATACTCGTGGCGCTCGAAATGCTCATCAGTTTACCCTCAAGCCCATCTTCGGACGTACAGTTGAATTCAGGGATTCGTTCTTCAGCCGTACAGCACGTATGTGGAATACTCTGTCTTCCCACATCACAATGATCCACAGGCATTCAAAACACAAGCTCACAGACATCTCCTCTTTTCTCCTTCTCTTCCTTAACGCCGACGCTGTGCCAAGCATAGCCGAGCATCATAAGGGTGTGAACCCCTTGAAGCGTGCGCGAATTATAAAAAAAAAAAAAATGGCTTAGTTCCCGAAATTCCAGTCCCTAATGACCGTATCCCAGAATTGCCATAGGAACAAGTCTTATAGTCCCATCTTAATCCTATATACCGAATTACATAGAAACCTCTTGAGAAATTACTTAGATACAAGAATTCAATTCAAAATCGCAACGCAACATTTTTATTTTTTATAAAATAATAATAATATTCTGCGCGACAGACCATAGCGGTCCAAGGCATAGCTTCTCGAGATGTACATTTTTTCACACAAATAAAAGTGATCTACAATTTAATACCGTATCCGAACGGCGAATTGAGACAGCTTTCCGTGACAAGTTATCACTCTCGGACGTTTGTCAGATATTCGCGAGTGGTGGGACACCGTGAAAATTACTTTTGGTGTTACTGGGATTCGAACCACGAGCCTCCTGCTCAGCAGCCATGCAGTTATACACTGAGCCACGGCGCCCACTTTTATTTTTGATACCGTACTAAATTTTCTCATCACCGCCGATAAAGTAGTTTCACTTACAAAAAACTCCTTTGCCCTGATTATTCGTCCTTCGAGCTCGAAATAAATCAATCTATAGTAAAGCTATAAGAATAGCACTTGATGTGTGGATGCCAATTACTTGATTGTAATAGGCCCACAATCACAAAGCTGGTCTCTCAGTCAATAAGAGAGCAACCTATAGCCGGTAATACAGTTTCAATTCTCATATAGTTTTGCGTTTGATGTCAATGTCAATCACTTGGTTATAATACCCCTAAAATCACAAATATAGTCAGTCAGTAATAGAGGTTATGTTAGGTTAAAGTGGCTGTCGGGCGAAAGGACGACACACTTAGTCCAGTAATGGTCCATTGTTATACCACGTGGATCTAGAAAGATTTTCTCACCTACTCGTTGAACCAGTTGGAGCTTCGTAAAAAGCGTATGATACTACTAATGTCCGTATAGTTTAGATCATTAATGTCCCTGATGAAGTTTAGGTTTTTGGGAGAGGGCTGTGTACGTACAGAGAAGACGGAGAATGGTCTCCTCCTTGTCCATGCAGCTTCTACAGAAGTTGTTCGAGAAGACTCCAAGTCTTTCTGCATGTTTTCCTATGAGACAGAGTGTCCCGTGATGACACATATAATATCACCGATATGCAATCTTTCCTGAGACATCAAACACTTGGAGCGTTTCGGATCCAGCTTGGGCCAGATCTTTTTTGTCGCTAGACAAGTAGTTCCGTTTGACCACCTATGGTAAGTTTTTTCGTTAGCATCCCTCTTGAACATGAGTTTACATGTGACGATTGGCATTCCTAGAGACATTTTTTTAGGTAGCATGGGTAGTGTATTTCCTGTTTGGCTCGTTCGTCAGCTCTGCAGTTTACAGGAACGTCTCTATGCTTCGGAACCCATCACAGGTGAATGTTGAACTGCACCGCCATCTTCGTGAGAGATGATCGGCAGTTATGGGCTAGAATAGAGTTCGTAGAGACAGATTCCAGGGGGTTTCCGCGCCGCTTGGCTATCCAAGAAAATGCGGATATCCTCAACTAGTATGACATTTCTTTTCAGCCAAGACAAGTCTTCATAAATCGCCATGATTGCAGTCTGGAAAACACTAGAATGATTAGGAAGACGGAAAGAGAGACTAAGATTTAGCCTTTTTGAGAAAACACCTCCGCCAACCTCGTCATCAGTTTTTGACCAGTCTGTGTAAAAGCGAATGTCATCATCTTCCAATTGAACTCCCTCTTTCCAGAATGATCTGGGGGTGATGGTGACTTGGAAGCTTTTGTTGAATTGGAGTTGCGAAATGCTGTAGTCTTCTCTTTCCATAATGATCTGGGGTTGATGGTGACTTGGAAGCTTTTGTTGAATTGGAGTTGCGAAATTCTGTAGTCTAGAGCTACATATACTTATAGTCGGTTATACAGTTTACTTATCATAAAATTTTATTTAAATATTTAAAGTTGATTTATCTAATCATATATGCATTGCCTATTGTATTAGATATGTAATGTGTTTCCACCAATTCATCAGATGAATATCGCACCACAGAGACATAAGAAAGGCGAAACAAAAATAAGTTATATCTCGGCTGTGTCCACTGTGTTTCACCAGTCGACCAATCTCCATCGGTTGGTAATGGGTTAATTGCTATCATGAAAACGAATTCGAAACAAATAGGTTTGTTATTTTGCCATTGCACGCCGCACGAGCACTTTTCGAGTCAACAACTACAAGCGATGACCTCATGTTGTCTTCCACATCTTTTGCTTTCGTCGTTGGTTCGACGAAGTCGTTGGTGTGATGCGGTGCGGTGCAATGCGGCCGACAATGGCCCTTACAGAGCCACAAACAATCGCACGAGCCATGATTTCTTTTTTTATCTTTTACTTCTTCTTCTTCTTCTTATTATTTTTCTTATACTTTGTTACATTGCGAACACAGAAGACGACGAAACAAAAAAGCCATTTGCTTGCACGAAAAAGTTGTTTGTGCCAAACCAGATGAAAGAAGCCAACAACTATCATCACCATCAGCATCAGGTTATACGAGTAGATACGATTATGTATGGATGGATATGTATGCATGCAGTCAGCTCGCTGTTGCTGTGCCTTTACACGGAGAAAACAAAATCTAGAGTAGAGGAGGCTAAAGGCATCAAAAACGACAGAAAGAAAGAAAGATTAGCGTTCGCTGTTTATGGTAGAAACGTTGTTGATAAGAGTACTTTTCCGCCCGATGTGTTAAAACGTACCGCGTCAGAGTTGCAAACGACCGGCAACTAAACCACCTTTACCTTCTGCCAATGTTTTTTAGAAATGTATGTTAAGACCCAGCGTTCCAAATGAGCCATTTCTGCCTGTCATACGTACCTGCGATAGGGATGCCAAAAGTTCGTTGTTAAATGTTTCACATACAATTGTCGAGCCTAATGCCATAAATTAATTAATAAGCAGCAATGGCGGCGAATTTATTTACCTTTTTTTGGGCAAACAATAATAGCTGCCACGTGTAAACGATTTTGCCATTGTTCCTTGAAATTCATGCGCTCGTGTAGTACCCAGCCTCAATTAATCAATTTCTGTTTGACGCCAACAATTTTTTGCGCTTAATGTAAACTTTTTTTTGTATCCGATACTTTTATAGAATTCGTAAGAAAATATATTGCCTTAATTACATGTCGGCAATGGATGTAGATTTTGGTTCTGATAGGGTTTAAGGTTGTAGGTTTTGTTTTTTGAATGAAGTCCAACTCATCTCGTCACGTCTCATAGGAGAAAAAGAGAAGGAACAACTGTGTTGACCATAAAACACTAATCTCAACATCTCATTATTCAACAATTCTATTGCTACCGTTGACTCTTATAACGTAGCGACCTGTATACCTTCACAATTAAAAAATCTTATGGCTCAGAAGGACTTACTTTCACTCATTTGGAAAATGTCTTAAAATTCTTAAAAAAATCTAAAATTATAAGCGTGTGATGTTATGATTTCAAACATAAGACTTTTATTTCAATAAGGTTGATGGGAGTACCTCGTGAAAGTCTTTGTAGACAAAGTGCTTTTTATGGCAAAGCTTCCCAAGTAATAATTTCAAGTAAAATGTTCTCTAATTTTGCAAAAAGTATTCGCTAACAGGCAAATTTGGCGAAATTATGAGAACTCTCTTTTAGCAGGTATTCAGAACTTAGTGCAATAAGGTTAAAACCCTTCTGAACAGCTTCTTAGAAGCAGCTTCGCTGTATGTTGCATTATCTCAGAATCAGAGGAAAATCAGAGATAATTTTGATTAAATTTTTCGAAACATCTAAGAAAGGAAAGAAGAAATCATGAGTACCCCAATAGATAGTCCAATAGTACAGTACCCGATTGCTACTTCGAAGACGATTAATGGAGTCTTGAATAGAGAAACTACTATCGCCCAAATGTTTTTCCCCTCGGTTCGCAACCGATAAGACTCTGGAGTCTACATATGTAGATTTAAATTTTGCCCTTTAAAGTCTTACCTTTGACCTTTGTTTCAAATAACTTGGATCTCCTAAGAAAACGATTCTTTTCTTTTATAAATGTTCTCATTCACAATTTTATTTTAATTTAAGTTTAGTTCCCGTCGTTGCACGGGTGTTCGATTTTTACACCCGACTAATATCGGTCACCCCACCGCTCACCAATCGTTCCCATCATCGTGGAGCTATAATACCATCACTATTCATCTCAACTACCTACCCCGAAAACCATAGAATCTACACTAATAAAAGTCACGCACCCCCGAACAACCTATCCCCTAGAGGTGTCCCACCATCACTATTCATCTCAGCTATTCTATCCAGCATTATTTATCACGGCGATCCCGAAAACTATAAATTCGACACTAAAATCGGCTGCCACCCCACCCTGACCCGCAAAACGTATTACCCCCCACCGTCAGTATTTGATTCCAGGTGGTAAGTAATATGTATGCCAAGTTAAGTAGAAATTGGTTAAGGCGTTCGACAGTTAGAAAGGCACAAATACATACAATAATACATACATACAAATAAATTCTCTATTTTATTTTATTCTTAATTTTGAATGTTTTTTGTTTTTTAAAGTGAAGTGATGTCGCGAGTGAAGCAGCCTGTTATTTGAATGCGAAATACAATATACAATATATAATATATAAAGTCCACAAAATGTGTACTTAAGATGTTTTGGCAACAGAAAGCAGAAAACTGCCAATGAAAATGTGGAACAGGAAATGTAAATGAAAATAAGGAAAATTGGTCACAAGATTCTACCACCGACAGACACACGGGCCCGCAAAGGTTATATAGAGAATTAAAAAAAATAAACAAAAAAAAAACGAAAATTTCTTCCCAGAATTTAGTCAAAACCGACCCAATAGGCTAAGAAATTCGATACCGTGTTATAAAAAAGTGCACTGCTTGTTTTGAGCTGGTTGGCTTATTGATTACAGGCTGTGTATAAAACTGTCTTATCCCTGGTAGGTTTCGTAGGGTGTGCCGCAAGGATCAGAGCTCAGTCCAATTTTATTTTGTCCTTTTAAAAGCGACATTTCTACCGTCACTAATAATTGCAAAAATGACCTTTATACTTGTTTTGTTTTATTGACTTAGCAAACGCTATAATCTACATCGATCCGGCGCGGCGCTACTAAATCTGGAGTTGCACAGTAATAAAAATAAGATAGTTTACATGGTGATAGCGTCAACGAACATGGATGTGTAAACAACGAAGGTAATGTAGTACACCAAACATCCAAGCAGCTGGTGTATAAGACAAAGGTGGCACTTGGGAGTGTACCAAAGTACACCAAACCATTAGCCGGGTTTGAGGGGAAAGTTTGCTGAGAATTGTTGGACTTACCTGGAGACTGACACGAAGTGTTACCAAACCAAAACGCCACAGAATTTTTATTTTTTGATGAATTTTATTGAATCAAAGTAAAAAATGATCACAAATATTTAAATGTTCGAATCGCATTAGCAGTTTTCGATTTAGCCACCCTTAGCCGCAATTATGGCCTTCAAACGGCCGACAAAGCTATTGCATGCAGCACGAAAGTGGCACTGCGGTATTTTGGCCTATTACCGGCAAAGCGCTTGCTTGAGATGAATTTTTGAATTTGTGGATGGTATTTTTTTTTGTCCCAACTCTTGTGCTCTTCAAAATACCCCAAACCAAGAAATCTAGCGGATTTGCATCCGGTGAATTTGATGGCCATTGGGCAGTGGAAATGAACCGCGAAATGTTGTTTCTCAGCCAATCTTGATTGACGCGCGCTTTATGACTCGGCGCCGAGTCCTGTTGAAATGTCCAGGCTCTGCGGCCGAACTGTTTTTGTGCCCAAGGCTTCAACGCTCCCTCCCACACATGATCCCGATAAATTTGAGCATTTATCTTGATGTCACGGTCCAAAAAAACGAGCGGTAAACGGCTTTCGGCCGTTACGGCGGCCCAAACCATCACCATCGGCGGCGCTTGGTTTCGAGTGGCAATCCGTTGGTCGAAATGTTCAGTAGAACGGCCGGGCAAGTAAATCCGGTCGTTTTGCTTGTTCACATATTGTTCAATAACGAACGGTGACTCATCGGAGAAAACCAAATTCGGCAAATCGCAAGCGTAACAACTCCTTGCTCTTTCCACTCTAACTTTTTTTTGAGCATCGGTGAGACCATGCGTTTTTTGGCCTTTAGTCCAAGATGATCTTTCAATATGTGCTGCATCCGTTCGAGAGAAATGTTCGCCTCACGAGCCATTTTTCTGTCGCTACGGCGCGAATTCCGAGCCATTTTGGCCTTCACCTTCCGAATGATATCCGGCGATGTTGTAGTGCATTTTTTAATGCTGCCAGTATCGTTATAACGATTTATGGTGCGATGCACAAACATTTTATTCACATGCAGATGTTTTAACTGGTTAACAATCTGCGACTGTGGTTTTCCAGCTAAATGCAGAACAATCACACTATTACGCTTGAATTCCATTGCGGATAACTTTTTTCTGAATATTTCCCACTAAAATGCTTCTGTACGCTTGTAAACAATGAAATCAACTGTCATTAGTGTAAATTTGAGCGCTATGTCATCACTGGTTTGACAGCAATGACAGTCTAAAGTTGGTAACACTTCGTGTCAGTCAACCTGTATATGTGAATAACAGGTGTCAGGATTTAGGAGGCTAATTACCTGCTCAGAAAGTCGGCCTATTAATATGCTATGTACAGAAGAACGAATTAAACCGCGGTAATTAGGAGGGTGCTCTTTTTTTATAATAAGCTAAATATATTTGAGCTCTTATAATGCTAAGCAGATCGTTGGCGTTATGGAAGTAACGAATTACGAAGACGATGGATGAGATGTCTGTGTCTTGAATGTAAGCGGATCATACAGACGCGGAAACACAGAGTCCACCAATTCAGTTCACATAATTAATGTGCGGCTATAGAATGAATCTCTGTAATGGTCAAAACGTCCGAAGATGAACTTAATGGTGGACGCATGAGCTCGACGGATGGAGGAAATGGTCGGTATGCATATTTCTTATGAACACCGCTTGTAGAAAAAGCGATAAAAGAGTTACAATAAGTGACAAAGCGATTCGATTGTTTTCGCGATAAGTTCGCAACCAATAAGTTTTATAGCGCGATTCTGTATTTTATCTACTAAATCAAATGTGGCCTTGTAAGCACCTAACCAGGAAATACAGTTGTAATCAAGATTTGGGCGAATATACGGCTTGCTTTTATAGCCAGATTTGCTGAAATGAAGTACTTTTTGAACCGTTTTAGAAAAAACTAAACACTTTTTTAGTTATGGGAAAAATTTCGACATTCCAAAGAAGCTTGGTCTGGATGCACATATCGAGAATTGCGAGTTTTCTTCAATGCAAGTTCCATTAATTGATAAATGTTTGGGATTAAAACTAGGTGCAGACGACAGAGGATAGCATTGCTTTATGACAGCGGTAAATTGTACTCTATTGTGTTACTCGTATGCGAAGAAGACGTACGTACAGAAAGCGTGAATTCAAATGAAACGCTGAGAGCGAAAGAATGAATTCGATTAGAAATAGCAGACCCTCTGCGATTGACGTGGTAGACAGACACCACAAAATCAAAGAACTTGCGTTGTTATTTTTCAAAATTTGACTCTCGCGTTCTCAGTACCTTTACATTTTAAAAAATAGATCAGACTCAAAACAGAGCCTTAGGGAACATCAGCGATTATGCGGTAAACATTGGATTTGCAACAATCCAATACGAACTGGCCAGAAATGTAGCTGCTAGTCCGATCAAACAGCCTTATCAATTCCATAGGCACTTATTTTCGACAGCAAAAGCAGACTCTTTCAGATGCCTTGGAAATATTGAGTGCAACAACTTTGCTTCCGCATAATTTTTGAATAGACTGGTTCCACATTTTGTAGGTGAGATTCATTGATTTAAGGTATTGCATAAGCTTACGACTGATCATTGTTTCCGAGATCTTGGAATGTAGGGAGGTAAGCGCTAGAGTCGGTACGAGGAAAGAGGTGACGATTCGTCTTTTTGTTTGTACAGGCCGTGCAGAAGCTGTTTTCCAACTCTCCGGAAAGATCCAGAAGAATAGGTTAAATGGGAAAACTTATGCAATGGTAATACGCGTGTTGAAGAACTCCTCTTCGGAACTATGGCACGTACACCGATGAGTATATAGGACCCTTTGATCTCCGGTTGTTTTTTACAAGTTCATTGAAGCGGCTCGGGTGCTCACACACATTTTTATTATCATTCAGAAGATGACATCATCGTGCATGCAATAAGCTTGCTGTTTCATACATGTACTCGTAAAACAGCAAATATTTTTGTTAAACGCAAATTTACAATCAATCCATTTATAGAATGCGAATATATGTACATACATACGTACATAAATTCTTATAAGAACAAATAAATTATTCACTTTCTAAGATTAAATTCTAAAAATGAACGAACTTTGTGGTTTTGATAACAACAATTTGGCGATTTGATCGTCCACCGTGCGCCCTTACTCTGTTCTCGCCTCCCTATCACCCACTCCACCACTCACCCTCACCACCTAAAACAACATCATGTACCCACCGCCGGCCGATTGGAATTTGTTTACTACAATACGGCCGGAACGCAAGCTTCCACTGTGGATGCGTTGCGTTCGTTTTGTTGTGTTGAGTTCCGCTGTTGCCCAACTGGTTGTTGTTGCTATTGTTCACTGATATCGGTTTTTTTTTATATTCATTTTATTTCCTTCGTAAATTTTTAATTGATGTTGTTTTCCGAGGTTCTCTTCTAAAAATACGCGCGCATTTAATTCGTTTTGTGTTATATATTTGTTTAAAAGTCGTTCGCTTATGCAGATGGATGTTAATCGTAACATGACGATCACAGTTGTTGTTGTGATTACAAAATTTCACCCATTGAGCCATTTGCATATTACATGTAGCACTAGTGGCAAATAATGCGCGTTACCAAGCGAATTCTTTAGAGCTGGAGCGACACGTCATATCGGCAGTTTGTAACGCAAAAAGACTGACTTCTGCCTTTAGACGAGTTAGAAGATGCCATCTCTCCAATATGTGATGCCTTCCTAATATGCATCATACAGTTCTGACGCTCGTCTTGTTTCATCGATAGCAACTATTTGCTAAGCAGTTCATAAAGAAATCTTTAAATGGGGTTTTGCCTGGGTCATTGACGACAGATCGACAAATACCACAAAACTCTAAATCCGCATCAATTTGACGTACTATACCGTCCGTCTAAAGACAACACAAGGGACAACTTCTTCCTCTCGAGCAAACGTATCCGAACACTTGAAGCAATTTTGTTCAGTTGCATGTGAGAATGTGAGCGAGGATTATCTCCAAATCATTTGATTTCTTGAATTTCTTGCGGCAAAGTTATGACTAAACGACGGGAACAGCAATTCGGCGTCATCCATGTTGTTCTCATCTCGTTTCTCATTCGGATAGAGACTGACCGCTTGTTATGCAGTCGTTTTCTGATCTGGCGAAAAGACAATGACGCGAGAACAATCATCAAGCTGAAGGTATAAGAATTCCGATCAAATGACGGCCGACGGGCGATCGGCCAACAAGCGTAGACATAACATGCATTGGTTCATTATAGGGAACCTCAGGCCTGGGTTCTATCTTCTATAACCTTAGCTTACGTCAAACAATGATATCACGCCATGCGTCAAACATCCGGTTCCTTTACCATTTCCACAATTATCTAAACAGACTTGGGACCAAAATTCGGATCTTCAGAACAACACAAAAATCTAACAGACCAATAAAATTAGTGGGCCATAACCCATAAGGGTCGCATGGCCGATAGTAAACCTGCGAAAGTTGAGTTTTCGCGTTATCTTGAAACACGGCGACGAATTGGTTTTGTAGATATAATTAGCGCAATGTGCCATCATGCATCATTAAAGAGGGATTTGCGACTGACTGGACAACTAACAATTGGGACATCGACTGCTTCGAGGAATGGGTCATATTTCACCATTTTTTTTGAAATGGAAAATATTAAAAATTAACAATAATTCCTTTTTCTTCAGGGGTGCAGCGCTACAACATATTCCTAGTTGTCAAATATTCTCTATCTGTCTGCAACATAAATGTCAAAGGACAATGTCATTTGACGCCATTTGCGAAAATTATGGCGCATTCACATTATGACATTACTTTTAGCACACCTTGTATGTGAAATTTTCATTTTCAAATGGTAAAGTCTTTTGACGTACCTAACTATCATTTTAGTTCTATACCCTAAGTCCGTTCTTGGCCACCCAACCTATTTTCGTATTTATATTTTTACGGGCGTGGTTATTGCATCAAAATTATTTAGAAGACACTTTGGTTTGACCGTGTACCGCACAGTAGTCCGGTCAAACAAAAACCAAATCGAACGGTAACCAACGGATAAGGTAGCTTAACAGGTATCACAGCTCTCCTAAGACATGACCATGAGTCCCGGCTGAGTGTGCTGCTGGGAATTGCCCTACTGTCTATACCTAAGTCTATATACCCATGTCTATGTATGTCGATATCAACCAACGGCGATCACTGATGTCAGTTTATTGTGCAATGGCACAGCAGAGGTTGACTAGTTGACTTAGTCCGCTGAGTAGGTAACTTCAGAGAGGACGTTACTTTTCTCTGTGCCAACTATGGTGCGGAAACATTCTATTTGAGGATATAAAAGATCATTTACAAAAAAAAGCAGCCCATAAAAAAAAAATCGTGTAAATTTTCAAAAAAATTTGCCCCCCGACCACAGAGCCCCAACACTTCCAAATTATTACAAAAAGTGTTGTCAATCGGAGACTCGGGTAAATTTTGTAAAATATTTGTATGGGAGCCCCCACCGCGAGGCTATAGAAAGTATTGCCATGGGGGATACACATGTGTGCAAAGTTTAATCGGGCTGTAGGAAGTGGGTTAAAAATTGCTCACAAAATCTAACCAGCCAGCTACGGGCACCCGAATTAAATATAGAGAAGTTAAAAATGAGAAAGAGTCCAGGGGATAAAACAGAGCCCTGGGGAACGCC
Source organism: Nephrocerus scutellatus (assembly GCA_947095585.1). Lineage (NCBI taxonomy): Eukaryota > Metazoa > Arthropoda > Insecta > Diptera > Pipunculidae > Nephrocerus > Nephrocerus scutellatus. The sequence goes on along the minus strand of OX352765.1, from coordinate 74,772,220 downwards.
AACATTTATGTGATGTACTTTAGATTTGAAACCGTCCAATACAGCTGGAATTTAGCGGTCCAAAATATAGCATGTAATCCAGTGAAGCAGTTTATCAGTGACCCCATAAGCACGCATTTTGGACAAAAGAGCTTGATGCCAAACTCTATCAAATGCCTTAGAAATACCGAGTGCTACCGCTTCGCTATCTCCACATTGATGCAAAGACCGGTTACACTGTTCGGTGAGATATACCATCAAATCACCAGTAGAACGAAGTTAGTAACACTGCGATCACCGGACCTTGTATATAGTTGTTGTTTCTTCTTCCAGGCGGGACTTACATATTGGGACCAATATAAGACCCAACTTTATCATACGACATCCAGTTCTCCCTGTAAATTAACTGACAATGCTCCGATAGTTCCTTCTAGAGATTTAAAGAAACTTAGCGTTGTTTTTGTTCGATCTGTCATAAGAGTACTTGGTAGTTCTTTAGGTGTTTATCCAGTTTGAACAGTGCTCCTGTTTGGCCACACTAACAGTTAAGATTGCCTGACTAACATTGCTTCCGGACCAGAAGAAACAGCGGACGAATCGTTTCTTGCTACCAATGCACCTATTTGTCCAACTTGTCAGTATAGTTTGTGTAGCACATACACTGGGCTCACTTAACTTAAAGAAGATCCCATCGCTTGTCCAGAACTGAAACTGACTTTCCAATAAGCGCTGAAGCCATGTGCTCCACTCCTTAACCACGTCTTGTTGTGCACGTAAAGCGTCTGACAGACTATCGAACCTGACTGTAAAACATAACTGAAGTCAGTTTTGACTGATGCGCTTTGAGGTCAGAGTAGTAGGATGGTTTGACCAAAGAAGCTCGAATTTTCGAAGGGGAAAGATGGACATCCAACAAAAAGCTTGTTTGTTGCTCATGCCGTCTGGTTCCTTGTATTTTTTCATAATTTCCACCAATTTGCAATATCTATAATTTTTTTCACGTATGTCGTATTCGGGGCTCATTATGTCCCACAAACAGCGGTTATTCTCGTAGGCCCTCACAAATTCTTCTAAAAATCTTCTGTCTTTAGCCAAATCCATAACGTTCTTTTATATTTAAAATTACAGCTGACTGCCGAATTGACATACACATTATCGATCATAAACAAACATGGCCGCTAACTGACCGTACAACCGCAATAAATTTTGATAGCGATCCGTTTCGAGTGTCAGTCTGTCAATCAGTCAGGCGTTCACACTATCAGTTTTGAGGGATGTCGATCAAAACTTATGGAGAATTTACACTATAGCCGTGCAAGAAAAAATGAGCGGGCCGACTATAGTTGAATTGAATTTGTGGTTAGCCAGAAGAGATTGACACTACGCGAATGTTATATTTATTTTATATTAACATGGGAAATGTTATCTATAGCATTATGGTAACATTGAAAAATATACTACTTCTCTCGTTTGGCTAACTACAATTTCAATTTAACAGCCGTCCTGCTCATTTTTTCTCGCACACCATAAAAATGTAAATCAAGCGTTACAATCAAGAATGATAGTGTCTGTCAGTCGCTTTACAGGCAAAATGATGTAACCAGGCCGATGAACATGCTGATAAAAACTGATTTTTAAATTTGCTGTCTGTCTGCCCGTCCGTCCATTCGCTGCTCTATTTGTGTATTTGAATTTTGCAGGCCAGCAACTTTGCACACAACGTGACATGCTTGCTATCTCCGTCAATATTATTTGATTTTATTTTTCTTTCTTAACAGCTCTTAGCAATTATTCTTATTAGTTATTATTATTCTTATTTATAGTTCTCCTCAAACTCTTCTTTCAAGTATATTTGCTGTCTTCGCGTACATAGAGATTAGGTCACACAACGGCCAACGATTACCCGCAGTTCTAGTTCGTTCTGGTTGTTTCTTCTTCTTGGTTGCCTCACTCCGCTGTGGATGCATCGATTGTCGCGGCTGCCGCTGTGGCTGTGGCTGTTGCTGATTAAAAAAACAGCAACAACAACCACAGTTGAGGAACTTAACAATAATAAATAAGCTGTACGTGATGGCGATCGCATACTTGCAGTTACGACTTACGAGATGTAGGCACGAGTAGAGTATACGCTATACGATTTTCAATCAACACGCGACATCAGCAGTGAAGTACATACATACATACCGACTCGTATTTATATTTACTCGCTGTCTGGCCATATGACATTCATATAATTTGTTTGTTTATCGTTTTTGCTCCCCGACTGCTTATTTCATTATTTGTTGCTCATTCGCCATCGCTTACATGGTTCGCCGCGACTACATTCCGTCATTTCACGCGGCAATTACTTTAATTGCATGTCATTTTTTGCGATACCGTCTTTAAACGATGGGCAAACCGACTCCCACACACCCCCCACAACTGTGTATGTACATATAGTTGGTTGGAAAGTCACCAACCAAACTTATAACAAACAAACGTACACACTACTCGTTAGCATGTTTGTAGGGTAACGGTTCTAATGGTCGGCCCCCTAACTTTTTTTCACTTTGATCTTTTCCAGTTACTAAAGTATTTGATGAAAAACGTTTAAGAAATTTCATTGAATGTCGAAACAAATAAAAAAGAGAATTTTTAATTAAACCTTCACTGTTTTCTAGAAACGACCAAATTAATGAAAAAACTTATATTGCGCTAGTGGTCGGCTGCCAAATTTTAGTGATCGGCCATAAAAGTTCTAGTAGTCGGCCGGGTCCAATCAATCAATGAAAAGAACCATTCAATGATCATTTAAGGTTTAATTTGAAAGCAAAACATTTAATAAATAATATTTAATTATTTTTAATAGCAAAGAATATGAAAATCATAAAAAACACTAAGTTGGCACCAGTTTATTAAAATGCTAAGTTGGTATCAAATCATACTATACTTATTATACTTATTTTTCTTTTGACGTGACAACGTCTCACTCCAAGGTTTAAGAGGGTACATGTTCAAAAACTCAAATGTTAAATGTCACTATTTAACAGCTGTTAAGTTACGTTTTTAACAGATGTTAAGTAAAGATTTTTTAACAGATGTTAAGTTACGTTTTTAACAGATGTTAAGTAACGATTTTTTAACAGATGTTAAGTTACGTTTTTAACAGATTTTAAGTAACGTTTTTTAATATCCAATGGGATTTGGTCATGAGGAACTAGAGTTTTTGAACAAAGCAATTTATCAAGCGATTCGCGTGAAATTCGGAATGTAGGACTAATATGTGACTATAGGACTTGTTCCTATGGAAATTCTGGGACCTGGCCAATAGGGTCTGGGATTTTTGGAACCAAGCCATTTCTCAAGGGATTCGTATGAAACTCGTAATGTAGGACTAATATGTGACTATAAGACTTGTTCCTATGGAAATTCTGGGATCTGGCCAATTGGGTCTGGGATTTTTGGAACCAAGCCATTTCTCAAGGGATTCGTATGAAACTCGGAATGTAGGACTAATATGTGACTATAGGACTTGTTCCTATGGAAATTCTGGGATCTGGCCAATAGGGTCTGGGATTTTTGGAACCAAGCCATTTCTCTAGGGATTCGTATGAAACTCGGAATGTAGGACTAATATGTGACTATAAGACTTGTTCCTATGGAAATTCTAGGATCTGGCCAATAGGGTCTGGGATTTTTGGAACCAAGCCATTTTTCAAGGGATTCGTATGAAACTCGTAATGTAGGACTAATATGTGACTATAAGACTTGTTCCTATGGAAATTCTGGGATCTGGCCAATTGGGTCTGGGATTTTTGGAACCAAGCCATTTCTCAAGGGATTCGTATGAAACTCGGAATGTAGAACTAATATGTGACTATAAGACTTGTTCCTATGGAAATTCTGGGATCTGGCCAATTGGGTCTGGGATTTTTGGAACCAAGCCATTTCTCAAGGGATTCGTATGAAACTCGGAATGTAGGACTAATATGTGACTATAGGACTTGTTCCTATGGAAATTCTGGGATCTGGCCAATAGGGTCTGGGATTTTTGGAACCAAGCCATTTCTCTAGGGATTCGTATGAAACTCGGAATGTAGGACTAATATGTGACTATAAGACTTGTTCCTATGGAAATTTTGGAATATGATCATTATTGTCTGGAATTTCTGGAATAAAGCAATTTCTCAAGCGATTCGCATGAAATTCGAAATGTAGGACTAAGATGTGACTATAAGATTTCTTCCTATGGAAATTCTGGAATATGATCATTATTGTCTGGAATTTCTGGAATAAAGCAATTTCTCAAGCGATTGAAATGAAATTCGGAATGCAGGACTAATATGCGGCTATAAGACTTCTTCCTATGGGAATTCTGGAGAATGATCATTATGGTCTGGAATTTCGGGAACTAAGCAATTTCTCAAGCGACTCGTGCCTTTTAATTTAATCGTAATATTGGCCACAACGTCAAAGAATTTCACTCCAACCGCGCGTAAAGATTACACGCACATATTTTTTTAAAAGCTCTTACTACTGCATTACTATGTTTGTGCAGTGATATGATACATTTAATATGTACCCACCTCACAATAAATTGTTATGAACATTTAAATCAGCTTATAAATTATTTATTCGTTGTATGTGATGTGATTGATGATCATGTATGTGGTTTCAATAACATACAATCAAGCAGAGCAGAACGAAACAAACATATGCAGTAGTAGGCTGCGGTCAAGAATTCAGCCGCTGCGCAGTTTATGCTGCATGTTGGTCAAAAATTCACTTTTCAGCCAATGCATTAAAGAAAAATCGACTGCGCAGTTTACGCAGCTACTTAAAATGGGATGCAAATAGCAAAATGTAAATGTCAAATTGTCGCCCTACAAGCAGACTGTAAGTCGGTTCAAAATATAGCAGCAATTTCGTGCATACCGACTGCCTGCCATTTTTTTGTGCAGCACAAGCTGCGAAGCTACTTAATTCTTTACCACAGCCGTAGTGATAGTATAGTCTCTGTTCATTTTCCTATCAGTGCTCTGCTCGCTCTTTCTATTAACATTGTGAGTGAATGCTCTCGTGTTTGGTAACAGAAAACAATACTACTATAAGTTACAGAAATAAGAGAACAATGCAAAAGAAATTTAATGAGAAATAATTGGCGTGCATGTTTGAAAGCGACAATCTTTCCATACCATTTCGAAGTATGGGCAGCATTACTCAGTACTCACTACATTTCTCTTCTAATTTCATTTAAAACTACTCAAATTTTTTATGAGTTGAAACCAAAAGCTGCATTACTGTGTTTTTGGCAGTAATATTCAATATGCAGCAACTTCACAGTTAGTGGTTATGAACATTAAAATTCGCTTATAAATAATTTATATATAATGTGATGTGATGATGATGTATGTGATGAGCTACGGTGCAAGTCGTAGGACTTGTATTTAGTATAGAAATTTTTAACGTGACAACGTCTCACTACAAGGGGTGCATGTTCAAAAAGTCAAATGTTAAATGTCCACTGTTGTGATCAACAGAATGCTCACAGCTCACACTGTTGTGCTCACTGTTAATGTTTTATTATCAAGAAGGCGTACCGTACTTGAAAATTTGAGAATCGCCTAGAGAAGACTATATTTAGAAATATTCATTTCAGTGTCGTTTGGCATTTTGTGCATAAAAGTTTGAATGGTTTTTGCATTTTTTAATTATTATAAAAAGTATTACAGTAATTTATTTTTTGTTATTTACATTAAACAATATTTCCTTGTATTGCAGATATTAGCTTTAATATATTTAAGTAATAATCTTCTACAAAAAATCATTTTAAACACAGATTTTCACAAAACGAAATCCCATCTTTCCGAATTATAATCGTTTAATTCATATTATCTATATATATTAACTATAAACATCCCTTTTTACTGATAGTTTACTATATATAAATAAGGAAAAAAAATATAAAAGATAATTTTTAACAGCTCTTACTTCTCCTACTACTATCGACGCAACTGCATTACTATGTTTGTGCAGTGATATGATATATTTAATATGTACCCACCTCACAATAAATTGTTATGAACATTTAAATCAGCTTATAAATTATTTATTATGTTGTATTTGATGTGATTGATGATCATGTATGTGGTTTCAATAACATAAAATCTAGCAGAGCAGAACGAAACAAACATATGCAGTAGTAGGCTGCGGTCAAGAATTCAGCCGCTGTGCAGTTTATGCTGCATTTTGGTCAAAAATTCAATTATCAGCCAATGCATTAAAGAAAAATCGACTGCGCAGTTACTTAAAATTGGATGCAAATAGCAAAATGTAAATGTCAAATTGTCGCCCTACAAGCAGACTGTTATTCGGTTCAAAATATAGCCGCAATTTCGTGCATACCGACTGCCTGCCATTTTTTGTGCAGCACAAGCTGCGAAGCTACTTAATTCTTTACCGCAGCCGTAGTGATAGTATAGTCTCTGTTCATTTTCTATCAGAGCTCTGCTCTGCGTACCGTACTTGAAAATTTGAGAATCGCCTAGAGAAGACTATATTTAGAAATTTTCATTTCAGTGTCGTTTGGCATTTTGTGCACAAAAGTTTGAATGGTTTCTGAATTTTTTAATTATTATAAAAAGTATTACAGTAATTTATTTTTTGTTATTTACATTAAACAATATTTCCTTGTTTTGCAGATATTAGCTTTAATATATTTTAGTAATAATCTTCTACAAAAAATCATTTTAAACACAGATTTTTTTATATAAAAATGAAGCTAAATTTAACATTATAAAAATGCCAGTCTCTCAGTCAAAGAAGAGATGTTCGATCGTAAGTTGGATGTCTGCCACTGAACAATGAATCTACCATCGACCATTGAGTAAACCATCAAATATCATACATGGCATTAAGCATCGGTTCAAAGTAATTATTCGATCATTTACAGAAATAAGAGAACAATGCAAAAGAAATTTAATAAGAAATAATTGGCCTGCGTGTTTCAAAGTGACATTCTTACCATACCATTTCGAAGCATGGGCAGCACTTCTCACCACTTTTCTCTTCTAATTTAATTTAAAACTACTCAAATTTTTTATGAGTTGAAGCCAAAAGCTCCATTACTGTGTTTGGGCAGTAATATGCAATATGCAGCAACTTCAAAGTTAGTGGTTATGAACATTAAAATTAGCTTATAAATAATTTATATATAATGTGATGTGATGATGATGTATGTGATGAGCTACGCTGCAAGTCGTAGGGCTTGTTTTTAGTATAGAAAAAATATATTTTTAATATATCCGTCCGTGTTTATGTCCTACAGACAATAAGATATTTGTTTTCTTTTCTTTCGTCCCGGACAGACGTTGTCACGCTCAAAACCCACGGCCGTGTCTTCGACACAGCCTACCCCGCTCTTTTTACTTATATTTAGTAATAAGATAATAAATTGCTAAGAATCTAAAAAAAAGTTATTGAACAGCTTAAGAGATTAATAAAGTTTAAAAACAAAATAACAAAAAATACATAGTTAAAGAAAAAATGAACTTCAGAAATGTCTGCAGAAATTTATAGCTCAATTTTAATTAAAAAATAGTTTAAATTGCACAAGAAAATCTGAGTTTGATACTTCTGCATAACTAAGTTCCTTCAAGGAAGTACATTTGAGGTGGAACAACGAAGGATCACAATATATATTTTTCAAGTTATCATCCTCAACATCAATTATAAGTTCTTCAAAATAATTCTTGAAGATTCGTTTAGCTTCCGATGCTATTGTTGAACTTTGTTTTGGCCAGACGTTCCTCCTTCCGCTGTAATAGAGCTTTTTGTTCAAGTTGTTTTTTCCGCTTTTTGTTCAAAAAAATGTCCCTCCAATCTTGTAAGGATATATTACTTGGAGATCTTGTAGGATCTTGGGATTTCCTTTTGCTTTTAAAACCAATTGGTTTAGGATAAAATGTGATACGTCTGACCGTGCGCTTGGTGACGAAGTTACAGTGACATTTGAAGTTGCACAGGATGGTTTTGGTTAATTTCTAAATCTTATTTCCGATTTGTTGACGTTTCAGTTATGTGTAATACTCCTTTGTCGTCTATCTCAAAGGTGTCTGATGGTATTTCAATATCACATAGTCCTAGTGTAACGTTCAAAAGCAAGATGATATGGATTTTCTTCCTCTTCGTTGTCAGGTCTTTCTTCTGGAATGCAGTCTGGTTCTCCTTGTATAGGTTCTTCTGATGTGTGGGTTAACTCCTTTTGAGAAGGAATGATTTGGCTCTGCTGGCAAATGAGGTTGAACTTCTGGAACATTAGATGAACTTTCCGGGTTGCGGCCAAATCTTGTGTCAATGTTTCAATTTTATACCTATCCTAACACATTTCAGACTGAATGTTATTACAAACGTTGATTGCATTCGTCTTTACAGACCTGGTATAATCCACAGCATTCGGATCTAAGGGGTATATGGCATACTTACGGAATCCGTTTTAAATTGTCTCATTTATATTTTTATTACCGAGAAGCGCTTTTTGCAACAGAGGACAAAAATATTTCTGGGTAAGAATAACACCAGGATTCTCTTTGCATTGTTTGTTTCCAACTAGACTTTAAAGGCTTGAAGATGCTAACATCGACAAGCATGATGTTTTTCTAACTCTAACTTACTCCATTGTAAGATGGGACTTATGCCCATCTACGAATAATAAAACTGACTTTTTGACATTTACTTGTTCAAGCCACTTATCGACACAATTAGCCCTGTATTCAAAAAAGCCCTCCATCTTTATCCCCCCACTTTCGTTTCAAACAAAAAAAATCAATACTCTGGCATGCTGTTGACAATATCTTTTAGTGGTCTAAGATATGGAAAATTTCCATGGGATACAGCATCTTTCCATCCGCAGAAAATACCATGAGAACAGTGGTCGTGCCTTTTTCGTGAGCAGTACTTTTTTGATACACATTTTTAAATTAAATTAGACAAATAGGCCGATACCAATGAAATAGGCTTCAGCGGCCGAACACTAACTACGTAACTTCACTAGTTGGCCGGCAGTGTGCCGACAACTTTAATACTTGCCCGAGCACTACAATTTCTCAAACATTTGTTTGATTAACGATGAAATCAGAGAAAATTATTAATAAACTTTCAATATTGTACGTCCTAAGATAAATTTAAGCCCACCCCATTATTTCCACTGATAATAACATTTTGTAATCTTTGCACCGCTAAAATGCATACCTTATGCTTTTAAGAACAATACAAATTCATTAAAATGTTATCTTCCAAACAAATTGTAACATAAATTAACACTTTTGTAAATGCACACAACTAAAAAAAACAAGCAATCATCACGTTCTTCATCATTATCATATTTGGCTCTACAACCGGTCCCGATTTCGAGCGGATGTCATCCAGTTTGGCATCCCTAAACTCTGGGCGTCCTGTTCTACGCCATCCTTCCAGCGTAGCCTTAGCCGGCCTCTCTGTCATGTTTCATAAATCCTACTGTAAGAGACTTTCCGAGCAGGATCCTCTTCGCTCATCCGAGCTAGGTGTCCTACCCACCGCAGCTACCGAGCTTAATTTTCTTGAAGATGTCGATGTCGCGGTAACGCTCGTAGATCTCATCATTATAGAGTCTCCGGAATCGTCCTTCCTCACATACGGGGCCAACTATTCTCCGTAAGACTTTTCTCTCGAACGCGGCTAAGAGGTCGGAATGCTTTTTGCTAAACACCCAAGTCTCGGATGCATATGTCAGTACGGCTATGACCATTGTCTTATATCTTAGCTTGGATGTTATGGTTAAATTCCTGGATTTGAAGAGCCTTGACGGATTAAAGTAGGCTTTGTTGGCTTTAAGCAACCGTGCGCATACTTCTGGCTCGACGCTGTTATCGGCTGCTACTGTTGTCCGAAGATAGTTAAAGGATTGCAGTACTTCAAATTCGCTCCCCACTATTTGAATTGAGGGACCAATGTTGGATCTTCTACTCGCAGACGTGCCCACCATGTACTTTATTTTGCTCTCATTTATGTGCAGCTCCATTTTATGCCGCCTGCTCTATCTGGATGAAAGCTTCCGTTACAGCTCTTCGGTTTCTACCAACGATCTCAATATAGTCTGCGTAAGCCAGTATCTGAATTAACTTATAGAAGATTGTTACTCTCGCTGTTACGTCAGAGCTTCGGATCACTTTCTTCAACGCCAGGTTGAAGAGGACGCAGACCAGTCCATCCCCTTGTCGGAGCCCGTTATAGATGTTGAATGGGTTTGATAGTGATTCGGATATTTTTACTTGGCTTATAACATTGGTCATGGTCATCCTACATAGTCTTGTCAGTTTATGTGGAATGCCGAATGTTCTCATGGTTTTATAAAGTTCTACTCTGGCGGCTTTAAAGTCTATAAAAAGATGGTGTAGTGAGTTTTGAAACTCTACACATTTTTCCATCACCTGCCTAAGGGTGTAAATCTGATCAGTTGTTGATTTGCCTGGGATGAAGCCACACTGGTATGGATCAATGATGACTTTTGCGTATAGGGCTATTCTGCCTTGAAGGATAGCGGAGAAAATCTTATATGCGGTACTCAACAACATTATACCACATACCACATGGCATAGCTTCTTCTTCCCATACTTGCACTATGATTTCGTGGATTGCTTGGTGTAATGTGGGGACTCCTATTTTTATCAGTTCCGCTGGGATCCCATCAGATCCTGGGGCCTTATTATTTTTGAGCCAATCTATCGCTCTGCTAACTTCTTCTATGCTTGGTGGCGGCAGCAAAGTATAATCTTCGGTCATTGGTGAAGCCTCCAATTCCTCATGAAAGTGCTCTTCTCATCGCTCTAAGGTGCCTTTAAGATCGGTGATCAGATAACCCTCTTTGTCCTTGCAGTATGTGCAATGCGGTGTATATTTCATCATACCACGGACTCTTTGGTCGAACTTCCGCGCCTGGTGCGGTCCTTGCTCTCTGTACTGTTCTAGTTCACAGACGAGATTCTTTCCCCAGGCTACTTTCTTCCGCCGGTGTACTGTTTTTTCACCACGTTCTAACACACTCGCAAATGCGCACTGACTGATGTGGATCTTACCGGCTGCAGTATTTGCGTAATAATATCAACTTTGAGGGTAGATGTGTAGGACATGTATCTGATGGTATCTACATCTTCACATTAAGAAAATTCCTAACGGTATTTATATTACATGAAGAAAAGGGTTGAAGTGGCCGAACACGAGAGAGTGGCCGACTACTAGTGCCGTTACCCTACATATAAATACAAATTACAAGTTCGCGTATTTTGCTGAAAGAAAAAAAAAGCAAAAATAGAAAAAAAACAGCAAACAACAGAAAAAGTTCAACTCCAAAGTGAACAGCTCCGCCGCTCTGCTCCACCCCGCTCGCTATAAGAGTCACGAACAATGGCTCGCCCAGGCGGTGATGAAGCAACTTGAACGACAACATGTCTGTGTCACCTACCTTTGTGCTATTTGTATTCGCTTTGGCAATTACTCATACGCTGCCGTGCGGTTTTTCGCTGCCGTGTGCTTATGCTTTTTATTTTGCATTCGCTGCTCCCTGCTCGCTGCTCGCTATTCGCGTTCGCTGATAACAATGCAATGTCAACATAAACACGTTGTTGTGCAGGCGACTGCGCTGCTGCTACACTTTTCTAATTATCGCCCCACTATACTCGTAGTACATTGGAGTTGTTTCAAGGGGTTTCGTGTTGTTAAGCTTTGTTCTTGCGTGCAGCGGGATTATGGTATGACAGCGGCACCTCAAAATTAAGCGACGACCCTATCAACACAAGCCTATACATATCTACCTCTACACATAAAATTATTATTGCTGTGCCAAAGTCACAGTCGTTAAAATGTGTAGCACAATAATTATTGTTATTAGTCGCTGCAAATCGTTTGCAAAACGTCAACAACTAGCGGCAGCGGCAGCGGCAGCGGAACGATTGTTGCTGGTCGTTCGTTACTTAGGTATGATGTACATATTTCCGTTGCAGTGACGTTGCTGCTATTATGTGCCAGCGCAACTGGTGAGGCGACCGACTATAATGCAATTGGAAATGTCAGACAGAGTGGCGCACTGCTGGGCAGTGTATTGTGTTCCTTCGTAACTGTTCGCTTGGTTATGTACTCGTATGTACATATACCCATACATAACTATGCAGTTTTGAAACGATTTTTCATGCTGATGGTGCGGTATAATTCCATCTAGAAAAGTCTTAACCCACTTGCCCTTAAAACAACTTTCAAAGTCGAATACTATTCAGCTCATATCTTTGACATGTTTGACATTCAGTTATTAATTATTACTTTATAACAAAGCTTGGGCAATTAATTGTTTATATATTGCCGAGGAACAAACAGTTATTAAATTTTGAATAATGCACTTGCACTTGGCAATCATCAGGCTGAGTCATTAAACTTAATGATCTTAAGATCGAAAATCTACACTGAAAAGAAAGTAAAAACAAAAAAGACCATGCAGGGAGGGTGTCCCCTAGTTCGTTCACAATGGAAAATGATTCTTGGGTATATTCTAAGAAAAAAATCGTTCTACAGTAAGGGTCTTTCTCTAATGGTTTATCGGAGATTTAAGAAAAAGCTTACTTTGATGTACAGTGACACATGTTAATGGAAATTGACTCTGATAATACTAATGGAAGAAACTTCGTTTAGGACTTCCTTTCAAGAAGAAATACTAGCCTTTGTTTAAATAAAGTTGATATCTTATTAGCTATTCATCTTCTATGGCTGTTCCAGTTTTCTTGTCCATGTCAATTTTTGAATTTGAGGCCAATTTTCTCCAGAAAATGTGTAATAAACATAACGTTTTATCACTTTTTTCTTATGAACGTAACAATAATAAAAATAAAAATCATCAATAAGTTTGCGAAAACCTCATAGATTTTATGATACTTGGAAAAACCAGCAGCAGGTAAAATTTAATTTAAAATTTCGGTAAAAACATCCCATAAAAATAAAAAATGTTCATGTAAATTCTCTAAAAGGAGATACACCGGGTTAATTTGAATAAAATGAATATAAGATACCCTTTACTTCAAAATGTCTACAAATTTCACTCCAAAAATTTTACAAAAAGTTTTGTCCATCGGAGATACACATTTTTATAAAATGTATGTAAATTTTGTAAAATATTTGTATGAAATCCCACTGACACCGAGGCCCGAGGGGCCCAAAATTTTAATAGAAAGTGTTGTCATTGGATATATGCATGTGTGCAAAGTTTCAATGAAATCGGACATTGGGAAGTCGGTTAAAAATTGATCGCAATATTCCACGACAAACAGACAAACAAACAAACACACGGCCACGAAAAGTTAAAATAGAGAATTTAAAAAGGGGTTTTTTGCTGTAACCCTATGAATGAAAACTGATTTTGTGTAGTTTAAGATAATTTTTATTTTATGTGTGTACTAAAACAGTTGTTATAACTGCTGCCTCACTTTTGATGACGCCTCGAGAATACGTGCCGACGGGCAGTACGGTATCGGCCTTGAAAGTTAGACCATCTACTGGCAGCGGAAGGGCCATGAGATGTCGTATCTGGTGGATGTTCGCGACAACGCAATGCATCTAGATCGTCTACCGGTTATGCTCGTCTAACGGTGGGTAGTGGTTTGAATACTGCTGACAAGCGCCGGTCGACCTTGGCTGATAGGCTTTCTACTGGCAACGGTAGGATTGTGGCACCTCATGGCCCTTCCGCTGCCAGTAAGCTTGTAGGCGCATCTGATGGTGGTTCGCGACATCGCACTCCATTTAGATCGTCGTACAAGGAACGACGTGCTGCAGTACGGATACTGAAGGCCCTCGGAGCAATTCCAGAGAGACCCATTCTGTGGCATAGGATACCTCATAATGCGGAAGGAGATATGTGCAAAATGGAGACTGAAACCGCAGCTGTAAGATTCGAAAACCTCCCAGGTCTATGGCAGGCAAATGAAATGTTTATAGGAAGTTCAACATGAAGAGGTTTCGCGTGATATACTGGGACTAGGCAGAATTAATGAAAGAATAATGACATTGCAGACTGAAAGGACACTTAAGGAAATCAAGGATAGAAGAGGATGGAAGCTGCAGGATTTAAGGTGAGGCGGAGTAAGCCCCGGGGTATATTATCAACGAAGCAGTTCAATTATACGTCAGAGAAGGGATCATGGGCGAACACACGCAATCTCGATATTTTTTAAATCCGCCATATTTTTAGGTTCCTAACAGCCATAGGTATGGGGCGGTAGTATGGATGGGCATAAACTATTCATAAAGCACAATTTAGGAGGAAACGCAATAGATCCGCATGGAACGCGGTGTTACTACAGAACAACCCACAACAACAATCAAGGAAGTGAAGAAACTATCTCTTATGCCGCATCCTAGCATAGCACAACCACAACGTACAGTGTAGACGAGGTTTTTAGAAAACACAATACCGCAAAATTTGAATTTGTTCGTCATTTAGTATGTGCGTAAGGCATCGTCTTTAAACCGGAACAGCTACACGAACAGGTTATAGAAGGAATGCGCATTTTCTTTCAATTACAAATGTCACATAGAGCGGGAAGAAATATTATCTTACTTGAATGGGCAAAGGTCATTTACTTATGGTAGAGTGCGGGATGAACTGTTATGATGTCCCCTGTTATTCCCTTAACTCGAGCCAGTATAATATAAACATACATAAACATACGTACATAAATCAATACATACTATAATTTACTTACGCTACGAATATTCTCAAATTCCAAGAACTGTTCAAATCAATACATACTTTACTTACGTTATCAATATTCTCAAATTCCAAGAACTGTTTACGAACTTTATTTAGTTCACCATTAATAATTTGCACTCCCAATAAATAAATGCAACTCCAACATTTAAACAAATTTATTGGGAATCGCTTTTGCAACAATTGTTGACAAAGCAAATTTTTATAAAAATAATAAATTGTAAAATTAGTATTTAAGGAAGTACAAGAAGATCAATAAATAAGTCTTAATTTGGAAGTGAAAAGGTGAACAAGTGTTTTTTTTAATATAATTCTACTTAAGATACAAAAGTGGCGCAGTCGGTAGGATTCGTAAGTCCTATCCAACATAAAAGTAAAAAGTGAAAATCTTTGTTTGTGATAGTACTAGGATTTTTATCCTTAATACGGATTCTGCAAGGATATAAAGATATATCCTTAGAAAATTTTTTTAAAGGGATAAGAAGACTTATGTTTTAAAATAAGGATATAAAGATATATCCTTAGAAAATTTTTAAGAAGACTTATCTTTTAAAATAAGGATATAAAGATATATCCTTAAAGAATTTTTTTTTTGACACATAAAAAGGATAAAAAGATTTATCTTTTAAACAAGGATATAAAGATATATCCTTAGAGAGAAAAAAAAGTATATCGTTGAAGAAAGAAAACCAGTTCACACCGAGAACTGCACAACCATAAATAGCAGCATTTCATAAAAAAAAGGGTCCATCAAGAAGATAACAACCAAAAATAACTGCACGAGTTCCAAGAAGACAACACCTTCAAGCGGACGACACTATAATCAACCAATCAACTAAAAGTATATCCTTGAAGGAAGAAAGCCAGTTCACGCCGAGAACTCCACAACCTTAAATAGCAACAACTCACGAAAACCTCAAGTTCATCAAGAAAACAACTGCACGAGTTCCAAGAAGACAACACCTTCAAGAGGACAACAATATTAACTAAAAGTAAGATTAGATTAATTTTTATATTTTTTTTTTACACATAAATTAAAATTGGGTTACAAATTTTTTGAAGAAAAGAAAAGAGGCACAATAAATTTGTGGCGATCGGAATTTTTGCAATATATATACATAAGTGATAATAGTTCAGTATCCGACTATCCTTTAGACATAGAATTCGTAGAAGAAGCCATAGACCCCAACCCACAATATACTTTAGACTCAGGGTTCGAATCGAATGAAGGTTACCTGACGGACATTAACGAAGTCAAAATACCAGAACCACATAGAAGAATTACTAGGAATAGACGCTTTTTTAGGAAAATATTAAGACGTTTTCATAACAACAGAAATGACTGAACAAAACCAACCACTTGCAGTTAGAATAGACCCAATAAAATACTTAGGTCATCTTCCCGAATTTAATGGGGATTATCGCGAACTACAAAATTTCATTAATTTAATAGACAGAGTACATCCGATTCTGGCCGCATATGACGAGCCATCCCAACTCTTATTCTCAGACCTAATTAAAGCTAAACTTACTGGGAGGGCACGGGAAATCATAGAAATTAACTGCCAAGCTCAATCTTGGACAGATGTTAAGACAATACTAAACCACAACTTTGGCGACAGGTGTAGCCTAGAAGAATTGTTCGACAAACTAAGGAGCACTTATTTCACTAACAACAGCGTTGAATTCTACAACGAAATAAAAAAAAATCTTAGGAACCTTAACAATAAGACAATAACAACAATCGGATCGGGCCCAGCAGCAAACGAATGCGCAAGAAATAACAGGAAAACTGCTCTAAACGTGTTCAAAGAAAAAATACCTGAACCTATGCGCACGATTTTAACGTGTAGAAAACCCGAAACTCTCGAAGACGCAATAGAAATATTGTTCCAGGCAGGTTACGCATACAATTCACCTACAGATGGGATTTTTTCCTCATACGGAAAACCACGAAATAATCCTCAACAATATCATAGTAGTACTCAAAATTCCTCCCACAACCGACAAACCCAGAGACAAACAAACAATAACGGACAGAATTTTTCGCATAATAGACAAGGACGAACAGACCGAAATAAATATAACCAAAATAATGGACGATATTCACCACATAATGTACAAAGAAGTAATAATCAGCATAACTCTAACCAACATATTGCACAAAGAAGTAATCAGCATAACTATAACCAACATAACGCACAAAGAAGTAATAATCAGAATAACTATAACCAACACGATGGACGAAATAATTGGAATCCTTTTAAACGACAAGATAGAACAAACCCACAATGGGACAACCGCCCTCCAACACCTGAACCAATGGATGTAAATAAGTTCGAAACACCGAACAATCACGATCAAAACATACGTAAAAATGAAAATTTTCAATCTTCAGCCTCAGGGAACTACCATATATAAAAATTAGAACCAAGTTGGGACACCTAAAGTTAATAATAGACACAGGTGCAACCAACTCCATCTTGAACCCAAATATTTGTCATCCCAAATGGACACAAAAAATTAAGCCAATCCCTATAAAAACACTGCAACATGAAATAAATATTTATGAGAAGGTCAAAATTCCCGTTTTTCAAGAATTTGGTACAGTACTCGACACAATAGAATTTTACATAACAAACTTTCATGAATACTACGACGGACTTATAGGCAACGACTTACTCCGACCATTAAAAGCTCGAATTTGTTATGAAAGCAATACAATAAAAATGGGAGAAAACACACTACAACTCCATGTTAGAAACAGAGACTACTATGAGGAAAATATTGAACAAGAAGAAAATAATTACGTCAATGAGTTATATAAGAACGGAATAATAAAAGACCCTTTGAACATCGAATTAAATTTTGCATCAAATTCGCAACCCCTAAGAAGTCAGATTCGAATTGACCATCTAAACTCCGAGGAAAAAACACAATTACTACCAATAATAAACAAGTACCATGATATTTTCTATCAAGAGAATAAAGAACTTTCGTTCACTTCCGCTATAAAGCATAGCATTAGAACTACGACCAATATTCCTATTTTTACCAAATCATACCGATACCCCTACATTCATAAGAATGAAGTAGAGAATCAAATTCAGGAAATGCTCAACAATGGAATAATAAGACACAGCAATTCCCCATATTCGGCACCCATTTGGATTGTTCCCAAGAAAGCGGACGCCAGTGGAAAAACAAAATGGAGACTTGTCATTGATTACCGCAAATTAAACGAGGTAACTATCGATGACAAATATCCAATACCCAATATTGATGAAATCTTGGATAAACTGGGAAGATGCCAGTATTTTACCACACTTGACCTTGCCAAGGGATTTCATCAAATTGAAATAGAAGAGCAAGATATTCATAAAACCGCCTTCAGCGTCGAAGGAGGACATTACGAGTTCCTCAGAATGCCGTTTGGACTGAAGACAGCCCCAGCGACGTTCCAGCGGCTAATGAACAACATCCTGAAAGATTACGTAAACAAAATCTGTTTAGTTTATTTAGACGATGTAATAATTTTTTCTACATCTCTACAAGAACATATAAATTCCATTAAACTTATTTTTAATCGCTTAAAAGACGCAAATCTTAAGATCCAACTGGATAAGTCCGAATTCCTCAAGAGAGAAACGGAATTCCTTGGTCATATAATAACGCCAGCAGGTATTAAAACAAACCCTAAAAAAATAGAATGTGTTAAAAATTTCCCGATCCCTAAAAACACAAAACAAATCAAGCAATTTTTAGGCCTTACTGGCTATTATAGGAAATTTATTAAAGATTATTCTTTAATCGCTAAACCCATGACAAAATACTTGAAAAAAGATACAACACTAAATATATCTGACCCAGAATACGAAAAAAGCTTTAACACGCTTAAAACATTACTTATCCATGACCCAATATTGGCGTATCCGGATTTTACAAAGCAGTTTACCCTGACAACAGATGCCAGTAACTACGCGTTGGGAGCAATTCTATCACAGAACGACCATCCAATATGTTACGCGAGTCGTACCCTAAACACACATGAAATTAACTATAGTACCATAGAAAAGGAATTACTAGCTATTGTATGGGCTACGAAGTATTTCAGGCCTTACCTTTTTGGCCGTAGATTCTTAATAGAAACAGACCATAAACCTCTAACATGGCTCTTTTCAATAAAAGAACCCAACTCCAAACTCGTAAGATGGAGACTTAAATTATCGGAATTCGATTACCAGATTAAGTATAAAAGAGGGGTTAAAAATGGTAACGCTGATGCCTTATCCAGGATCGAACCTGATTCAGGAAATATTAATACATTAGAATTAAACCACACAGCAATAAAAGAAACCAAATCCCCAATTAACATATTTAAAAATCAAATTGTTATAAAAAAGGTAACATCAGGCTCACTGAGAATAAAAAACAAATCCATCTTTGGAAATAACAGAAAAACTATCCATACTAAAGGACTTGATAGAGAAACAGCAATCATCCTACTTAAGAACCATTTTAACCCTGCGCAGTTGAATGCTGTTTTATTAGAAGAAGAATTTTATACAGTGCTAAAAACCACGTTCGACGAACTCTTCGCAAATAATACAAAATTTAGGATCATAAGATGCTTTCACTTAGTAGAAGATATAGAAGACGAAGAAACACTAACGGAGACCATAAAAAGTGAACACCTTGACAAAAATCACCGAGGTATTCAAGCAGTTTTTAAAGAACTCATAACACGTATCTACAACCCTAAATTGAAACTAAGAATTACACAGTTTATAAACAACTGCGAAATATGCAACCTTGAGAAGTACGAGAGGAAACCTCCCAAAATACCGTACAAAATTACTGAAACTCCATCTAGACCCCGCGAAGTGATGCACTTGGATGTATTTTACACTTTAGAAAAAAAAATGTTCATGACAGCAATAGACAAATTCTCCAAACTCGCAATGGCATTTCAAATTAATGGAAGGAATTGGACAGAGTTTAAAACCAAATTACTGCAAATTATAAATACGTACGGCAAAGTAAATAAAATTATAGTGGACAACGAACTCGGATTTAAGGCTATTCCGATGCAACAATTTTTGAAAGAGGAGGACATTGAAATACACTTCACATCTAATAGCAATCACACATCTAACGCAGACATCGAACGGTTACACAATACTATTAACGAGCACATACGTTTACTAAGACATGATGACAGAAATAGGGACGAAACTATAGAAGACAAAATGATAAGGATAATAGGTTTCTACAACAATACAATCCATAGTACAACAGGAATCAAACCCATTGACTTTCTAAATGGCAAGATACATGAAGATAGGTATAAAGAAATTCAGATCCTAATAAACTCAAAAAAGGAAAAATATATACAAAAATTAAATGAAAATAGAAAAGATATAGAACTGGAAGATGGAACAAACTATATTAGAGAAATAAGAGGTGGGAAGAATCATAGAAAATATAGAAAGGTAAATACAAAAATAATAGATGAGGATCATATACAGACAATAGGAACCGGGCACAAATATTATAAATCTCACGTTAAACACAAAAGAAAACACCAGGACAGAGACAATCCTACTATAAAATCCACAAAATAATTCCCTTTCAGATGACAACTTGGGCGCTAATATTCACTCTCTTCACAATCACAAAAACGCAATATTTA
This sequence comes from Nephrocerus scutellatus, assembly GCA_947095585.1. Classification (NCBI taxonomy): domain Eukaryota; kingdom Metazoa; phylum Arthropoda; class Insecta; order Diptera; family Pipunculidae; genus Nephrocerus; species Nephrocerus scutellatus. The sequence continues at coordinate 74,751,782 of OX352765.1, read as the reverse complement.
GATATCCAGGACCTAACTAACAACAATGGATATATTCCAATTAAACTAGACGAAGTCAAACCGATAGAATCTTACTCCAAAATAATACACGTGATTAATACAACCTTGTATGAGACAACACTTGACTTAATTGCACATAACATAGCTATACTAAAAACTACTACCACGGACACTAAGACATTATTAGATACTGTTGACAAAAACTTCGTCATACTTAAGGCTAAGATTGAAAGTTTGAATCCAAAATTCAGACAAAAACGAGGACTGGTCAATATACTAGGGAAAGGATTAAAAGTTATAGCAGGAACAATGGACAGTGAAGACGAAGAACACATTAATACAAGTCTGAAACAACTTTACGAAAACGAAGGACTTTTAACTAACACAATACATAACCTAACACAAGTCAACAACTTACTATCAGCGCAAATACAGAATATAACGAATCATATTAACATACAACAAACACACATAGGAAAGTACTTAAATCAATTCAAAGATATTTTCCAGAATAAAATAACAACACTAGAGGACGAGGTAGTATTTATGAAAAACATCTATCAAATTAGCAACGACATATCACTTTTACGAGATCATATCGACGACATAGGGCAGGTAATTTTTTCTAGCAAACTTGGAATTATCCCAACAGACATTTTAACGCCAAAGGAAACGGACCTTATAACAGATTTTGACAGCTACACAAACATAAAAGTGTCTGTGGCCCTTCACGACGAAAATATATTACTAATTTTCAAAATACCCTTATATTCAAAATACACTCTTAACAAAATCACTTTCGAACCAATTCCGAATATTAAAAATAAAACATTAGCATTAAAACCACATACAATACTTACCGATCAAAACAAAAAAATATATAAGCCATTTTTTCAAGATAACTTAGAGAAAAACCTAATCACTCTTAAAAATGACTGTATACAAAATATTTTAGAATATAAAGAAGCTAACTGTCCTATGGAAAATTTTGAAACGGAAGAAGTAGTAGAAATACTTCCCGGACTACTTATATTTAAAAATTATTACCAAAATCTTAAACATAACTGTAACAAAGAAGAATTAAAAATTAAAGGAACCTTCCTCATAAAATTCGAAAATTGTAAGGTTTTAACAAACAACAATAATTTTACTAATGTTAACTTAAGAATTAGAGATAAAATAATATTACCAAATATTATAACAAAAATCAAAAACAACAAAAATGTTACCCAAAACGATTTAAAATTAGAAACACTATATTTGAAACAATTAAAATACGAAGAAAATTTAAACAATGTATTATACTACGATAAGACAACAAAAACTATTAGTTACAGCGTTGACATCATAATTATTTTATGCATCATTCTAGTAGTTATATATATTATAAGACCAAAACAAATCTATAAAGTTTCGTCGGAGCCTCAATCTAACGGTGGGGGTGTTATGATGTCCCCTGTTATTCCCTTAACTCGAGCCAGTATAATATAAACATACATAAACATACGTACATAAATCAATACATACTATAATTTACTTACGCTACGAATATTCTCAAATTCCAAGAACTGTTCAAATCAATACATACTTTACTTACGTTATCAATATTCTCAAATTCCAAGAACTGTTTACGAACTTTATTTAGTTCACCATTAATAATTTGCACTCCCAATAAATAAATGCAACTCCAACATTTAAACAAATTTATTGGGAATCGCTTTTGCAACAATTGTTGACAAAGCAAATTTTTATAAAAATAATAAATTGTAAAATTAGTATTTAAGGAAGTACAAGAAGATCAATAAATAAGTCTTAATTTGGAAGTGAAAAGGTGAACAAGTGTTTTTTTTAATATAATTCTACTTAAGATACAAAAGTATGAACCTGAGCCTTAACAGCAAGCCTCTCCAATAATCACGATTATTTGCTAACTGGCTCTTTTTGCGCACACCAATCCTTTGCAACTTACCCTTAATTTTGCATGCTATCTATGGCGAGACATTCTTCTACAGCGCTGACCCTCTGGTTTTGATTCGAAGACTCCACGGGACGAGGTGTCGATGTCCATTGGCTGTTTACGACATGTTAAACGTCTAGTACATAGTTTTGGACTAGGTAGATTTTGCTCCACAAGAGTACAGCTCGTACAGTTCGTCGTTGAATCTTCTCTTCCAAGGACCGTCAACGAAACGGGATCAAAAGTCGTTCAAAGAATTTTTCACTTGAAACGGCCAACGGTATCTTAATAAAGCATACGCCTTCGATAGCGTCCATGCTACTCCGACATTGAGGAGAACTGGATTGAATACGTCTTATAGAGAGTAATCTTAGTGTTCCGAAAGATGACTTTAAAACTCAATTGCTATTTCAGCCAGAAAAACTAGTAGTGTCATTACTGGATGTTATAGCGGAGGCTTGAATCCCCTAACTACCACAAAGTTATAGCTATCTTTTATGATTATGACGATCAAAACCAATATTGGTGTTGGATATCCCATCTTGTTGACAGCAAATACGTCGTCTTTCTCGCCGCTTCTTCTTCAATTCTGGAAATACACCAGTGACTCCTGTGATATCGATGTCGATCAGACAAAGACAACGCATCACCTTGACATTGAAGGGCTTGCTTGGTATCCTGTACAGTAGAACGAGTTGGGCGGGGTTGCCAAAACTAGACTATAGCTCGTCTCTATAAATGCTGTCGATAAAAAGTGATCAGTATTGAATTGCACTTCTTGGGTCTTTTCTCCAGGATCTGCTGCATACTGAATATTTGGCCTATTATTGACCTTCCTGGCCTTAAACCGGACTGATATTATACCTATCATCAGCTTTAGACGTATTATAGGCAACATTAAGGAGACTAATTCCTCTGTAGTTCACGCAGATTAGTGATTATCGTTTCTTTTGGGTAAGCCAGACAATGCTGAGATCTTTTCACCTGGACAAATTTTAGAGATGCATGTGATGTATGCATTATATACCAAGCCATATTTTCTTTAGGCATTAAAAACTCATCCGATAGTGCGTCAGGCCAACAGCTTTGTGATTCTAAAATTTTAAAATTTCTATCCTCACTACACATTGGTTAAGTGTACAGAAATTTTGGCAGTGATCGAACCAACCAGCTGTGACAAAAAAACTTCTTATAAAATGACAGAGTTCCGCTTTGTCCAAATTTCTTTGCAAAGTCAGTGAGTTGAGTTACTTTTCTAAGTTTCAATCTAAAACGTCAACTATAATATACTTAAGTGGGATCTACTTAGCTGATGTGAACGACCCATTACCAGCAAATCGTATGCTATGACCATAAAATGATTTTGGTCGGTTTTGGCAAATGTTCGTTAACTTACGTGAGACTAAGCAAGATGTCAATGATGTGAGACATTCGGTACAGACATTAGACAGCTGCTGTAAATAACAGAAGACAATGACAAAACAAGCAAGCGGTAACTCAAGCTGATTATTACGAGTAACTTAGAGAAGAAGAGACATTGACCAAGCTTTTCGTTCGTTTTTGACACATGACCGCTATCCGCTACTCACTATAGTAGACTCTTAAAAAGCCTGTTAAAAGCCTCGTTAGGTTTCGGATGGTTGTTTGGTGATAGACATACACAAATAGTCACCTGTTTCTTTGTAGAAATGTAAAACAAAAATAGTATGAAGCAATTTTCTCAAGCTGATCTTAAGGGTGTGCATGGGTCTCGATCGAACAGCTTTCTCGATTCGCCTTTTTTTGATGAAGAGCCTCAAGGGTAATTGTTTAGTGTTAAGTTTTTTTTATTTTGTTTACGAAAAGAAAAAAACAGGTGCGGCGGAGCAAAATATTATTTTTTTGAAGAATAAATAAAAAATACCTGGGAAAACCCTCATCTGGATGAAAGTCAAATACGGCTTTTATTGCAGCAATCAAATCTTAAAAAAATATTCGCAGAAAAAAGTTAAATAGAGGCATTCTTGGAAAACAATAAGACCAAAACTCGAAAATGACAACAACAAGAAAGGCAAACATTGAATTGGCTTTGTCATCATTATCAGTTGCGACTGACAAACAAGTAAATTCCGGCTAAACGTTATAACTGGTCTTACCTTGAAACCAGCACTATGCAAACAAACAAATGGCCAAATTCTGAGATCAGAATTTTCCCCTTTTCAGGTGACATTAACAAACTTATCTGGGAATTCGTTTTAGTCGAGTTACGCGCCTTCAACACCACATCTTGTGCCTGCCGCACAGAAAAATTCTTCTAGCGGATCTCAGATATAAAGCAACTCAGCGGTATGAATTCGGATAACATTTCAAGTTTGCTGCGACACACAAGAGAACTGCTATCACGAGCATGATTGGCAGCAACATGTGAATATGCGTGATCGGCGGCAACCCTAAGCGGCATTAATCTAATCAGATATGGGAAAATTTAAAGCAAAGCAAATAGAAAAAAATGTTTTCCCAACTTCCCACTCTTCTATAATCCACGGTCGAGGTGCGTTGAGGCAGGGCGGTGTTCTAGATAAAATTTTGTTCAGAATTTATAAAGCGTCGCCAATTCGCACCAGCAATATAAAGTCATAAAGATAAAGAGTCTTCTCCGTCCTTAGTGCTCGCTGCTCGCTCATATAATTACCGCAGCAAACAACAAATTAATCAGAAAGGAATTAACATAAACAAATTAAGAGTATGTATGTATCTATGTATTTGCCTACGTATATGTGTTGTGTATGGGTGGATTAACTGTACTCGCGTTGTTGTAATTAAAGTGGGACATCTTGCTGAAAAGTTGTGTTTTTTGGGTTTACTCTGAGTTAGAGCAACATTCGTAAACGTCAAACCCACAAAGAATTTGGCTGCAGACGAATGCCATATCTGGGATAACCTAGCTGCGCTAAAATTTCTGTAATCAGTCGCTACTAACTCTATTGTAGCAAGGTGCTTTACTACACGTTTAAGAATGGTGCAGCAGAGAAGGACTATCCGTTAATCCTTGCAAAACCGTTCTAATGCCGTTCACAAAAAAAAGGGTGGTCAATGCAGGACCTATCACTTTAAATGAACAATGCTTTAATTTATTTGAGTGAGGTTAAATATCTCGCATCATTAGAAACTGTCGTAGGACTTTTACCCCTACAAATCTTTATTAGGAAGACAGCCGCTATATGCGATATTAGGCTGCAACTAGAACAGAAGTACAAACCAGGTAAAAATTCCTGACCTAATTCCCGAAAGAGACATGCTTTGCACTATCCCTGACATCATGGTCAAGGAGTACTGTTTCGGCAGGGTTTTTGAGATAGAAATATTGGACCAAGCAAACGGATTCAGGTCTGGCTCACAGATGGATCGAAGATGGCATCTAGAGTTGGAGCTAGTATCTTTGGATCCAACACCAAAGTCTCGATTCCAATAAGAATGAGTCCTACGGTTTTCTAGGCTGAGCTCCATGCCATTGAGATCTGTGCTGGGATAAAATTTAGTAAAGGCATTAATGGCGTGAGAATATATACCTTTTCTGATAGCCAGGCAGTACTTAAAATGCTATCGTCCAACTTAATCGACTCTTTATCAGTCAAATGCTGCTACGATGCACTGCAATGTCTTGCCAGACATAACAGGGTGAAACACACATGCGTCCCTGATCATCAAGGAATTACAGGCAACGAATCTGCATATGAACTAGCTAGGGCTGGCTCAGAATCTCATAATTAATAATTGGGAAACATTGGTAAAATGACCCAGGGCTGTGACAATCCAAAAGATTAATCAGGCCCTTTTCCTACATGGATATCCTTAATCTAGACAAGGATAACATCAGAAAGCAGGTAAGCTTTCTCACAGGTCACTGTGGCTTGCAACTCCACCTTAATAAACCTTATGCTGTGTGCCGGGGCATAGAGACATTCAGAGAAATTGTAGGCTAATGAGCTCGCCATACATGGAACTACACCACCTATTTTACCTGAAAATGGTTCCTTAGCATAATAATCGCTACATGCAAACTCATATGTAAAAGCTGGATGCTACCCTGAAAACTAATCTTAGGTGGTCATATGGAACAACTTGTCTAGCGACATAACAGATCTGGCCGAATCTGGATTTAAAATACTCCAAGTGTTTCATCTTGAGTCAATGTAGAGTGGCCGTAGTACAATACACTTATGTGTATTATGTACAGTGATGTGGTACATTAGAGATACCTTGTATTATAAAACATTTAAGAGAAAGATTTTGGAAATTTATTTATTTATTTATTTAGTCTAAGATATAAACAGTTCTAAGCACATCGGTGCTACAAAAGGTGTCACTGCTGTGCACTGTCTCATAGGCGAGAATGCAACATGACTTGGAATATTGCATGGACGAGGAGAACGAGGAGACTATTCTTCACTTTAGCCCTCTCTCAAAAACGAAAGCTCCATCTGGAAGCCTTCTTTTACAATGAATCCAATGATTTGACAAATACTGGTATTAGAAGTCTCTCGATTCGTTTGGAAGCTTCACCTGTTTCAACGAATAGGGGGAAAACTTTCCGTGTCGGCTTTTACGCCGACTACAACCTCAACCTAATTACCCATTCCGTTAGATCAAATATCATAGTATTCCAAAAGCCGGTAATTTTCGAGAGATTTTATTTGGGCAGACCCAAAATCTGATTTGTTTTTATTTTTTTGTGGATATTGTTGCTCTAGCAATTATGTGCTTTGGGATATGGTTTTTAGGGATTTCGTGTTTCTCCCGGACAAATCCAACATCCGGCAATCGGTACTTGCCTTTCCCCTGAAGATCAATACGTGTAGCCGAACGAATAACTTCGGGCCAACCATTTAGACCAAAAACACATTTTATTTAAGAACATGTATTGATAACTTAAAGCAGTGTTGACCGTTCAGGGGATTCTGCTATAAATGTCTACGAAGCTGAACTATGGGCTGATGGTATAGAAAAACGAATCATGGCTTGGGTACAGTGCATTCTCTTATTGCATTTATCCATTGGCATCCGCAGCTATAGTTGTTTTTTTCTTACAGGGATCTGCTCGCGAAGGAGTATCTTCCTCTAAGCTCTGAGATAAGCAAAGAAGACGTTTTAACTTAAGTACCATCCCAGTAGATCATAGCCATTTGGCTTGCAACGGTGCTTAAAGTGCGGCATTAACTGACGTTTTACCGCGGGGCAGATTAAAAACTATTGATACTCTGCGAGTTCCTGATCGGACATGGCACCTCCATGGAACGGTCACAGCCCTACGAATGAAAACTCACTTTCCTTGAATGTTACCGGTTTTCGAAAGAAATAAAAAAAAACGCACACAAATGGAAGGTACGTACATTTTAAATCCATATCCGAAAGGCGGATTGAGAAGCATTCCGTGACAGTTTTGCTCTCGGAAGTTTGTCAGACATTCACGAGTCGTGGGACCGTGATTGTTCGATTCGAACTTCCTCCTCCTCCCTCCCGCTCAGTAGTTCAACGCATTAACCACTAGAGCTATGTCGTCCATCGTTATCCCGTTTCTACGCCATCCGTCCTAGTCTTACGTTCCGAAAAGGTTCCTCTTCACTTAAGCGAAGGCTATTGATCTAAATTTATAAGCCAATAATACAACAACTGGTGGCGAAATTATTTGTGGGAGGCAAAGACCGGACCCCAGTTGTAGAGCTTCACATGAGCCACTTTGATTATGATACAGAACCTGGATATCAATATCGGCTGGGTAAACCTTTATCTAGTGGACATATCTTCGCTTTCATAAATATGGATACACCAAACAATCTGTGACTGAGACAAAGTGTAGACGGTAGAGTAGAAGATTGCCAAACGATATTCACTGTAGTTTTTGATATGAGGAAGTTCGAACAACTCATATCTGCGGGCGCTGCTTTAGCTTACCAGGCTAACGTACAAGAATCCTCCTAATCATTTGTGCCTTTACAACCTGAGACCGGGCGTAGCCTTCCTAAAGTCAAAACAATTGTTTAAGCCAGGGATATTCCACAGCGTTTGCTATTACTGATGGTTGGAAAAAACTCTATAACCGATCTATATGCGCTTTGTTATGTGGTTTTTATGCTCCAATCTTTTGAGTGCTCAGTTGTCATAAAATTCATATACACGAATAATATCTTGGGAATAATAGTACGGGAATATACTCAAAAATAGTAATAATAATTACTAATTGGTCTGAATTTTTACTCAAAAGTGCCCCTTACTCGAAAAACTAGTAAAAGAGAGCGGTACATAGAGAGTAAGTTCATTTCCCCTCCATGCGAGTTTTGCCAACTTTTATTACAAAAATTACTGTGAGTAACATGTGAAGATTCTGTCAAAACCAATTTATTGACAACTTACTTATGTAGCGTTCTTTTTTTCTACACTTTCTTAACCAACTGCGCTAAGCAAAAAAAAATGTGCACTCTCACGTTTTGTATGTGAATTTATGTCGAAATGGTCGCACAAATGCCACGATAACGATAAGAATGATAACAAATGTTTTTATTTTAAAACCACTAGAGTACCCGGCGTTGCATGGGTGTAAACACAACGCCCTCTCCAACTCCACCATCAACAAAAACCCATTTCAATAGAGGTGTCTTACCATAACTATTCACCTCAGCGACCCCGAAAACTATAGAATCGACACTAACATCGATCGGAATTTGTTGTTGTTATGAAAACATGTGACAGCAGAACTGTCAAACTGAACGTCACATTTTGTTGTTGTTATAAAAACATTTAACAGCAGAACTGTAAAACTGAACGTCACGTTTTTTTTAATTGAGATTTGCATACAAAAATACCATCCAAATTTCCGAGTTTTCTGGTGAATTTTCCACAACCTTTTCCTGACAATTACGAACACAACGAAAACAAATCAGCTAAATCGGTCGAGCCGTTCTCAAGTGATGATCTTTCATACATGCGGCAATTGATTTTTATTTATCTATAATAAGTAAGCCACATAACTAACTAACTTGTGGATGGTTTATTTATGCGTAAGGGATTTTGACAGTTTCTACAAAGACAACAATTTTGTATTTTTATGCGTTCCCGTACTTTTTTGTGTGCTTGCTCTCACTGAGAGATTTTATGTCAATTTTCTCTTTTACTTATGTTTACTACAAAAAGTACGGGAACGGACCTAATATTTGAATTAAATCTCAAAGCCAAGAAACTCATATCGTTTTTTTTTTTCATTAAAAATCTTCGTTTTCTCTAAAAAAAAAACTTCCCCTCCAACAGATCTATATATTTTGGGAGATTTACCTCTCTTTTCACTAACTAACTAACAGCACATGCAACAAAACAATTTAAACAAAAGATTCTCGCTTTTCGTGTCCGATTTGCCAAGAAAAAATCTGCGCTCGAGCCCAGATTTCCAAACAAAAATAAAACGACATCGATAATCGCCAATCTGTCATATCTGCATACCAAAATGTCAAAATATTAAAAAATTTAACGTGCGGGATGATAGAGGGGAGAGGGATATCTTCAAACTGTTGCCCTGGTAATTTTTTTGACATTTTGTCCAACTAAAACCTACTGTTGTCATTTTATTGTGCATTGTGCAACTGACAGTAAGCTAAATGCTTGTTGGCAGCAGCTCCAGCCATCGTTGATATCAACAACTACTTGTCACGCTCACATCAATAATCGCCAAACTGTCAGGAAACTATTGACACTTCTGCATACCAATATGTCAAAATATTAAAACTTATTAATGGGCTTTGCAGATAGGGGAAAGAGGGATATATTCAAACTGTTGCCATGGTAAATTTTTTGACATTTTGTCCAACTAAAACCTGCTATTGTCATTTTAGTGTGCCACTGACAGTAAGCTAAATGCCTGTCGGCAGCAGCTCCAGCCATCATTGATATCAACAACTACTTGTCACACTGACATCTTCTTCTCATCCTCGCTGACAAGCGCACGGCCACGACCATCGTCATCATTACTTTATGCCTCGTTTGCTGATAATTAATGAGTCTCCAATCGTCGATATAATTCCTGGAAAATACCACAAAATTCCACGTAAAAAACTGTAATAAGTGAAAAGAAAAAAATCGTTCACATTTCTAGACTGTGGCAATTCGAAGGCCGTGCGGAGGGCTTTTGTTGAGCACACCACACCACTGAACTGATCGTTGAACGAAAACGATCAATTGCTTCACCAGGTGACTTATTTGCTGTCCTTGAACTACCTAAAGTGCTGAGTGTTTTTAGTTTGAAGTGCTTTTTTTTTTTTTTTACATATGTATTTGTTTTCTTCTTCTTCTTCTTCTAGTTTTTTGTTGTTCTTATTTCTAAACTGAGTGTGTTAATTGCATAATTAAAGTCAGAAGTTATCGATTGGTGGTTGGCTCGTTTGTATTCACAATCAGAAGGTTCGCGCAAGCGGTAAGGGGCAAGAGGAGTGAAAAAGTGCCACTCAGCAGACAACCTTTTAAAAAAACGATCGTCGGTCCGGCCGCACAGACTGACTGACTGCAGTTCTGATTGAGTGATCGATTACTCATCGATCGGTGTATGGCGACGGCACGTGTTCTCGTCGCACAGCACAGAGTAAAATTATATTTTGTGTGCCGAGCACCTAGCATTTGAATACAAAAAAAAAACAGAGAGTTGCCATTTTCCTTTTTTTTTTCTATTTATTGCAGAAATCAGAAAACAAAACGGAGAAACGATTCAATTCAATGCAAAACTTTAATTACTCACAGTTTATGCGTCCGCGTTTGCTGTGGAAATTACCAAAAGTCTCAGCTGGGGTGACATTATGTCAACTGTTGTTTTGTCATTGCATTCCCCCTTCTCCCTTCAGAATATAGCCCTAATTATTGAGACCAGCTGTTGCTACTCGATGGATTTTCCATTTTAAAAATGCAATCGAGTAGTTGATCGCGATCGCTTATCATTACTCACTTACCACTGAATATTCATAAAAATTGATAATTCTCTGTAGTCTCTCGTATGACTGTTTCAACAAACACTTTCAATATTTCATCATTCGTGATTTTCGTTTATTTTTTCCTGTTGCCATGCCATGCGGCAAAATTCGTATTACTCATCGCATTAGCAACGACTCACACTCGTCGAAGCAGCAGCAAACTTTACCAACCCATGGCTTAGCAACAGTACAATGGATGTACCTGACGACTGACTGACTGACTCGTTGGTTGGCTGACTGACTGACGGTGCGAAGTGCTGATGATGATCGTACTGATAATAACTATGAGTTCACCACTCGGATGATTTTGCTTTGTTCCGTGGTTGTTCCGTGTCTCCGTGGTTCGTTGGTTGCTTCATTATTTATCGCAGCGAGGCCAGCCAGCACCAGCAGCAAGCACTACTTTCAAACAATATGGATCATGCGGTCTGACAGCGGGACATTGTTCTTCGCATAAGTGTACGAGTATGCATATGCATGCATACATACATTACGACTATGTAATTGTGCTCTCAGGGTAACTAAACGCTTGTTCAGTGCTTGCAGTATCGTAGTATGTATGCCCTAAAGGGGTAGAATCAAAACCTTCTCTATAGAAAGCCCAACTCTACGCATACTAATGCTGTAAACCAAGACCAAACGCATGTGTGTTTGTGGGATGTGAATACGGTGTACAAAAAATAAGAAGTCGCAAAGAGCGAGAAACGTAAGATGTGGTAGTGGGAAACAGAAATATTTTATATGGATTTTGCTCTTTAGTTGATTACTAAATACAAATACGTTTGGTCTCAATCTAAGCATGTATCTGTGTACGATCGGAACAGTTGGGCTTTCTATAGAGAAGGTTTTGGGTAGAATGAGAAAGAGATTGCGGAGAATAGTGATGTTAGCGAAATGATCATTTCATCACCTTTGTTGCCTGGTTGGTAGTTAGATACGAGTACTATCAGGTATACTCGGTTTGCACACAAAGAGCCGCCACTTTCAATGGAAAGGGTGCAAATATTCCGAACTTTAAAACACAAAAAAAAAACAAAAAATACAACAACAACTCAAAGGTTATCATAGTGGAAAAATACTGAGCTTCGTTCGCTTTTCTCTATGCTCGCAGATCCATGCTCTCTAAATAGTCGTACCATGTGTGGTAGCGATGACTCATTTTGTTGATCGATCGTTAGCAAAAAAGTATCTAGGTATGTAGGTATAGTATATGTAGTTGCCAACTTGTTTGTTTCCCTAATAATTCAGCAGTTGTTGCTGATCAGCGTTTTCAGTTCGTTCAGTTAGTGAATGTTTTCGCATCATTGGACAGATCTTTAGGTCAACTTCAACTCTTTAGCGTAATTCGATTTTTTATGTATACGATTTTTTATGTAGAGAGATTATCTTTAAAGAACATTAATTTTATTAATAAACAAAAACAAAAGATTAGGTCAAGAAACGATTTTTTATTATTATTTAGGTCGTTATTAAAAAATACATTTATAACATATGGTATGGTAGTGAATATAATGCAGAGACTAAGACAACTGTGATATAATTAAACTAACTAATTGAACAGAGATTTTAAATGATTATTTATCAATGAATTATACTATATAATTATACAAAAGAGGTGCCGCACTCTGCTACCGCCTCGTGTCTCCAGCTTCTAACTTGCACGATAACGTCCACTTTCCTCGCTAGTTATGTAATATACTATTAACTATTTGTTAAGAGCGTTACGCGAATTTTCAACGATTGGTGCTTGAAATCTGGAAGATGTAAAAAAAAAGCCGTGTCATCAGCGTAGAATGCTCGTTCGCAGTTTTAAAGTAGTAGCATATATGGCAGATATAAATAAGTTGTATAGAGTCGGGCTTCAGACTGCTCCTTGGGGAGCACCAAAGTGTAAATTTTGCCTGGTAGATTTTCCCCCCTCTAATGTGACAACAAAAGTTCTTTGTCGAAGAGTTGCACATTAGAGCTATATATGATGGAAAGTTGTAGTAAATGAGTTTTGATAGTAAGCTCGAATGCAGTATGGCATACAAAGGTCAAAGGCTTTTTGTTATCACACAAAACCATCCCAATTGAATTGCCTTCAGTAAACTTATTTTTGATGTGTGATTTTATACGATGGAGCTGATGGGTTGTACAAATCCACATTGCTCCTCAGGAATAATATTATTTGCATCAATGTGTTCACGAAGGCGACTAAGTATGATTCGTTCAATTATTTTACTTAAATAGCACAGTAAAGATATTGGACGTTAGCTCCTTGGATCCGACGCTATCTGATCCATTTTCACAATAGGTATTATGTTAGCATCGTTCCATACCAAAGGGAAGTAACAAAAAATTAAGCAGGCGCAATTGATTTGGTGCAATGATAAGATTCCCAAATGTGTCAATTTTTTAATGAGAATATTATTTATTCCATCTGATCGCTATTGGGGTTTTTTAATCTTATATATAAAAATCTCGTGTCACGGTGCTTGTCCTCCAATTGCTCCGAAACGGCTCGACCGATTGTTATGAAATTTTATATGTATATTTGGTAGGTATGAGAATAGGTTTTAAAGAATGTGTATGTTTTATACCGCTATCCCTATATACCCTACCCTATCCAGAAAAACATTTGAGAACGACTGGACCGATTTGGCTAACTTTTATTTTATAAATTCGCCATAGTCCGAATAAGGTTTATGCGAAAAAAAAACTAGAAAAGATGCCCGGAAAATTGTAAAATTCGGAAAAAACTGAAAGTGCTGTTTTTGATAGGATTTATGTATGAAGTCGCGACCATAACTCACGATTCGAACGATTGATTAGCGTAATTCTTTTGTTGTTTTATTCATTATAGTCCTGGGAGACAAAGACAATTACAAAGGAAAGTCGAAAAATTCGGATAAACAGCAAAAATTGTTTTGCTCGTTTTGTTCTCGGAGATATTTTTAGTAAAATAAAATTCGGAAACGAATTTGGAAAACGATAAATTGGATATTTTTTGAGGAACAAATTTATTAAAAGTGGAACAGGACAACGTCTGTCGGGTCAGCTAGTGATTTTATAATATTTATTACTTCTTCCGTTTCTCGGGAGTTCAGGATGTGGCTTTAGTGGCGAATTTGGTAAAAATGATTGATTTTTATCTTCTAGTTCCATAGTAATATTTGGGTTATCACTGGCTAAAAGGTTGTTGAATAATGTTGCGAATTGGGAGGCAAATGCTACAGACTTTTCTTGTGAAGTCGTTAAAACAGAGTCATCGATTTTGAGAGCAGGTATTGTGCGAGAATGCCTTTTAAGATATTTGCTTATCTGCCAAAAACGGTACTGATTTCAATTTTCCATTGAAATATGTTTTTATTTATGACCCCAATTCATGTTTGTAACTTCTTGGATATCATAAAATAATTTGTTTTGTAGAGAATTCACTTCCGCTTTCAATGTTGCTTTTAAACAAAGCAACGTTCGATAATAGCCCTTATTTTAATTGTTGATACTACTTCCGCAGGTATGTTAGGAGCATAATGGGTTGGAATATTTTAAGGTACAGCATAATCGCGTCCATTTATTATAAGTTGGCTTAAATCGCTGAGAAAAAAGTCAGTTGATTCTAAACTTTTCACAGAATGTAATTTGTAACTCTGGTCACCTTTTTTGTGATTCTATGAACGGTCCTACTGTCGCATTTATTTGCTGGGCCGAATTCGGAGCCTTAATGCGTTTGCCACGTCTTACGCTACGCTGAACTTTTTTCATCTGCGATATTTAGCCGTTTTCTACCTCATCTTGCTCAGTTATTATTAATACACCTGAGATTTTTACTTTAAGTCAAGTAGAATTATCAGCTAACTTATTGAACGAGCAACTTTCAAAAGCGATGTACACACTTATAACTTCATCGATGTTTCGCACCAAAACGCTACTCAAAGCCAGTTCTTAAGACTAACAAAATTGGCGGCAATTAATTAGCCAGAGGTCATTGCACGCTAAGCGATCGTTAAATATTCGAGGAAATCATCCGGTGGCGATCAAATCCAGTTAAGAGCGTTATGTTTTTTTGGTGCAATAAAAATTGTGCTCCTTGTGCTGAGTCAGAAACGAGATTGAAGTTGTTTTGCATTTTAATTGTTTTGTTCAATGAGCTTAATGAGGCGCTTGTGTTGCCATTAGCGTTTGTACGATATTGACTGATTAAGGTCTAATCGAACCGATCGTAATATTCGCAGAAACGCTATAGATGCCATTTTTTGGAAGGCTACACTAAAGAGAAAGACTTGCAGCCAAGTTCAGTGCAAATCGTAAACACCTTTACCATTAAGAAAGTCTTGGGCATATACTCCTCATATAGCTAAGCTTGTCAAGTGTGACTGCGCTCTTTTATCTTTGGGGTAAAAAGCCAATTTGGAGCAATAATTTTTTTGATTTTTGGATGTAGTTGTAGTTCTTATAGGAGAACTAAGTCATGTTACTAACTCTAAACTCTAATCACTTGCAGTTTACCAACGATACGGGAATATAAAAAAACCATAGAAAATTGAAACGCATGTCAATTTCCACATCTCATTTTTCCAATACGGTTTCTAGGTCAAACGTGAAGTTAGCTGTGGTTTATATGACGTTCCAACTCGTCTATATACTCGCCATTTAATAGTAGAAAGCTACACGCTTCAACAACGATTGACACTTATCCAATATTTTTTATCAAACGTCGTTTCAGTTGCGACAACTTTACGTGAGCTAACTACAATTTTCAGTCGTCGTACTCGTCTAGATAAACAACCAATTGAATCTAACAATTTAAGTCATATATGATTTCATAATATTAGAACGGGCAATAAGAAGAGGCAAGGCCGCAAGTGTAAGTGATGTCCCAAAAAACGTTGATTCCGTCTCGATCTCAGCAATTTGGCATCTCTGTCACCAGTTTGTGACAAATTTTGCGAAATGACTTGGACATGCATCTCTATAAAATAGCTTAGACCTAACAACTGAAGATGAACGAGAACGACTTAACTGCTCTGTTTCCAAGCGAATTTGGGAAAGTCAGCCATCCGAACGCATTCGTGAGATGCCAACACATCCACAAGAATTGGTGGTTTGGTACGGGTTTTAAGCTGGAAGGCGCATACATACTTCTTTTTAAGTGATGCTGACAACGCAGTCACAATCAATGGAAATCGCTACAGCTCAATTTTGGCTGACTATTTTGCCCTCCACTTCTCATGTGGAACTCAAACAACTACGCATGTTAAGCACGTTAAATTCTGACCTCTACAGCATAATACAATGCGGAGAAAACAATCGAGTAGAATTTAACGCTTCCAAAACCCAATGCTGTCCTGTCCTGTCCTGTCATCCAAGCGAATCCTAAATCCCATGCCATTATCCATGAATGGCACTTGCATCGAGACAACTGAAAATCTCGCAATTCTCGGTATGTGCGTTAACGACAAGCTTCGTTGGAATGACCACATATTTACCGTCGCTAAAAATGCTGCGAAATGTTTAGGTTTTCTAGCCCGGTGCAAGAAATATTTCACTCTCTCTGATCTGGCTACCATATACAAGGCTTTTATTCGCACAAAACTTGAGTACAACAGTATTGTTTGGGCAGTTGCCCCCAAGACCACATTGCATCTACTAGACAGAGTTCAGAGCCGCGCGTTAAAACTTATTGGTGACGTACATATCGCGAAAACAATCGAATCGCTTAAACATCGTAGGAGTGTTTTCTGCCTGTCACTATTTTATCGCTTTTTCCACAAGCGGTGTTCAAAAGAAATATCCAGATGCATCCCGCCCATTCTCCAACCCATCCGTAATACCCGTGCCTCATTCTCGAGCTCACTGGTCCACCATTAAGCTTATCTTCGGACGTACTAACCAATTCAGAGATTCCTTCTTTAAGCGCACGATAGTTATGTAGAGTGAATCCCCTGATTCTGTGTTTCCGCTTTTGTATGATCTGCAGTCGTTTAAGACACGCGTGCATAGACATCTCATGTTTTCCTCTCCTTAATTTCCTAACGCCCACGCTGTGCTAAGCATGATAAGGGTGCAAACCCCTTTAGCGTGTGTACATTATAAAAAATAAAAAAAACATATCTTCCAGCAATTGAGTCAAGAATTTTCAGGTGTGCCACATACTCACCCGGTTTGTACCGTATTCTAGTTGCAGCTTAATAGCGCACCTAGCGGCCGTCTTCCTGACGAAGATTGGTAGGGATGAAAGCTCTACAGTGCTGTCCCAGGGCATTGCACCGGTTGTACCAAGACATGCAATTCTTAGTTGCTGTTGTCCGTTTAAGAACTTTTGGCCATCAAACAATGGCCGCATACGTGATAATAGGTCTCACCATCATTGTATACATCGAATGTATCATTTTAGGATTTAGGCCCCAAGTTCTGCCGTAGATGGGTTTCCTGGCCCACAGTGCCCTAGTGGCTCGTTCGATGGCGGACTTGATATGAGAATTCCAGTTAAGCCGTTTATTAAAGATGACGCCGAGATATTTAAACTCACTGCAATAATCTAACGTGGTACCTTTGATGATGATAGGTCCCAAATTGACCAGTCTTCTTTTCGTAAAAGGCACTAGAACAGTTTTGCAAGGATTGATGCTGCACCATTTTAAAAAGTGTAGTAAAGCACCTTGAATGAAACGAGTGATAGTCGTGCAGTGCTTACCAGTAATAAAAATCGCCAAATCGTCCACATAACCAATGGCTAGTGACCATAGAAGGGGAGAAAACATCCCTTAACTGCAGTCACAGACTCAGACACTTTTCCCGATGAGGAAATAATATGGCTCTTATCCAATGATTGGTCGAGTCTTCGATTCCTCTGCTTCTGATTGCCCTTGTAATAGAGTCAGTGTTATCGATTGCGCCCTCAATGTCGGTGTAGGCATACAGGGCCACATCCTTGGAACGAAAATTTCCTTCTATCTTCTTGACAAGATAGTGAAGGGCACCTTCTGTGATTTTGCCTTTCCTGTATGCAAACTGACTTGAGTGCAGGTGGGTAGACAATTCTAACCGGCCTCATATCTAATATCATTAAGTCGATCCATGGTTTTGAGGACGAATGATGTTAGACTTTTAGGTCTGTATGATTAAGGCAGCTCACTAGGCCTATTGCCTGGTTTGGGGATAAATATCACATTAACCTGTCTCCAGGTGGTAGGAATGTACCCCCTAGTTGTAGCTGGCTCTAAATAATGTAATCATACCTGGTAGGATGAAATCGATTGCCTTCTGTAGAAACGCTGGAAAGATCCCATCACTGCCGGGAGCTGTGAAAGGTTTAACCTTATCCGGACTCAAGATTTTACCAGTAATACAGACACTTTGGTCAGATGTGTTCGGGTACATGTTTGGGCCCAATTAGACGAACCTGGAAAATTAACCAGGAGAAGGGACTGATTAAATTCAGTTCATTCAAAAACTAGAAGACTCATAGGTTCAAAGAATAGAGGGAACAAGTGGCTTGCACAAACCCTAATTCACCATCGTATCGTATTGTTATGTGACTTATCACGTCTGCTCAGCTTAAGTCTTTGTGGCTGAAACTTTGAATAGGTATCGCAGTTTCAAAGAAAACAAGAAAATGCCGTAAAAGCATAAATGCTATCATTGTTTGTTTTGAAAAGCATCGCACAAGTGTGTCAGCTGTCAAGAAACTTTTTCTCTACGAGTAATTGTCTTGAGCAATTTAAGTCAATCTGGTTATCAGCGCCTAACTTAGTCTCAGTCTGAACAAAAACATCGATGCAAAAAACTGGACCAAACCAGTGCTTAACCCTCAGACCTTGCATCGCGTTGTTGTTCGATTTCACGTGCTGATACAACAACAACTGGCATTGTTAGTATTTTTCTATTTGGAGTAAAAAATTATTGCCAGCCCAGCAGCAATAAATAATCAGCCAACGCTTACTGGCTGCTAATTGATATGGAACAATTAATTTAATTAATTGACAATTATGTATATATACGTACGGTGTTTGCCGCAAACGCAAAGCACCACTAAAAACAAAACAACGAACAACAAAGCAACAACCTAAGCCATTGGCGATCTGAACAGTTAGTCGTTAGTGTAGTTGTTGTTGTTTTTGCTGTTGGAGCAACAACGAATAAAGAAAAACTGCCATAAAAGAGTTGCCATGCGGAAAGTGTAGCTTGGTACTGCGAGTACATTTGTTTCTTCTCAATTACCCAATCCAATGCAATTTGACGAAATTCACTTCCTTCTTTCTAATACTATGGCTTCAAAAAACGCCAGGGACGGAGAGAAAACACGTCATGATTTGTAGTCGATGACGGAGCGGCCGACTGGAGGATGACGAAAATTGCGTAAATGGTGCATAGCAACAGCGACAGCCAAAGTCGGGCTTGCTGTTGCGCACTATGACTGTCGCACGAACATAACGACACTCGACACAATCTGTTGTCAATGTGTGACGTTGATTGCGCACAACTTAAGTTCAGTTCCAGTTACTTTGTTGCTTGCATGTGCTGCTACTGGTACTGATGCCGTTGTTGAAGTTTAATCGTTTTTTCTTTCTCATACTATGGGTCGCTCTTAATCGGGTTTACGATTTGCGATTAATCATACAGATGTACATACATAATAGCACAGACTTACGAGTATCTAGGTATGTAGCATAATTGTTGTATTTATATAGCAGTGACATAAGAATTTTTACGACAACATCATATATATTAATGGTTATCTACAAAAAAAACAATCCATACAAATTAAAAAATTTCCTGTAAATTCACTAATCGTAGATACCTACATTTGTGCAAAGTTTGAGTAAAATCGGGTTAGTTTTGAAAACAATTATATGGGAGCCCCACAGCCCTGGGGCCCGATACCTTCCAAATTTAAATAGAAAGTGTTATCTGGGATACAGGCAGCGGGTTAAAAATTGAGCACAAGATTCCGCCAGCCAGTCACAAACAGACAAACAATAAACACACAGACACGCGAAAATAATAAAGAGAATTAAAAAAAATTACGTACGCAAAAATACGACCCTAGCCAGAAGTCAAGCAGTATATTGGCACCCATAGTGACGATGGACAACGAGTCATAGAGATGGGTGCAAGTAATAAATTACGAGTTGTTTCGAATACAAGGTCTGGGTGTAAGAATATTCACGTGTGTTGTTAGACCGCCCCTACAATCCGAAGTTGATGACAGTACAAGCTGCCAACGTGGACTCGGACTCGGACACTATCCTGTAGCTCCATGCAGGGATTGCATCACCCAGTAAGACTGCATCCGCTAATCAGGTTCGACTCAACACAGCTGCACTCGCAACGAAAAGGACCAGACACAGCTATGGCTAAGCCTAAGGACTCGCCGAAACATGGTGGGAGAGTAAGTCCTAGGGCATAGATGTCAGGCGTAGAAGATAACTTGGGCACGCTGGCATTAGCACTGCTGACTCCATCTTAGGCAGTAGTCGTAAATATCGAAACGACAGTTTTGATTATGAATGTAATCTATCTAGCGACTGGTCGTGAGGATGTTTCGTACAATGCTACAACCTCATTGAACGAGAGTATTCGAAGATGAATATAAAGATATAAAAAAACAACCAATAAAAATTTAAATTTTTCATATAAATTCTCTAATAGGAGATGGGTATGTCTTAAAATTTGAAGAAAATCGAGTTAATTTTTTTGAAAAATTTGTATGGGCCCCACGACCACGGCCACCAAATTTTTTGCAAAAAGTGTTTTCCATCCGAGATACACACGTATATAAAATTAAAAAAAAATCGGGTTATGTTTTTTAAAAAATTTGTTGGAGCCCCATGACCCTCCAAACCCTGTCTCCAAAATTTTTGCAAAAATTGTTGCCCATCGGAGATACACACGTATAAAAAATTTAAAAAAAATCTGGGGACCAATGACCCTGGGGCCCGGGGTCTCCAAAATGTTTACAAAAAGTGTTTTTCATTGGAGATACATACGTATATAAAATTTGAAGAAAATCGGGTTAAGTTTTTTAAAAAAAAATTTTGAGCCCCACGAACCCGGGGCCCGGGGTCACCAAATTTTTTACATAAAGTGTTGTCTATCGGAGATACACATGTGTATTAAATTTGAAGAAAATCGGGTTAATTTAAAAAAAAAAATATGGGGCCCCACGAACCCGGGCTCAGGGTGTCCAAATTTTTTACAAAAAGTTTTGTCTATCGAAGATACACATGTGTATTAAATTTTAAGAAAATCGGGTTAATTTTTTTAAAAAATTGTATGGGGCCCCACGAACCCGGGCCCGGGGCCTCCAACATTTTTACATAAGGTGTTGTATATCAGAGATACACATGTGTATACAATTTGAAGAAAATCGAGTAAAATTTTGTAAAATATTTGTAGGGGAGCCCCCCGACCACGTGGCCCGAGGGGCCTCAAATTTTAATAGAAAGTGTTGTCTCTGGAAATACACATGTGTGCCAAATAAAATCGGGCTTTGGGAAGTGGGTTAAAAATTTATCGCAAGATTCCACGACAGACTACCGACGACCGACAACCGACATCCGTGCCACGGGCAAGTGAAGTTAATATAGAGAATTTAAAAAAACAGATCACCGGCGAAAGAAAGCAGTCTGGGAGAAGAATCTCGTCCGCGATATGACATAATAGAAATAGACAGTGCACATACTGCAATGAAAAAGAAGAATCTGGGAAAAACACTTTTACGATAAGCTGAGCAAGAATTAACTAATGACAAAGTTGGCAGACCTATAAATTAATAATAATCAGGGATTATTATGTTAACCCAGCTATTGAACTTCCAGTCCTTACATATATAGCGCTAGTCTGGTGGACAGCAAAAAATAAAATGCTAGCAAAGTCGGTAGAATACAAAGATCAGTAGCGGCTGGGATCAGAGGAGCTTTATGGGCATGTCCGACCAATGCCTTAAACACCATCTTACACCTACTTCCTCCTCACACATATTTATAAAATACGTCACACTGCACAGTACAACTCAGAGAATCTGGGTTGTTTGTCACCAGACCCTACGGGCACTGCATTATACAAGAGACAATACTAGGAAATATGGTACCATCTTCCAGTGACAACTGCACCACTGAACTGAGCTTTAACTCAATTTATCTCAAATTTGACTCACGAGTTTCTGTTTAGAGGAAATAAAAAGGGAAAAGGGCAACGAGGCAATTTGGCGTGTCTGGCGGATCCAAGATGAATGATGGAATCGTTGCAGCCTTCTGCCGAGATAAAATTAATTTGTCAAAGTCATAACGGCTTTCTGATTTCACTTACATCTTTCTGGCAGAGATTTTAGCAATTAAGAAGGCTGATATGGCCTTAAGACAAATTGGAACGATTGTCATAAGCTTACATACATAACGTACTCGTATGTAACTCAATTTATGAGATCTTTGACAACTCGAATTAGTGCCTTATAGATATGACCGGACATAACTATAGTATAAGTGACAGACCACCGTCGTTATAGTAACATAGAGAATAATCAGAAAAAGGCGAACAAGGGCCTCACTCTGGACACCAGCTTTATGAAAAGCGTCAGCTTATGTCTACTGAGTTCATTCGAGGAACTTATTACCTCTTTCTATACTTCAGATCACAAGTAAGGTGGGGCGATTTGACCAACTGTGCCATATCAAGAACGTTATGGCCTTCTTACAAGAACAGGAGAGCTATCGAGTTAATCTGTAGATCTCGGAAGAATATTGGCAGAGTTTTGGCAGTAAGTACAGGTCACTGCAGCTAAACTGGGAATTGGTTATTTTGCATAAAAGCTTTTGTAGCAGCTGTAAGGAGGTAAACGAGCAAGAAGATCTCATTCACTATATTTGCAAATGTCCGGCTTTAGCAGGGTCCGCATTCTGACGAAACCATTTTTTGTGACTAAAAGTACTTCGGAGTACAGAATCATCGAACTGATCTTTTGCTTGAACGCTACAGATTGGATTCATAAAACCGTTAATAGGTCTCCCGATTGCAATTTACCAGACAGCCTAAATATCACACACAGTCATTGTAGTATGGCCTGATCTGATACCGCTATATGGCATGATTTAAAAAAAATGGTATGGGAGACCCCCAACCAAGAAGCAGTATAATCTACGATCCAATGCATTGCGAGCTAAGCAAAAAAAAAAATTACAAGTGCATAAGATAGCCGGGCAATGGTCTTTCCATTGACAATTGCCCGCATTACTCATCCGCAAACAGACAGACGAATGTATGAATGCACAAATCAATCCAGGTTTCCTGTCCTGCTTCCAACTCCAATGCACTTGCAATATATGAACTTACGTGCGTACTACAAACAGCCAAATCTTTTTACTGCACTTTCGGTCAAAAGCATCAGATACTTTCCTTTCTTTGTTAAATTTTGTTTAAAAAAAAAGTACAAATCCTAAAAAAAAGCAAGAAGCACTTTAAGTGTTTTAAGTATAAATAAATTTGCTTTTGGCTTTCGACCAAATCCAACCGTAATTTTTCTTAATGAGCAAAAACGAGTAAAAAGTTTCTTCGTCTCTTTCTGTAATTTCTCGGCGATCCAAACAGCGGATGCTGCCAGCGGTTTTTTTTTTTGCACGATGTGAACGAACCTCCCTCTGTAATTTGGTCACAGGTCGTCGAGCCACGTGCCACATTTGCGGCGAATTTTGTTTTGTCTTAATTGTTTGCCAGCCCGTGATCCACATTTCATTTTTTGCTCATAAACGCTAACAGTCTTTGAACAAGAGATTTTCTACTTTGTGAAGTGAATGAATTGTTAATTCCCTTTAAATTACTGTCTTGGAACCCAGTTTATTTCAATACATTATTTCTCCTGGGAGTTTGACGATGAGAATTACTCGTAAGTCTTGGTCGTTTATCGATGCCAAAATGAGATGGATTTACTGTCCCCGTGTTTTCTGTAAACCGATGTGTCCTGCCGTTTTTTTTTGCAATTTACGCACGCGTAAAGGGGTTCGCACCCTTATAATGCTCGACTACATGCCTGGCACAGCGTGGGTGTTAAGGAAAAGGAAGAGAAAAGAGGAGATGTCTATGAGCTTGTGTTTTGAATGCCTGTGGATTACAGTGATGTAGAAAGACAGAGCTTGGCAGAGCATTCCACATGAGCGTTTTATGGCTTAGAACGAATCTCTGAATTTAACTGTACGTCCGAACATGGTCTTGAGGGAACACTGATGAGCATTTAGAGCGCCACGAGTATTGCGGTTGAATTCAATGAGAGGTGGCATACAACTGGCTATTTCTCTTGAGCACCGCTGATGGAAAAAGCGGTAAAACAGTGACAAGCAGGAAACGTTCCTGCTGTGCTTAAGCGATTTTTGCTTTTTTTATAATTTGCGCACGCGTATAGGGGTTCGAACCCTTATAATTCTTTGCTATATGCTTGGCACAGAGTGGACATTAAGGAAAAGAGGAGAAAAGAGGTGATATCTATGAGGTTGTGTGTTGAATGCCTTTGGATCATTGTGATGTGTCGTACAGCTGAAGAACGAATCTCTGAAATATTGACTTCGCAATATTTTCGTCACCGATTAGCTTTAACGCCAGATTTTGTATTCTATCTAGATCTCAATATCTCCAAATGCCAATCTATTAACATATCACGTAAGTGAAACAAGCCCCCTCCCATGACCTCTTCATATTGTGCGACTCAGAACTAAACTTCCATTCTCATATTGATAAAATAATTCTTAAGCCCAACTCATCACTTAGCTTTGTCAAACGGTAGTCCAAAGAATTTTGCAACCCTTATGTGACCAGATCCCTCTACATCACTTTTGCCCATTCGCTCCTCCAGTTCCCTAATCAGGCATGGTCCTCCTATCATAAAGTTTATATGTCCAGAAACGAGAGCATCCTACGTCGTTTTCTCCGATTTGCTTTTCGAGGTCTACCTTGACACAATCATCTTATACTGCCTCTCCCTACCAAGAACGCCTCAACCTCATACACTAGAAAAGAATCAAAGATTGCAGAGACATAGCTGACATTCTTTTCATACATCGTTTCCTCTTCCTTCGATTGCGCGTCTCTATACAAATCGACACTAACCCTCGTAATCTACGATGCCCGCCTCTCTTCTATCTACCGAAACACCGAACCATGTACGGTTCTAACGAACCAATCTCACGTATGCTGTGATAGGTTAACGTAAACCTTACCGCTCTCGATTTTAACCGCAGCACTTCCTTCCTTACCTTTAAGTCTTGGTCTTTAATCATAGTTTTAAGTTTTCAAAGATGTAAGCTTTAAGTTTTAGCTTGTAATAAGCTGCCCCCACCAAAAAGCTTAATGCTGCATGAGTACGAATGTAGACCTGTTCAATACTCGCACGTGGTGCTAGCTGCAAATTGCACAGCTAACAGATTGGCCTTATCCTTATAGAGCTGACAGCCGAAATGTCATTATAAATAGGTGTTTAAATGGACGACGAGGCTGTATTTCGGTTTGATCTGTCAAATCTTTACCAATAAGTCGATCTTGTGGCGAAGGCTTTGTTGTTCCCATCAATTCTGCCGCAATTTTCATCTCGAGCAGCAGCTAATATGAGCTAGGTGTCTTGCCAACTAGAGCTTAACATCGTGGTAGCGCTCGTTAGTTTCTTTAAATGATAGAAGTCTCCAGAGTCGTCCTTCCTCTCATATGTGGCATGCTCGGATACGTGTTTAGATTTTCAAGTGGTTTTCGCTGATCACCTGAATTAGATAAGGGGTCCCAAAATTACCAAAAGTAAGGTCTCTTCCATTTGTGTGCAAATTTATAACACGCACAACACAAATAGTCGGGAGAAGCTAGGCCTTGTACCCAACGGTCTGTCGCGCCAAATATTATTATTACTATTCCTTGTTAAGAAACTTGAGAGTTGTCAGTCGCTTTCTCCAACGTAAGGTATATAGGCAAGTCCATAATTTTGTCAGAGCCCGTTGGATCTCCTGACTGGACTTAGCAGTGATTCAAACAAAATGAGGCAAACAAAAGACGAAGATTGTTATCCTCATCAAAAAGAAGATCCAGACCAGTTAACGATAAACGGCGGCGAGGAATTCTTCGCGACCAAACCAGCTGCAGAAATACTTGGTGTGATGCTTGACTTGAATTTCTTTAGGCGGCGAAGAGCGTTACAGGTCTAAGGAGAATGATTATGAACGTCGGCGGCTCGAAGTGTAGTAAGCTCAACGTCTTGACTCTTGAAGATATGGGCCGACTATACTGCATCAAGGAAATTTATGGAAACTGGTTTTCCCAGGTTCAAATTGATGGACTGAAGACTTATAGAACGCGTTAGAGGGAGCACGGTGACAAGGTGAATATTATTTGCTTCCTGGTGGACCTTTTTTCAGTTGGCACAGTGCGCTAAGAGTAAGCGTGCTTAGAGAAATAATACGGCTATACGAAGATACGGTCTAGCACGAAATAATGTGTTAAACGGCTTAAGGCTAGTCCGCCTGAAGCAAGGGTAGTTTTAGTCGGTAGTCTATTGTTCCTAACTATTTGAGATTTGAGATTGCCGACACTTCGTCTTTAAATATATTTGGGGCCATTCTGACTTGTGAAGTCATGATGATGATTATCCGTTAAACTCCAGCTTAGGAGCCGACTGTCTTGGTTAGATTCTTCTATCGTACTCCATTTGGCGCTGCTCCAATGATGTTGTTTCATGAAGTTCTGTTATTAATAAGCTCTTTGGTAAATGGCACTCTTCTGGTGTTTCAAAAATGACTTCGCCTATGGTTTCCATCTGGATTGTAAGGTAAAAGCAGCCTTGGTGATATCATTTATTGATCTTATGGTGTGTCCGCTTCAAAATTTTTACCACATGATATAGATATCAGGATACCTAACGTGTTTGAAGCAAAAGTTTGTCGTTGCTGATGTTTTAGGCCACCATCAGCAAATAATTTGGTATAATTTCATATAGTAAGACTGGCTTGACACAGGTGTTGTAAATTGTTAATTTGGTTTCCCCGTGACAGTTCATTTGACTTCAAGATGTTTTTCATAAAATCGCGTGGGATCGGTGGAAAGATTTTTTCCTGGAAGACAGAACGGCACCCTTTTAGATCCAAATATGATGACGATGACATGGCAACGCGGACTTTGTTTATGCAGTTATCTTTATCCTCATCTGGTCCGTAGTTTTTTAAAATGAAGAATCTAAGGCAGTAGACAGCAAGAAGAGTCGGCCTTTGATTATACGGTTTTGTTAAGTTTTAGCTCATAACTGTTGTTGGTGTTGGCCATCTGAAAGGAAAGGACGTTATTATGAAGCGACTACAGTTATGGTAACAAACTGGCTTGTAAGGTAGCGGCAAGTATTGATAACCGTTGTACATTGGCATTTTTCATTTTTTAATGCTTTGGGATGATTCTTCGCATGAATTGCTTGGGTACCTACATACGTATCCTCAAAATATCAGATACTCCCAGTGACAACTTTTCCAGCTTTGTGGATGAGAATGACGAGCTATACGAATCGACCAACGATAATCAAACCTTTGCACGATAGAGCTGCATAGAAAATGTAAAGCGAAAGGAATACCAACTCTTCGACCAGCCTTCCTATTCCAACGCACATTGCCCATAGGAAAAGATAACCCAAAACCAAACTTGTTTACCTCCCTTAACCAAACCGCTTCCCACCAGCCAATATAAATGTTATTCATCCACTAATCTTTCGTTATATAATTTCAATGCGATTTCAAGGTGACGTTAACGGGTTGTCTGGGACAGATATTTTCTAATCGAAACTCAAATATTTCACAAACAACAAAATTCAAAAAGCCAGAAATGTTGACGCAATACTTGACAAATATTACGAAATCGCCAAAATACAACAAGACAAATTGAAGAAAACAACACCCAGACCAGTTCCAGTTGTTCTGCATTAGATAACAAATTCTGAAGTCAAAGATTAGGTATCACCTTTGAGTTTTATCAACGAATTGCTTGTTGTGGGTGTGGATCTTAGTCGTCGTGAGGTGCATGCAGAC
The DNA here is from genome assembly GCA_947095585.1 of Nephrocerus scutellatus. Taxonomy (NCBI): domain Eukaryota; kingdom Metazoa; phylum Arthropoda; class Insecta; order Diptera; family Pipunculidae; genus Nephrocerus; species Nephrocerus scutellatus. The sequence continues at coordinate 74,723,823 of OX352765.1, read as the reverse complement.
TGCAGAGATATTGTTGCCAACAACACATAAAGGCGTCGTCGACTGCCTGATTGACGCATATCGGTGTTGTTGCGGTCGCTGCATGACAAACCGACCGAAATAATTTTTTTTAACAAATTTTCGAATACGGTCGCAGCTTACAGTTAGATTGGCGCACATTTCATCTCTCGCACTGCACTCTCAGTGAGGAAGTTTATCGCTTCCCCGTCCAAATCGTCGCGATGAGATGTTAACGTCCACTGCGTTCGACCAACGCAGTCAGCAGACGTTTGCCAAGAGTGAAAGAGAGACAGAGAGAGAGAGCGAGAAGTAACAAAAAAAATAATTTTTTGATTTTTCGGAAGCAAGTGATGGTGATAAACAAAATTGGTGCAGAGTGATGAGGAGAAGAACTGGGCTCTTCAACAATGGCAGGCGACGCGATTATAGTCACATCCACCACATGAACAAATGCATTGCAAATAAAGTTCCGCTCGACCGTATGCGACACATGCATTTTTTTATTTAATATTTTTGGCGCATGTTCCCCAGGGAACAGCATCAGGCATCATAGAGCAGAAATCAACTCCAGCCGATTGACTGACTGACTGACAGATAGACAGCTCGAGCGGCGCACCGCACATTCACAACAACAACCACCGCCGGCCGTCCAGTGTTGTTCCTGTTCGTCCATGCGTGGTATATTTTATTTGCCCGCCCTGTCAGTCAGCCGCCATTGCAAAAATGTGAGTGTCAATCACTGATTAGAGAGTGTGAGGTATGTCCATGTCCTTCTCTGTGGCATCAAAGAGAGCATACACTCGCATCCTTGTATAATGCCGCCTGCTTTGCCCGGTGTCGAACGAATCATTTCAAGGGCAGAAAATCGATTAAAGATAACTCCCGGGTCCAGCCGACTGGCTGATGTTTTCTCGCTTTCCAATGTTAGTGTGCGCCAAATGTTATTGCTGAAACGTGACGTCAAACATCTCTCAACACTCGGCTTCGCATGATGCTGCTGGTAGTTACACTTTTTCCTTATCTCTGTCCAACTGGCTGTTTAGCACACTCTTCCGAGATGTTTATCAGATGCCGGGCGAGGAGCGTGCGAATGATGTGGGAGTTGGCTCTACTTTGGATTCTTATTTAATTTCATTTCGGTCCGCCACTCTCTTTCGCCCTCTATCTGATCAAAGCAATTATTACCGTAAATAATAACTATATGGGATGATGATGATTTAGGAGGGTGAAAATAATAACCGCCACCGTATACAGTACCGTCGTCGTTGTTTTTTGTTCGGACGGACGGGCAGTCTTTCACAAATTATCCGATTCCAATTATTACATTCTTTTTAGGGAGGGCAACGTGTGTGCACAACGGAGCGACGTCTGAGTGGTCTTTTATTTGACCAACATGGACGCCGTGAGAATGGCAGGATCTACTCTGCTGTTGTAACCTGAAATTATTTCACAATATTGATAGTAATTATTATTTTTTTGTCGATGGAACTGACCTGAAACATCAGCTCCTCGCCAAAGTAAGGGCATTTTACGCAATACAACGGTCTGCACCTCCGCTGGATGTCTTATTGGATTTTATGGATTCTGCCATCAGTCAGGGGCCAACTTCGTGGGAAACTTTAATTTGTTTAATAATAGATGTACTCTCAAACAGATTTGTCGTGGAAATTTGTCTCTCGCATTTTATGAAAAGATATAAAAAGTTCTGGATGTTACTTGTGATGCCTAATATTTGCGTAACAATTGTGTCGTTAAAGTTAACAGGGCGTAAGCAGAGCCCCAATAGGGGTTGAAATTCTTGAAACTTCAAACATGGACGAAATATGCAGTGGTATGTTGCAATCTCAACGACTATATGATTCGGCTCAAAACGACGTTCGGGGGTAAGTGGGTTTTTCTCTGCGTGTTTCCATTAAACCTACACCTGTGGGCATAGGCTTCAAAGTTGATAGACGCTTTCCTCATCTTATGTGTCCTATTTATAAAAGAAATTGCATTGCACCGAATTCATCAATGGATTCTCGTTTAGTTTGTGCACAAAAAGCCCAAATGCCTTAACACAACCGTTTGGAAGTAGATAAAATAAATTTGGGAAGATTGTCTACAAGACTCTTCAAATACAGGAATTCAACCATCACATCCAAGTTGCTAGCAAAGATAAGAAATAGATTATAAATATTATCTGTGCTGCTAGTGTATAAGACAATGGTCATCATCATTATCATATTTGACTATACAGCCGGTGTCCGGTCTTGGCCTCTCACAAAAAATCTCTGGCCCGGTCCCGATTTCGAGCCGATGTCATCCCGATTGGCATCCCAAACTCTGGGCGTCCTGGTATATGCCATCCTTCCATCGTAGGCTTGGTCGGCCTCGCTGTCGTGTTCAATAAATCCTACCGCAAATCAATTTCCGAGCAGGATCCTCATCTCAAATGAGAGCTAGGTGTCCTGCCCACCGGAGACTACCGAGCATAATTTTCTTCATGATGTCTACATCACGATAACGCTCGTAGATCTCACTATTATAGAATCCACGAAATCGTTCTTCCTCACATACGGGACCAACAATTCTCCGTAAGACTTTTTTCTCAAACGCGGCTAAGAGGTCAGAATGCTTCTAGCTAAGCACCAAAGTCTCGGATCCATATGTAAGTACTGGTATGACCATTGTCTTATACAACAGCAGCATGGATGTTATGGTTAAATTCTTGGATTTGAAGAGTCTTTGTTGGCTTTGAGCAACCCTGCTCGTATTTCTGGTTCCATGCTGTTATTGGTTACTATAGTTGACCCGAAATAGTTAAAGGATTGCATTACTTCAAATTCGCAATCCACTATTTTAATTGAGGGACCAATGTTGGATCTTCTACTCGCAGACATGGCCACAATGTACTTTGTTTTGCTTTCATTTATGTACAGCCCCATATTTCGTGCTGCCCAATCTATCTGGATAAAACTTATAGAGGATTGTTCCTCTCGCCGGTACGTCAGAGTCTCTGATTACTATCTCCAAAGAGGACGAAGGCCCCTGTCGGAGCCCGCTATAGATGTTGAATGGGCTTGATAGTGATAATTTTACTTGGCTTATAACATTGGGCATGGGCAACCTACATAGTCGTGTCTGTTTATTTGGGATGCCGAATTCTTTATAAAGTTCTACTCTGACTATGCTATCATAGGCGGCTTTAAAGTCTTTAAAAATATGGTGCAGTAAGTTTTGAAACTGTAGACATTTTGCCATCACCTGACTAAGGGTGTAAATCAGATCAGTTGTTGATTTGCCTGCGATGAAGCTACACTGGTATGGACCAATGATGACTTTAGCGTATGGGACTATCCTGTCTTTAAGGATAGAGGAAAAAATCTTATACGCAGTACTCAACAATGTTACACCACGATAATTGCTGAATGTTGTGATATCTCCTTTCTTATGTATGGGGCACAGTATACCCAGCGCCAGTATTTTGGCATCGCTTCTTCCTCCCATACTTGCACTATTAGTTCATGAATTGCTTGGTGTATTGCGGGACCTCCTGTTTTAATAAGCGCCGCTGGGATACCATCTGATCCCGAGGCCTTATTATTTTTGAGCCGATTTATCGCTCTGCTATCTTCGTCTATGTTTGGTGGCGGCAGCATAGTGTGATTACCCTCCTTGTCTTTGCGGTATGTGCAACGCGGTGTATTTTGCGTCATACCGCGTTAATGGATATCTAACTACTTATCCGATAGGAGGCAAGTAGTTAGAATTGGCTCAGCTTATTCTAAAATAATCTACTCGATTTCTGGTATCCCACAAGGAAGCCACATAGGTCCCTTATTATTTATATTATTCATAAATGAGTTATCACTTTACATTCACCATGTGAAATGGTTGTTATATGCTGATGAAGTGAAACTTTACTTTTCGATAGAGTCAAAGATATATTGCGTTAAGTAACAATTCGATACAAACTGGTGTAACAAAAATAACTTACACCTTAACACAAAGAAATGTAAAGTCCTTACCTTATCCAGCAAGACTCAACTAATAATAAATGATTACTATATTAGTAATGTACCGCTCACCAAGGCTTCCAGCTTTTGCCATTTGGGCGTATACTTTGACTCAAATTTGGATTTCCATCATCATTATGAATACATTATTGGCAAAGCGAACAAAATGTTAAGATTCCTTCAACGAGATTCAAAAGACATTCATGTCCCTTATAAGGTTAAATCGCTGTATATGTCTTTGGTAAGACATATCTTGGAATATTCTATAGCACCATCTGGTCTCCTTGTTATGCAAACTGTAACCAACGTATGATGATCATAAAAAATGTGTATCTACCCATATGGATCCATAGCGCTCCCCCTAACTAGTGCTATGGCGACAGTGCATGCCCATCCTTATAGCACCCCCTCCATACCAATGGCTTTTATGAACTTAAAGATTGTCTACAAGACTCTTCAAATACAGGAATTCAACCATCACATCCAAGTTGCTAGCAAAGATAAGAAATAGATTATAAATATTATCTGTGCTGCTAGTGTATAAGACAATGGTCATCATCATTATCATATTTGACTATACAGCCGGTGTCCGGTCTTGGCCTCTCACAAAAAATCTCTGGCCCGGTCCCGATTTCGAGCCGATGTCATCCCGATTGGCATCCCAAACTCTGGGCGTCCTGGTATATGCCATCCTTCCATCGTAGGCTTGGTCGGCCTCGCTGTCGTGTTCAATAAATCCTACCGCAAATCAATTTCCGAGCAGGATCCTCATCTCAAATGAGAGCTAGGTGTCCTGCCCACCGGAGACTACCGAGCATAATTTTCTTCATGATGTCTACATCACGATAACGCTCGTAGATCTCACTATTATAGAATCCACGAAATCGTTCTTCCTCACATACGGGACCAACAATTCTCCGTAAGACTTTTTTCTCAAACGCGGCTAAGAGGTCAGAATGCTTCTAGCTAAGCACCAAAGTCTCGGATCCATATGTAAGTACTGGTATGACCATTGTCTTATACAACAGCAGCATGGATGTTATGGTTAAATTCTTGGATTTGAAGAGTCTTTGTTGGCTTTGAGCAACCCTGCTCGTATTTCTGGTTCCATGCTGTTATTGGTTACTATAGTTGACCCGAAATAGTTAAAGGATTGCATTACTTCAAATTCGCAATCCACTATTTTAATTGAGGGACCAATGTTGGATCTTCTACTCGCAGACATGGCCACAATGTACTTTGTTTTGCTTTCATTTATGTACAGCCCCATATTTCGTGCTGCCCAATCTATCTGGATAAAACTTATAGAGGATTGTTCCTCTCGCCGGTACGTCAGAGTCTCTGATTACTATCTCCAAAGAGGACGAAGGCCCCTGTCGGAGCCCGCTATAGATGTTGAATGGGCTTGATAGTGATAATTTTACTTGGCTTATAACATTGGGCATGGGCAACCTACATAGTCGTGTCTGTTTATTTGGGATGCCGAATTCTTTATAAAGTTCTACTCTGACTATGCTATCATAGGCGGCTTTAAAGTCTTTAAAAATATGGTGCAGTAAGTTTTGAAACTGTAGACATTTTGCCATCACCTGACTAAGGGTGTAAATCAGATCAGTTGTTGATTTGCCTGCGATGAAGCTACACTGGTATGGACCAATGATGACTTTAGCGTATGGGACTATCCTGTCTTTAAGGATAGAGGAAAAAATCTTATACGCAGTACTCAACAATGTTACACCACGATAATTGCTGAATGTTGTGATATCTCCTTTCTTATGTATGGGGCACAGTATACCCAGCGCCAGTATTTTGGCATCGCTTCTTCCTCCCATACTTGCACTATTAGTTCATGAATTGCTTGGTGTATTGCGGGACCTCCTGTTTTAATAAGCGCCGCTGGGATACCATCTGATCCCGAGGCCTTATTATTTTTGAGCCGATTTATCGCTCTGCTATCTTCGTCTATGTTTGGTGGCGGCAGCATAGTGTGATTACCCTCCTTGTCTTTGCGGTATGTGCAACGCGGTGTATTTTGCGTCATACCGCGTTAATGGATATCTAACTACTTATCCGATAGGAGGCAAGTAGTTAGAATTGGCTCAGCTTATTCTAAAATAATCTACTCGATTTCTGGTATCCCACAAGGAAGCCACATAGGTCCCTTATTATTTATATTATTCATAAATGAGTTATCACTTTACATTCACCATGTGAAATGGTTGTTATATGCTGATGAAGTGAAACTTTACTTTTCGATAGAGTCAAAGATATATTGCGTTAAGTAACAATTCGATACAAACTGGTGTAACAAAAATAACTTACACCTTAACACAAAGAAATGTAAAGTCCTTACCTTATCCAGCAAGACTCAACTAATAATAAATGATTACTATATTAGTAATGTACCGCTCACCAAGGCTTCCAGCTTTTGCCATTTGGGCGTATACTTTGATTCAAATTTGGATTTCCATCATCATTATGAATACATTATTGGCAAAGCGAACAAAATGTTAAGATTCCTTCAACGAGATTCAAAAGACATTCATGTCCCTTATAAGGTTAAATCGCTGTATATGTCTTTGGTAAGACATATCTTGGAATATTCTATAGCACCATCTGGTCTCCTTGTTATGCAAACTGTAACCAACGTATGATGATCATAAAAAATGTGTATCTACCCATATGGATCCATAGCGCTCCCCCTAACTAGTGCTATGGCGACAGTGCATGCCCATCCTTATAGCACCCCCTCCATACCAATGGCTTTTATGAACTTAATGATATGGTGCAAGTTCAGTGAATGCCATGCAGACTCCGAGATCGCGTGAGTTCTCATGTAGTCTCTCATCTATCGGATCGTTGCTCAGCATTCATTGAGAAGGTGCCACGGGGTTTCCTCCGCTTTCCCACAAAGCCTGACATGTTAGGAAACCCGTAATGATTCTTACATTACTTTTACTAAGTCCACATATCGAGCAAGACTCTCTGGGTCATAGTTACTCATTATTTTATTTGCTTGTCGTAGGCCTGGGAGATTTTTTCATCTTACGGAAGCAGCCGCCTTACCTTTTCCGCGTATCTCCTCCCGCATTATGCGCTACCCTACCCCACATAATGATTCTGGGGCTACAACCGGAGTTTCTGCCCCTTTGTTAGCGAGTATATCCGATGCTTCATTGCCTTCTATGCCAGTTTATCCTGGCACCTAGTACAAGCGTACTCATATACTTCGCCATGTCGGTTTAGCTTCGCCCTACACTCCTCCAACCAGTCTTGACGTGATGTAGCATGCATCTAGGGCTGTTAGCGCTGCTTGGCTGTCTGTCATGATGGCTATATTTCCAGTCTCACATAGTTTCATTCCATATTAAAGTGAGCACAACTTTCGTTGGCATGTACTTCTGCCTGGAATATGCTCGGGTACTGCCTCAGAGTACTTGGTTCTTGGCCCATGGACTCCCGCAGCTGTGCCTATACCACTTCATGGTTTCCGGATATATCTGGTATGCAGTTTTAGATCAGAATTCGTTCTTGGTGCTCATTTTGACTTTAAAGTTTTTCTTGAATTCAAGCTTTTGTAACGTGTTGTCACAAGCCATGCTGGCTATCGGAACATGCTTGGTTAGTGATTCCACTAATGCCCTTGCCCTAACGTCCGTTAAGCAGCCTACCTTGCCCAAACGCAACTTGGTTTCCTCGAATTTGCTTTCTACCACTATATTTAGTGGAAATAGCCCAAGAATACCCGCCGTAGGGCATGTTCTCTTGCCCCTGTAATTAAAACACAGGCCAGCCTCTGCACTTTTTACAATTCCCTTCATATGGTTTTTAATTTGATTCTATTCGCCATTGCCACTGCTCCATAAGTAATCATTGGAATAACTATCATGGTGTACATCCAGTGCATTATCCTGGGACTAACTCCCTAGGATTTTCCTGCCAGCATTGCCTCTGCACACCATAAGCGCTCTTACCAATATATTGAACGCGTACAAAAAAAATTTACGCGTTTTTCAATTCGTAAACTAGGATGGAATGCTTCCAAAGCTTCCAGCTTATAATGAAAGGCTCCTACTTATCGATATACTTTCACTAAAACCACGAAGAGAATATTTTTCAAAATCATGTTCATTTGGGATATTCTCATATATAACATACGTTGCTCTGATTTATTGCATTTAAATCAGCCTTATGCACCATCATGGTGCTTAAGAGATAGAGATTTTTTGTAGATTTCACATCAAAGAACTAAATATGGTAAACATGAGCCAATAACAAATGAATGTATATCTTACAACAAATATTGCGTTGTTTTATACATTGATGTTAATAGGGATTTATTCAAAAATAACTTGTTAACATTGCTAAAGATATCTAATTAGATTTAAGTGTATAATTATATAAATTATGTATATATATATATATATATATAAGTTTAAAATCTTATTTTAAGGTATTTGCCTTAATTAATATTTAAGAGTATTTTCTCGGATGATATATTAAATAAACAAATCAATTTAAGTTATGAAATACAAGTAACTTAAAATTAATTTTGTTAAATGTTATATAAATAATATCTTTAACAAAAAATTGCACAGCTTCGGTTCGGTAACTTCTGACAAATTCTCTGCAGAGTCATGTATTCCAAATATGTTTATCGAAGCATAAGACGGGTGCAGTTCCTTCAACGATTCGTTTTTAGGCGAGTCTCCTATCTGAATACATTTCCACTGATCTTGTGCTGTGCTGACAGTCGCCTAACCATATTGGTCAATCCAATTTTATTTTTTAAAAAAATTCGCAAAATCATATTAAAGCACGAGACAAGTGTAGGATCACAACACATAAAAATGCGGTTGGGGCACTAATCTTATTTCTAGCGATTTCCACAGAGTCATTGGCCTCCGCGGTTAATAATTTTATTTCTTTACTGAACTTTACTTTAGTTTGCAGCGCGTAGTCTCGCGCACTGTATGCTACATGGTAATATATCAAATTTTAAAAAAAAATTAAGTATTTTACTTTAGTATGATTGTGGAAAAGTGCCAACATCTGTCAAGTTGTTGACGTTCTTATTGCTACATCGGCATTTTGTTTATAAATCTTGTGCGGAAATCGCGAGCAATCTCATCCAAGCGATGGATGTAGTAAACAAAATTTAGTTTTTATTTTTTGGTTAAATATTTATCTGTCGCTTAGGCAGCACAGATAAAAGCACATAAGTTAAATTTCGTTTCAACTTTGCTAACAGTAACAGCAACAACAACAACAAATTAGCATAAATTAGCATAAATTTATAAGTTTGTCAGTTCTTAATTAAAAACGAACGGAAAAAATATCACTGACCTTATGGAATAACATTTTGTTGCCAAACAACACACTTCACACGTGTCCCTGAGATTGTAACACCGCAGCGACGCTCAACATCGCTACTCACACCCACATCCATCATCATAATTTTTCTCCGCATAAAACTGAAACCAATCATTATGAACGTGAAGATTCGTTGGATTGACGTTACATGTGGTTCCTGATGTAACTCTGAGTAAAAAATTTTGAAAATTTCATCAGCAATTTCTGCTCAGCATGTGACTTTTCTATTTCGATGTTCAATGGATGTGGATGAAACGAACAGCTTGTACCGAAAAACAGAATCCTTATTCGAATGAATGTTCCTTCAATGTCACATTGTAAATGCCCTGCAGTTTCATTCTTTAAATCACTTTCTTTCACTTTCACGTTCTGAGCTGATTTTCCCAGAAATTTCATCAGCATTTTCAAATGAACTTCGTTGTATGGATGTGTTTTGATTGAGACTGAGAGTGTGTGAGAAAGGATGTTAGTCTGTGTTATTAAATTCTTTATAAAAGGTGGGCAATTGAAAAGTTTGTTTTTAAAAACGCTGTGAAATGAGTGTACATCAACATTTTTCGGTTTTTTTTTTAAATGTGAAGACTGGATTTAGGATTTCTTCGATTTAGAAATGAAAAACTATTTTGTTCATGTGACTCCCTCTGCTGGCCTTACAGTAAGCCATCCTCTGAGTCCAGTTTTACGGAACTTTTTCGATCATTTCGGCGCCTATCTCGCGAATAATAGTAACAATGTAATGTGTTAAAGCTAGAATTGTCTCTAGATTATCCGCATAACATCTATCCTTAACAGCACCAGCATAGAAAAATGTCCATCGGCATGCAATCGCAGCTCCGTGGAGGCCAATTGATATTTCCAATCGGTTTGATTATTCGGTTGGCAAATTTGGAGCACAAGAGATCGATTGTCAGTCCGCTTGTATGTTATATGTTTGTTATGTGGCGCCATCTTGTTAAAACCAAAGGACGTCCACATTCATGGCGACGATTTGAGGCCAGAAAAATGGCCCACCAATCCAAAATAAAAAAAAAAAAAAAAACTGTCCCTCTTAGTGGATGAATTGACTTCTCTACGATTACGTGTGGCTGTTCCGAACCCCAAATCTGGCAGTTCTGCTTGTTTACATAGCCCCCGAGATAAAAATGCATTTCGTCTGCAAAGATGATTTTTCGACCAAAATCGACGTCATTATCAAGCTGGTCTATGTCCTACGCAGAGAACTGATATCGAAGCAGATGGTCAGTTGCTTTCGACGCCTGAGTGAACTGATCCTTGTAGATGAACAATCCGAGGTCTTTGTGCAGTATTCTGCTCAGGATGGTGCGACTTATGGCCAATTGCTGTGATCGGTGTCAAGTCGAGTCGAGGTCGATGGATTCTGTCCGACACTATGGACCTCAGCCGCAATATTCTCGGGTGTGCGACTTGCCCTAGCTAGGGCACCACTTCTATTATCAAATAGCAAGCTTCTCTTACGAACTCTCTTCACCAATTTCATTACAGCGGTTCCGCTTAGTGCTCTATTATGATCCATATTTCTTTCAAAAATTCGCACGATATTCCGGCTACACAAAAATGACTGAAAATAAGTTTTCAATATTCCGAAACGCTCCTCAAGCAACAGCATAACTGTTTCGTGGCGCGGTATATCGGAATGACGAGCTGTCAAAATTTCAAGCAAATCGTTCAAAAAAAAGTTGCCACAGTATAGATTTAAAAACAAACCAGTAGATTGCCCACCCTTTATTAACTTGGCGTCGGCATGAGTCTGTCTGTCGTTCGTTCGGTGGTGGAATATTGCCATCAATTTTTAATACACTTCCCAAAAAACGATTTTATTGCAACTTTGCACACTTGCGTATTTCCGGTGACAATACTTTCTGTTAAAATTTAGTAGTGATCGGACCCCGGGGTCGAGGGGCTCCCATACAATTTTTTTTAACAATCATGCCATATAGCGGCATCGTATAATGACTTTGCTGCATACAGGCAGCTTTGCGATCTGAACTACAAAAACACGCAGTGCTTTGCATGTGTTCCTATTTTCAGCAACCATACTGTACGTATCGAAAGCATATGCACACCATATACTCGTTTAATACTTTGATTAGTTCGTCTTGTCTTTGGATCCGGTAGGTGGCGCTGGAGTCGAGATAGATTTGGTTGTTAATTATTACATTTGTGTTTACTTTGCTTAGTGCTCCCATACAATTTTTTTTATTTTTTTCAAATTTCGTTCATAACTGTATCTTCGATGACAATACTTTTTGTAAAAATTTGGAAGTTATATAAAATATATAAAAATTATACCAATTTCCTTCAAATCCGATGTCCAATTGTGGAACGAATGTAAAATTTGTTGTCTGTTTCAATTTTGAAATGGAACGTTAACCTTCTTAACTTGTACCAAATGTGGGAAGATACAACCTGACAATAATATTAACATTTGCAAAGCAAGTAGCTTATTGTCTATTTGCAGCTTAATCATATATATAAGAAAACAGACAAGACTCACCGGTCGTCATCCTCTTCAAGGTCTGATGCAAACAATTCAAAACAAAGGCACTACCTTTGTCTTAGCCACTACTTCCTCACTTGACAATTTTATTAATCTGTCAAAAAAGGTAAGTATTTCCTAAAACATTTTGTAAGTTGCTCTCCGTTTTTCTAGCTTACTATTAAGTCTGTTTATGATAACATAAAACGAAATTTATCTATAGCACGCAGATTTCAACGAGGATCAGTTGTATTCATAAATCATTAAATCGCTTCCGCGTTCGCTTGCGTTCCATTGTATAGCTTCAAGATCAGATTATGTGAAATCTTTAGCTATGCTTGATGCTATCGAATGTTTCGAACTTGTTGCATCTATCATGAGACTATCGTACAGTTTGATGATGGCGTACAGCTCTGCAATACCCGTAAGCTTCATTAACAATTAAATCTTTGCAAATAGCACACATTACCGCAGGTCTAAATTTTTAATTAGTGAATTGACTTCGTCAACAGCTGGATGTGGTTGATGTTCGTCATCAGCGACATCAGATAATACATGACGAGTTTCTATGTATAATATCCATAAAAAGCTCTTGTAGCACCACTTCACCCCTAACACCCTATAACTCTTGAACGCTTCCAGCTATAAGGCTACTATTGATCTTTTTTGAAAGAAAATTAAATGTTTAAGATTAAACAATATACATTTTATTAATTATTGAAGCCATACCGATACCGACCGATCGTTAAAATAATAAATAAAAAATTTAAAATTGTATTTACCAACACGATTATTTCGAGAAATGGTCTTGAATACATTTTTTTGGCAAATACAGTATTAAAGCCTATTCAATTTCCTACAAATCCATGGCACAATATTGGTGCATTCGTTAACAAGATCGAGATAGTGCGGGTTGTGCTACTACTACTACGAATAAGAAGAGTTGCATGACGTCTCAGTGTTTCTGTAGCAACAGTGCAATAAAATTTTACTTGGAACGAATGCACTCTTACCACTTCACTCCAGTGCATAATCGGCTTCAACCGAACTTGCACAGAAGGATCTAACTTTGTGAGTGGACACAATTTTATTTGTCAAATTTTACCACCATTTTCATGTGATTTCTACCGAAAGTATTTACATACGAACTACCCGTATAAATTTGAACGGCCACAAGTTGACCTCTGTTCTGAATGCGAAGAGCTCAATGCAAAAATAAATAGTGGAACGCTGAATGATGGGGCTAAACGAATAGCGGCCCCAGAAAAAATTGTACACCGCAGACAAACCAAAATAGCATTGTGTCGTGATGAAAGGGAAAATGTCGGAGCGCTCGTTTTCGACTACATGCAGAATTTCTCCGTGACGGGGTCCACCTGTTACCCTATATATGGGAATGGGGCAGTGCTTTATCACCAATGTCTTCGTACTTTAGCGACCCAATCAGAATGGGCTGCTAGTACTTAGAGAATATTTTATGAGTGGTCGCTTCGTATTTAATAGCTCTGTCTAACACATATGACCGCCATGTGTGTCTAGGATAGTTTCTATTCTAGGCGGGCTAGGACTGCTTGTTGGTGCTTGCTTAAAAGTCTTAGTGGTAAATGATATGTTTTGAGGTTCCGGACGAATGTGCTGCCAGGGTTTGCTTTGCAACCGCCGAGGTACTCATTTCTGAACGAACTGTGACCATTGATACTAGATCTCACCAAAATCGCTTTGATACCATGGGAGTTGTCTTAGCTAAACGAATAAGGTTGACCTGAGGTTGACTGAGTCTGAGGGACAACTATTGGTTGCAGACCCAGTTCGTTCTGGGGATGTATCGTGGGGGCTTAAGGCTTAAGGCTTACATGCAGAATCTAGCGTTGCCGATCCTAGTGCAAGTAATGTTTTATCTCAGAAAACTGTAGCTTTTTATCTTTTGCGTTGGTGATCTAAGGCCAACATTGCGGTCTTTTATACGTACTACCATGAAGGCGTAGCTAAACGAGGACGTGTGCAGTTTGCTGTGGAAGATCTTTCAAAATCTTGGTCCTGATGCTATCCAGAAACTTTACATATTCAGTGATGCATGTGCGGAAGGGCAAAACAGAAATATCACGCTCATAAGATTGTTCCTAATCCTGGTTTCACTAGGCCGCTTTAAGAAGATCAATACTTCCCTGTGCGAGGTCACTCTTTCCTAAAGTGCGATCGAAACTTTGATACAACTAAACGGTTTATCAGAAGAAAAAAATTTCAGTATAACAACGTGATATCCGCTGCCAAAAAGATGGGCTTTACGGTAACAGGCATTGCTTCCGACGACATGGCCATGGCCAAGTTTTTACAAGAAAACTTGCAAGTCATTGAATAAAGATTCCTTGTACATGATTTCAAAGTATAATCATCTAGCTTACTGATGTGCAGATTCAAAGATCTACTTGGAAGCCTCGGAGTATATTGATGGACTTTTTAAAAATTCTTTCTTCCTCCAGAAAAGTCACGTAACCCCTATACCAATAAACTACAAGAATATGGAAGATATCCACAATCGTTTCAGTACATAGATAGAGGATAAAGATGAGCTCTATATGAATATATTGACCTGCGCTATCACTGCTACTGAAGCAACTGAAGAGGAAGAAGAACGGCGACTTGCATATTCAATACTCTTACAATACTTTTACCAATTAGTATATATATTTTATTATAGTCGACATAATTGTCTGTGGGCGCGGACAACTCCCGCGTTACCAAAGCGACCTTGGAGAGATCTGACATCAAGGGACTCATCGTTCAGTATGAGTGCCTTGGCGTAGGTCAAAACCTTCTCTATAGAAAGCCCAACTGTTCCGATCGTACACAAATGCTATCCAAAACGTATTTGTATTAGTAATGAACTAAAGAGCAAAATCCATATAAAATTTGTCTGTTTCCCACTACCACATCTTAGGTTTCTCGCTCTTTGCGACTACTTATTTTTTGTACACTGCATTCACATTCCAAAATACAGACGCGTTTTGGATTGGTTTACAGCATTAGTATGCATTGAGTTGGGCTTTCTATAGAGAAGGTTTTAACGTAGGTACGCTACAGCCTTGACAGCACATCGTCCGGAACTTCGAACCCTATCATTTGTCATTAGGATACCGTACTATCCTAGGCCGTTTGAAATATAAACTATTTCCTCTGTCCCACTCCCAGACCTGTAGTGTACGAAATGAACCACTTAATACGAAGAGTCGCCCATAAGGTTCTTCTAAGTACCAGTAGCCAACTTCGGGTCGCAAAGTACGAAGACATTGCCCATAAGGGGCATACTCTAAGTATCCGCGGCCCTTTTTTAATATCCCGTGGTAAAGCCCAGTACCTCAACCATGAATAGGTTAAGACGCAATTGGAGCCCCCACGGGGATGAAAGACCGACAGCCAGAACAACATCAATACACCGGACCGGCCCGTCACATCGCAGCACGTGACTTAAAAATTTTGCAACGAAATAGTATAAAAGGGCGAGGACGCAGGCGGTCGCTCTCTTAGTTGCTTCTTTGCTGCCTGGATCACGCTGACGTAAGATTGTTGCATTAAATCTCGCCGTCGCCCGACTTTTTCAGGTTCACGCTCGTCTCCAGGATTCGCGCTCGACTCAAAGCCACACGTCAAAGCCTCACGTCTAAGGCGCACGAAGGCTCACGCACCCAGGCTCGTCGAACTCACGTCAAAGCGCGCACAAAGGCACAAACACTCAGGCTCTCGTCAAGGTTCGTCAGGCTCACGCACAAAGGCTCACGCATTCACGTCGAAGGGCGCACAAAAGCTCAAGCAGTCAGGCTCACGTCAAAGGCGCACGAAGGCTCATGCTCGTCTCAAGCTCACACCCGCGCATCGCTCACAATTTACGCTCGTGTCATACTTACGCACACATCACCCTCAAAGGTTCACGTCAAAGGCGCACGAAAACTCACGCACTCAGGCTCTCTTCAAGTCTCGTCCGGCTCACGTCAAAGGCTCACACGCAAAGGCTCCCGAAAGCTCACGTCATCAACGCTCACATCAAGGTTCCATCGTCGGGGCTCTCCGTCCTTAAGGAGCGCATCCGTCAAGGCTGACGTAACGTTAATGTTGCCAGCAGACTATCTTTGAATTCATTTATTAACTTTGAACTTATTAACTTTGGAAATATCGAAATAAAGACTGAATTGAATTAAAAGTCCCACAAAATATAAATTTATTGTAACGACCTTATAAGCTTTAAACCCTAGCCGCCCTACGTTTACACTGGCTCGAAAAACTCCGTTACAAGGTGATAAAAACAAATCTTTCTCATGCGACTCGAAGCATAGTGAACTTTATTTCAGCTATAACTCAAAAATCTGAGAACAGTTAAAGAAAGAAGTTATTTAGTTTTTTGCGATTTCCCGAAAGTTATGTCAGATGGACTTACTACCATCTTCTAACTGGTTATTTAATGAGCGATTTACCAGATTTTCGTTAACATTAGAGGATCCTAAGTTTTTATCCCTATGGCCAGCTCGAAAAACAGAACCACTTGATCTGTGATGATGTGGGTAACCAGCAATTAGCTTAAAACTAAGTTGCCTCAGCGCGGACTCTATCGAAAGAGTTTAAATACATCCTTTGTTAAGCGATTGGACACAAATCTCTCCGACTCGCTAAGTCTTCGAATCCAATCAAAAGAGGTAACGAAGTAGAGAAAAATAAATTTCATAAATTTACGAATTCGAATCCGAATCTGTTCTGTTCAATTATTCTGTTGAGTTTGTAACATCAGACTACATCAGCATATACAAAAAGTTATCTATTTAGTAAACGAACAACATCTGCATTCAGCGTAAAGTGAAGCCGTGACACTAGGTAGATACTTTAGTTCTTCCGTACAACTAACAACTTCTCTAAAAAGTAAATAGGTTTTTTTTTTTCATATACATCTATTGTATCTATTTACTCGTAAACATAAAAAAAACGTAATCTTACTGTTTGTATTTTTTGTCTTCATTAATTCTTGCTGTGGCACCGTAGCTCAGCTGATGAGGATGCATGCGAAAACCTGCTGTTGGGCATGAGTGCAGTGAAAATATAAACAGGTCTTTCACAGCGATGTAGATACAAATTACATATATCTATGCATATAACTATATAAGCATATAATCAAGAATTTTGTATATAAAATTACCCAGAGGAATAAGGAAAAATATAATATACTAAGCATATAAGCGAAATACTTAATAAATGCAATTATTGCTCATGTATCTAGATAAATGTATTTGCGAAAAAAGATAATATACTTTTAAAGATAGATAGAAATATATACTCTGGGGCATATATCTACGTTGCTCTCATAAATCAGCGGAGTAGCAGAGTATATTATACAAACACTGAGGGAACCAATGAGCAGAACCAAAACCTTCTCTATAGAGAACGCACATATCGCTTCGATCGCCTGACCTTTGCATATGTGTAAGTTAAGTTGATATAACTTTAATATTGCTGTATAGTTCTTGTATTTATCGCACGGCTATCTTTACTCCTACATTAAAGCATATACGACGATCGTCGAGCAAGTATCTCTGCTTAGCAGGCGAGCGCGATCAAAAAAAGTCACATAAAAGAAAGTTCGCATGGTCCTCTCATTATTGGAACTCTCTTAATAAGTATATAAAAAAAAAATAATTTAAGAGGAAGTGAGGTAAACCACATTGCTAGATTGTATCATGAAATCTCTTATAATAGTCTCTCTTAAGCTGAATAAATTTTCTCTATATCTTATAGCTGAATTTTCTCTTAAAACTAAAAGAGTTTAGTTATTATTGATCTTTCTATTATAACTATTATAACGTTTATAAGAGAAAAAACAATACTCTTATAATTTACTTAGATTTTCGATAGATCTTCCAAACATTCATGTTGATCAACATTTCTCCTCTTCGTCATTTGAATTAATTAAAACTCATCAACATTGCTCTTGCAATTCTAATTTTTTCAAAACCATTGTAGTCATAAGGTAAGAGTATTTAATTGTTTATTACTCTTATACCTTATTCTATTTCTCTATTATCCCTAAATACTCGTAAAAGTAAATAAAACTCTCATTTTTCTGTTTTCTTAGCTTACTCGCACTGCATTTATATATTATATTACATACAGTTTGTGGCCACATAAATGCAGGTACTGAACATAAACCTGTATCTACAAGATATATAACAGTAACAGTCAGAAAGCATATGATGATCATCTGGTTTGGCTGGTTCTGGTTGTGCTCAGCTCTGCACTCTGCCGCTGCTGGCGATCAATATTTGCCGATAAGCGCATGTATTGCAGGCGCTGTGATTGCTGGTGCATCGCATTGAGTCCGGAGCTACCGTATTACACTCCTACTATTCCCTTTTTATCCACGTTATGCATTTTCTTTTTTGTCTTGTGTTTTCAATTTGGTTTTTTTGTTCTTTTTTTTGTTGGATGTTTGTTTTGTAAATATTGAACAAAGTAAATAGATATATAATACATAGCTTGGTGTGGTGTGTGCTTAGCAGGGGCACGGTTAAAGCGTTTGTCACTATCATGAAAAAAGGGGGTCGGTCGGAGACGTGTATTCTGACTGAGTGTGTACATTTAGTTTATATTATGCCCTGTTTGTTGGCCAGTCAGTTACCGATCAACGGATCTTCGTATGATCGAAACCGAACGACTGCCAGATTTCTCTTGCGAACTTGTGAACGTTGTACGTACACTGTCCTAACTGACTGACTGACTGACTGTGTGACTGTTTTTCTAGTTTTGTGTATTTTACAATTAATCTGTTATTATGGCAAGATTAATTAAAAACAAATTAATTGACGTCAAGCAGGACAGAGTATTTTATTCATGAGCCGAAAAAACATAAATATTGTATGATCTAAGTTCTGAGCGATCGCGCGGCGAGTTGCAATTATTTATCTCAGGCAGATCACCAATAGCGACAGCAAATTAATGCTCGCCGCAAGGAACTAAAATTAAACGTTCGCCTTTCGTATTAGAACGTTAACGGGTAACTGATCGTGGGGGTCGCGAAAAGTGTTTGTGGAAAATACTCTTTGCTTAATTTGTAATGTAGTTTTGGCTACGGAAAGTACAGGGTTTTTCAATAAGAGCACTTCAACTTTTTTTTTGAATAAAACACAAACTGTTCGACTTTTGAACTAACTTTTTTTTTTATTAACGAATTTGAACATATACATATGATACATTTAAGTATGAAACTCGATTTCTTTTGCATGACCACCGCGTGCACGTTTTACGAAGTCCAATCTTTGAACCCAATTTTCGACCACTCTTTCGCATAAATCGGCCGAAATTCCAGAAATTTCACGTTCAATATTGGCTCTGAGCTCTTGCAACGTCGCCGGCTTATTGGCATAGACCAATGACTTCACATAACCCCAAAGAAAATAATCTAGAGGTGTCAAATCACACGAGCGCGGCGGCCACTGGACGGGCCCATTTCGCGAAATAACACGCTCATCGAACTTAGTCTTCAATAACGCGATTGTATCGTGTGCTGTGTGGCATGTGGCCCTGTCCTGCTGAAACCACATGTCGTCCAAGTCCATTCCATTCAATTGCGGCCAAAAAAAATCGTTTATCATATCGCGGTACCGATTTCCATTAACAGTAACGTGGCGATCGTTATCGTCGATGAAAAAATATGGCCGCCGGCATGTAATCCGCACCAAACAGTGACTTTTTCGGGATGCAACGGTGCCTCATGAATCACGTGTGGGTTGCTTTCTGCCCAGTAACGCATATTTTGCTTGTTGAAAAATCGTTCTAGCCAAAAGTAAGCCTCATCACTGAAGATGATTTTTCGGTGAAAATCTGCTCTTAAAGTAGCGGCAACAGAACGATTATTTTGATAAAAAATTTGCACGATTTGCAATCGCTGTTCACATGTGTAGCATTCCATGATGAAATGTATACTAATAAAGTTTCCAAATGACAAAAGAACAATAAAAAATATGGCGTCGTTCGCCGTCCCTATCGGAGAAAAGTTGAAGCGTACCTGTTGAAACACCCGATATGAAAGCAGACAAACAGCAAAAGCAATCTACACACATATTATATCAAATAAATCATTTGAATGACTTTTAAAATACACAATTAAAGAAAAATGTAGTATTTTCTGACATCTAATGATAGTTTATTTATTTTTATTTTTATTTTTTTCTTTTATTACATCGGACATAAATTATAATAGGTACTTAACCAAAAATACAAATTTCAAACAAATGTATATGCTAATCTATGAAAAACATAGTAATAGTAACATAGTAGTGTATTATAAAGGTTTAAAATACCAAAAAAAGATACCAATTTAAAGTGCAAAACACTTTATCAAACAAAAATATGTAAGGTGTAAAAATTAAGTTCATTATCATACTTGGCTCTACAACCGGGATCCGATCCTGGCATCCCGCATAAAGTATCACCACCGACATAAGGTACTGGTATGACCATTGCCTTATACAACACCAGCTTTTAACAGAGTTTTAAACGCAGAGAGTTAAATCCGCTGGGCCAGATGGTATTTCTCCATTAGTTCTGAAGAGGTGTTCTTCCAAGCTGGCGTTACCATTGCGTAAGCCTTTCCATCTATTCTATTCTTATGGGCTCTTCCCGAGAAATTGGAAAATAGCCTTTGTCCAGCCCATATCCAAAAAAGGCGAGCCGTCATCTCCTTCTTCGTACCGACCCATAGCATTTACATCCATTCTTTGCAGGGCCATGGAAAACCTGATCAATTTGCAGCTCATGAAATATCTACATAGAAACCAACGAAATCCTAAGTGACCGGCAGTATTGATTTCGTGGGTAACGTTCTACTAGTAATCTGATGGTTGCACTAGATATTTCTAAGACATTTGACATGAAACTCTTTTGTCCAAATTCCGTGCATATAGATTCCATGAAAAACTGCTTCACTGGATTAGAAGTTATCTTCTGGACCTCACAATTCAAGTTGTCTATAGTTGTTGTTTCAAGTCAAATTATGGCGTTCCCCAGGACTCGGTTTTGTACCTGGCACTCTCTTTTATTTTTAAATTCTCTATATTAACTTCACTTGCCCGTGGCTGGCTGGCCAAATCTTGTGATCAATTTTTAACCCACTTCCTACAGCCCGATTTTATTGAAATTTTGCACACATGTATATCTCCCAAGACAACACTTTCTATTAAAATTTGCCCGATTTTCTTTAAATTTTGTACACATGTGTGTCTTCGATGGAAAACACTTTTTGTAAAAATTTGGAGCGATCGGCCCCTTGGGGACCCCAATATACAATTTTTAAATATCGCTATATCGCATCAGATCACGGCAAAGTCTGAGCTCTGTGCTTTGTGAGCAGCGCTGTTCGCTGCCGCTGCGTCATTTGGTGAATGATTTTGCCACAAAACGAGCACGCAGTGTGTGTGTATCCCCGATTAGAGAATTTACAAGAAAAATTTAAATTTTTATAGTTTGTTTTTTTAAATTCTCTATATTAGCTTCGCGTGCCCGTGGCTGGTTGGCGGACAGGCACACCAAATCTTGTAATCAATTTTTAATCCACTTCCTAAAGCGCGATTTTATTGAAACTTTGCACACATGTGTATTTCACATGACAACACTCACTGTTAAATATTGGGCCCCTCGGGTCTCGGGGTCGGGGGGCTCCCATACAAATATTTTACAAAATTTACCTGATTTTCTTCAAATTTTATACGCATGTATATCTTCGATGGACAACACTTTTTGTAAAAATTTGGAAGTTATCGAGCCACGGGGTCCGGGGCACCTATACAAATTTTGTTAAAAAAAGTAACCGATTTTCTTCAAATTTTATATGCATATGTATCTCAAATGGACAACACTTTTTGTAAAAATTTTGAAGTGATCAGGCCCCGGGTTGGGTGGCACCCATACTCATTTTATAAAAAAGTACCCGATTTTCTTAAAATTTTATACGCAAGTGTATCTCCGATGGACAACAATTTTTGTAAAAATTTTGAAGTGATCAGGATAAGGGGGCTCACAAATTTTTTTTTTAAATTTTAACCGATTTTATTCAAACCTTGAAATTGTTTATCAATTCGAGAACGAAAAATTTGAATTTTTATGGGTAGTTTTATTATTAATGATATCATATCTGTGGCTTCTAATCCAATTCACTCTTTTGCTGGCGACATCACTCTCCGCTTTTCATATAAGTTTGAGGAACGTCCCTCCATTTCTCATGTCGAACTCAAGCAACTACATATGTTACGTATTGTTACGAAAAGTAGTTAGTAGCTCATATAATAGAATTCAAATCCTAAAATAAAACCCAATGTAAATACTGCATACTAAAAATAAGCACTTTCATGTTGCACACTTTTAGGCTCTAAGACTATTAGATTATTTGAAATTTGAAATGTAACTGCCTGCAAGTTTGAATCATTGTGTACTGGCCAAACAAGTAGTCAAACCGGTTTGTGCGGTTTGCCCGGTTTTTCTAAAAGAACATGATTGAACATGAAGTCTATTTTTAGAAGATGACTCATTACATAATAAGTGTCGTTGGTTGTAAATAAGGGAACAAGGCTTCAATTTTCTGGATGTTTCTGTCTACAATATTAAAAGTTTCTGGAAGCTTTCGATTGAGTATAAATAGAGGCGTTAGGCCTAAGTAAGATGAGTAGTTGTTTGGAATTTAACCACTGCAGTTGTAAAAGTGATAAAGCTATAACCTAAGAGAATTATTGTGAAGTACTAGTATCATAAGTGTTCTTGTATACATTTAAAGTAATCACCATTATAAATTGTGAACTTGTGTTAATTTTATTGTTGTTCATTAATATTATTATTTGTTAATTAATTAACTTGTGTTGTGTTTTATTTGCAAAATTCTTTACGAACTCCAAAGTCTGAATTTCGTACCAGTATGTTAAATTCCGACCTGGACAGCATAATAAGAAGGGGAGAAGACAATCGAGTAGAATTTAACGCTTCCAAAACCCAATGCTGCCTCCTGTCGTTATAGCGAATCCTAAATCCCATGCCAGTATACAAAACCGTGCATACGATCGGTGACGTAAGTAAGGCAATAGATTCGCTTGAACACCGCAGGAACAATAGTTTTTTGTTTAATTCAAATAAAAAATCTGGACTCTACTAAAAACACCCTTTCCCTTTCTATAAATACGGTATGTTTTGTAATAAATGCCATGCTTCGACTCGAAAATGGTGTACAGAGAAGGAAGGGGTGGCGATCAGAAAACTTTTAAGAAGCCCTGGCTGTTCTAGAACGAACCACATATAACAAGAAACATTTTTTGTTCGGTTCTATGAGTGTTCCATTGTCTTAACATGCCAAAATGCCTCTTTCGATTTGCTCAAACATTACCCGAAACCAAACCCACGGTTAATCTGTCAAAGTAACAGAGTTTTCGTGGTTTTCGTGGTGAATGCAAATAGAACGCAAAACCATTACCAACCAAAATGTCAAAAACAAACAGAGAACTTAGTCTGCTTGCTCTCTCTTCGCCATCTTGCCGAGTAAACGAAACCTTATCCGTCGATTGCTGACGGGTAGCAAAATTACAGTGTTGGTTACAAAACTTTGCAAATAAAACGCAAAATCAAACCGTATCCCGGGTAAAGTTTGCAAATAGAACGTCAAACGAAAAACACGAGAGAGAAATCTTAACTATACCCTGCAAATCGAAAGAGGCATAAATAAACAATAGTTAAGTATCCGTTAATTTTTCATTAATTTCTTTAATTTATTTGTTTTTCCCTGTAAGCTGCCTTGTGTAATCCCAATGTAAGTTTGTGAAACAAATAAAATAATTAATTTTTTTTTTCGCTCTCTCCTTGTGTAATCCCCCTTCTCTGGCGACATTCATGCAATGATTACCGCCCTAAGTTTGTCCGTCTGTCTGAATCGTTCTCGTACCGCCACTTGGGCTTGCTTTCGAATAATTCGATCCCACAGTGCGTTAGCGTCCGAACGTGCACGATCGTGCTCTGCGCCTCTGAATCTGATTCCGGGCATGAGCCTCCAGTTGGCTGTTTCTCTTGACGCAACGTCAAACGTACTTAATTTATATTTATTATTTATAATTTTTTTGTTTATTTCGTTTCGTATACTGTGCAAGTGCGGATGATAGTGTGGCCAAGTGGCTGACCGTCGCGTCGGTTGGTCGGTCGGTCGGTCCTACTATGCGCATTCGCCAGCAGCTAACAAACGATGATTTGAAAAGCCATAACAGGTCCATGTGCCATGTGCTGCATGCATTTCACAACCCGAACATGAGCTGCTGATGCCGTTGCCGTTGCCGTGCCGCACTTTTGTACAACGTTTAGTGTCGAGTCCAGTGTTTGTGCTGCTAATGCTGATATTCTGCGGCCTGCCTGCCTGCCTGTGAAGCAGTGTATTAGGTGGATATCTACTCGAACACATACTTTCAGATACAGATCGCTGGCGATGTTTTTAAGAACAGAACAAAGAAGAAAATAATATGTCTTCCACACAGAACACTCTCGTATATTAGCAAGCAGTAGTCGTACATGTGCGCATCCATCATATGGTTCGTTTTTTTTTTTGGAATCGAATCGAATGCATAAAATCGGCTGGGTCGTATACTCGTAGTACCACCGATCGTCCCGCTGTCCCGCTATCAATCTAACGAACTCACAAACATTATGTTTTTATTATCTTTTGTTTAGATTTAGATACTCGTACACTCGTCGAGTACGCATTTTTTATGCATGAATTGTGTATGTATATATGTACTCGTAATTCATACATACATACATACATATCTATATAATGTACGCTAATAGCAATTTGTTTATTTATTCCAATTGCCTTTGAGTTGAGTCGTTGCTTTTGTAGTTGGAGCGCTGTTGTTGGGTCGCATAGATGAAAATGGAAATTGGAATAAATTATGGAGCATAAACGCACGCATCCAGTTATGAAAGGAAAAAAAAACAATCTTTTTTTTAGACGATTTATGATAATTAAATTACATGCAGACACATCCACACACACAACATGTGTGTCGTGCCACAATTTACCATTAAATTCCCCCTAAGAGATGGCTGATAATTGGGGTGTGGGCCATTGCACAAATACTGTCAACAACAAGAACAGTAACAACAAAAAAAACATCTTCGCTTTCAATTATAACTTTGTACTTGAAGTATATACTCGCTTAGTCGCGTTTGCTTAGCTTAGGAAGCTTTTGTTTGTGGGACAACAATTTGCCGTCGAGTGTGATTAGATGCTAATCATCAGGGAAACCTTGGAGTGCGAAAGTGCGTTGCTGTTATTTCATAAATTTCAACATGTCATCTGCAGATACTTCGTGCCTGCCATATGACAAGAAAACACAACTGCTCATTGGCATTCTTAGAACGTAGATGACCACCTTATTATAGCAGTTGTTGACTTTAACTATAACATTATTCCCATCTTTTTTGATACTTTAAGTACAATTGACACCTATGGAGATATTCGAAGAAAAGTCACAAGACTTGTTCACACTAAAATTGGTAAGAACAATTAGAGCGAGTTGTTCAGCCAGCACGCTAGTGCTTATGGGTTACCATTGGTCCTTTAAACATCTTAAGTTCTTTTCATATGAGTACCACCATATTATATTAATTCATTAAAAGACTTGTCTCCATTGGTTCCTGCTTCGTTCAGGACTTTGTTGAACTCTGAAGAAATACGCGCAGTTGTGAGAAGCGTTCTGATGTCCCCACGTCCCCGATTCCGGTCCACGATTTCGAGCCGATGTCATCCAGTTTGGCAACCCTAAACTCTGGGCGTCCTGATCTACGCCATCCTTCCAGCGTAGGCTTGGCCGGCCTCTCTGTCGTGTTCCATAAATCCTACCAAAAAGGACTTTCCTAGCAGGATCCTCTTCGCTCATGCGATCTAGGTGTCCTGCCCACCGGAGCCTACCGAGTTCACGATATCGACAGTTGACCCGAGATAGCTAAAGAATTGCACTACTTTAAATTCGCGCTCCACTACTTGAATTGAGGGACCAATATTGGATCTTCTACTCGCAGACGTAGCCATCATGTACTTTGTTTTGCTCTCATTTATGTCCAGCCCCAGATTTCGTGCCGCCTGCTCGATCTTGGGTTTCTACCAACGATGTCAATATCGTCTGCGTAAGCCAGTATCTGAATGGACTTATATAGGATTGCTCCTGTCGCCGTTACATCAGAGTCTCGGATTACTTTTTATTTTTTTACTTGGCTTATAACATTGGTCATGGTCAACCTACATAGTCGTGTCAGTTTATTTGGGATGCCGGATTCTCTCATGGCTTTATAAAGTTCTACTCTGGCTATGCTATCATAGGCGGATTTAAAGTCTCTTCGCCAGTCTTCTGGCATAGCTTATTCCTCCCATACTTGCACTATTATTTCATGAATTGCCTATTTTTATCAGTTCCGCTGGGATGCCATCAGATCCCGGGGCCTTATTATTTTTGAGCCGATTTATCGCTCTGCTAACATCGTCTATGCTTGGTGTCAGCAGCATAGTATTATCTTCGGTTATTGGTGGAGCCTCCAGTTAACTGCCCATTTAGCAACTCATGAAAGTGCTCTTCCCATCACTTTAAGATGCCTTTAACTGGATCATACTCTGTTTAATTTCCTACCATCGTCATCATATTTGGGTTTACAACCGGGATCCGGTAAAGCCCTATCGCAGAAAATCTTTACACCGGTCGCGATTTTGAGCCGATGTCATCCAGTTTGGCTATTTCCACTCAGTCGGAAAAAATTTGTATTTGGTATCTGAACAGCTCTTTGACAGGTTTATCGTCTAAGGTCGGCGCAGGCAGCGAACAACGATAGGTTCGGAACTGTACATAATTGTGGATATTACGTTAGATTTAAAAACATTCTGTTTGATACGAACTGAGAAGCTTGGCTATCTCAAGATGATGATACCTAGGAGTTTCATTTGACTGCCTCGTTTTTTCCATTCGGTTGACTATGTTTTCCGTGCAGCTAATAGTTCCAACGGAGTTTTTTTTAGATAAAACAACTTTTGTTTTAAGGTTTTAGATACTAAAAACAAAATTAATTTCAGATTAAAGTACCATCGATGCCATTAATTATGGAACACAACGTCATTCAAATGTCATACAAGAGTGATGGCGCTGAACCAAACTTTTCATCACTTTTTCGCATAAATCGTACGATATGCAGGCACGTGCATGACTCATTGCTGGGAGCGAAGCATTGAAAATCGAGGCGAATCAAGCGTCGTATCCCTGGATATTTCAGAGGCTTTTGATCGAGTATGGCATGATTGTCTTATAAATAAGATTCGTTTGATCAACTTAGACACCTTTCTCATTGCATTGATTGAGGATTATTTATGGAACAGCAAAATAAAAGTAGTATTGCATGGTATTTCTTCATCTTCGCATGGGATCAATGCTGACGTGCCCCAAGGGTCATCCTTGTCGCCTATACGCTTTTATTGATATATATTATTGACCTATTGTCTTCTATAACCGGTGATATCCATTAATGTGCTGATGATACAACGCTATCGGTTTTTATTGAGTTTGTTAGTCAAAAAGAATGCAATTCTCGCTTGATTGGCTCGAGAGATTTAATGAATACGGCTATTCTGTCGAATATTCGAGTCATTTTTGATTGGAGCAGATCGAATAGGGTAGAATTTAACCCAAATAAATTCAAGGCTTGTCTTTGTTCTCAAAAGACAGTTCACCATTACGTTCCAACAGTAATTAATATGAATTATGTATATATTTATAATTACTATAATATAACTTTTTAATTAAAAAAAAAAAGTCTATAATTCAGCTATTAAGATATTATTTAAATAAAATAAAATATAATAAAATAGTATCTGAATGTCGATGCAAAGGTTCTTGACACGAATCCATTAAGTCTTATCTTTCTCATAGCAAAACGGCAAACCTTCACCAATACACTCATCATTCCAACACAAAATTTCTGTAGCAAAATTCAGGAAGTTATTTTAAGCCGTGACAGTGATTTCAATAGCAGAGGCGTGGATAATATAACTACGTCTTGAATCATTGATCGGGAACCAGGCTCATACATCGAAATGTGGCGCTTTATGTGCAAAACAACAGCGTTAAGGGATTAAGGCTCGCAATTGCAAGCAGCTTTCAACTTTTTCCCGAGGGAAAATCTGCTCTGCACATGTTTACCAATTATCCTGATTTTCTCAGTAAATAATTCGGCGATATAATTAGGACTTTGACTTGATTAGAGGGGACTTATGGATATCTCAAGTTATTTGGGATTCGTGCGTAACATATGATTGACATGCGACTGGATGTCCCGCCTCGCCTGATGTGGATTTAGCTGAAGATCGTCAACGACCTTCACATATATGGGTGCGCCAGCAGAACGAAAGAACAAAAAAAAAATCTCAACTTATCTTTATTTCCCTGCGGTAGTGGTGGTAGAGTGCGAGTGCAAACTACAGCTTTATGCGTTCGACGCACGTGCGGCTAAGTACTTGTAATATCAGACTCATTTACAGTTAATGCCGAGCGAGTCGTTATCGGTGTCGCAGGCAAGCAGTCATAAGGAAGGCTCTCATAGTCGTTAGTCGTAGTATGTTATTTCATGTGAATGGAGTTGGAGGAGTACCCCAAACGAATGCCTACTCGCGTATCTAAAGGGATGCGAAGGTATATACAACCTCAAAAATGGTTATTGGTTCTCGAGTGTATGCCATATATGTATGTACCTAAATACCATATTACTTGATAGGATGGTGTGATGCTTCAACAATTCTACCGAAAGGACAATGAATTTCGGGGGTTGCGTATGGCAAATGCTGCAAATCGCATTACCACCGAAACATGAAAACTAAATGAGTTCAGCTTCCTATTCCGCTGTTGATGATGTTGTCGCCGTGGTCTTCGTCGTCTATGCGTCCGTTCTAATCTTCAGTCAACAGAGCAAAATGTGTGAAACGTGTCTTTTAGTATTACGCAATAAAATCTGCATCGGCGTCCGTATATTCGCCCTTGGCAACAGTCACCTTGTTATAACTTTATGTTAAGGGTGGAAGCAAAGAAGAAATGGAATTTTCCACCCGAAATTTTCGTAGGTAATTGGGACAACCCTAACGCCTCGTAACCGCACATGCATGTCGTTGTCGATGTCAGCCAGCGAACGAACCAACCGAACAAAGCGGCAATGCAACAACTCCTTTCGACTGGAATTGGAGGTACATACATATATACTTATAATATACTGTTCTTGGTGTTGTAGTGTATTTGTTGTCCTTGCACACACTACCTACAGCCTGCCTGACAACAAACAACAAATCGAAATCCCTTTGTGGTGCGCGGTGAAATTTTAAATCTCAGCGAACGCACAATGAAAGGAAGAGTTTTCCAACTGAGCTGCTGATGTGCTTCACTGCAATGAATCATCATCATAGTCGTAAATGCAAACAAATGACACCCTACCTACAGTTACGCATGGCGCTAGGTAGAATCCGTGGCAAACAAAACATTTTGCGTATCACGTGATGCACACAATGCGCGTTATGGTTCAGCTCTTGATTCAGGAAGCATCACGCAGTCTTTTGCCATCCGCTCCTCTTCATGGATGCAACGTACAGCTGACTTTTACGCACAACGGTATTATGATCATCATCATTATTATCAGCAGCAGCAGCAGCGACATCATCATCATCATCATCATCATCATCATACTTATTGGCAAAAGGATAATGCGTATTTTATTACCAACCGACTTTGAGGGTTGGTATTGTGCGTTGCAGCACTGCTACGATGCTGTGAGGTGATGACGAACGATGCAGATGAATTATGTTGTGAAGCTTGTAAGGACATTGCCACAAAACTAGGAATAGAGATTTTTCTAATAATGCGAGTTCAAAGGAAAAGGAAATTGTCGTTGATGCACCTTTGTCGTTGTCAAGCGGGACACAGGACGCAGCATGTGGTACATCATATCGTCTCCCCTTCATTTAGTTACTCTCAAGGGTTGTTTTCGGCGTTCAGAACGCAGCACAGAACATCGCGTCTACCTCAAGGCTCAATTATCAATTTGTGACATCACCAGAAGGTAAACATCATGCGTCACATAACATCGCTTTTTGTGAAGATGAATTGATGGGCGTTGTTTCGCTTTCTCTCCATTCATCACTCCATCACTCTCTGCAACTCCACTAATAAGGACACTTTCAGCACAATGTGCTGCCCGTTCTTTCTACACTTTCAGGATACTAATTCGAGTTTACTGTTATGCTCTATGTAGAACGTGATGAGCACTAATGAGACTGAAAACTGATGCGTTGGGCCATGAAATCCTTTAATCATCTCTGGATGCAATAGTGAATGATGATGAGATGCCACAAGTGGGCAGAAAACCACTCGTATTTCCTTTGATCGAAGAATGAGCAAACGAGATAATATTCGAAGTTTACCCCAATTGTAAGGTGATTCGCCGCTGAGTTAATATATGCGTAGGTAGATCACTTGACGATCGTGTCATATCGACTTGAAGTGCTCTGATAAATTATTGCGTTTCATGAAACAACGTTAAGGAAAGAAAAGTGCTTCAGCGGCGGATATATCCGTATTTTTGTAATGATCTTATCAATGGAACAAATACACTTGAATTGGTAGTTTCTAAAAATAAATGTTTACAAGGTGTACAATAAAAAGATAAACGATATGCAGGACAAATTCGGTTGCTACAGACTTTATGTTTTCTAATCAAATATTATTTATTTTAATAATTATGTTGCCCCCTATAATGACGTAAGTAAATTGGGGAGAGGAAAAGATGCGATGTCATGTAAAAATCGCCAAAGAATTGTTTGAACGAAAGACGTCAACTACACTTGGCTGCATAAAAGTTAAAAAATCACAAAAAATCAAATTTTTTTTAATTTTCTTGAATGAAGACTCATAGTCTATTCCAACACCTATCCAGTGGTACCTTTTTTGTACTTATACCGTGCCAACAAGGTGATTTTGTAGGGTTTCGAATTAACCTCTAAAAATAATTCAATAACAACAGCACAATAGCATACACCAAAATTCGCTCGTTCAGAATTGTCATCATTCGCATATTAATTATCAGCCTAAACGGTCTTCTATCAATTAAGTCTTCATGATGACGCGTGATGACCTATTTTTTGTGACGACTTCGTTGCGAAATCGTCGCTTGGATGCGGTTCAACTGGTGCAGCGGCTCAAAGAAATTAGTGAAGTCGAAGTCAATCGGTGGACAGTCAGAAGACGACTTCAAGAAGGTGATCTAACTGCACATAGACCAGCAAACAGATCGAAATTGACCCCAGCCCCCCGACGAGCCCGCTGTCAGTTCGCTCGAGAGCATTTGGATTGGACAGAAGAAAAATCGAGAACAGTGCTGTTCTCTGACGAGTGCAGGATGTGTTTATATGGCAACGATGGGCGAGGAAGAGTGTACAAAAGATCAGGAGAGCAATTTGTAGAATGTTGCAGTGAGGAACGTGTCTCGTATGGCAGTGGAATGTGCATGTTTTGTTCACCTCCGGAGCGAATACTGGCCATCGATCAAGAGGATTACCTTCCCAACGGTTCATTGAGGAAGTACTCGAGAACTACGTCGTACCTTTTGCCGGGTTTGTTGGTGATAACTTCCTGTTCATGCAGGAGCTTTAAAGAGGCTTTTAGGATTAGAGAGGTATGCTGTCGGTTTAACAAAGCAAACCCTACAGAGGAAATGATTGCAATGCTCATCTTCGGCGAGTCAAATTCGCCTACTACCGAAAATTGAGGCAAAAAATACTACAATGTCCCAAAGGTAGTAAAAATTTTTGGTCTTTTGCGAAAAGAATTCCGTAAGCTTTTCCATCTATCCTATGCTTCTGGACTCTTCACGAGAAGTTGGAAAATAGCCTTTGTCCAGCCCATACCCAAAAAAGGTGAGCCGTGGTCTTCTTCTTCATACCGACCCATAGCACTTACATCCATTCTTTCCAAGGTCATGGAAACGCTGATAAATTTTCAGCTCATGAAATATCTTGAAACCAATGAAATCCTTAGAGACCGGCGTACGGATTTCGTGGGCAACGTTCCACTGGTGATTTGATGGTATATCTCACCGAACAGTGGAACCGGTCTTTGCATCAATTTGGTGATACAAAGCTGTTGCACTCGATATTTCCAAAGCATTTGACAGAGTTTGGCATCAAGCTCTTTTGTCAAAAATGCGTGCTTATGGTGTCGATGATAAACTGCTTCATTGGATTAGAAGCTTTCTTTTGGACCGCTCAATTCAAGTTGTTTTGGACGGTTTCAAGTCTGAAATACACCACATAAATACTGGCGTTCCCCAGGGCTCTGTTCTGTCCCCGACACTCTTTCTCATTTTTATTAATGATCTCTGATCTGTGACTTCTAATCCAATTCACTTTTTCGCTGGCGACATCACTCTCAGCTTCTCATATAAGTTTGTGGAACGTCCATCCACCTCTCGTGTGGAACTCAAAAAACTTCGTATGTTAAGCCCGTTAAATTCTGACCTAGACAGCATAATAAAATGGGGAGAAAACAATCGAGTAGAATTTAACGCTTCCAAAACCCAATGCTGTGTCCTGTCTTCCAAGCGAATCCCAAATCCCATGCCATTATCCATGAATGGCACTTGCATCGAGGAAACTGAAAATCTCGCAATTCTCGGTATGTGCGTTAACGACAAGCACACGTGCAAGAAATATTTCACTTCCTCTGATCTGGATGCTATCTACAAGGCTTTTATTTGCCCAAAACTTGAGTTCAATTGCCATATCTGATGGTCTGGTGCGCCTAAGACAACTTTGCATCAGCTAGATAGAATACAAAAAAAAACTTATCGTTGACGAAAATATAGCGAAATCATTAGATTCGCTTGAACACCGCAGGAACGTTTCTTGCTGCTTGTCACTGTTTTATCGCTTCTTCTACCAGCGGTGCTCAAGAGAAATAGCCACCTGCATGCCACCTCTCCTTGAATTCAACCGCAATACTCGTGGCGCTCGAAATGCTCATCAGTTTACCCTCAAGCCCATCTTCGGACGTACAGTTGAATTCAGGGATTCGTTCTTCAGCCGTACAACACGTATGTGGAATGCTCTGCCAAGCTATGTCTTTCCATATCACTATGATCCACACTATGATCAAAGCACAAGCTCATAGACATATCCTCTTTTCTCCTCCTTTTCCTTAACGCCCACGTTGTGCCATGCATATAGCGGAGCATTATTAAAACAAAATGCAAAATCCTTTACCAACTCGAAAGCCTAAATTTAGTAACAATATATTTGTTTTTGGATAGGATCATCATCCGACCGGGGTCCGTAAAACGCAAAAATCTCTCCACAGGTTTTGATTCGATGAAATCCAGTTGAGTAACCCAAAATTCTGGGCGTCCTGGTCTACGCCATTCTTTCAGTTCCTTGTTGTCGTGTTACATACATCCTACTGCAGAGGACTTTCCGAGCAGGATACTCTTATTTCATACGATATAAGTACGATTTGGTGTATAAAATTTGAAGAAAATCGGGTACATTTTGTAAAATATTTGTATGGGAACCCTCCAAAACCCGAGCTCCAAGGTGCCCTAAATTTTAATAGAAAGTGTTGTCATGGGAGATACACAGGTGTGCAAAGTTTCAATAAAATCGGGTTTTAGGAAGTGGGTTAAACATTGATCACAAAATTTGGTGTGCCAGTCCGCCAGCCAGCCAGCCACGGGCAAGCGAAGTTAATATAGAGAGGGGTCGGGGGGCTCCCATACAAATTTTTTTTTTTAATTATTAATTTTTAACGCACTTCCTAAAGCCCGATTTCCCTGAAATGCTGTATACATGTGTATTTCCGGTGAAAATACTTTCTTATAAAATTTGGAAGTGATCGGGCCCCGGGTTCGTGGGGCTCCCATACAAATTTAAAAAAAAAAATTACCCGATTTTTTTCAAATTTTACACACATGTGTATACCCAATAAACAATACTTTTTCTAAAATTTGGTAGTGATCGGGCCCTGGGTTCAGCCGCAAGGCCCTTATACATTTTTTAAATATCTGTACTGGCATCAGATATTCGTCGCCCTTTATGGACTGTGTGCGGTGTGTGCTGCGCAGTCGGCTGCGCTGCATGGTTTTGGTGGTGGTGGAGAGAGAGAGAGAAATCTTAGCGCACGCACAAATGAACCCAGCAAATGAAACGAGACATACATGTTTTATGCTTACTTCAACTTACATTTTTATTATATACTGAATTGTATTTTTATTGATGTCTTTGTTGTTGTTGTTTTTTTTGTTGTCGATATCAACTTACAGATAGAACAACAAGTTTTCGCAATATTCTGTCATTTCGCGTTTTCATAAATTAGTTCAGAGCAGTCAAAGAGTTCTCAAGATAAATGTTCGTATTTCTTATTTGCTTAGAGTATGAGCGTGCTCTAAGTGCTCAGAATAAAATGATCTGAGCTTTTTCAATTTTAACATCTGATGTCAAATGTCTGTTTCGATGATTTTCTTCTACAATAAAAAAAAATGGCCCAGGATCGAGGGGCTCCCATATCAATTTCTGCGATTAGAGAATTTAAATGAAAAATTTTAATTTTTATGGGTTGTTTTTATAATTTTAAAATAATAATAACTTTTTAACAGTTTCTATGTGCGGTGGCTGGATCGGGTCAAACAATTTGCCGTCCTATTGCGAATGAACCTCGGGTGGCGGGCGATCACCTTAGATTGTGTTTGTTGTATTGGACTGGTAAGGTAAAGCAGCACTTGACCGTGTATGAAGCCAGTCTTGTTTTCCCTTTGATTTTCTGAGAATATTGCAACTCTGACGCCGAAGTTCATTTAAGCGCAGATCTCGATAGCATGGATTTCAACCTAAAAACACAAGGCTGTGATGTGATGTTTTGAGACATTTGGAATAAATTTTCGACACGATAACTGACGATCATTATTCAATTAACAACTTTATTTTTGTTGTTGTTTTAAAATCGAAGGACTTCCTTTAGTTGTAGGTTCATAACAAATTCCATCCTCTTCAGATGGATGATGTCAGAATAAAATAATAAAAAAAAAAGGAAAAGGAAGGGAAAGCAGCAACAAAAATCCTATTCAACTTACCAAGCGAATAAATAATTCGAAATAAATTAGTCTCAAATAATTATTACGATATAAGTGCTTTGGATTTGTTGTTGTTGCTTTTTTACTACTCGTTATCTGTATGTATGTATGTATGTATATAATTGAGGAACGAACGATCGTAAAACTCCTCGAACACAACCCGGATAATAAAATGTTCATAATAATAATTTTTTTCCTGCTTTTTACAACGTCGTGCGCTGGTTTGGTTCGAAAATAATTACTACGTCATCTTCACGACAGCCACCAACCGAATTTGTATAGCGAGGAGAGTGGCCGGCCACCAAAAAAAAAAAAGGCCAACACACAGCACAAAACATCTCGAGAGTGGATTGAAAAGCCTCTTGAAGACCCAACAACGCCGAGTGTTTGTGTGCTGCGTTGATATGAACGGCACAACAACACCAACCGCCATCAAAACGTCAGCCAGCCTGTAATTAAAGTTTAAGATTTGTGATAATTCCTTTTTCAGATTTTCAGCTTTTTTTTTACTTTTATTTCGTTTCGTTAATGTTTTTTTTTCTTCCCGTTCGTGGTTGTTGTTGAATATATTTATCGCTGATTTTTTTTGTCGACGCGAGAGTCTTGCATTTGACGACACACACAAGTGGTACAGACAGACGGGCAGCAGATAAAAAAAAGGAATGGGTGTCATCTTCTGACTTCAGTGTCGAACAGTGCGATCCTAAATCAATGCACTAACACGATCGCTCAGAGAAAAGTTGCAGCTGCAGGACAGACCTTGATTTTGGGACGCAGAATAATTGGAGGCATAGTATGCTGGGTGCCGAATGGGATACACACAGGCAGGCAGGCAGGGAACCTGTTCTTTCGAAAAACAACTAAAAATAAACCCTCAACACAGCGTCACTGATGATCATGTTAATTTGTTGGACAATTTCCAAGCGTATACCCTGATAACGACGCATTGCGTCTATTTGGGTATTTCGGACTCCTACACACACTCGCACACACTTACACTCTCGTTTTATGTACTTTTCTGTTAATCATTAAAGTAATAAAAGTCGAGTGAAACGAGTTCATGACATGAGTGGGTGCATTTATGGGACTTTTCCATTTGACAGAACTATATATCCATACATAATTTCGGGTTATTGTTTGCGTCTTTGAGGCACATTGCATGAGGGCATTTCGGTCATCCAGCAGACCACTTCAGACGACTTATCAAGCACTGACATCGCACAGTTTTTTTTTCGGTTAATTTCTGTCATTCGTGATTGGCACTGAATCTTGAAAGAAGTCAAAGTGGCTGGATCGATTTGAAAAGAGTACAGAGACTACGATTGTCATCTTTAGGAGGAAGACACACTAGTTGGACAGCGCAAACAAATTCAAAGCATACATTAGCAGTCAATTAGAATAGTGTGGAGAGTTGTTGTTGCCATCAATTGACGGTGAGATGTTTTGTTTGTTTGTGCATTTCGCCGTAGAGGTGCTAGAAATGATATGCTCCTCTGGAAAGATGTACAGCATTAGGGCGAGTGCACTCACACATTGAGGAATCTTCACAAGTTAGTCAGCGCAATGTTTGCATTTTTCAAAATAAATTATTATATCGCTGATGATGTGTTGAAATGCTTGTGTTGGAAATTTAAAATTTTTGTTATTCACTTTGAAGAGGTATGGCTGGAGACGGGACCGAAAATTTTCTTTAATAGTTTTGCTAATTAGAAAGAAGGAAATACATTTTAACCAAAAGTTGTGTTTATGGTTTGTAAAAATAATCACATGCACTCCTCGAGAGTCGGAAGTCGTTCGGAGCCAATCTCAGAAATCAGAAATTTTTATTCTTCGATCAGTAAAACCCAAATCCTTGCATTCCATTTATTACAAATGGAAGAAAGAGTCACATGGTAGGTTAGGTTAGGTTGGGGTGGCAAGAAACCGGCCCACTTAAACCATTTTAGATGGTCTATCGTGATGCCACATGGACCGATAGGATTCCTTGCCCTACTCGTTGAACCTGTTGGAGCTTCGAATTAGCCTCAGAAGACTTTTGATGTCAGTGCTTAAAAAAAAGGTTAAGGTGTTGCGTTTTAAAAGGCTCCCAAATGTAGCTTACGCTTTAGAGAAAGAGCTGTGCTTGTGCAGAGAAGGTGAAGAATGGTCTCTTCCTCCTGCTCGTCCATGCAGATTCTGCAGAAAATACACCAAGCCTTGCTGCATGCTTGCTTATTAGTAAGTGCCCAGTAATTACACCTATCGTTGCGCTTATGTGCAATCTATTTGGAGAAGATGAAACACTTGGAGCGTTTCTGATCCAGATTTGTCGCTACACAAGTTATACCATTTGACTAAGGTTGGTTACATGCTTTTGCATGTAACTATCGATATGCCTAAGGAATCATTTTTAGGTAGAAGGGGCAGCGTAGAACATACCATTTTTGGCGAGTTCATTAGCCCTACAGTTCCCCAGAATGTCCCTATGCCCCGGCAACCAGTATAGGTGAATGTTGAACTGCTCCGCCATCTCCCTGAAGAGCCCAGCCCGTTGCGTCCGTTGTGGTGAAGTAAGCAACTGAGAGGAAGTGTCCCATAGGCAAAGCATGTGTCGGAAACGATGCAAAAAGTTGACCAACTTTCTACTTTTCTCTCTGGAAAATGCTTTAACAGTTCTCTTGCACACCAGTTTGAAATTTATTTTGGCATTTGTTGTTGTTTGCCTGTACAACTACAACGTGTTCATTGGGTCACCTCTTTCCGTCACATACAGCAACGTAAACGAATACGTCTACGCAACTGACGCAACGGATTCTATGGACTGGGCCCTTGAGAGATGAATGGCAGTCTAGAGTTCGTAGAGACTGCTTCTAGGGATCTCATAGCTGCTTGACTATCCGAGAAGATGCGGATATAGTTGATATAACGTTTCTATTCAGCTAAGACAGGACTTCTTTAATTGCCATGATTTCTGGTTGCGGAGCGCTCCGCTCATACATAGACAAGCCGATCGTTGGACTTTGCTTAGTTTGTCGCGATTTATTGCCTTGTCTAAGGCAGTCCACCAGACCACCACACCGTACAGAAGTGTAGTTCTTACTATCAAAATATAAAGCCAATGAGTGATATTGGGTTGAAGACCCCATTTGTTACCGATGGCTTTTTTACAGGAGAAGAGTGACACTTTGGTTTTACGAACTTTTTCTTGTATAGGTTCCAGCTTAGCTTTCTGTCCAAAATGAGACCCGGATATTTAGCTTTATCAGAGAAGGATAAGCTTGTGGCCTTTATAGAAAGTGGGTCGATATGTTGAATTTTATATTTTCTAGTAAAGAGGACAAGTTCTGTTTTGTGGGGTTTTACTCCCAGACCACAACGATCTACACATCTAGTTAGCTTGTTAAGAGTATTTTGTAAGAGTTCTTTCATGGTATTGTGGTATTTTCCTGAAACGGCAATATCAACATCATCCGTATGGGGATTACTCTGCTGCCCTTCCTTTTCGGGTATATCAGCAGCTCGTTTATCACTAAATTCCATAGAAGGGGGATGGAACTACACCTTGCAGCGTTCCTCTACAGACAAATTTTTGGCAGAAGCCACACCTAGTTTTGATTAATGATCCGATTAATAAGTCCTTCGTCTGCTCTCAAGGCCGACAGTGCAGCTGCGATCGCCGATCTGTTGACGTTGCTAAAATCGCCCTCAATGTCCAGGAATGCTACCATTGTATACTTCTTATGGTGAAGTGAATACTCAATTGTAGAGCTGTTTCTACAGATTTGCCTTTGCAATAAGCATGTTGATCATAAGACAAAAGTCTCTTGTCAATACTATTACGTAAATGGATATCAATCAGTTTTTCTAAGGTTTTTAAAAGGAATCATGATAGAATGAAAGGTCTGAGATCTTTTGGAAAGACGTCTGAGCATTTGATGAAAACCACTTTCACTTCTCTCCATAAATCCGGAATGTAGACCAATTCTAGACAACTCTTAAGAATTACCTCTTACAGAGGTAGGGTAATGTCTGAGGTCTCTTGGAGTTCGACTGGTATTATGCCGTCTGGTCCTGCAGATTTGTATGGTGTGCCAAAATCAATTTGTCCCTATTAATAAGATCATAAGATATGTGTGATTGAGAGTTTGATCTATTAAAGTTAAAGTTTCTAATGACATTAGAGCTACCTGGGAAGTGGGTATCTAGTAGCAGATTGAACGATTCTTCGCTAGAGGTAGTCCAGGAGCCGTCTGCTTTTTTTCAAACAGCTAGGCATTATGGGATTGGTTGAGAGTACTTTCCTAAGCCTTGAAGCCACGAAGTGCTCTTCTATTTTTCCACAGAAGAGTCTCCAGGATAAACTCTTGGCTTTTCTTAGTTCTTTTTTATATACTTTATATACTTTAAAGGATGCTTTATAGACGTACTAGTCTCTCTACATATTTTCTTGATCCATACAAAACCAAGGACAGAACCAAGATATGGCGATCACCTCAAACAAAAAACCGTTAACATCTTAACCGTTTCCTTCTTGACGCTAGACGAGTTCAGTAGCACCCTGACTAAGCTTATACACACTGACTACTCTGTTACAGTGAGCAAGCGTAGTATCATTTTCACTGCTCAGAACACTGGACATATATAGACTACCTACTCTGTTACAGTGAACAAGCGTAGTATCATTTAAAGTTTTCGTCCTATTTGTTGCTTAATTTTCAGACGGACAAAACGTTTGTGGAATTCATTTTCAGGTTAGTACTCCAAATGGATTTGTTCCTCAATCGTTCAAAGTTCAAGCTAACAGACCTTTACGCCTTTCCTGTCTTTTTTTAGCATAACAACAATACTTCTCCATTACAATCTTTAATTGATGCACTGACCACTTGTTTCGTGGATAGTTTTGGCAGTAATGCTTCCACACTGCACGTCGAGCATTCGTTTTGGAAGATCCATTTATCTCACTGAGGCATGCTTTCTGTATCATGTCAACAAATACTGTTTACGTCATCTTATTTTGCACAGCCTCTAAAAAGTTATTTACCATTTTTAAATCCGACCTTAACACATCTTTCTTGATTCATCAAGCACAAAGTTACCACCCAAGTGGGTCACACCAGGCCCAAGAAGGACTCGAATTTTGCAAAGCTGGCGTTCAAGTAGAAATTACAGGAACTTGCAATTACGGGCGCCTAGAACTACATGGTGCAGATCCGTGAAGACATCGAAACAAAAGCATCGTATGTTGGATTCCTAATCAAGCGGCACCTACAGAAATTACAGAAATTAATGAATTTCACTAGCGTCTGGTTCGGTTTGCCATCGGGTACTAGGCTGCCATCCAAGTGCCTTCCAACCACTGAATTTAGCAAAACTTAAGCACTTAAAGCTATTGATATATAAGGGCATTTCAAACGCCCTGGGAGAGGGAATTGGAGTGTGTTATAGCTTATAACCATCCTCCACCTGCCAATAATATAAATATATGTATGTACATATACTTGAAAATTTCATGAAAACCATGAGCTTATGGCAGCTAAACTGAAACCAGATGAATATGAAAACTGGGTGTTATCTTGTGCAGCAGATTTAAAGAAAATGGAGCCTATGAGTATATAGCAAATCTTTGCTAAAAATGCTATTGGTGCCATTATCAGGGAATAACAGTTCGGCCTTTTACACCGCCATTCAGTAAAATTAAGTGAACATAACAGCTCCACGCCAACTCCAACACATTACAGCTCCACTCCATGACCGATATTATAAATAGCCAACAATTGTCTTCAATACCATCATCGAAAACACAACAGCTGTCACATAATCAATAGAACATCAACTATGGCTACAGCAAAATGAGCATGAGCCAGATGAATCCTAATGATTCAGTTTTGAACATTCAATTAATAAGTCTGTATGTATTTCCTTACTTTAATAGATAAATGAACGATTGTCTTGTTATTACATTAATATTACATTATTTCTTACCTTGATTAAATGTTATAAAACTTGTACTATCGTATCGCATTCCATAATTATTAAGGAAAGGCACTGTGCAATTTTGAATCTTCGAAAGTGTTTCCATTATAGATACCGTCATTTAATTGATAGCCGTTCTAAAGGTGGTATTGCTTCCCTCATATTTGTATTTTTTCTCAAGCAATGATGTTACCAAGTCTAGAAACTCTTGGAACTAAGGCATATTGAATCTTACAAAACTCCTTTTCCTCAGTTAACTCAGTCTCAGTCAGTCTTTTAAAATCAGTTCGTGAGTATATTTCTGCCTTTTCTTTAACCACAAGTAGCAACCAAAATCTAAATCTTAGTCTAACATCTTGCTTATAGAACCGGGAACACTTTATACTCTTGGTCTTGCTCACGCGAAAACATTGACGGTTATGGGCCGTCAAAGTTATTGCGTGATAATAATTAATCGTTTGAGTACAAAGGGGTTATTTAAGGATATTGCGCCATAAAAATATTGGTCAAAGTTATTGTAGGTTTAGGACTCGCTTAAACTATTTGTTCGCAACATATTCTCAGTGTCCGATAGTTGGTTTGGTGTTAGACTATGTCCTAATTGGGAGTCATCCCGCGATCTGACGATGAGCGATGGTTGGTTGCATCGCGTGTTGCTCGTGTGATCGAAATGTGTGTCCTCATTGCTATATCTTTTTCGCGCTACCAGACATATACATAAGCCGGTCTAAACTAGGATAGTTTCACTATTTATATTACGAGCTGCGAAGTCAGGAGGATGTATTTTATCAATACACCAAAATGTCAGCAGCAACATTTGATAATATCTGCAGAGAATCATATTGAATTGATTGAACTAAGTTTATAATTTTTTCCTCGAATTATTTTTTTAAAACTGTTCGGTAGCGTGAAAAACGAACAAGGTTGATTTTAAGCGATCAAACGACTACTAGTCGCGTTGTTGTTCGAGCGTTCACACTCATCACGTTTAGCTTCTAAAGAGAAAAGGTAATACGATTATTGAAGTTAGATATTTTATCGCGATCATCGCTCATCTCCATGTCGCGTGATGACTAATTAGAACATAGCCTTACGATGTCTAATTATTTATTGATACTTGATAGTTCAATTTTAGACGCTTGGTTCAAATTCCAGAACACCAAAAATCTTTTTCATGGTTCCAGTTCTGGCGAATATTTGACAAACTTCCGAGTGTACGTTTCTCAATTCAGCTTTCTGATAAGGCTTTAAATTGTAGGTCCCTCTGATTTGTGTGCAATACATACTGGGAATTAATTAGTATTAATATTAAGTCAACAGTCAACCCATTTTTGCCGTCTCATAGTTGATCTTCGAGTAGATATTTAGAGGGAGCCTTTTGTTTTTTTTTAGTTTTGAGACCCTTTCTTCATCTTATGAGTCTGGAAATTGACGCTATTATCATACAATAAATTGCTTATTGAAACACCTTTTTGAGAATCGTTGAACTTTGGATTTTAATCGTTATGGATTCGGTTAAGCTGCGGTCAGGATACATTGGTTTCTAAACATTTCAAGCACAATTAACGTCGTTCTGCTTCTTCAATTCAATCAAATATCCTATGCTATCTACGCGACAGAAAATGATTGTATTCTTCGTGTGTATGTACATGTGCACACTCCGTCTTGTTACGAAGGTAACATGCCTGTCCCAAGCCCAGGTAAAGGAGGAGGGTTGGAGGGAATGGATTTGTCCTATCCTCAGTAAAAGCTATTCATAATTCAAGGTGGAACAGGGTATGCCGATGGATGCATGGCTACGAGGGAGTTTAGTCGCGGAGTTTAGTATGCGGACTCCGAGTACCTGGTGACCTTCGGTTTTAACTAGCCCTCCCTTGGTATA
Organism: Nephrocerus scutellatus; assembly: GCA_947095585.1. NCBI lineage: Eukaryota > Metazoa > Arthropoda > Insecta > Diptera > Pipunculidae > Nephrocerus > Nephrocerus scutellatus. The sequence continues at coordinate 74,680,928 of OX352765.1, read as the reverse complement.
CTGGGCTCTGACAAGAGTTATCTCTTTTCCCGGTTTCTCATGGGTCATTATTGATTCAAGATTTAATAATTTTGAGATCAACCCCGGGTCCTGCTGTTGAGCCACCCACTGTATCTAGAGAATCTGTTGAGCTCTCGATGGCCAAACCCATATTGGCCTCAACTGGTCGGTGTGCTGTTGAGCAGCCGAACCTTACCCGGAGTTTAGACGGCGTAGCCATATGGGCTCTATCTGAAAGTAACTAGGGAATCAGAGCTGAAGACGTGGAATCAGCCACTTCTGATTGTGACGCATCGTTGATGCAAGTAGCGTCATCTCGGAGAAATCCGTATGCTCTTCCATTAGGAATGCATTACATAGACTACTGATCCAAGAATACCGAGGTGGAGAAGGCGACATGCTTCACGCATAGGCAAGGATAGGTAAAGTTCCCTTTTCTTACCGAAGCCGCCCCTTTATCTTCAACATCCACGGAGGATTAATGAACACCATTATGGTGTTACAGGCGAACATGCATCACGCGAAGGGCGCGGTCGCTTCTCTCTGCAAGCGGTTTGCAGAGGAAAATATAACCCTTGGTCTCATCCAAGAGCCTTGGGTTATTAGCGGACGAATAAAAGGTCTACGTAACGGAACAAGTAAGTTGATCTGTAAATGCGGTGAGCTAGTGCCTGCTTGATCGGCATCATCAACATCAACTTTCTTCCTATTCCAGAATTCATAACGAAAGACCTGGTGGTCCTGTTCATTGAAGTTCCTACCGAGAGGGAAACACAGAACATCGTGTGCGCTTCAGCATATTTCCCCGGAGACGACAAAAAGATTCAGCCCTTAGACTAGTTATGTAGCTCATAGAGCACTGCCGGAACAGAAACCTCCAGTACCTCATACGATGCGATGCAAATGCACATCATGAGGTCGGGGGCAGCAGCGTCATCAACAGAAAATTTAGAAATTTTAGAAAATCTTATTAGCAGTAATATGGATCTATTAAAAATAAAGGATCCAAACCTACTTTCATAAATGCGATTCGCGGAGAGGTACTTGATCTCACTCTCGCCAGTCCATTATTCTCTAAATTTGTTGAAAGCTGGCATGTGTCCTACGAATCCTCACTGTCAGACCATCAACACCTCAGGTTTGAATTTCTTGGCAAACTGGTACATATGCTTCTTCTATAGATATGATCCAAAATCCACGGACTGGAGTCTATACAAGGGGCTTGTCCTCTCTAAAGTAGATATGCTTCTCACATCTATTAAGTCCACAGGGGACTTAGATCAGGCAGCATATCAACTAATTGATATGTTTCTGTCTTCCTATCATGGCAGCTGTGTCCCTAAAACCAGGTTGTGTAAACGAAAGGCTCCCGGGTGGAACGACCAACTGGCTAAGTATAGGAAGAAAGTTAGAAAACTCTTCAACTCTGCTAAACGCACGAAGAGTAGGTTCGCGCTTCCAGAGTACAACTCTGAATTAAGACAATCCAAACGAGCCACATGGAGAAAAAGCTGCGAAAACGTTGTGAAAATGCCAGTAGCTCCTTGAATCCATATAACATTAGTTAAGGATTAGATAAACTATTTAGGTTTTTAAAAAAGGCCGATGGCACCAACACGTCGGAACGTGAGGATACAATCAGAGCCCTACTCCAGTTTCATTTTCTAGGTTCGTCTACTTGTGTACCATACACGTACCTAAACACAACTGACCAAAGGATCTGTATTAATAGTAGGGTTAATAGTTAATCCTGTAAAATCTTCAGTCCGAATAAGGTAAAATGGGAAATAGGCTCATTTAAATCCTTCAAAGCTCCCGGCGGTTCTACAGAACGCAATCGATCTCATCCTTCCGGGTATGATTACTTTTTTTAGAGCTTGCTACAACTGGGGTTCATTCTACTATCTGGAGGCAGGAAATTGTGATACTTATACCCAAACCAGGCAATCATACAGACCTATAAGTCTAACATCATTTGTCCTCAAAACCATGGAGCGGTATATTGATGTTTATATTAGAGGCCGGTTAGAATTGTCTACCCCTCTGCTGTCAAGTCTGTTTGCGTACAGAAAAGGCAAAAGCCCTTCACTATCTTGTAAAGAAAAGAAAGAAGAAAATTTCCCTTGTGTGCCTTCCTCGACATTGAGGTTCGAGATCCTGTTTCCTCCTCTGGAGGAGTGTCTGTTTCTGTGACTGCAGTTAAGGGATGTTCCCAAGGAAGAGAGCTTTCTCCCTTTCTCTGGTCACTAGTCATTGACAGTCTTCTAGTCGATCTTCACAGATCAGGCTACATAGCCCTTGGGATTGCGGACGATTGGGCGATTTTTATTAGTGTTTAGCACTGCACGACTATCACCAGTCTCATGCAAGGTGCTTTACTACACGTTTTAAAATTATGCAGCAGATAAGGGCTATCCATTATTCCTTACAAAACCGTTCTAATGCCTTTCACGAAATGATGACTGGGTGGTTTGGGACTTATCATCATCAAACGCACCACGTTAGATTATTCCAGTGAGGTTAGATATCTTGGCGTCATTCTTGATAAACGGCTAAGCTGGAATTATCATATCAAGTCCGCCATCGAACGCACCACTAGGTCCTTGTGGGCCAGTAGACGCCTCTACGTCAGAACTTGGGGTCTAAATCTGAAAATGATACATTGGATGTATACAATGAGGGGAGACGTATTATTACGTACGCGACCATCGTTTGGTTGGTGAAAGTTCTTGAAGGGACAACGGCAACTTATCTTCAGAAGCTACAAATAATTGCCTGTCTTGGTATAACGGGTGCCATACGCACCTGCCCTGTTGTAAGCTTTTATAGGGCTTTCACCCTTACATATCTTCATAAGAAGGACGGCTGCCAGATGCGCTATTAAGCTGCAACTAGAATACGGGTACAAACCGGTTGACTATGTGGCTCAATTGCTGAAAGAGACATGTTCTGCACTACCCCCTACATTATGGTCAGGGAGCACTGTTTCGGAAGGAAATATGAGGTAGAAATATTGGATCGGGTAAACTGGTGCAATAGTGTTCCGGCACCGGACGCCAGAGGTCTGGTCTGGTTCTCAGATGGATCGAAGATGGACTGGACTGTAGTTGGAGCTGGTTTCTTTGGACCCAACACCAAAGCCTCGATACCAATACTAAAAAGCCAATTGGTATTTCAGGCAGAACTCCATGCCATTGAGATCTACGCCAGGATTAACCTAAATAAAGGAATTAAAGGCGCTAGAATATATACCTTTCCAGATAGCCAGGCAGCACTTAGCGCTGTCTTCCAATTTGATGGACTCGATATCGGCCAACAACTGTTACGATGCACTGCAATCTCTTGCCAGACACAACAAAATCATACTCGGTTGGGTCTCTGGTCATCAGGGAATTCAAGGCACCGAATCTACAAACTGGCTAAGACTGGTTCGGAATTTGAGTTCATAGGACCTGAACCTTACTGTGTTGTCAACTGGGCTGCTTGTTGTTGCAAATACTAACTTCGTCTGGCCCACTGGGAAAGCGTCCCGTGGCTTAGGCTTAGGAAATCCTTAACTTTAATAGGGATATCATTAGAAAGATGGTGAGCTTTTAAACAGGTTATTGTGGGTTGCGATATCATCTTAGCAAAATTGGTGTTGGATCAGACACAGTATGTAGGTTCTGCTCGAAAGATGAAGAGTCATCCGAACACATTCTCTGTGAATGCCCAGCATTACTTTGGTTAAGGAGACGGATCTTTCACAAGAAGATAGTTATGCTCGACAGCGGGGTTGAGAAATTCCACCACTAAAGATATACTTTCGTTCTTTAGAGATGTGGTGTGTCTTTTAGAATAAACATACTTTAAGATACAATAGATCTTTCAGGTCACAGTGTTTGCCATATGGGCCAGGGTATCAGCAGCGATATGATGACCTGCTGACAACGTACATTGCAGAAATTTTAAAGAAACTTTCAACGCCTACTAATTTGTTCAGAAAATATAATCCGCTTACACATTGGCAAATGATAAAAAAGGATTACAAAGAACACATGTATGTTTTTTCAACCGTGGTAAAGCGGGATAACAACCGGATTTTAAGGATGCACTTACATACGAATATACACGAAACACGTATGTGAAATATTTACAGTTCGATCCAAATCGAAAATCGGAAACATCAGCCATCAGGAGAACAACGACAGCAGCCTGAAATATTACCTTTTATAAAAATAATTTTATTTTTTTATCTTATGTAAGTGTTTGTGTGCTTGTGTGTGTGTGGAATACAATTTCCGCCACCCAACAACAAACAGTGGATGGGGAGGGCGAAACGAAATGATTTTGTTTGTTCATTTGTCGTCCACTGTTCGTGAGAGTTGTGCGCGATTCATTGTTGCCGTTCCCATCAATCGCGGCGTTTACCGTTCATGTACGCTCGCGGAATTTCAATATTAAAAAAAAATGGACATAAATATTCCATGCCCAACATACTGAGCATATGCATTATTACTATATTTTCGGTGGCACGTAAATCTGCGCCAGGGACGAATCATGAGTTCGGTTACAAATGAATTTTGGCGGCTCGAATGTACGATCGAAATACCCTTCCAAGTAATCACAACTAACAATTTTTTAATTTGAAATACAAATTAGGAACAAGTGATGCTTATATACAATAAGGCTGCTGCTTGAGCCTGGAAATTCGATCAAATTTTAGGTCACATGTAACCACCCCCTGGTATTTTTTCAACTGTCCTGGCGCTCGTCTATTCAAGCACAGTTTGTCTGTCCGTCTATCCGTCTGTCCTGAAAAAATCACGATTAAAAATTTAATTTCCTCGACGCATTCTCCAGAAGGCACCATATGCACGTACGTACCTGCGCGCCGCGCGCTCTGTACACAGATCCTTTCGAATATGTGTGCAATGCAATCTGTTGTAATCTATTCTGTGTTTTTTCAACTGAAGCGGCAAAGCTGAACAGCGAGGGGTGGTTGCCAATATTTTCTCCCGCGGAGTATATTTTATTCGTTTTTTATTTATATTAAAGTCAAGCGGATATATGTGAACGTTGCGTTGCGTTGCTGCGTTTTCCCTCAGGCGAGCTGAAATTGGAATCCATATTTCAAAATTAGGCCAATTTCATTTATTATTTTACTTTTATTTTTTATTCGCGTTTTCTCTCCGCATCGTTTGAAATCGTCCTCCTTGTCGTTGTATTGTTGCTGCTGCTGCTGCTGGAGGGCTGCAGATAAAGGAATAATAATATGTACCAACAAAGCATACAATGTTATAATATGTACTCCTAAGTATATATGTATGGTGGCTTGATGGTAAAATCTTTTTTTTTACCGATAATTGAAGGGAAATTATTATGTTCACAGGGAGGGGATGGCAAAAGCAAATAAACTCCCATCAAAGATTGAATGCTTTTGTCTGTCTCTGGGGAGAAAAGTAATCGGCGACGACGACGACACCGATGCAGGATCAAATGGCAATTTCAATTTTCAGTCTTTAACATGGATATTTTAATAAACTGTGCTGTTGTCGTGCATAAATTCAAAGGCTCTTTGAAAATTCCAAATGGATGTGGGAATTTATTTTTATGTTTTTTGTTTGGATGGCGCGTTATTAAAAAAATAATCATTAAATTCCTTAAGGGTAACTAAATACCGTTTGCCAGAGTGGAGTTCTTATTACACTTTAAGCTTTTATTGCAATTTAGGCAATTTTTTGTCGAGGTGAATTAAGAAATTTACTTAATTATGAGAAAATTCTTTGAAATTAAATGAAAATTTCAATGATAAATAGATCTTAGTGACACACAAAGAAACTGGTGAAAGAGAGAGAGAGAGAGAGAGACTGCAGATTCTCTGTAACGATGACTCGGGTAATGCAAAAAGCTGATTTTATTTATTTGCTTAATACAAGCTTAGCAAATTAAACTTAACTTAAGTTTTTTTGGGGATCTGCATTGCGATTGATCGGGAAACTACTGACTGATCAAAACTTGGTTTGGGCCAGTAGCGCAGCAATCAAGTTCGTGATGTAGTGCTTTCTCTACCCCCTCGTGGTGGTCCCCGGGCAACTATGTGTATAAATCCTTATACATGTAGGCTAAAATTGCAAGTGCGAACGGTCTAGCGTTTCTAGTCTAGTTAACGTGGGCTAGCACCCTGCGGTACCGAAAAATACCCGCTACTGAAACTGACACAACGCCTCGTATAAGTAATGATCGAATAATGACGACTTTTGGCTTTTGTACCCGGACTAAGATTGGTTTCTGGAATGTGAGGACGCTCCTTGACTCTGGGAGTGAAGGACCTTAAAATGCCAGATTTCTTCAACTGGAACGTGAGTTTCTTCGATATAATTTGGACATACTGGAAGTGAGTAAAGTAAGATGGTTCGACGCGGGAGAGTACCAATACCCAACGTGTAACACTATGCTACTCTACTCTGGCAAACCCTCTGGCAGTCCCCGTGAATCTGGAGTGCGTCTGCTGCTAACGTCAACGGCACGTAGAGGCCTAATTTCCTGGCACCCGCATGGTGATAGGATCTTATCGGCCAGATTTCAGACTAGAGTACGGCGCGTCACGATCATACAATGTTACGCCCCAACGAATCCCTCGACTGAGGATGAAAAGGAAAATGTCTACAATCAGCTAAGAGCTGTATTCGACGCAACGCCGAACAGAGATATCGTCATCGTGATGGGGGTCTTGAATGCCAAGTTAGGCAACGACAATGAAGGACTCAGACACATGATTGGGAAGCACGGCCTCGGCGAACGAAATGACAATGGTGGAAGATTTGTTGATTTCTACAACACCAACAACCTTGTCATAGGAGGCACCATGTTTGAGCATAAGACTTGCCACAATGTCAGCTGGGTGTCAACTGACAGGCAATCATCATCCAACCAAATCGACCATGTGGCGATCAGCCGACGTTTTAGGAGCTGTCTGTTAGACGTCCGAAACAGACGAGGAGCCGACATGAGTATGGTACGTGATCATCACCTTATGGTAGCTACTGTCCAGTTACGTACTGCATCAGTTCATAGAATCCGCAATATCATCCGAATGCCTAGGTATAACATCGACCGGCTAAAGATCCCCTCAGTTCGCCAACAATTAAGGGATCATTTATCGCAAGGAGTGGAAGCAATCAGCAGCTCACTGCCGACAACCATCCAGGAAGATTGAAAGGCTGTGAAAAATGCTTTCACATCTGGAGCGGAAAGTATTGTTGATAGAAGCCAGGCAAGGCACAGCACTTGGCTCACAGAAGATACCTGGAGGCGGATTGAAGAACGTAAGCTACTTAAAGCTCGTATTGTAGATATCCCAGCAGCAGCGAGGAGCGAGCTAGAGTCCATGTATCGAAGAAATATGAGAGAAGTGCAGCGTAGTGTAAGACGTGACAAACGTAACTATATTAACAACCTGGCCTCAGAAGCAGAGGAAGCATCGAGCAGGTGCAATAGCAGAACCGTTTACAGAATCACCAAAGAGCTGACAGGTAGTCACCGCTCTAGCCAACATCCGGTGAAAGGCCTTGATGGTGCCGTACTCGTTTCAGATGAGGATCAGCTTAAGTGATGGAAGGAGCATTTTTCTACGGTCCTTAACCGTGTATTTGCTAACGATATGCACCTAAATCAAACGGAGCTGCCGGAAGTAACAATTTCCCGAATTCGCACCTCAACTCCCAGTAAAGACGAGATCGCTACCGCGATTAACGCACTTAAGAGCAACAAGTCGGTAGGACTAGATGGTATACCCGCAGAGCTTCTACGTGCAGCTCCAACGACATCAGCAGAGCTTTTGTATCCTCTTGTAGAGAGTGCTTGGGAGGTAGAACGTTTCCGCGACGAGTGGAAGAAGGGAATGATTGTCAAGCTCCCTAAAAAAGGTAGTCTTAGGAAGTGCGAAAACTGGAGAGGCATTTGCGTTCTCCCTGCAGTTGCAAAAGTAATAGCCAAAGTAGTACTTGAGCGTATTAAGGAACATCTGGAAGATACACTCAATGCCGAACAAGCAGGTTTCCGCACTGGATCCTCCTGTGTAGACCACATAAACACCCTGCGGATCAATATTGAACAGTGCGTTGAATTCCGGTCAACACTGCACCTGCTGTTCATCGATTTTGAGAAGGCGTTTGACAGTGTCAACAGACAGTTTATCTGGCTCGACTTGATCGGGAGAGGTATACCCGATAAACTAATAGCTATTATTAAACAACCTATGATGGCTCTAAATGTCATGTGCTGCATAGAATCACATCACACTCTGATTGAAAAAAAAAAAAGGAATATAGCAAGCTCTGAAATTTTCCATGCCCACGACTGGTTTCAGTAAGTGCGATCATGCGGAAAGTATAAACAATTCTTGGTGCAGGAATTGTGGGCAGAAGAGATTTGGAATTTTTCGAATTTACTGAAATCGAATTCATAATTTGTTATTAGGAAAAAGGATGAAACTGGGAACAGGTTTAAGTTTCAAATTATTAAATGGCTTCGATGCACAAAAACATATAAATGAAAGGTATTTTTCAAAAAAAAACTTTGGATGAAGAAACTGATTTTCAATGTGTAAGCTTTAAAAGAAGAGGCAAACATTCGTCTAATTTTGAATTGAAAAATGTACAACCACCACCAATCTCGGAGGAAAAGAAAAACGCTATAATTCCTTCGGTTAATTCCAATTACTTTTCATGCGTTTTACAAAAACTTGAAGTCAAAAAAATTTAGTGATGTGTATCCTGATCTAGAAGATATTAATAACTCCCCCGAGAAACAATAAAGATTTCTTTAAAAACAATATATATGTATTATTACTTTAATTTTTTAATTTCTTGTTAATAAATTACAACAAAACCATCTGGTTATCTTCTGTTGTAGCCACTCGAAAAGAGATAGATCACGTGTTGAATGATCGCCGCCATAAACCCGGACCTGGGGTCTAATTACCACATACGTGACTGAATAATGTTAATTGACATAATCGCTTACGTGAACGAGTGACGAGTAGTGATAATCCCAATGTAAATACTCGTTCACTCGTTAACATATGCATTTCGTACACTCGTTAACTGATGTCGTAATTCGACCCCAGATGATGGTACGAGGTACCGGGGTGGCAACGTTGACTCGGACCACTATCTTGCTCCGAGCGAGGATTGCATCAACAAGAAAGAATGGTAACGCGGATCAGATTCAAGTCAATATGGCTGCCCTTCGCAACGTGAGTCCAGAAATGTCGGCTGAGATGTCGGGCGTACAGGAGAAATAGATACTTGTTAAAAATATTGTCATAAGTACCGCTGAGCGCTGACTCCATCTTAGACAGTAGTCGCTAAGATCGGAATGACTGGTTCAATGATGAATGTAAGAGGATAATTCGGTCGCAGATTTCAAAAGCATTTTGTAGCGATGGGAACAACACTTTCATGAGTTAAATGGCCAGCAAACTGAGAAGTTGGAGGCTGCACTAATGACCGACGACCATTATATGCTGCCGTCATCAAGCGTAGATTGAAGTTATCAAAGTGATAAATATGTCATAAGTAATATGCAGGCAAGGATGGCATAACAGCGGAGTGGCTGATTAAATCAGGAGGTCCCGAACTATCGTACCTAGCAACTCATTAACTAATTGTGGTAAGTTAAACCTTAGTAAAGGTACTAAGGATGCTACGATATATATCTTTTCAGATAGCGAGGCCAACTTTATGGACTATATATCAATTAAATGCTGCTACGATGCACTATAATCTTTTTCCAGGCATAACAGGGTAAAACTCCAATGAGTCCCTGGTTATCAAGTAATCGCAGGCAACGAATTTGCAGATGAACTAGCTAGGGCTGGCTCAGAATCTGCGCTTATATAACCTGAACCCTACTGAACTCTACTACCCACTCCGGGCTGAGACAATCTATACGATTAATCGGGCTTTATTCTTGTAAGGAAAACTGGTGAGCTTTCTCACAAGTCTTTCTGGCTTGAGGTATCACCTTAACAGTATTACTCTAGGCTCAGATACGAAATGTAGGCTCTGATCGGTAGATGACGAATCATTCGAGCACATTCCTTGTGAATGTCCAATATTACATAAATTATGGAGGCATATTTTCCATAAAGAAATATGTTTAGTTTAGAAACCCTGCAATTAAGGATGTACTATCCTTCATCAGGAAGGTGGAACGTCTCTTATTAGATTATATCTATATCTATACAATATATTTCTTAGGTCAGCAATGGGCAATATGGGCAAGGCTCCATACAAAAATATTTAAAATAAGATATCCGGATTATATTAAGCTTGTTCCACATCTGTAACGGGATTGATTTGCGTCCTCTTCAACATGGCGTTGCAAAAATTGCCCAGAGACTCTGATGTAAAGGCGAGAGGAACTATCCTCATTAATTCCATTGTATTGGCTAACGCATACGATATTGACAACATTGGTAGAAACCCAAGAACTTTACAAGAAGCGTTCATTCAGAATAAGGTGGTGGCAAAAAATATGGGTTGCACAAAATATGAGCAAAATAAACTAAATGGTGGCAATGTTTGCGAGCAGAAGATCCAACATTAATCCATCAAATATAAAAGTAGTGTGCGAATTTAAATTAGTGGAATCGTTTAACTATCTATAGTCAATTGTAGCAGCCCATACGAAAATGGAATCATAAATACGCGCATGGTTGCTTAACGCCAACGAAGCCTACTTCAGTCAAGACTCTTCAAATCCTAGAATTAACCTATAACATCCAAGCTATTAGTGAGTAAGACAAAATGGTCATACCAATACTTACGTATGGATCCGAGACTTGGGTGCTTAGCAAATAGCACTCGGGCCTCTGAACCGCATTCGAGAAGAAAGTCTTACGAATAATTGATGGCCAAGTATGTGAGGAAGAATGATTTCCGGAGTCTCTGTAACGATGAGATATAGGAGTGTTACCGATACATCGCTATCATGAAGAGAATTCAGCTCGGTAGGATCCAGTAGGAAGGAAGGAGCTCACACTAGTGAAGAGGATCCTGCTCGGAAAAACCTTTGTTGTATGATTTGTGGGACATGGCAGCGAGGACGGCCAAGCATACGCTGGAACGATGCCGTTTACCTTGGCGTGCAGAGTTTAGCAATGCAAAACTGGATGACATCGGCTCGAAATTGAGACCGGTGTAGAGATTTTTGTGCGAGCGGCCAGGATCGGATCACGGTCGTAGAGCCAAATATGATAGGATCGGATGGCGAGTGATTTAAGACTCATTTGTCTGATATTGAATGTCGAAATGATGGGCTTAGTTCGGTAAAGATCACATCAAGGATTATTTGAAAAATATATGTTAGCATATACGTAAATGTTTATAGCGTTATTCCTTCATTTAAAAAGTATCAATTTTAAACAAAAAACATCGCTGATAGGTAAAAAATTGCTTATCAGATTGACGTTCTCAGTAAGCGGTAAATGAAAAGAATTAAACCAAATTATATGTCAACTAAAAGTAACACTTCCCCAGAGGGTAAACGGTTGTCGTTCAAACCGGAAGTTCTCAGGTGCAGTATGTAGAGCACCAGGTTTCCCTTTTTCTTTTTGAATCTATGATAAGGACAATCCCTGAAATCACTAACTGATTGATATCTAACTGGTTAGGTATGTAGTTGACCCAAAAAGAAGGAATAATATTGGGCAAGAAACGGTGTTTCCTGTGCAAATGTACATATAATGACCTCTATCGCGATCACGATGTGGGATAACCTAACAAGGGACAATTTCCGTTCATTTATTGAGTTAAAATTAAGTCCATTGATATATTAAGAAGTGAGCAGATAAAAACGCTTTGGGTCGCTCGACCCTTTTTCCGGTAGGAATATATGCATATGGTTGGTTGTTGCCTTATCGGTCATGGTACACAGCACATTAAGTCAACAGCTTGTTGTTGCTGTTGTTGATTATTTCATGCAACGCGAATCTTGTAACAGATTTTTTTGGTTCCCCCAAAATGCATTTCACTTTAGTATTTTTCATCCCGAGGGACCTTACTTACACTGGCAAAACCAGGCAAACAATGAGGAATTTTTCTTGCCATACTTTGCATAATAAAGAACTGTCAGAACTCATCGCTTTGGAAGATGCGAACCGAAGATAAAGCGGATAAAAGGACAACTGCGCACCATTATGATCATTATTAATTTTTTTATTTTTGGAAAATGTCAGCATGACAGGGAACGGACGAATGCACCCCAGCCATAGAGCGGCACATTTCACTCTGAAGCAAAGGACGATAATTGAAATTTTCTATTTTGATTGCAGGGGATATCGCGGAAACCATATCTCGAGTGGTTCGATTACATACATTTAATTCACCACTTGAGGGGAAGGATCAGCAGAGTTTCTTCATCATCCTTGGAGGGGTGCAATAATATACGCAACAAGACCCGGCACATAAATTATCTACACGCAATTGTTGCACAGTCAAGCATGATGCATAGTTGTTGGCATTTAATGCGGATGCGGATAATGCGTCCAATAGTCCATTATATCCGAGTGTTTCCATAAACATTTTCATCCACCCCTCTGGCCACTGGGGAGGGGTGTTTTCATCTTTATTTATTATTATGTATTTTTTTTATTCTGCAGTGCAAGCGACTTAAAGACCCACGGAGCCCGGTTAACAAATCGTGCAATTATTTTAATATTAGGTTCGATAATGGAACGATCCGCTGTGCTGAGCTGTCCGCCTGGCAGCACGAAACGAGTATCTAAAGCGCGCAAATAACGTTGCAAATAAATCAATGGAGTTGATTGCCGAGAGCGTGGAGTGCGGCTGTCTATGCCAAGAGAACGACTGCGAATGTCTCCGCCAAGCTTGCATTGCATAAATTCATGCGTGAGTGCGTGCGAGCACGTGAGTCACGAGAATTTCCTTTGTGAGCGCTTGGTGTGGAACGAAGTGCAGAGAATTTCCTTCCGTCTGGATGGCGCGGCAGTCCACAACGTTTTAATGAATAGAAATTATAAATTCGATTGTGAAGTACCACGACATACTTCGTACAACTCGAATCTTCCACCGTCGTGTTTCTAATGTCATGGAAGCTGTCATTGCCTTAAATGCACGGCGCGCTAAGGTAATTTAAATTCAAATGAATTCAACTGCATCTGATGGATGCACAAGATCTGTTCCGCAGCTACAGACTGTGTGTAAGCGTAAGTGTGTAAGTGTGTAAGCGTAAGCGTTAGCGCTTTGTATTGTGAAGACAGGAGCAACCTCGTACAATAGATGAGGTGAGTACCCAAGCGATCGCAAAATCGAAACGGAGAAACAATAAATTTTGGTCTTTTCCGATTCTGCTTTCTTCTTTTATGGGACAACTAATAGTGCTACATTATAGGTATATATATCGAAAGAAATAAAGAAGCAGCATAGTCGTACTTTGAACAATAATAATAATTGTAGCCACAAAGAGACAGTGATTTACATAATGACTTAGATGGTCTCGTCTATTAATACTGGTAGTTTTCCCTCTTGTCCGGGTAATCGCGGCTATCTTCGAACACGACGCAAACTAAATGTTCTTCATATTAATGGTCATCAGCCATCAGTCCACTACATCACAGTTCCACTTGTATGTAGTGTGTTCCCAGACCATACACACAGAAAAGAAGGCAAACGAGAAACGACACGATACACAACCGGATAGTTCTCAAATGGGACAACAGCTACTGTTTGGTGTTTATTTTTTTAATCCGTATTTGTCAGAGGCTTACTTGGATTATCGGCTATTCGTCGTGTCGTCAACATTAATATCGAAACGGTGTGGTGGTGACAGCCCGGCTGATGAACAACCAGAAGCTAACGATTGCTCTCAGCTGATACGAGATTTGTCTTGGCTGCAGCTCGCTTGATTTATATCAATTCTCGACTCATTGGCTTCGATTGACTGCTAGACAGACAAAAAACGATGACCGCTGTAGGAGCGTGGATTAGGCTGCTGATGATGATGTATATCAGGGGTAGGCAACCTTTTTGGAAGCAAAGGCGCAATAAGAAAAATGTTCCTTTCTCAAAATTTTTTTCATTTCATTTTTGTCATTTTTAATTTTGATTTTTTTGTCTGTATTTTCGACTACTTTGAGGTCTTTTTTAACCAACTTTCACACGACCTAGAGAGCTGAAATTTTGTGAGTGGCTAAGTGTAAAATAGCATCTTTCATGTTCCGAGTATGACGCGTGTCGCGTATCGCGTGCCGCGTGTAGCGCGTGTGATGTGTTGAAAAAAATAGTTTTCGACCTTTTTTGAGGTCCTTTTTAACCAACTTCCACACGACCTAGAGAGTTGCAATTTTGTAAGTATCTAAGGCCAAAATAGCATTTGTCATATTCCACGTTTAGCGTGTGGCACGTCCGATGGTTTAAATTCGCGCCATTTTCTCAATTTTTGAGGTCTTTTTTAACCACCTTTCGCACGACGTAGATGGCAGGAGCCCATTTTTATATCCTGCTTTTGTTGCGTGTCGCTAGTCGCGTGTGGTGTCTGTGAAATTGGAAAATTAAAATTTTTTGAAATAGCTCCGACCTCAAAAACAGATATTTTAGCGATTATTACCAAATAATAAACGACTGTGTGGCGTGTTTCAAAATATATTTATTGAAAATAAAATAAAAAAAATTTAATTTATCAGGAATCGTATCGCTGCGCATAATAAATCACTTACGGGTGCGGGGTTGGCCACCCCAGCTCTATATGAATTTGTGCAATTTTTAAACGGGAAAAAGTTTGATTCTAACAACCACTCCTTCCTGAGCTCAGGAAGCGGCTGCCTAAACTTGTAGGTCCAATCCGTCGTGTAGTTCGCACTGAATGGGGTTTAAACAGGCGGGCAGCATCATACATGGTGGCCTATTTGTTGATTGTGTAACATATGGAGCGCCGGTATGGTATGAAACTGTCATGCTTGAAACCAACGTCATCCTTAGTGACCGGCAGTATGGGTTTCGTGGGCAACGTTCTACTGGTGATTTGATGGTTTATCTCACCGAACAGTGGAACCGATCTTTGCATCATTTTGGAGAAAGCAAAGCTGTTTCACTCGATATTGCAAAGGCATTTGACAGAGTTTGGCATCAAGCTCTTTTGTCAAAATGCGTGCTTATGGTGTCGATGATAAACTGCATCAATGGATTAGAAGCTATCTTTTGGACCGCTCAATTCAAGTTGTTTTAGACGGTTTCAAATCTGAAATACACCACATAAATGCTGGCGTTCCCCAGGGCTCTGTTCTTTCCCCGACACTCTTTCTCATTTTTATTAATGATCTCTTATCTGTGACTTCATATACAATTCACTCTTTCGCTGACGACAGCAGCTTCTCATATAAGTTTGAGGAACGTCCCTCCACCTCTGATGTGGAACTCAAACAACTTCGTATGTTAAGCACGTTAAATTCTGACCTTGACAGCATAATACAATGGGGAGAAATCAATCGAGTAGAATTTAACGCTTCCAAAACCCAATGCTGTCTCCTGTCGTCCAAGCGAATCCTAAACCCCATGCCCTTATCCATGAATGGCACTTGCATCGAGGAAACTGAAAATCTCGCAATTCTCGGTATGTGCGTTAACGACAAACTTCGTTGGAATGACCACATATTTACCGTCGCTAAAAATGCTGCGAAATGTTTAGGTTTTCTAGCCCGGTGCAAGAAATATTTCACTCCCTCTGATCTGGCTACCATTTACAAGGCTTTTATTCGCCCAAAACTTGAGTACAATTGCCATATCTGGTCTGGTGCGCTTAAGACTACTTTGCATCAGCACGATAAAACTTATCGGTGACGAAAATATAGCGAAATCGATTGATTCGCTTGAACACCGCAGGAACGTTTCTTGCTTGTCACTGTTTTATCGCTTCTTCTACCAGCGGTGCTCAAGAGAAATAGCCAGCTGCATGCCACCTCTCCTTGAATTCAACCGCAATACTCGTGGCCCTCTAAATGCTCATCAGTTTACCCTTAAGCCCATCTTCGGACGTACAGTTAAATTCAGGGATTCGTTCTTCAGCCGTACAACTCGTATGTGGAATGCTCTGCCAAGCTCTGTCTTCCCACATCACTATGATCCACAGGCATTCAAAACACAAGCTCATAGACATCTCCTCTTTTCTCCTCCTCTTCCTTAACGCCCACGCTGTGCCAAGCATATAGCCGAGCATTATAAGGGTGCGAACCCCTTGAAGCGTGCGTGAATTATAAAAAAAAAAAAAAAAAAGAGGCAAAGCAAAGATTACCACTTGCGAGCGCGCGGCTTTGATCGCATGCTTGCCAGTCTATCGCACATTGTCTACGGAGGCTATGCAGGTCTTAATGGCTGTTCCACCTCTTGATCTGGAAGTCTTCTGAAGAAACGTTGTCTTCAAGATCAAGAAGAACTGACCGTTGCTGCAGAGTGACTGGTTGGCAGCCAGTGCCTTTGAAAATAGAGGCCTTGCCCAATGCAAGGAACTCATTGAAGAAGCCATGATATCTAGATGTCAATCTAGATGGTCGGAATGCGAAAATGGCAGAATTACTTTTGGATTTGTGAAGGACGTCAAGTACGTCAGAACAAATCCTGACTTTGCTTTTAGCCTAAAAATGGGTTTACTGCTCACTGGGCATGGCAGCTTTGATGAATTCTTGTATCAGAGATGCCTCAGTGAGACAGCAAGCTGCATCTGCGGTTTCCCTAGAGAGGACTGGTTGCATATCCTATGAAACTGTCCAATCAACTCGGACATATGGGAATTGAGTGCGATAGGCATTAGCGTGCTTAATAACAGATACGTCTTCGAATCTGTACTAAGCCGCCGTGACCATATTGAGTGCATGAAGACGTTTGTCAAATACGCGTTTGAATGGCGGGCTGACTGATTTTTTTTTTATATGATAAACTTATTGCCAAGGGAGAACTCCCTGAATGACTTGCGCCACGGCAATAAGCTGGGCTAAGCCCTTTATTAAAATTCAAAAATCGAAGGAATGTAATTTACAATATATCACATTCCTCACGTTTGTAGCCGGTTTCAGTTTATTTTCTTAGGATTCTCTCTGATTCATTGAAAAAGCAAAACGGAAAAAGATTTACGAAACTAAAAACAACGCGAGTCCAATGCTTTAATCAATGGATCATGGTCAGGGAAAACTACAAAAAACCCTGACCAAGAAAATATTACAAATAATTAATAAATTGAGCCAAGTCCTCTCGAACAAACTTCCAGTTCAGGTTTTTGAAATAAAAATAAAAATTTTGAATTTTAAAAACGAATCACCTACTACGACCGACAATTTCAAAAACAGTCAGTTATAAGTCCGAGCATATTGCGATGTATGGAGGGCCACCAGTCCCGAGTCGTCGTAAGGAACTCTACTGTAGTATTTAACTACGTTGTTAGCTAAGAAATGATACCATGGCAGCTGGGGAGCCCACGGAAGGATTTCTTCCGTCCCCAGCTATTGAGGATGACCCCCTGGGAGCATCGTGGTGGCTGTGGTTGACACCCAAATGCGGGTGTAGTATTTACTCACCGTGAGTTCTTACTCGGCGTGGAATTGTGTTCTTCCAACCGAGTGCCGTGACCCATAGATCGGCAAAGATTTAGATAGGTCTCGCTCCCATCAGTGAGAAGTTGGAGCCAATTACACTGATGCATTCATAATAGTAATATTGTGGATGGGCGTTGATTGACGTAACAAAATCAATTCGTGTCCGAATAGAAATTATACCCTCTGTTGGTGGTGTTCACGGAAATCTGAATACACATTTCTAATATCCACTCGTCGGACTGAGTATTTTTATATCAAAAAATTAAAAGACCAGAGTAAATGCGCTAAGGCTTAGGACTAACCTATTCAATTTAATATCGAACTTACAAGCTATTATATTTGTGACTAACATACTTAATACTAATGAATAATGCTCCCTCAATCTTCACTCTAATCTATGCTAATATTAGGTACACTACATACTAAAAAAAACAACCCATAAAAATTAAAATTTTTCATGTAAATTCTCTACAAACCAAAAGTATACTGAATTCCACTATAAATGCTGAAATACAAAAAAAAAATAAGAAGCACTGCAACCTAACAACAAAACAACCCCAATTGGAAAGCAAGCAGCGCTGCCCACAACTCACAGAGCACAACGCACACAGAACACAGTCATTATAGTATCAAATGAAAAATATTTGTATGGGAGCCCCGATTACGATTACGATTTAATAGAAAGTATTGTCACCGAAAATATACCTGTGTGCATAATTTCAATAAAATCGGGCTTTAGGAAGTGTGTTAAAAATTGATCACAAGATTCTGCCCACCAGCCAGCCACGGGCACGCGAAGTTAAAATAGAGAATTTAAAAATAATAGAATAGGGTCAATTCAGGGCAGTTTAGTATCTATTCTGAAATATTGGACTGGCAAACCATAAGAAATGTATTCAAAGGATTTTTGTCTCTTTTTGCAATGGTGGAGAAAAACCTCTGTATTTGTTTGAGAAAGAATTCTGTGACTCTTATCTGGGTTGCTGCCATATATGGATACAAGAAAATTAATCTTCTGATGCACCGCTGTTCCCAGTGGTACGAAACCAAAGTTAGATTTGAGTTAGAGGCAAGCTTAACTATTGTTATTTAAAAAGTTTTGCATGCCAAACAGGATCATTTTTGAGACTCGATAATCACATTTAGAACTACCGAGCACTTTGTGGATAGGCCAAACCAAAAAAACCGGTAGGTTCGGTTTAGGAATCTTTAGAAGGAACTGTCGGAGCAACGGCGGGTTAATTACAGGGCACAAGTTAACTGCAAGTCTTTTGTTCAAGTTGGGACTTATATTGGGTCGGAAATTTAAGTCCTTCCTAGAGGAAGAGGACACAACTATAAATCAACACCGGATCTAACCCCTTGAGGGCCCAGGTTTTGGGGCCATCTTCCACTTAATGTAAAATAATTATTTTTATGGTTTGAATAAAAAAAAATAACAATTAGTTTTTTTAATTAGAATTAAATAATGATGATATAATTTACAGCATTTATACAATAGAATACACTATAACATAGTTTAATTCACGGCGTAAATGAATAATTTGCTTTTTTCCGCAAAAATATCAAATGGCTGAAATTTATAGTTTTTGCTTCTTCTGATTCAATCGACAATAACGCCAATGCTGATAATCGTTCTAGTGACATAAAGGTAAGTTTTAATTAGCTAGCTTCAACTTACTAAACGATCTCTCTGCGCTAGCAACGGTTAAAGAAAAGGTTAAAAATGTACACAGTGCTATTATAAAATTGGGCAAAATATCAGAAAATTTAGGTTTTAAAAAATATATTAAAAAGATTTTTGCTGTCGAATTCTGCTGGAATAATGATTTTTATGAAAGAAATTTCTGATATTAAATTAGTTACTACATCTCCAGCAAAAAATGACGCACAAATGTCATAATTTCATGTACAGGGTGATCAATTTAGAGGTATCGGATTTTAAATTAAAATAAAACAACAAAAATTCAAATTGATTTGGCCGTCTTTATTATTTTTGCTTAGAACTATTCATGACATATATTTTTTAAAGATAATCCCTTTCAAATATTGACTGCAACTGCACCGTAATTCGGCCATCCGTAAACACCAATTTTGAATGACTCGCTCGAGGACTTCGGTCGGTATCTCGCGAATAACTTGAGTAATGTTGGCTTCCAATGCCTCAATTGTAGCTGGTTTATCTACAAAACATTTAGACTTTACATACCCTCACAAAAAAAAGTCCAAAGGTGCGATATCACATGCTCTTGGTGGCCAATCAACCGGTCCGAAACGAGAGATCAATTCCTCACCGAAACGAGGACGCAGTAAATCCATTGTGTCACGGGGGATGTATGGGATGTAGCGCCGTCTTGTTGGAACCAAATGTCGTGGAGATCACGGGCTTCAATTTCCGGCATCAAAAAGTCGTTTATCATGGCGCGATAGCGTTCGCCATTCACTGTTACATTGTCGCCAGCCTCGTCTTTGAAGAAATATGGGCCGATGATTCCTCTAGCCCATAGGCCGCACCAAACGGTAGTTTCCAATGGATGTGATGGCAGTTCGTGAATGGCTTCGGGTTGCTCTTCAGCCCAAATACGGATATTTTTGAACACCATAAGTTGGCCTGAGCGCGCGATGAACACTTTTCACAGAGCGTCGATTTTCGTAATACAATTGTACGATTTGTAAACGTTGGTGTGGCGCTAGTCTTTTCATGATGAAATGTCAATGAATACCAAATTAAATTATGTATTTAGTTTGACAGTGGGCGCCGTGGCTCATTGGTAATGCACATGGCTGCTGCGCAGGAGGTTCAGGTTCGAATCCCAGCAACACCAAAAGTATTTTTCACGGTGTCCCACCTCTCGCGAATGGGTGACAAACGTTCCGAGAGTAATTAATTAATACCTTGTCACGGAAAGCTTCTCAATTCGCCGTTCGGATCCGGCCTTAAATTGTAGGTCCCTTCCATTTGTGTCCAAAAAATTAACATGTGCAGCACAAATGGTCGCGAGAAGTGTTAGGCCTTGGACCGCAATGGTCTGTCGCGCCAAATATTATTATTATTATTATCTTATTTAGTTTGACAGTAGTCATGGGTGACATTCAAAAAGATCCTATTGGAAAAAGTACTTCCAATCTGATGACCCTTTATATGCAAAAAAAATTAAAGAAATGCGGATTATCATATGTCTCAGAGTGTATTGTGCTCTCTGCGTTATTATTTATGTTTAAACAATGCAGGGAAAATAATATTAACTTTCATTGTGAATTAGGCCCTCAGTTCAGTCAATTAAGAAAAATAATGTTCTCCGCTACCCTTTTTGCAAGGGAAATTAAAGTTTAATTTAGGTACAGTAGGACAATTGAATATTTTACAAGTTAAATAGATTTTAGCGAATCTGCGTAAAATCTTCTTAATGTTTTTGGAGGAGCACATTAGGAAGGAGTAAAGTTCCAGCAGTTACTTTGGTACAACACTAATTTACCTTTTTTTCTATTCTTTTACATTTTTTACATTATTCATGCTTTTCAAAATAACGAGCCCATCTTCGAACCCATCAACCCTTGTCAATCTTAGTAGAATAAATCCATTCGTTCACGTTTCAGGCTTTCTCCACTAACAAAGATAGATTAGAGTACTTTAAGCGTGAAATTTAACAGAATTGATAGATGATTCGAAAAATGTTCAACTATATTTTGACATCTGACATGGGAACTGAAATGCAGCTTAATATCCGGTGTACATTAGGTTCATTTTGCTAATGGGACGAGTGTTTTGGCTTATGCATTACGAAGGGGATGCAAATAGTACATCGTTTGTAAAAGTTTAATGTTTTTCCCTTATAACTCCGCAGCTAATGTCAGAATGACGGATTAGGGTTGAAAATGCTGTCAGGTTCCAACCAAAAAAGAAGACAGATGCTTAAGATGAAATACGAGTACCAAGGAGTCAGGATATTTTTTATAAAGCAAAAAATAAAAACAAGTTTCGTCCAAATAGGCCGTCACCCCTTAAAGAAATCGTAAAAACTTCGATTATGATATGAGAGGCTGATCTGTAGGAGAAGATACATAAAATATTAGGCCGTTGGAGCTACAAGTATCAAAAACAAAAATTCTATAAACTAAATAAAAATCAGTAATATTTTTTAGAATCTTTTTCTTTCACTTTTTCATTTTGATGTTCATAGTAAGGGTTATAATTTGAACAGACTCCATTTAAGCAAACAGACTCTATTTTGGTTAAAAATGTTCTCTTTTAGAAAATTGTATTCACAGTCAATCTTTATCCTTTCCAGGCAACAGTGCAAGTAAAAATCTTTTTGTCAGTTGCTATAAAGACTAGATTATAAGTAGGTACATAAAGAAGAAAAATATTAAGATTTGAAAAGAATCCAGTAGTTTCTTAACTGTCACATATTGCTTCAAGCCGGAGCCTCTAGCGTAAGCATTTCTATTAAAACATACAGTTTATCCTCACATTCCAGGTCTAGGTTCGGTGCCAAGTTAACGTCTGAAACAAGTCTCTCCAACACTCTAAATAACAACGCTTTACTACAGAAATTCCACACATACGAGGGCCTCTGTAAGACGAGTCACATATTTTCGCTCTCGTGTCTCGTGTGGCCTGCTCGATTTTGACGAAAACTTTTTGTACGACCCTTGCAGTTCTTCTGAAAATATGCAAATTTGCCGACTAAGATGAGTGATGAGAGTGATGAGATCGCAAAGGAAATTGGAACATACTGAAGCGGCACTCTTTCTTCGATTGAAATATTAACGGTACTTTTTTTTGACATCTTGGAGTTAAGTCGTTAACATCCAACAATTTCTCTTGCTATGAATACTTTTGATTCATTAATTGTTGAATTTAGATAAACCGGATGGCTAAAACTTTTATTTCCACGATCTAAGAAAAGAGGAGCTCTTTTTAAGCAGAGAATTGGGCGTTATTCCAGTTATTCGGGACTAGGATGGCCTCAATAATTTCCTTAGAAGCATTAACTGGCCACTTAATGCCAATAGTGGTGTGGATGCCACTTCTGATTCGATCACTAACATAATACTCGAGGGTATGAGACAGTTTATCCCTTACAGGACAAAGTATATCAAACCGAAGGAAAATGCTTGTTATGATAAAAGCTGCAAGGATGCTACTAGGAACCGTGAGGTATGCTTTCGGTTATATAAAAAAACCAATGCTCATTCCAACTGTCAGCTCTTTAGACAAGGCCAATCTGCTTGCTTCACATTTCGCAGCTGGCTCTACGATACCAGATAGCGCGTTGTCGCCGCCTGTACTTGCAAGAGTTGAATCCTCTATGGGACAGATTTACTTTCGTACTCGTCAAGCGGCTAGTGTATTAAATGATCTCAAATATTCATAAATCTCCTGGTCCTGATGGCATGCCAGCTATAGTTTTGAAGAGCTGTTCTTCAACGTTGGCATTACCACTCACAGACTTTTTCTTTTCTCTTATTCTTCTGGAGTTGTTCCAGGATATTGGAAAACAGCCTTAATCCAACCTGTTTCTAAAAAGGCGAAGCGTCATCTCTTTCCTCTTACCGACCCATTGCGCTAACATCTATACTTTCCAAGGTCATGGAAACCCTGATCAATCGTAAGCTTATGCAATACCTTGAATCACGTGAAATTCTTAGTGACCAGCAGTACGGTTTTCGTAGGCAACGTTCTACAGGTGACCTGATGACTTATCTTACTGAAAACTGGAACCAGTCTATTCACAGATTTGGTGAAAGCAAAGTTGTTGCACTCGATATTTCCAAGGCATTTGAGAGAGTCTGGCATCAAGCTCTTTTGTCGAAAATGAATGCCTATGGAATTAATAATGCCCTGCTAGATTGGACTAGTAACTACCTTTCTGACCGTTCAATTCAGGTCGTATTGCATGGATACAAATTTAATGATCGCCGCATAAACGCTGGTGTTCCCCAAGGCTCTGTTTTGTGTCCCACACTCTAACTGACCTTTTTTAATGATCTCCTATACTCCACTTCTAAATCTGAGTAAGTTGTAGCAAATAAGTCGAAAAATCGCAAATCTTAATTTCCGCACCAAACAAATTCGTAAACGAGGCATTCAAGAAATTTCGCCTGAGCAAAATAACTCTGAAAAACGACGCCCTAGTCCTAACATAGCTGAAATGGCACTAGACAATATTACAGGCATTAGTATTGATATGTTTAAACAAATATTGGATGAAAATAATAGAGAACTCGCCAAGGAACTTGCAACTAAGGCTGATTTACAGTTGCTTGTTTCTGAAATATCCAACATCAAGATGAAATACGAAGAGATTGCCAACAAATTTATGCAGCTAGAAAATCGAAACAGGCAGTTAGAGAGTCAACTGGACAAACTGATACAAAACACCACTGAGACAAATATCATCGTGCATCTACCAGCAGAGATTAACACCGATATGAATGAAAGGGCAAAGTCCATATGCGCAGGCCTACTTGGTGAAAATACAAACGACATTGAGACTGCATATAGCGTAGCCAGTCGCGACCCACGTTCTAAATCGGTGATTGTCAAAATGAGAAGTCGCGAAGCCGTCTGGGCAGTGCTTCGTAATTCATCCAAACTAAAAGGGACAAAAATTCATGTAAGCAAAGATCTGCCTTACAATATGCGTAGAAGGAGGGCCAAGATGGTGGTAATCGCAAAGGTACTACGTGAAGGAAACGCGGGTAAAAAATAGTTATCAGAGATGACAGGCTTCTGGTCGAAGGAAAAGTATGCACTTGGGACACTTCACTGGGTCTTAAATGCGGCAGTGAAAATGGTATCGATAAATTAAGTAAAATACTCGAAGTCTCGCCTCTATGCATAGAAAAAATAAACAATCAACTTCACCAAAATAGTACGAACACGACAGTAAGAAGTCAAATCCAAACGTCAAAAACGTCTAGTGCAACAAGTTCAAGCTGTCAAACTGTTAAATCAGCCGCTGTAACAAGAAAATTAGATAAACGTTTACACGAGCACTCTAATTGAAATTTGATTGTCTATCAGAATGAATTTAAAAAAAATTTAGAATTATTTTCCAATATTAGAATTTTAAGTTATAATGTTGCTGGCTTAAAAAATAAATTATTGTTTGCTAAATTCTTCGATTATATTAGAGATTTTGATATTTTTTTACTGTTTGAAACCCATGTGCTGGAAAATGAAATAGATATGTTTAAGCCATTCTTATTGAACTATGAATTAAAATGGGTACCTGCAAAAAAGTCGGCGAAATTTGGTAGAGGTAGTGGAGGTGAACTCCTTGGCTATCGAAATAATCTTAAAAGCGTGGATATCAATTTCAGAAGAGTGGAAGAAGCATATGCAATCAGCGTAAAAATCAACAACAGCACCCTCTTTATAGTCCCTATTTATCTCAATGGCAGTCACTGGCAACACGACTACGACAAGCTAATGGAAATGCTAAATAACCTGGACTCAACAGATGTAATGCAGAACAACTTTGTAAGCGAAAGTAAATCAACAATTGTACATATGAATCGCAAGTCAAAAGACGAGGTTTGTGACAACAAGGGTATAAAAATACTTGAGCTGGCGGATGTATTCGACTGTAATATTTTAAATGGAAGCTGTGTAGGTAATTTTGCCGGCGAGTTTACTTTTATTCGTGGTTTAGCCTCTTCTGTAATTGACTACTGCCTCATCTCTGGAAGTTGGAAGCAACTGCTTGGAGATTTTCGTGTAGGTGTCGAGCATTTTTCGGATCACATGCCTCTTGAAATTGAATGCATTGTAACAGGTTCACCAAATGGTGACCCTTGCACGCAACTGGGATTATTACCAAAATTGGTTTGGAACGAAAGAATGCGCAATAACTTCCAGACTAACATGAATATTAATCTAGAGAGTTTATATTTTGCAAAAACTTTGTTAAATATTGATACACTAACAAATGTTATTAAAAATGCAGTCCCGACATACAAGCCATCAATAATCAAAAGTTCCTACAAGC
This sequence comes from Nephrocerus scutellatus, assembly GCA_947095585.1. Taxonomy (NCBI): domain Eukaryota; kingdom Metazoa; phylum Arthropoda; class Insecta; order Diptera; family Pipunculidae; genus Nephrocerus; species Nephrocerus scutellatus. The sequence goes on along the minus strand of OX352765.1, from coordinate 74,655,344 downwards.
AAAAATGGTTTGACAAAGAATGTGTTAAGGCTAGAACCAGATCGTTTGCTTTTTTAAAGTTATTTAGAGCACATAACACCAACTTTCTCAAATCTCTCTACGGAGAAGCTAATAGAGATTTTAAACGTCTTTGTTATACGAAAAAGGTAGCTTATGAACAACAAACGATTGCTGTAGTGAACGAGTCAAAAGCATCTGCAGACTTTTGGAGAGCAGTGAAGTACATAAACGGGCAAACAAGAACAATTGGCAGGATGTTAAATGCTCCACTTCTAAAAGAACATTTTAACAACCTTTTAAACACAACACTTTGTTCTGCTCTATTTCATTATGCAGCGCCGCTTATTACGAATGAATTTTTGGATGCACCATTTACATTGCAAGAAGTACGGGTCGTAATCGAGAAGTCAAATAAAAATAAAGATCGTATCCCCTTCGAATTTTATAAAAATTGTACAGCGGAATTTGTTTCTGCACTCACGACAGAATTTAACAGAATTTTCGAAACGGCAACTGTTCCAGAAAGCTTCAAAAAAGCAATCATATATCCTCTACATAAAAAAGGGGACCACAATAATCCAGCTAATTATAGAGGAATATCTTTTTTAAATACTTCAGCAAAACTTTTCTCGGCTATAATTTATAATAGGCTTATTCAGTGGGTCAAAAACAATAAGATTTTATCAGAGTTTCAAGCAGGTTTTAGAGAAAACTATTCCACTATTGATCAAATATTCGTACTTACTAATGTTGCCAAAATTTATAAAAAGAATCACAAAAAGTTGTACGCATTTTTTGTTGACTTCAGAGCAGCATTTGACTCCATATCACGTGAGGCACTAATTTATAAATTATACAAAATTGGATTTTCCACTAAAGTCATCCATATCCTAAGAGCAATGTATGAAAATAATGTAGCGTATGTATGAGATGTTGTATCGATATCCGAGGAATTTACAACATCAATGGGGGTGAGGCAAGGGTGCATACTGAGTGCACTGCTTTTTATACTGTTTATAAACGACATAACTGACGAAGTAAGGGGAGGAATAGATATCTGCCGAACGAAAATTCCCGCACTTATGTATGCGGATGACATCGTCTTTCTTGCGGATACGGTAAATGGTATGCAACTAATGATGAACAGACTCAGTGAATACTGCAAGTGCTGGAACCTATTCGTTAACCTGGATAAATCCAAGACTATGGTGTTCAGAGGTGGTGGCGGAAGATACTCAAGATCTGAAAAATGGACGTATCGCGGCGAGACTATTGAAAATGTACGAAACTACAAATATCTAGGATTTCAAATATCAGGCAATTTATATATGAATATGCACTTGGAGTCAAAACTATCTGAGGCTAAGCG